>OZ014503.1:6029498-7239726 GCA_963966045.1 Xestobium rufovillosum | reverse complement strand
AGAATCTAATTGACTGGTAGACTTGTAAATTAAGTCAGAACTGCCAATTGTCTTAGGAATTACGAGTACGTCAGAGTTACAGAGCTTATAAAATATCCTGATATGTGATCTTTACATTTCCATGCACAGCAAAGTAATAGGTTTTCCGGGTGAGGAAAGAACGAATTCCTGTTAATTACCGGATCTACTACTTTCGGGAAGATATCTTGATCTCTCTGGATTATGTTTAATAAATGTTTTGGACCATCTAAGCAAGATGGTTTAAATTTTATATCAAACCAGGTAGGGGAATACACTCTTATGACGAAATGTGCTAAAATGCTCAATTTTTCCGAAGGCGATTCTGTAGCAGCATATAAGCGTAGAATTCTATTGGCACAAGTAAGCCATCTAGAATGAGCTAGCGGTCCGGGGTATCTTCGTGATAAATCTGTAGTAAAGTTACCAGAAGAAATCGCCAAACAAATCTCAAATAAATACTTTTGGTCAGTGCTTAAAACCTCATAATTTACATTGGGCAATGTAACTGTAATTGGCTTAAATCGTGCAATAGGAAGGTTTTCACAGCATTCCAATTTTGTTCCAATTTCTCCAGAAAACCCTCGAGCGCCTGTTGTGGAACCGTCTAAACACTGAACCAAGTGTCTTAACTCGTTCGAATTGGCACTACCTTATGGTCCACTAAGGTGCTCTTACAGCGTCAAACAGTGTAAAATTTGTGATTTAATTCAATATAAATTTAATTTTTAATTACTTTTCACAAAAAAGTCACTTATTTAACTTAAAATGTTACAATTTCCCCTATTTGGGTAAGTAGCAATTTTTTAAAAATATCGTATTTTCCCAAATTTCAAGTTCGTTGTGGCACCTGAAGATGGTTAATGAAAAATTCGAAACTTTGGGGAATAGACACTTTTATTATAAAGCAACTTTTGAACACTAGCCGCAAGAAAAATTTGAAACTTATTTTTTTCACTCCACCCTAATGTACAAGGTATCCCAAACTGGACGCGTTCTTATGGGAACACCCCTTATTTGAAGAGACAGAAAAAAATTAACCAAGGTGTCCGGAGCTCAAATTTAATGAGAAAACCACTGGCGCAAACAAAACTTTGCTATCTCTTATCGTTTGGCCGCTAGAGGGCGATTCTCAAATTTCGTCGATTTCTTTTATGTCCTATAACTTGTTTATTAATAAAGATAATTAATTTTGGTAAAAACTTTCTTAAGGCACTTTTTTCCGTAGAATCCATTGCAATAGACAGTTTTTTTACAGGGCTTTTAGATTTTCGTGCACCACCCCAAATTCATTTTTTTTATATAGACCACCCTATATATTATGAGATTTTTGAAAAGCTCGTAAAATTTCCTAAATTTTGATGTATCACTTGTCATGTTTATCTTAAAAACCATTAGCAACATTTAAAGAATTATTAATTTAATATAATAACTAGAAGTAATCTTATCATGAAACTTTAGATCTGTGGTTTTAATCATAACATGTTAGCATCCTATGTCATTTTATTAAGCATGGCAATCTTGATTTCTGTAGGCACAATATTTTAAGTTTTAAATCGCAATGTTGCTAATGGTTTTTAATATAAACATGACAAGTGATACATCAAAATTTAGTAAATTTTACGAGCTTTTCAAAAATCTCATAATATACAGGGTGGTCTATATAAAAAAAATGAGTTTGGGGTGGTGCACGAAAATCTAAACGCCCTGTAAAAAAACTGCCTATTGCAATGGATTTTACGGAAAAAAGTGCCTTAAGAAAGTTTTTGCCAAAATTAATTATCTTTATTAATAAACAAGTTATAGGACATGAAAGAAATCGACGAAATTTGAGAATCGCCCTCTAGCGGCCAAACGATAAGAGATAGCAAAGTTTTGTTTGCGCCAGTGGTTTTCTCATTAAATTTGAGCTCCGGACACCTTGGTTAATTTTTTTCTATCTCTTCAAATAAGGGGTGTTCCCATAAGAACGCGTCCAGTTTGGGACACCTTGTACAGTGCTTCTCGAAAGTAACGGATAAATTCTATAAAATCGTTGAGAAAAATATTTCAAACAAATGCTCGGACACGTCGATTTTTATTTTTAAATTATCATTTACAAATTAATGTAATTTTCAACGCCCCACTCTTCAATCCCTTATCGCGAACAACCCCAACTTTAAAAATTCAAATAGCAAAGTACCCCTTCTGATACCTCATTTGATGGCATTTTTTATGCTGAATACAAAATAAAAATTTTTCAAAATCGGATGATAAATAACCGAGATATTTACCAAAAAGTATTCAATTGGAAGTGCCATTATTCGAGCGAGCGTTGATACGGCTCTAGCAATGAGTGGTAAAAACAACTGCAAATGTTACAACAATATTCAACAAGCGTTTGTCTCTAGATTAGGGTATTGCCTCGCCGTTAACGGACAGCAATTTGAACATTTGGTTTAATTTAATTTTACACTGTTTTGTTATTTTTCAAAAATTATTTTGGTAAATATCTCCGTTATTTATCATCCGATTTTGAAAAACTTTTATTTATTTTATTCAGCATAGAAAATGCTATCAAATGAGGTATAAGAAGGGGTACTTTGCTATTTGAATTTTTAAAGTTGGGGTTGTTAGCGATTAGGGGTTGAAGAGTGGGGGGGTTGAAAATTACATTTGTAAATGATAATTTAAAAATAAAAATCGACGTGTCCGAGCATTTGTTTGAAACATTTTTCTCAACGATTTTATAGAATTTATCCGTTACTTTCTATATAATTCTATTCTATTCTATTCGATATACTTTTCTATATAGGTGCAGATCGTGTAAGGTCATCGTGGGACACCCTGTATAAAAGAACTCTTGATAAAACCGTATGGTTTGGCATCTTGACACCCAAAGTAAATATCTAAAACAGCTAACATAACATGCATGTATGGGGTATCTCGGTAACTATTAGTGATAGAGAAAAACTGATAAAGCACTTACGATCTCTTTTCCTCGTGTTCAAAACAATGGTGCAGAAAAACTTATAAAATTCTTTTTCGAGTTGTGGGGTAAAATTGAGTGTTTCTTCAAACGTCAGGAAAAACATTACATTTCGCGACTTTATACAGTATACATGAACTTAAAGTTCAACTTTACTGCCTAAGCAGTAAAAGTTACTTTTACTGCCGCTCACGGGCGGCAGTATTAGCTACTTTTACAGCCGCCCGTAAGTCAATTATAGAGTAGCGACAGTTGACGAATTTCCCATAATGTTTTCAACCATATCTGGATATTTTACGGTTTATTTTGAGTAACAAAAAATTAAAAATGTCATTCTGACGTTTGAAGAAAATAGCTAATTATTTTGGATTCTTAACCTATTTTCAACGTTTGAAGAAAAAATAGCATGTTTTATTCGTAGGAAAAGTGTTTTTAGTGATTCGTCTGTGTTGTCGACCTACAGACTAATCACTAAAAAGTGACACTTTTCCTCCTTATAAAACAATATACTATTTTCTTCAAACGTCAGAAAAACATGTAAGAACAATTTAATTTTTATTTGTAAATATACGCATTTCAAGGTATCCAGTTAGTTACCAATATTCTAGTGAGAAAGTGAGAACGGGCACTTACAATTTGTTACGCATGTGTGCCTGGTCCGCCGACTAATCCACCTAATTTCAAGGGTCCAGACATAAACACATTTCTTTAACACTTATGCCATGCCTACGCGTATCCCAACAAATAAGGGAATGAGTTCAGTTTTGTAGTTTTATTTTAGACTCGCATATGATAAGTTACTGTGTACCTTGTGCATTGTGCCATATATGTGTCTTTGTTTTAAGATAAAGGGTGAGTCTTTCACTGAGCATTACCTTACCTATTTTTATGTGTTTTACATCGCGATGCTATTAAACTGATATTTGAGAATTCCTGTCTTGCTGGCATTACTGTCGCGAGCCTACCGCCTACCCTTCAGGAATGACGTTACCAGAACAGTGTTGGGACAGACACTTTGCGAGCCTATACCCGGTGCTTCGTTACTTTTTGAAGTATCGATATTTTTAAGGGCATCGTTGGTATCGAAACATCAATATTTTTGTTTCGATACTTTAAAGGTATCGATACTTTCACTCAGATATCGTATCGATAAATTGAAAAAAATAACAATCTCCAAAAGTTCTGGTTTCGCGGTATTTTCTATTCCCTTAGTGCAAAAATGCAAATTAGGCAGCTGCGTACAACAGCAGACTTTTAGAGTGTGCAAAATCATTTATGGGCTTTGTTCGAAGTAAATAAAAACAGAAACAAGAGGATACCAAATACATTTTTTATTCCTCGTCCTGTTAATCAATCATTATTTTTCTGATACTCGATATTTTCAAGTATCGATACCCTACTTTTCTTGTCAAATATCGTATAGTATCGATACCTGAATAAAAAGAATCACATGATAAAAGTATCGATACTTTGTAGTTGATTTTACTCAGTTTTATTATTTACAATTTACATGAATATTACAATACTTGATCAATAAAAGAGCAGAGTGTTTGCTCTGTACAAGAAGTATACTTATAATAATAATTTGACAATTTTGCAAACCAATTTATAGTGACGCTACCCGAAGAAGTTACGTGACAATTTTGGATCACGTTCCTAATAGCGGATGTTTGTGACAATCTATTTGTAAATTAAGCCATAGAATGATTTGAATTAGTGGTAAAATATAGTATAATAATATTAAGGTATCGAGTCACGAAAAAGTACAAAAGATAACTAAAGGTCTCGCCACATAGGCCATGCTATGCTATGTCAATGTAAAACACAGAAGTAGAGACAATGGAATTCAAATGGAAGTGTTCACATTGTTCATGTTTAAAGTAATTTACGTAGCAACGAACTCGACTTCTATGCTGTTTCTATGGATACGTTTCCATGGAAATAAGTATAGTAATTGGAGTAAAATGAACCCCAAAGCAACGTTATGAACATCATCCATTATTTAAATTTATGAATATTGACAGCTGGCAATTGACAAAAATAAGTTTTCAAACAAATAACTATGGTTACCCAAATTTACATAGCATGTCCTATGTGGACAGCTCTGTGCTGTGCAATGCTAAATTTAATTTAGCATGGCATGGCCTATGTGGCGAGCCCTTAAGTATGTATATGCAAAAATACGCACTTCATACGAATTGTCATTAATAAAATTATGATTCGAAGAGTTGTCTTTAAAATCACGTATTTCCAAATCGAAGCCTTCTTAAATCACGTAGAAACCATTGGGGGCCTCTTCGGTATTTAGTCGATGTAAAATCAATAGATACAGAGTGGTTGTATAGTTGGATTCCAACAGTGCCTACCCTCAGTGTCCTAGACAGAATTGCATATATTTTATGATTGCTTAGAATCATAATTTGAGATAACGTAAAATGGTGATGTTTACGAATTACGATGAATAAAATATCTAAATGACACACCGTATATTTTACATTGGAAGGATCTACATTAAAGTAGATCATGACGCAGTTATAGGCACTGGGATGCTCAGAATCGATTTTCTTTTATGCCTGATCCGCCACTCGATCACAGCATCCGCCTGGTACATTATTGGCCTATAAAGACATTATTAAGAGACATTATTAATATTACCACATTTTTATTACTTATTTTACCAAATATTAGCAGTGGTTTTAATTTGCTATGGTTTTCAGAATATATTAAATTTGGGTAAACTTCATAATATACCTAGGAGGGGACAATAATTATTGTATTGTCCCCATTAAATGTGCCATTTTACAAACATGACATTTCGCGACTGTATACATGAACTTAAAGTTCAACTTATCTGCCAAGGCAGTAAAAGTTACTTTTGCTGCCGTTCACGCAGACAGTTGACGAATTTCCTATGATGTTTTCAGACATATCTGGATATTTTACGGTTTAAAAATTAGAAATGTCACTTTTTTCTGACGCTTGAAGAAAATAGTCACAGACTCATCACTAAAAAGTTACACTTTTAATAGCAACTAATAATAAAACTAAATGTTATCACAGTTCATTGTTAATGTTTCAATTAATTATCGGGTAATCTTTTGCCGAACAATGTAATAGAGGTGCCCAAAGAACAGAGAGATCAGTAGAGCTTGAAGAAAATGTATTGTATGCGGTTGATGAAGATACGGCTGCTAGTGCACGAAAACTTGTGGTACGACTTGAACGACTGAATCATCAGTTCACAGAATTTTCCACGAACAATTCTTATATTTCATGTAAGTACTAAAAGTGCATGCACTAGGTCCTGATGATTGGCTGCCAAGCACTATGTCAATTGGTTTTCAAATCGACAAAAGGATGATTCGAATAATTTTGACATCGGTTTTGTTTACGGATGAGGCAGGATTTGGCAGATATGGAACTCTCATAATTACTGTTCAAGTTACCAATCATCAGGAGCGTTTCCAAATTGATTTCTGCGCGAGAATTTTTGGTAACTATTGGTCCTGTCGTTCTGGCCGCGAGATGCATAATTTGCACACTTGGGCAGAGGAACACCATGAAAGATCACTGTGTGGGTTTCTGTCGATTATGAACTGGTAGGTATTTCCTGTCGTTGACCGTCTTGTTTGAAAAATGTTTCTGAGCCCATGATAGGTCTGAGTTGCATGTGTTGTCAGGGAATCTTGGATTTAATTCAGGTATTCGTATGTAGGGTAGGTAGTTCAGTGGAATATGAATTGAGATAAATTAGGTATGTAGTTTCTTGAATGCTCGGATCCAACAGAAAATTTTGATATTGGTCTTCTTCAGGTTCGTTGGATGTGATAAGTTCTTCAGGAGTTACCTCATAGAATTGATTATGTTCCTCGAATTAGATTCTGGTGAATCTGTTGGAATGTTTGGAATGGTTTCTTGGTTTCAAAGTTTTTGGGAAATAAAATTTCGTCGCCTTGCTGTTGATTTGAAGTATGACGAAGTAATGTATCTCATGTGATTATTTCTAGGGGTTCGAGTTTGTAAGACAGCATTATTTTAGAATTAGGTTTGAACACATTTTTGTTTTGTTGAAATTATGTGAGTTTTGACGAAATGTGAGTTTTGTGGAAATTGTTTAATTGGGAAGATTGGGCAAAATAATTTGGGCTTTGTTGAAGAAGTTATACCTTAATGATGAAATGGGAACTGCTTTGAGTTTTGGTGTGGAAATTGTCTAAAGGGAAATTGAGGTTTTGAATATTAAATTGTTGGGGGAAATATGATTTCTGAAAGAGGCTTTGGTTTTGAACAAATCTATTTATGTTAGAAAATTGTACAAGTCGAGTCATCATCATAAAGTTTTCAGTCAGAAGCTAACCTACACATTTCCCCAAAAGTCGAACATCCTACATTTCTAACTATTTGAGAGCAGTAGTCTAATCTGGATCTACCCCTACCTCTTTTTATTCCTACCTCTGACTCTTGTATGTCGCGAACTAAGCCTTCGTGCGTCGTGCCTCAGAAGGTGTCCTACCACCTAATCCCTCCTATTCCTTACTGTCTTCCATAAATTTCGCTTTTCTCCAACTCTTTCTAATACCTCTCTGTTGCTAACCTTATCTATATCCACGGTATCTTCACCATGCGTCTAAAGCACCACATTTCAAATGCTTCTAATTTTTTCCTATCCGCTTCTCCTATCGTCCAAGATTCGTGCCCGTACAATGCCGTACTCCATACATACGTTTTTAAGAGCCTCTTCCAAGTTTCTACATTTCTACACAATAGTAAGTTGTTTCTTTTTATTAAATGCAATTCGGCTCTGCGCTATTTTATATCCCTAGAGCGAGTTATTTGACTTCTTAAATAGCAGAAATCTCAGACTTCCTCCATCTTCTCGTTTCCAATTTGTATTTTCGTTTTAGTCCTATTTTCACGCCCCATATACACAAAAATTTTTGTTTTCTTTTTATTTATCTTTATACCATAGCTCTCTGTCAAAATCGCTTCCATTTCGTTGAAAGCCCTTCCTAATTCTTCTTTGCTGGATACTAATACTGCTGTATCATCGGAACTGATCTTCTCCTAATATTTCTCCCCCCTTCCTTCCTTCTTTGCACAATTCTAGTTAAAATTTTTGGCGCGTGGGAAATTACACTGATCGTTCTAAAATTTTCACACCTAACCTTTCCGCGCCTTTCCTTTTTGGCACAGCTACTGTGATGTTCCGTTTGTAATCTTATGGAATCTCGCCTATTAGGTATATGTGACTAACTAGTTTAAATAAACGATCTATTACCTCTTGACTTGCGCACTTCAAATTACTTCTATTAATATACATTAATATTTATTGGTGTATTTTCATCTCCAATTTGAAAATTGCCGATTAAATTTCCACAAACACTTAAAAGTATATGTATTGTTTTGTATTACCATATTTTACCATCAAAGCATGAAATGATTTCTGACTGAAGAAAAGAGTTGGTTCGCCTTCTAGTTTAGAGGGAGAATAAAGTCAGTAATTAATAAGTAAAAAGGGACATAGTGCACTACTATTAAATGATAAGGGCCCACCGGAAGATAAATAAGTAAATAAATAATAATAGGGTCATATACTATCGATCCTCTCAAGGGGTGAAAATAACACGAATGTATAAGGCAAATGGTTAATTGGGAAAAAGGGTGGTTAATAAAGAAAACCCACCCTCCCATCATCACGAAAACTATACATTAGCTATCTGATAAGTAAAGGGACACTCCTGAAAGGAAGTGCGAGTAAATAAATTCCTTCATCAAAAAAATCTGATAGAGAGCTATTCTCACGCAACAGAAGCAGCATGACTCATGTAAAATCCCATATTTTATGAAAAAATCCATGATAAAGGAAAGAATGACATAGTCCAATCTAAGAAAGGGAACTGAGGTATGAAGTGGAAAAGCTAAAAAAATGCCAGTCAGTTGATAGTCTTCTTAGGTACTAGTTGGGTGAAGCACTTAAACAACTTAACGCGCTTTGGCAATTCATTATGAATTATTAAAATACTCTGCGTAGTACCAATTAACACTTTAACGGTTTCAAGATTATCATAATATTAAAGCGAACTGGCACAACAATTTACGGGTGGGGATATCGGTCGCTCGGTTTCTTTTCAACTGGCGGAGATCGTATGGGTGAGGTCGTGCACTCGATCAGGTGTTTCTTTAACGCAAATAAGAAAATTGCATCAGCGCTGTTCGCAGAATAGTTTTTTTGCCGTATTAAATTAAACGCAATTAATTATTTAAGAATATTCTATGGGAATATTTTGTGGTGCACCTGGGATGCACCTACATTTTAAGAATAATTACTACACCGATTCACCACTACGTAAAAGTCGTGGAGCGTTGCCCACGGGTTCATCTAGTTATTGTTAATAATAACTTTACACAACCATAATTATGTAAATGAACCACGGAAAAACGTCGTGGAATACTTTGGGATATCCAGGAGAGAACGCCGGCGTGTATCTCGGGAGTGAAACTGCCTTCTAAAACTGATTTTCTCCATCAAGTAATCAGGAGATGAAGTCTACAATATACGGTGAACGAAACTAACCAGTTGATATTCATATTGTTCTAGCATCTTCAGACAAACCAGGTCACGCATTTCTTGGGTAACATGGTCATATTTTCTCAGGCCACAAACAAAGCGGCAGCAGGAATTTTACAGTTTCTGGAGGCGAGCCTTTGACAAGGCATCACGCCATGGGTAGTACACTATCAAGCAGTAGTGAATAATCGGAAACACCAAACTCTCACACAATTTCTTACGAAGTTCTTTGTCGAAAAAATTTCTATGTGCAAAAAGATTCTTCAGCCTCAAGCACGTCACCTGAATGAGGTGTACCAGATGAAGTCCAAATTTCAAAGATTTATCAACTATTATTCCCAGGTGCCTCGCACTCTCAGAAAAGTGCAGTCGGTGACCCTCAATGTCTATATTCAAATAAGAAAAGAGACGTCCATATTTAGTCTTGTGAGCAAATAAGATCATCTTGGTTTTGTCCTTATTCAGCCGCAAATTATGCGTCCTACAGTAATCGCTTATAATATTCAGGTCATCATTTAAATACTTGTTTACCAACTGTAGGTCTCCCTCCGGATCAAACTTAAGCAATAACTGCGTATCGTCTGCATAGGCATATCAATATTCGAGTTCAAAACACTTGTAAACAAGTCTTAAGCATATATTAGAAACACTAACGGCCCGAGAATAGATCCGTGCGGCACTCCAGATAAAACTTTCGCCAATGATGATATTCCAAAACTGCAACAGACACATTGGTAATGGTCCCTCAAATATTATCTTAATAATTCCACAGATGCAGTATTCAGTCCATAGTAATAGAGTTTGGAACAGAGAATTCTGTGATCAACTCAATCGAATGCCTTTGAAAGGTCAAGCAATACAAGAACAGAAGCGAACTTACCGTCGAGTGCTGGAATGATACTGTTAGTCTGATGTACTGAAGTTGTAGTGGTACTATGGCGCGAACGAGAACCAGACTGATGAGAAAGCAACAAATTAACACATTCCATAAACTCGGTCAACTGCAAACACATGATTCTCTCCAAGAGCTTACCAACCACAGGCAGGAGACTTATGGGTCGAAGATAGCTATAATGAACAGGATCATTCACCTTTGGAACAGGGCACACAGCAGCAATCTTCCACGAGTCGGGATAATAGCTTGTCTCAGGGCAATTTATCAAATGCAACAAATATTCAGTTAGTAGGGGCATACACAATCCAATCATATGGGCCGATACACCATCAACGCCTTTTGCGCCTGACTTAATACTTCGAATCGCAGACTCGAGCTGCTCAGCGGTAGCCAATCGAAAGCCAAAGGCAACATCATTGCGATGCAACTCAAGCGAATATCTATTGACCAAATCCTCATCCGCGCCCGCACCACCAAAAGCCTTCAAAAACTGATCACTAACTTTACCTATATTCTGCAACGTCGAAGGTATATCGACCTTCTTCCCCGCTCGAATATTAAGACGCTTGAGCCGCCTCCACAGCGAACAAGATTCCGAATTGACAGTACAGAACTTCATATATGCAGATTTTTCTCTTTTTATTGAAGATTTCACAAAATTACGTAGATCCACATAGTATAGCCAACTTTCCTCAGAACTCAACCTCCTGAATTTAACCAACGATTTATCCTCTTTCCCTCATCAGCGACTTAACAGTGTCAGTGATCCATAGAACATGTGGTTTGCCCACCCTCACAGTGCGCAACGGACCATGTTCATCAAAAAAGAATATAACATTGTCCGTCAAAAACTTAACTTTGACGTTAATGTTACTTAAATAGAGCATCTAGCTCCAGCGTATTTCATGTAAGTCTTTAAGAAAATCGTTGCGATCAAAAAAAACGAAAATCACGATATGTGTAAAAGCTGAGATACACGTTGTAATGATCCCCACCCCCCAACCCCCTAATAATTAATATAAGTAATATAAATTTTGCCCAAATCTTAATAATTTCCCATTAAAATGAATAAAACCAAAAAAACGCAAATGAACAATAAAAATCTCAAATTACCAAAAAAAAACCTAAGAGCCGCGTGATCGTCTTTACCTACGTTGTGTTTATATTAAATTAGAAGTTCGAATACAAAGAGTTGACACAAAGGGGTGAGAATGCAGGTGTTATAAATTAAAGAACCGAAATTGTCAGAACAATTTTATTACAATTATTATTGAAGGAAATAATGTCGCAAACGAATAACAGTAACGTGCATAAAACCGCCAGCGCAATCCATTACCAGAGACAGGGTAAGTTGTGCTGAGGGGGAAGAGGGCGTTTCATCTCAAAACATACACTTTTGCATTTAAAACAGAAGAAATGTGTTAATAAAGGGGACAACCCAGGTCAGCAGATACCGCTAATCAAGGGCATGCACAATACTGCCGTGTTAAGATAAAAGGCAGTAAGTGACAAATTTGTCAAAAATGAGATATAAATGTTGTACGCATAAGCAGTAACTGCTCTAACTTTCGCGCAGGGTTTGGTGTGAATTGCTCTCCTAGAAATGCCAGAACCGGCAATGGAAAAAGGCAGTAACTGACAAAATCACCGACAATGTGTTGGTAAAGGGCAGTATCTAACTTGTAGTTAGTTACTGCCTTTTGCTTTCACATTTATATTTAAAATAAAACTTGTTATGTGATGGCAAGAGGCAGTACTGCGGAGATACTGCCTTTTGCCTTAACATCATCTGATATCCTAGTTAGATTTTGCACAAGCGCCTACTGAGTGCTGCTGTTTTCAACTTTTATTCTTGCTTAAACTTGCAGTCGGCAACAAGTGCATTGTGTGTGGTGTTTTGAATTTAATAACGGTGTTTGTTACCATATAAAATGTTTACGTCGCGAGGAAGATACTTGGTTTCTTTAATTAATCAAGCAACTAGTGCAACTCACAGCTTAGTTGATGATACTTTGACGTTTACGTTACCACAAACGGAAGATGTACCACCTAATGAAATAAATCATTCAGATTTTGAAGGTAGGCAAATACTTTATTTTTAATAACACAAAAGACAGTACATTGTCATTTTAGATATTGGTCCGTCAACATCGTCATATGCAGAGCATGCAATGACAGAATTTGAAGAGATCACTGGGTTCTCTGATAATTCACTTGATTATCCAAATTATCACCCTGATAGCTCATCAGAAGGTATTATTGAACAGGAAAATGACATACTGATTACTCAAAATGAAACAACAAGTGAAAACGAAGCTGAACCAGTAATACATACGCATAACAAGAAAAGATTGAGAAGGGATTCAGAAAGAAAATCCAGAGACAAAAATAGTCATCAATTAAGAAGCCCTTGTAAATGTAAAGAAAAATGTTTAGAGAAAATAAAAGAAGACAGAAGGATAGTAATTTGGAACGAATTCTATAAAATGAATTACAGCAAAAGGAGGGCTTGGTTGCACGGTCGTATCAACCAAAAGGAAAAGGCACGTAAAACATCGAAAGTGGAAGTAAGAAAGAGAACTAGAACACTAATTTACTCTTTGCCAGACGAAGGGGGGCATATCCAGGCCATATGCAAAAAATTCTTCTTAAGAACTCTTGGATACGACGAAAAAAATGACAAGTTCATAACAACAATGTTAAAAAATTCGACACCAGAAATGATAACTCCAAATCGCGACAGACGAGGTTCAACTGAGCCGGCAAATAAATGCAATCGTGATATTCTGCGACAACACATTTTATCATATCATCCATGTATAAGTCATTATCGGAGAGAACACGCTCCCGTTTATATCTACCAAATGACATAACAATTAGAAGTATGCATACAGATTACATTCAGAAGTATCCCAATAATAAGGTAAGCTATTACACCTATCGAAAAGTGGTAGCCGAAATGAACATTAGCTTTACAAAATTAGGGAATGAGGAGTGCGACACTTGTATGTTTCATGTTCAGCACTTAAACTCACACAATGAGACAGCTATGGCCGAAGTTGATGTGGAGTCTGCTAGCTCAAGTTTAAATAGAATGTCAAATCTACAATCTATGTCAAACAAATTTCAAACTATTTGTGCAACTTGTAAGAGATGTCTGCAGCATTCTCTAAAGGCTAAAGCAGGAAGAACCGAGTACAAGAAAGATGTAGAACAAGAAAAGATCGTAACAGAAACAGTGAGAAGTGTGGATCTACAAAAAGTAATAATGCTTCCACGAATTCCTGGAAGCCAAAAAGCATTTTTCACAAGAAGAATTGTGGCTTTTCATCTAACATTTGCATCAATGGCAGATAAGGGAAACAGAAATAGTAAAAAAATATATCAATTTTGTGGCATGAGGCAGTAGCAGGAAGAAAGGCGGAAGAAATCGCTTCTGCATATTATAGAGCATTACACAGGTCAGTGCCTTTCGCACTGCCACGCTGGAAAATGTTAGTATACCACATCAAGGCTCAATCACACATACTCTCTGGGTGGATTATCGTGTAAATGCCATACACAATCACTAAATTAGTCGGTCACGACAAAGTACATATTGCTCAAATGATGAATTTAAAATCGACAAACAAAGCTGGAATTATTGTCAATGAGTAACAAGTAAAAGCTGAATGAACATGAAATAAGCTTTAAGTTACATTATAAATTGATTATCCACAAATTTAAATGAGCGGATGAAGAATTAAAATGAACGAAAAAGTTAAAACTGCAATAAATTAAATAATTCATAAATTTGACATAAACAATAAGTAAATTAAAGAATTAAAGCATTGTTTGATACTACACCTAAAAATTACAAATAAAATAAAAGTTCCTACCTTGTGAAACACAGTTTAACACAATAAAATTAACAATAAATAAATTAAATTACAATTCTCTGAACGCGTGAACACTGTGCGATAGTTAAACCCGGAATGTTCTTTAAAATACGTCCCCTTTTTAAGTCTTGTGACAAAATTCTTCCACTCTGCCCTTGTATTTGTTTTTTCAATGCATTCTCAGCTGTGTTTACGTCTGGCTTCCACCCTCGAGGTCAGGCGATGGTGACCCCTAGAGCTGGATCATTACAACGTCTAACTCCAA
Organism: Xestobium rufovillosum; assembly: GCA_963966045.1. Taxonomy (NCBI): domain Eukaryota; kingdom Metazoa; phylum Arthropoda; class Insecta; order Coleoptera; family Ptinidae; genus Xestobium; species Xestobium rufovillosum. The sequence goes on along the minus strand of OZ014503.1, from coordinate 7,225,134 downwards.
CATTATGGCAACAGAAAACCAACCAATTATCCGACACGTGATCAACATTCACAGTACTACTAAGAGAAGTAGATATCCGGAAGGGAGTGACACAGGGACGTACTCATACGTTATCACCTCTAGTTTTCAACTTATATACCGAAGACACGATTATTATAATTGTTAAGGACAGAGCAGCCCCAAGGATAATTATTGTACAAGGTTAAACTATCAACATGCTCAGATTTGGGAATGATATAGCAGTGTTAGTATCCAGCAAAGAAGAATTAGGAATGGCTCTGAATAAAATGGGATCAGTTTTGACAGAAGACTACGGCATGAAAATCAACAAAAAGAAAGCCAAACTTTTGGTATGCAGGGGGCGCGAAAATAGAACTAAAACTAAAATACAAATAGGAAATGAGAATATAGAGGAAGTCGCGGATTTCTGCTATTTAGGAAGCCAAATAATTCGAGATAGTAGGAACAGTAGAGCCAGAGATAGGAATAAAAAGAGGTAGGAGTAGACTCAGCTTAGACTGCTGCTCTCAAATAGTTGGGGATGCACGATGTTCTACTTTTATGAAAATGCATAAGTTAGCTCAGGATAGGAAAGGATGGAGGTACGTGTCTTCGGATTGAGAACTTTTATGATAATGATAATCATGACGAAGTTGAATTCACCTTCCGGTATGACCGCAAATTCCCTAGTTTTTGCAAATAGATCATTAAATAGATCGTGTCACTTTGCGACTACTGCCAAATTCTTATAAAGAATCATAACCTCTACGAGTTTAAATAGAGCAAATCATAAAGTAGTCTATGAAACAAACTCAATCATGGATTTAGAGCTGCAGCGTGTAACGAGACGCTCTGTATACTTTTGCGCTGACCTAATAAGTCATTTCTGGAAATCACTGCAATCTGCAAAAAAATTTGGTGTCACATAACATTGCTTACTGTTTCCAAACTGCTAAAATATCTGATGTTCCTTATTGCGAATATTTTTTATTACTGCTCAGCTTTATTCATTTTTGCAAAGCTTTTGCTGGCGTAATGTGTCTTCGAAATGTATATTCATTTCCTTCTAGTTAATTATGTTTTGTCCTTATCTTTCTTTGCATGCTTTCAAGGATTAAAAACCAAGCAGGCAAGCAGCGCGGGCACCAGGCAATATCAACGCCGCAGTTTAAGGTAAAATTTCGAGTGTAGTGGACGTAATTATGGCTTGCTGGGAAGTGTACGGACAAGTACCGGGGTGCTGCTTGCCTTTTAAAAACGCCGAAGAGGTTAGTGTACTACAAGTTTATTGAATAATTATTATACACCGGCATTTCACAGTCATATATCTGTAGGAACTCATTAGAATCCCAAAGTAATTAAAAGGACGGTTTATTCCCTCCCTTAAAAATATTAGTACATGGCCTGAAATTCTTGTAGGAACCCACAAGAAAAATACAAAATACATTAGGCACTTAATTTTGATATGTCATTAAAATTAAGTTGATTTTCTTCTTTTTGAAAATTTCGTTCTAAAGTATGAATGTATATTCAAAAAAAAATACAAAAGCGTAGGAACAAATTAAAATGTGTGGGTCATGCGGTAATATAATGTTTATTTAAATTAGTTACTTAATTGCATACCGGGTGTCTCACGCTTGCGGCCTATTAGGAGTGTAAATAATAGGTATATTACGCTTAAATTTTTAAGAGAAACCTTGCTCTACACCGTCTATGGTACCTATACAAATATTTTCAAGATGCTAGCCCTTCCTAGGTATTATACTGGAAGTTGCTACTAACTTCCTCCCAAATTTTAAGGCCTCTGATATTGAGGTTCCATATCTAACACTTACCGTTACCGAGAAAAAATATACCTAATTGGGGTATTTAGTTTTTTGCAAAAAGGACTTTGGCTTCCATCTACAGCAATAAATTTCGACGTTATTATAATATTAATAAATTAATAAATATTATTCTTTATTTGTCGTCTTAACAAAAAGGATAAAAAGTTATTTTTCTTAAATAGACAAAATATCTCTATATTACCTATGTCCCTGTATCAAACTTTTCTATTTTTCAGTTACCTATTTAGCATTTTATAAATTAACTTTATATGCCTGTTGGCATCGAATAATAAGTTATGATTTAAAAGCAATAGGCAAGTTGACTGTGGAACTAAATTTAACAGTTCTTGGAATACTTAGTTGACGAAGAACGTTACTTCATTACCTATTTTAAAACTAAATTGATAAGAGTATCCTTATTTCTTGAGCCAATGAGGCTGAATATTTAAATGTTGACGTTTTAAACTTAATTTCTAGGTAATGCCTCCGGAACCGGCGCCGGCTACAGTTTTATAGGTGTATTGTTGCCGGAGCCGGTTTCCATAACTTCGGACGGCCGTGCCAGTTTACGAATTAATAATAGGGCAGTTTAAGTACCTTGTTAGTTGTAACGCATCCAGCAGCGACGGTAGGTAGGTAGGTATCGCATAGAACTGGTAGTTTGGTATTCTCGGACCGGGTGGGATCGGCTCCCATATAGGTTAGTTGTTTCTCTCGCGTTTTTACATTATCTTTTTTGCAAAAAATGCGTGTGTCTGGTGCGAGAGGGCAGCTGCTAAGAGGTCTGTTTAAAATGAGTTGCATCAGCCTTTTTCGTTCCCAAATAGAAGCGCGCCGGCAACTATACGCAAGTCCGGCGCCGGCTACGGAGGCACTCCCTTATTTCTATTCACGGAAAATGCCTGAAAATTATTAAGAACCTGCAGAACGTTTAATTCAAGAAATGCTAATGGCGACAATATGAGATATTCTCGTACTTCCATTCAAAGAATTTTGAAGAAACAATCTCCTCCAGATTTTAAATTTACCAATGTGCAGGTCAGGTCAAGATCCAGTATATCGAATAGAATTTTCTGTAATGATGCAAGTTAAAATTCAAGATCCTTAATTTTTGCAGAAAACTTTTTGGAAGATGGCGTTCAAGTTCTCAAATGGAGGCATTTTAACCGCTTTAATACATGAGCAGACACTCGGACACAAATTCCCATTTTCAAATAATAGAGTTTTAAAGTTTGCGACAACTTAAATACTTAGTATCAGACACTTAGGAATCTTGAGGAACCAAGTTGCAGATTTCACCCTTGGCTCAATGGTGCTCCATGTTTAAAGACAAATGGATTTGTCGTTCAGGCCGAAGGAATCGCCTCCTAGATCCTCAATTTGACTCCCACCGATTTTTACGTGTGGGGCAAAGTCAAAGAGTACTTAAATGCTAGCCTTCGCATTGAAAACTTGATGATCATAATGCATTTATTACTGTTCCGCTTGACTCACGTCCTTGGTTTATTGGTAAAGTGCTTCCGTCCTTCTCCTTCATCTGAACGAAAACAATTTCTTTTTGTACGTGATGCTTAGGCACATACGGGATTGCACTGTTTGTTGTTTGACGGCAAACATGCTATACACTTTTTAGGAATAACAAATCGCTGTTGCTCTATAGTCCCGTGAATCCCATTATTTTTAAAATAATTATTTTTACCTGGGTAGGTACCTATAATTTCATAGGGGGAAAGTTGAAAGGGTTTTTAATTTTGTATGACAAAATTACAAAAAAAGTCTGAAAAAGTTATTTTTATTCTGAATTTAATTTGCTTACAAAATTCCAATGTTATAAATGTCTCAAATTTTTTACTGGTCCCCCAATAATTATCGATGTCGTGTCACGGCAGTGTTGCCAACCCTACCGACATATCGGTAGATCTACCGATTTTATATGTTATCTACCGATCTACCGAAACGACACATAATTCTACCTAAATTTCATTTTTTAATTATACATTTAAGAAACAACCGGAAATTGCGCACAAATCATAATTCGCAACGCCTTTGCGTTTTTCCTTTCTTCTTTTGGAACTCGTATGGTATCATTTTAGTGCAGGGGTACATTATAGTTACTTATGCGAAAAAACCTAAAAGCAAAACAAAACGAAGCCGCCGTGCGCGTTGCGGCGATGGCTTTCTTTAAAATTCCTACTCATTGTTTACCTGTTTGTTTAAATCCGAATCTACCGAAATCTACCGAAATTTGGCAACAAAGCTTCCGAAATATTTACGAACGGGGTTGGCAACACTGCGTCACGGGCCTGCGCCAGTTCAAATTTGCGGTCTTCCTGCAACGGGTGAATGTCAACGTCAAGTTGATAAGATTTTAATTACATCCGTTTTGTCGTTGAAATTTTTGATAGCGTACAGCGTAGTTACTTCCCCAACATCTCACTCGAACTAACTCATTTGCTGTATTATAAAAATATTTAACATTGTATACCATTGTGATAACAAAATAAATAATTAACTGATAGGTGATAACCGTTCAAGAACCGACAGGAACAATTAATATTGTTGAGCTTCCGAACTGCAAAATATTTTCTAAAATTTTAATCGGACACAGAGAGATAGGTCATAAAAAGGGTGCGTATAACATTTTGTAGCGGTGTCAAAGTTCGAAATTTGAGACTAATGGTTTGAGATAAATATAAAAATATTTAATTGAAAGATGCCGCAAGGAAGTAAACACAATCAAAGATATAGCGAGATGTAACGGTTTCGATCCAGAAATTGTCAATCAATTAATTAGGAAACGAAAATTTAAAATGCTATGCTGTTGCGAAATTCTACCACTTTAAATGGGGATAACCAAAGTACTAAATTTATAAAAATACCATATGTACCGCAGATAACTAGAGGTAGGAATACGATTTTCAGGAAAGCAGACTACAAAGTGGTTCACACTTCGAGCAACAATTTACAAAATCTATTTGGAAATGCGAAAGACAAAACGGAACCCATTCATAAAGCGGGAATTTACCAAATAGGTAGCATGCGGAAATTGCGACAAAAAATGTATCGGGCAGTCAACTCGGTCTATATTAACTCGCTTTAAGGACCATCAAGCCTATTACAAATACGGCCGTACAGATAAGTGTAGCATGGCATCGCACGCGTTGCAAACGGGCCATAAATTCAATATCAATAATCTCAAATTCTTAAAACGAAGAAATAATAAATTTGATTTAAACGCCTTGGAAAGTATGGCGATATATAAAAATAAATGTAGTTGTGTTAACAGTAATTATAGTCCGATTCCAAACTCAACCCTGCATAAATTTATCAGGTAGATAGAATTTAAGACTAGCCATAAATACTTACCCCCCCTCCAGTTATAAGATATCAATTTTATTGCTCTTATGTTCCAAGAGTTCTGAGAAACCCTATAGGTTTATCGATTCATTTTATTTCAGTAGTAGGAGGTTTGGTATTTACAGCAACGTAGTGTAAGTTTAGCTTTAGATTCATCTTCAACTCCTAATGATGCTGACGCTTTCAGCGAAACACGTATCGAGTTTAATTACCTTGTCACTATCTTTTGGCGTGTGAAGTTAACTTATTATAAGAATTCATAGTGAATTTACGTGAAAATTGTTGATCCAACCACTGTGTGTAATGGTTAGTCAGATTGCATATGGAATCTTGTGTTTGTTTTCTTTCTATAAACATTTTAATCTTTGGGATGTCCAGTTCAATTTTCGGAAAATAATAATATAATTATAATCTTTATTTAGCATAATATTTGCTACACATACAAACAATTCATAGAAGCGTTCCCTTTTACAAACCCACCCATACATAACATACCTATACTTGGGCCGCCGAACAGACGGAGTGATCACCCTGCAAAACGTGTTCTAGCGGGGCCAATATTAATTTATGACGACCTAATTGGAGTCATGCGACTTCGTTGGGTCTAAAGAAAGCGCATCACTGCGGTTCGGTCGTCCTAAATTGATAGTGGTCCTGCCTAGAGCTCATGATTGCAGGGTGATCACTCCGTCTGTTGGGCGGCCCAAGTATAGCATAACTATACATTTACATATATATACGTTTCATGGACAGCCGCTGCAAAAGATCTACCTCCGTGAAAACAGCAGCCAAAGATAGCAGCTAAATTTTACGAGAACGCCCGATCACCATAGACCTAACCAGAAACATAGATTGCTGGCGAGCAGTTCGCTCTGTCCACCTCTATTATGGTTATTTTTGAAAATACTGAATTATTTACATTAATGTCGAGGGTTGCTTTTCAACCCTTTGGAAGCACTTTACGGAGCACGCGATCGTTTTGAAAATAAGTAAATAATTCTGCTACACCATCTACGATGCTTCATCGAAATGGTATAGTCATTTTTAGAAATATTGAATTATTTCCATTTATATTGAGGGTTGCTTTTCAACCCTTTGGAAGCACTTTACGGAGCTCGCGATCGTTTTAAAAATAAGTAAATAATACTCCCACACCATCTGCAAAGCTTTATCGAAATCGTATAGTCATTTTTGGAAAAAATGAGTTACTTGCATTTATGAGGGGGTTGCTTTTCAACCCTTTGGAGGCACTTTACGGAGCTCGCGATTGTTTTATAAATAAGTAAGTAATCCCCCCACGCCGTCTGCAACGTTTCATCGAAATCGCAGTCATTTTTGGAAAAAAAAGAATTATTTGCATGTATGATGGGGGTTGCTTTTCAACCCTTTGGAAGCACTTTACGGAGCTCGGGATCGTTTTAAAAATAAATAAATGATTCTCCCACACAATCTGCAACGTTTCATCGAAATCGTATAGTCATTTATGGAAAAAATGAATTATTTGCGTTTATGACGGGGGGTTGCTTTTCAGCGCTTTGGAAGAACTTTACGGAGCTCGCGATCATTTTAGAAATAAGTAAATAATTCTCCCACACCATCTGCAGCGTTTCATCGAAATCGTATAGTCATTTTTGGAAAAAATGAATTATTTACATTTAGAGTTGCTTTTCGACCCTTTGGAAGCACTTTACGGATCTCGCCATCGTTTTAAAAATAAGTAAATAATCCCCCCACGCCATTTGCAACGTTTCATCGAAATCGTATAGTCATTTGCGGAAAAAATTAATTATTTGCATTTATGACGGGGGTTGCTTTTCAACCCTTTGGAATCACTTTACGGAGCTCGCGCTCGTTTTGAAAATAAATAAATAATTCTCCCACACCATCTACGACGCTTGATCGAAATCGTATAGTCAGTTTTGGACATACTGAATTATTTCCATTTATGTTGAGGGTTGCTTCTCAACCCTTTGGAAGAACTTTACGGAGCTCGCGTTCGTTTTAACAATAAGTAAATACTTCTCCCACACCATCTGCAACGTTTCATCGAAATCGTATAGTCATTTTCGGAAATAATGCGTTATTTAAGTACGTTTATTGGAGGGGTTGGTATTTTACTATCTAGAAGCAGTTTTTTCCTTTGGTGGGAACGGGCGAACGTGAGTTACCGTGAGTTAATACGTTGCAAGCTCGTAAGAGGTGGACAGAGCGAACTGCTCGCCAGCAATCTATGTTTCTGGTTAGGTCTATGGTGATCGGGCGTTCATGTAAAATTTAGCTGCTATCTTTGGCTGGTGTTTCCACGGAGGTAAAGATCTGACATTAGGTAACGATTTTATATATTCAGGAAGAGCATTAAATAAACGCAAACCCTCGTAAAGCAATGATTTTTGTAGTGCACTAGTTCTTACAAATTCTATATCATAATCATTCTTATTCCTAGTCGAACATCTGCGGTCTCTTCTGGTTATAAAAGCGGAAAGAAGTTCATTCATTTCATAGTTAGAACTACATTTGAAAATTTGTTATTTATTTTGCTGCCGAAGTTCCCAGAATTGTTACGCTTTCACAAATAAAGCGACGATTTTTTGCTTGAAAGGAAGTCTTCTGTCCAAAGTTTGTGACCTCATGTTGAGTTATTCAAAGCTTGACACTACCTAGAACCCTTACTATACTATTTATGAAGACAAGAACCATTAATACTAACTTGGTATTTTATGAACTAGGTACTTAAACGTAATATATGTGGGTTCTCTAACAACCCCCCCGCGGCTTTTTGAAAACCCTTTTATGTATAAATATACTTACAGCTCGACTTACAGGGACGTATAGTGTTCATAATGATTAGCAGACACTTGCGCATTGATGGCAAAGACCGTGCGTTGATTGTCGCAGACTTTCTATTAATTATACTAGAACTTCTTTGATTGGTGGCCATATACGATAATAATATTATCTAAACTTGCCCACAGTAGATGGCAGTCGTGCCTCTGGTGGACAAGCACAGCAACGAGTTTTCTGACATTTACGAACTTAATCAAATAAATTTTGATACATAATAGTTTTTCCACAATTCTGATGATAAAAATATTTTAAATTTTGTGAAATTCTGGCATACTCTATATAATATAATCGACGTTTCGCCCCCGCTCGGGGGCTTTGTCAAGATTTACCTATTTAGTAAAAGGTATAAAAAATATAAAATTGACAATAAAATATTTGACAAGAACAAATTAATGAGTATGCCAGAATTTCACAAAATTTCACAAAATATTAAAATTTGTGTTGGCACAAATTAAACAATTAATGATAAAAATCGTATTTTTGGAGAAGTATAGCTTTGCACCTTCTTATAATTTACGAGTATCCCATGTAACACTGGCACGTTAAATAGACGTATTGTTTACGAAAATGTCGTGGATATTTGGTCATAATATATTTTAAACTAAAAATATACGTATTATTTATCCCATTTATCTCTATGATCCCAAATAAATACCAAAAATAAACGTTTTTTGTGAACGTCTAATATATGTTGTTATATAGGCGTTAATAAACAGTTTTATATTTACCTATAATAGAATATATATTTTATTACATGATCGATATATTATGACAGCAATTATTATTTATTTATTTACATGGATGAGCTTTATCATATCCACGTGCCGCCTGCCGCAGGTAAATGTAATGTACTTTTGGTCTAAGTAAGAACATATCTCTAAACACAACGAACTAATCGCCGTTGACCGCACATTTCTAACCTAATGACCGTTGACAATTTGACTTTCAACTCATAGCATTACCAGTGGCGGCTCGTGGGTTAATAACCAGGGGGGTCATTTTGGTTTTGGAACTTATAATTAATACTAAAAGTACCTATATGCATATATGCATATATGTACAAAACTAAAATATAAGAAAGGGGTACATATTGTCAAAATAAAACATACCTTAAACGTGCTTATATTTCAGGTCAATTCTGTTCTGCAAAAGGGTCTTTTTCGTTGAAGTTTGGAATGCTCTTGACAAGCATCTTCTCGATGCTCGCCATAGCCAAGCACCAAGGCTAGACTGTCCCATTGTATTGCGTAAAAAGGTTTTTTAATTTTTACCCCTTTCAAAGTTGAAAAACATCTCTCACTTTCCAAGGTTGTCATCGGTAGTGTACACAAAATATTTAATAAGTTCACTGCTTCAGAAAATGTTTCAGACAAAAGTTAAAGTATTATGGCGACTACACCGGCATTATTGTGAAAATCCTAACGATATATTACAACTTACGCGAACCGCAACGCTTCTACCGCAACGCTTCTACCGCTGTCTACGACGAACTGATGTGATGACCAGAGAAAATATAACTCCATCCTAAAGAACTATTAACTCGATTCTGCGCAGTTGTCATCGGGACATTGACCACGTTGGAGATATAGGAGTAAAAGGTGACTCTCACTTCCACTCAAGAATTCGCCATCTGCTGTCACTGTTCTTCTTTACATGCATTTCTCCATAAGCCATAAGAGCTGTGCAGGGTCAATTTGAATAATGTCCCGGCTTGCTAGCGAGCGCGCAGCGCGGCTTGACGCTTGGTTATTTCTAGTATTGCTGCGAATGCAGACCGCTGAGGATTTTAAATTTGAGACTATCAGACAAAATATATTTTTATTAAAATTATGGTTTTGATTAGAATATTTTAGGAGGGTCATTGACCAATTGACCTTAAGGAGAAACCGCCACTGAGCATTACTAGTAATGCTATGAGCGGCCGATAATGGCGGAGAGCTAATTTTTCGGAGTTGGCGCTCCCTTACCTATGTGGCCCGCTCGCCTTTATAGATTAGAGGTTTCCTTTGGTTTGTTCGCACACAGCTGCACCGTACTTATGAGCTCCAATAGAGCGAAATCATGATATGCGGTTGTTGTGTGGTGTGTGCGAACAAACCAAACTTTCCTTCTTTTCTTATTTTTCTAAAAATATTTACCTGGTGAGAAGTGATTTTTAAAATATTAATTGGGAAAATGATAAAAAATGTTTTCTGGATCTTGAAAAAACTAATGATGAGCGATTTAGGACCAAACAAACTATTTTCTTCCATTTCATCAATATTTCCTTGTGTGCCTGCTTCGAAAAAAAAAAACGTTTAATATAAACAAAAAATATACGTCAAACGTAAACGTTAAGCATATACAAGATATATACGTAAATTAGACTGTCATCCTCACGAATATTTCTCGTCTACAGTATACGGTATATAGACAACTTCTGCAACGTGTTTTAGACGTTTTCTATATTAGTTTGTGCTACATGGGATAAACGGAAACGCATGTTAAACGTGCAATTTATTACTACTCCTAATATCCTTGAGGGGATACAAAGGTAGGTACTGTAATTTATTCCACCCATCAGGTCTAGTCAAAATATGCGCGCGAAGTTAAAGTAGGATTCTATGTTGTATTTTGAAATCGAAGTTGATGCACTGGTTTGCTATCCAATCGGAAGAACTGATAATAAGTGTAAATTTTATAAACACCTCAATTTTATTTGACAATAAATGAAACTAAATTACACACAATTCTATAATTATGTGCAGAAATGTAATTATATTTTCATCAAAGAAAAACAATAATGTGTAGACCATTAATTATATGCCATTAAAGAAATAAAAAAAATTATATACACAGTGTCCCACTTAACTTGTTTAGTATGGGGTACTCTTAAACCGCGGTAGTTACAAGGATGCTCAAATGGGAAAAAATGTTGCTTATTATAATTGTAATTTAGCAGTACCAAGAGAACTTCCGAAACTATTTCTGTTTCTGAGAAAATCGGGAAAAAGTGAAAATGGCCGAAATATTGTTTTTGTTCTAGCGCCCTTATTTGTTGATATTTTGATATGAAATTTTAAAGCAAGTTATGGTTGAAAATTCTCAACAGACCGGTGGTATCAATTTTTATACAAGGTGTTTAATTTAAGCGTACCGGAGGATAAGTTTGTTTTTTCTTATGGCCGCCATATTGGTATTAGTCATATTCGAGTAGACGGTTTCAAGAGCTTTTCAACCATGTATAATAGTCCGCATGAAAACCTTTAGTTAACAATGAAAATCTAAAAATTTGCCTTTAAGATTAACAGTCCATTAAGAATGCCACATTTCTCTTCTCTAGCAAGCTATGGAAAACAAAGCATTATGTTTATTATGACAACAATTAAATAAGACAACTTATTTATCGCAGGTAAATGTAGTTCAGAACGTTTGGTTGCAGCAGGATGGTGCACCTCCTCACAATACACATAAGGTTCGTCCAGGGTTCGTCAGTATCTAAACAATTTATTTGGTGAAAAATGGATAAGTATGTTTCACATTTATGATAGTAATAAGTTACACCTGACGCATTTTTAATATACAGGGATCACATGATCAATACACTGGCCAGCTCGCTCCCCGGACTTAACACCCCTAGATTTTTTCTTGTGGGTTTACATAAAAATCACGACGTATACAGTTAAGAATATGAAAATCAGCATGCTCTTCGGGCAGCTGAAGTGACCGCTCTTAGAGAACTTCCTCGTCAATTTTTCATAAATGCGGTCAACTCGGTGGAAACTCGATGCAGAAACTGTTTAGATGCTGACGGAGGACTTTTTGAACAATTATTGAACTAGATAAGAGAAGCTGTGGCATTCTTAATGGACTGTTACATCTTAGAGACAAATTTTTCGATTTCCATTGTTAACTAAAGGTTTTTATGATGACTATTATATATGGTTGAAGAGCTCTTGAAACCGTTTACTCGAATATGACCAGTACCAATATGGGGGCCATAAGAAAAAACAAACTTAACCTCTGGTACGCTTAAATTAAACACCCTGTATAAAAATTGATACAACCGGCCTGTTGAGAATTTTCAACCATAACTTGCTTTAAAATTTCATATCAAAATATCAACAAATAAGGGCTCTACAACAAAAACAATATTTCGGCCATTTTCACTTTTTCCCGATTTTCTCAGAAACGGAAATAGTTTCCGACGTTCTCTTGATACTGCTAAATTACAATTATAAAGAGCAACATTTTTCACCATTTGAGCACCTTTGTAACTAGCGCGGTTTAAAAGTTCCCCGTACTAAACAAGTTAAGTGGGACACAGTGTATACAATTCAATTATATTTCGCCATACCAACTTTGAAATAATGAAATAAAAATTAAGTATTTGTGGCAGACAAAGAAATAAAGCAATCTTAAAGATCTATAGGTCAAAATAATAAATAGGTAAAATTCAAATATATGTCAATAAAAAACAAACATAAATGTGAAAATTCAATAAAAGAAGATAATGAGTTATATTTGCGTAAAACAAAGTAATAAAATAAGATGTCATTTGCAACAAATAAAAGAATAAAATGCTGAATAAAAATTATCATAATGCAGGATGCGTAGTCGATAAAATTATTACATCATAGCAGTACGTATATGACGGAAATAGGAAATAACAAGCGACTTAAACAATCGGCACATACATCACACATAGAAACAGAAGAATATGTTAAACAACCAACTTTTGACAGTGAGTGCCAGATCCCCTGTTATGCGGTGATCAAGGTTATAGCTGAAAATTGAACTAGGTGACTAGGTTATCGTAAGTTGCCAGGGCCTGCTACAAGGATCTCATGGAACTCCAATAATTATAGTTCTCACTAACGAAAATGTTAATTCAGTTCATCAAGGCCCACATTTTCCAAACATTCCACAAAAGAAAACAGTTAGGTACTTGTTTCTTCAATAAAACGTTAAATTAAATACTCAAACAACAAATAAGCACAAATTACAATCATATACCCCGATAATCAGCATAAAACAAAATTGATACCTTCTTGTGAACTGCGGATATGAAAAAAAGAAACCTCTCCAAGACTCCAAGTTAATTTAATAATTATTGACGAGATTTACAGTGAACAAAGAAATCACAAATAATGAAATACACATAAAATATGCAAAATTCACGGTAGGTACCTACACTTTCAAAAGGCAAACAGCTTCTATCCAAACAATTAACTCCCTACGCCTTTTTGTCAAAAGAAAATAAATTTTAATACCTTCTTAACTTCCCCTAATTTTAACCTACACATACCTAACAAAACATGTTACTAACTTAAGAGAGTTCAGAACTTTCTTTCAGCTAAAGCAAGACGAGTCTTTACATTCTTTCCCAGGGTCGTATCAAATTACTACACCCCTAGCACAATTAAAAATAAGCCTCTTGACCTAAAGTGGAACATGTGGCCTCATTTGCATAATCATCAAAAAAACTTGCTTATTGGATTTTTGTAGAGGTAAACCATATTTTGTGTTGGCCCGCGTTAAAAAGTTAATTTAAATTTAAACTGGATTCTTTCAGTACCTGTGGGAAACTTAATTGCGCGGAAAATATTGTTAATAAAGAACAAAACCAAATATTGTAAAACTTACTAAGTATTTCATTTAACTAGGTATTAATACAGTAATAATGTATAAATCGGCTTTCTGTTATACCGACATACTTATGCAAAGAAATTGTTACTAAAAGAAAGAATAAATGTTATTGGTAAATACACTCCTGGACAAAATTAACGCGTCAGCAAAACTTCTCATTATTACTTGTAATTTTTCAAAGTTTTAAATCATAGTACCTATACGTGATATTATAATTAAATGATTTCAACTAACGCTCGACAAATTGGAATGGTTTTATTGGAAAAAAACTTGAATAAGTGACAGAAAGACACAATAATGTCAAATGCAATAAAAACAGCGTCAGTGAAAAGCTTAACAAGAATGAAGGTGAAATTAAATCGTAAGATTTAGTAGTAGTAGCTCTTATCACTGCTTCCATTCGTCTGGGCATGCTATTGATGAAGTTGTGAATGGTTTCCTGGGGAATATTCTCCAATTCGACAAGAACGACTTGTTCGAGTTCCTAAGATTCATAGGAGCAGGTATGTGGCGCCTAACTGATCGTTTCAGTGCATCCCATAGATGCTCTATGGGGTTCATATCTGGGCTTCTTGGTGGCCAGTTCATAGTTGGAATATTCACGAATTGAAGGTAGTCCAGTACCTTTCTAGCAACGTGTGGCCGAGCGTTATCCTGCATAAAAATAAAATTGTCCCCGACAAATGGGGGCAAATGGCATCACATGTTCCTCTACGATGTTTTCTACGTAGAAATGTGCATTCATGGATCTCCCCCATATAAGAACCAAATCCGTGCGACCATCAAAACAAATTCCTCCCCAGAACATTATTGATCCTCCAAAGAATGGGATCCTCGGAGATATTGCAGGCAGCAAACCTCTCTCCTAACCTCCGCCAGACTCGTTCACGTCCATCTGGTGAATTAAGACATACTCTTGTTTCGTCTGAAAACAAAACTCGCTTCCAGTCATCAATGATCCAATTCACATGTTCCCTTGCAAAACGCAGTCTAGTAATGTTCCCTGGTAAGCAGTGGTGCAACAGCTAATCTTCTACTGTCCAATTCTCCCTCATGAAGCCTTCTCCTGATCGTTCGTCCAGAAATTGCTACATTTCGAGCTGCTGCAAGGGCTCTGCTTAGCTCTAAACTGGTAGAATGCCTGGTTCTTAAGGCGACTTGCATCTCTTGCATCTGTAGACTTCTTATGACCTTGTCCTGGGGTTCTGCAGTAACTTCCAGTTCGTTGAAACGTCTACCTGTTCGACTAATTGTTGATTGTCTAACTCCTAACAAATCATCCACGTATCGCTGGCTATGTCCCTCGTTACCGCTTTCACTGCTTCATCTTCTGTTAGGTTGCGTGGACGATTCATTTCTTTTACTCTAAGTGCACTGAACAAAGTATTTCATTCATTTAATGACATTAAATTTTAAAAAAATCACTAGCAAAACTGAATTTATTGCCTTTTACAATTGCAAAATGTTACTTTACATCTGCCAGACAATTACACATGCTTATCAGTAGTGACAGAGGATATCCTAGGCCACCTACTTAAAATGTTTAATGATTTAAAACTTCTCATTATTACAAGTAATTATGAGAAGTTTTGCTGATGCGTTAATTTTGACCAGGAGTGTATAAATTGGTAATCAACAATACAACTAGCAGAGTGTCCCACGCTAGCGTATTTCCTCCATAACTCAACAGCAGCTGTAGATATTAAAAAATGATTGAAATGAAAGTTACATCCAATCGACTTCCTCACATTATACATTTATTTATTTTCGAGGTGCTGTGCAGAAGAATGGGACATCCTGTATAGTAGAAAATAATTTTATAATGTGAGGAAGTTGATTGGATGCAACTTTCATTTGAATCATTTGTCGACATCTACTACTCCTGTTAAGTTATGGAGGAAATACGCTAGCGTGGGACACCCCCCAAGCAGCAAAGTTGTTTTATAATTCGGTGGTTCTGAGACTATTTTAATTTATTGGTATTTTGTTAAAGCTTCCAAAATGCAAATTAATTATATTAAAGCTGCACCAAACACTATTCTGTTTTCGGCAAGTTAATTGTTTTATAAATGTATCATCAAAACGTTTATATAGCAAAACTATAAAATATCTTATAAAACAGTCACAAAATTATTGTAGAAACGTTTCCATTACCAACTACTAAAACATTTGATCCTATAAACTTAAACTATTTTGTAGTAGTTTTGTGGTACCTTTCGGCGATATTGTTAATTTCATTATAAAAACATTTTAAAATTATTTTATAGTTGCTTCATGTAACAGTTATATTAACGTACCTTTAGAGGCAATTTCACTTTTAATAGTAAATTGTCATATTAGTTGCCACTTTATAACTATTTTATAGTAATGCAATTGTACTACAATATGAAAACAACAACAGATTTATTATAAAACTAAATTGTTTTCTTGAATGTAAATATGATGTCGCTAACTACATTATAA
This sequence comes from Xestobium rufovillosum, assembly GCA_963966045.1. Lineage (NCBI taxonomy): Eukaryota > Metazoa > Arthropoda > Insecta > Coleoptera > Ptinidae > Xestobium > Xestobium rufovillosum. The sequence goes on along the minus strand of OZ014503.1, from coordinate 7,209,016 downwards.
AGCATATTTGAGAGAACTGATTTTGGGTTAGGCTCCTAACGTGAAAGTGTTTGTCTTTGTTTTCTGATCATAACGAAAAATTAAAAATGTCAGAAAAATGGAGAAAAATTAATAAATAAACCAAATGAACAATAGTCTCTATAAAATATAGGCAAATAATACTAAACAATAACACTAAACAATGAGTGTGTCACAAAACAACACTACCTCTATAAACAAAAACCATCACGCTGATTTTATTGGTTATGTTTATGTTTTAGGCGGCAAGTCGCGTTTACCATCAAATTAACAAATAAAATCTTCATAAATAAGATAAAATGTAGCAAGGGAGAGTCATTTGTTTTATAAGAGACGCCAAAAAGTTTTATAGTAGCTAAACATTTGCTAACTAGTAAAATACGTGCCGGAATCATGTAATTTCGGTTTATAAGAGATGCCAAAAAGTTTTCTATTAGCCAAAAAGTTGCTTACTAGCAAAATAAGCTGATTCCGTGCATGGAAGTTTGAAGTTGCAACGGGAGTTATCTACTGCGGGTTAGAAAAACGACAGGACCGTACTTCAATATTTTGCTCACAAAGTGTTTATTGTTTAATTTTTTAAAAATCATTTTACATTTGTATTGTTCAGAAAAAGATATTAAAATGCATAAATTTGTTTTTAGAGCTGATGGCTGGAGTCGATATTCGGTGAAATCTTGACGAACAGCGTTATTAGAAACAGATAGGCTTGGATCATAACTTTTGCTCTACCTATGGATTCTTTATTTTATGAAATTTTTTATTTCGGGTAATTGTTGTTTTTGCACTGAGGCAAAACAGCAAAAGAAACGCCGATATTTTTTGATCAAGAATTTGAAGATAACGGTGTTTAGCTGTTAATAATTTATAAACGCTCTATACCTACAGCAAAAACCTAAATACCATGTACCTACAGTCAATTTCAAAAAAATCGATTACACCTAATTTTGTACTAAGTATACTGTGTAAATCGTTCTTTTTGATGTCACAGTGTGAGAAAAATCTACTAGTTCATGAGCAGTTCGACCCTGTTGCAATACCGAAAACCAGTAGCTTTAAAGCATTTTTATAGAAGTTGTGTATTAGCTTAATTATTTTAAAACGCTTGCTATTGATACAAAATTATTTTATACGAAGACGCCATTTAAAATGGCAGCATTCGTTAACCTGAAAATAGGAAGAGTTAAAATACTAAACATCGCAGTTTGTTATGTTAATCTTTAAAGCTTGTAAATGCCCAAAAATTGTGAAATGATAATACCTAAAACAAATTGGCGCTAGTTTTTCTCCAAAAAAAGACAAAGTCAACAAAGCATATTTTCGTACAATTAAAAAAAATCTATAATATCAATAAATAGTGGGTGGCGCTTAAAAATTTGTTGGAAATATGTTATAAGTTTCACAATAAAATTTCATTCGCAATAAAAATGTTGATCTGTAAAACACAAACATCACCTATAACAGACGGGTAGGATAATTATAATATTAAAATGGCCACTTATTGTAAATATATACGGTTGGTGACATTTCTGTTTTCCTCTTTGTCATTATAAATTAAAAACTGTCTTTTGCTACCATTAGAAAAACTTTAGAAAACTTTTTTATTTTATTATTCCTATTTCATCTTGCAATTTTACTTTATAAGGTTTACCTGAAATTAATAAGAAGCTTTTATAAAACTGTTGTTAAATTGCTTTATAATACTAATATAAGAAATAGTCTAAGTATATTTTGTAGCGCAGTATGGAAAGCTTTAATAAAACTATTTTATAATGCTGATATTTAGTGGTTTTAGGAGCTGCAGAAATGTTTATAAAATTGTTTTGTAATGTTTGCAAAAGGCTTTACAAAACACTAACGGAGACAGAAGTATTTTATAAAATGGTGCCAATTTTACACTTATAGTGGTTTTATAAACATATTGAAAACATTACTGAGAGAAACAGTGTTTTATAAATTTTCTGTCGAAAACGTTTTCACAACTTTAATAAAATAGAAAATTGCTACTTGGGCCTGTATACATAGTTTCCCAAAAGTATGGAATAAATTCGATATTTCCTAAAATTGAAGCTTCGAACTGAAATCCTCGAACACGTCGATTCTTAATTTTTATTCGACACGTTTTGAAGTACGAAATGCATGGGTAGGTGGCGCTGCGTACCTTAGTGATATGACGAAATCGATGTTTTTCTAAATGGCTAATGGCAACCATATATTTTTCCAGAATATTGTAGATAATCGTTGTCCTGTGTACGGTAATATGCCACACTTACTATTGTTTTTATAAATACCTAAGGAGAAAAAAAATGAAACTAAAATTCTAGTGTAGTGTGCACAACTGACACCAACAAAAATCAAATGAATGTACTATTTTTTTGGCTTCTCAAATATTGTAATTTTTATAAATGTCTTTGACAATAATAAATAAGAAATTATAAGTTATAAATAATGTATTTGGGAAGAAAGTGGATGGATTAAGAAAGAAAATTGAATGGAAGAGTGATACAAAAATTTACAAATGTTTGAGAACTTTGACAGCTGCAACTTCTTTAAAATTATTTGGGGCATTTGATATCTCCTTTTTATAAAAGTTAGTTGCAAAATCACATCCAGCACAGATAACTGTCATCTCTATGGGTATACTTATGAATACTTGCTGGTTAATAAATAAATAAAATATATAAAGTTGTCAGAAATTATACAGGGTGTCCCAGAACAACGGGGCAATATTTCTATAGCATATAGTTTGGGTCAAAAAAGACTTAAAGTATCTATAATTTTTTTCTAGGACGCCTCCCTTCGAAGGTATTCGCCCTTAAAGGTCAGGTCCTGAAGAAGGTTTTTTGCTGGTAACTTTCAAACTACTGTATCGAACGAAATTTGGACTATAGACATAGTAAGCAAATATCTGTGATCGAGTGACATGACATCTTCATTATGTTGTCTAGGAAGCCGGGGGTGGAACACCCCTAATGCTATTCACCCCTTAACTTTTACGTTGATATTTTTAACGATTTGCAATGATATTTTTAAATTCCTCAAACAATTTTCTCAAAAAAGGTACTCTTTTTCGAAACCGTTAAAACGGCCCGTTTCCGAGAAAAAAAAACATGTGAGAAAATGAAAATGAAATGAAAATGTATGGATAGGGTAAACTACCCAATGATTGGCACTCTAAGGGAATCGTATTAATAAAACTAACTCTAAAATAATAAGGTGCATTCCATAAGGTTTATTTGTATTTTTCCCGAATATCTTTCAATTTAAGACCATTTATTTGAATTTTTTGTATCCATATCTTGACTGCTAAAGCCAAATTTAATTTAATTTGTTAAAAATTCCATTTTTCCAATTATTGGCACTCGTACGCTATTTATTGGCATCATATATTTTCCAATTTTTGGCACCAAATATTTTGTGGAAGATCCTATCTAGGTAGGTAACTGAATGTTAATACCTACTTTAAATGATTACCTACACTTCCATAATTAATGTTTTGATTTAAGTTCCTACCTAGGTATTTATATTTAAGATATAAAAACAGAATTAAAAAAAGCATTTATTTGAATCAAAATACTTACAAAATCATAAAAATGCGTTTTAAATTAAGTTTTACTGTTGGCGAGTTGGGGTGCCAATGTTAGGAACAATAAAGTTAACGGCAATTCTATATTTCGGAACGGATGCCAATAATTATTAGATTTCTTAAGTTGTGCTTTCCAAATGTTGGCACCCTATAAATAGGTGCTAAATCGAAATTCTTATTACTGCAATTATGCTAAAACAAAACTAATAAGGTCACTAAAAGTGTGGAACAATTTGTGCTATAGTATATAACAAGAATTACCATTACAAAGCGCTTAAACATTGCACTATCCTTACGAAAAACTTAAAATCTTACATTGTTTGGTAACGTCACGACAACAAACACGCAAAACATTAGCCACACTAGTTTTAAGGAGCACGCGAAGTCGTTTACTAAAAAGGGGACATGAGGCCAAATTAAAAAAAAAATACATTTTTTTAGATATTTGACTTATTGTCTTTATTAATGCAGTTTAAAAGTAAGTGTGCCAATCGATGGTCGAGTGCCGACATTATTTGGGTGTTTTACCCTAATCGGTTTTGAAAACATAATAGCGGCTACAATAAATTTTTGAAGTGAGTGTAAGCGCATACATTTTCCAGTTTCTTCAATTTCATCTATCCTATCCGTTAACATCGCTACCATTAAATTGAACATTCGTCCTCTTAAAAATATACATATTCCCTAACACCCTCGCTAACACCATCGGCATTCTTTCGAAAAGCTTCTTTACAGACTATTTCCGGTGACACTTCCATGAACTTCTTTTTTTCTTCGTTGATCTAGTCCAAACTCTTTTGCCGTTTTCTCCAACCGGCAGAAAATATATCGCAGCTCCCACAGACTTCTGGTAATCAAAATCAGATCATCCGCATAAGCCACACACTGATGTTTTTGGTGATATGATATGATTCCTTTGGTACGAATATTACTTTTGCTAATAATTTCCTCCAGTACTATATCTCCTTGTCTGTCGCCTCGGTTCACCTCAAAATCTTCTGAGATCCTTCCTTCAATCAGCACATTATGTTGTTGTGCGAAAGGTTCAGAACCACTAATCTCCGCCCCATATTTCTACAAATAATTAGCTCTTATTACTACTTGCACCAAGTGTGGAAGTATATGTATATGGAGCAAGTAATATTGCATGGTTCGAGTATGTAGGGCAAAGCACCATACTGATGACTCCCACAAGGATGAAACCAGTAGTTTCTTCCATGCACTTGGAAACATGCAATATTGAAAAACTTAACATAATATAAATTTTTACTACATTCATTTGAATGTTATAATGTTTAGCGTATTTATGCTTTAACGATGCCAAATTGGCATCTTTAGTGCACGCATTTTGTGGAGTGAATTACACTAACACTAAAATAAAATCAAATTGAACTTACTTGATGTGAACGTTGATTACAAAATTTGTGCTATTTGGGATATTAACTCGACCCCGGAAGGAAGACAAATTAATTGCTGCTCTCTCGATGTCCCAGGAAAAACTTCTCGTGGCAAAATTTTGGCAGAAATGTCAAAAGAGTAGAAATAAAAATAATTATGTGTATACATATCCGGTCTGCTATTTTTTGTGTATAATTACTATTTCTCGTTTACCAATTAGTTCTTAAGCAAATATGATAGTTGTGGCCACGCTGATAAAACGCTGATAAAACGCTGATAAAACGCTGTATGATACCCTTATCGTAACTTCATATTACGATACACGATGGGTAATCCCATCTTATATCGTAATATGAACTATTATGATACTTTTATCGTAAATATACTTAGTTCATACCAAACGTAGTAAAACACCACCATAGAAGTGTTTATGCGTATAAGTTTCTATAAATAGTTTATACTTTCAAGGATATTGCGCATGTGTTCCCAGCAGGCCTACATATCATTTGGTACATAAAAAAACGATGCAAGTTTATTACGATGCACTCAACATTTCCCGGGGTTGCACAAATTTTGTAATAACGTTTACAGCAAGTAAGTTGCCTCTACAGATTTGGTAGTTTTTAACCAGAAAATATGTCGCGTTTTGGGAAAATTTTTTAGCTCGGTAACTGCTGTCCCGGAGGGATGATTTCTTGATACTCGTGGTCCGAGGAATTGAGGTATGTGAATCCGCTCTCGAACGTGCCCTACACTTCTCCATTCTGAAGGTATAAAAATACTCCTTATAATGGTGGTGTCGTATCTCAGCAAGCCTTCTATTTGGAGCGATGAAACTTGACGCGAGCATATAGGCACGTGAAAATGAACAACTTTTAACGAAGTCGGTATGATTTTGAAGTCGAGCCTAAAATTTTTATGGTAAATAAATCAATATTTATTATTTAATTAAACAGACATGAGTAAGTTGTCATAAATTAATTCGATCACCTGGGTAGATGGTAATTGTTTAATACGTAAAAGGAGTAGAGACGCACTTTCTTTCAATTAACTGAATTGCCAGTTAAATTAAAGGGTCAATAAAGACTAAATAATGGGAACCAGGAGCAGATATAGATAGTGATCACAATACTGGTTATGAAGGCCAAATTTCAGATTTTGAAAAAACGAAGCGGAAGGAGGTATCTTTACCTAGCCTAGAGAAACTAAAAGATGATGATACGCGCGATAAGTTTGAGAAAAAGACAAACGAAGTACTAAAGGGCGCGGGTGAAAATATGGTTAGGCGCATAGAGGCAGAATGGAATTGCAATAGCAATAGTTTAGGTTCCACAGAAAGAGATATTTTGGATCATAAACAGAATGAAACTAGAAAACACTGGATAACAAAACATATTATGAGTCTAATAGAGGAGAGACGAAAATATAAAAATAGATTAGATGAAAGAGGGAAACAAAAGACATAAGGCGATCAAGTGGGAAATTATTCGGAGATGTAGGAAAACGAAAGAGCAATGGATTGATATTAAATGCAAGGAAGCGGAAGACAAGTTCGAAGTAGGAAAGGCTTTAAAAGCATTTAAAATAATAGACAAAGGAAAGAGCGCCTATATAGGATTTGTAAATTTGGAAAAGCCTTCGACAATGTAAAATGGAAGAAGATGTTCGAAGTGCTCAAAAATGTAGGGATGAAGTATAGGGATAGAAGAATAATTTATAAAACCTATACAAAGAGCAAACGGCAGTTATAAAATTTGAGAAGGAACATAGAGAAGTGGATATCCGAAAGGGAGTGTGGCAGGGATATGCGTTATCGCCTCTAGTTTTCAATTTATATCGGGTGGGGATTTAGCATGTAATCGGCTCATATCTCTGGTACTATTTAAGATATCAAAATGATATTCTACAAGGTTGTGGGGAACCACCGCAAAATTATTTAGATATAATACAGGGTGTTCACATTCTGAGTACCAGACCAAATTCTATTTCTTTAAATAAAAACTCCACGTGTCTTTGCATAATAGGGATTGCCCATAAAATTCCATGAAAATTGATATACTACATGATATGGTTTCGACTAAGGAATTTTAAGATATTGACATTTTTGTGCCATTATGGACCCAAATTTATGACGCTACTGACGCTTACTAGTGCTGGGCGATGTTCATCGATGTTTTTTCAACATCGATGTTTGGCTTCGATGTTCGATGTTTTCAGCATCGATGGTAACCTACATCAACATCGATATCAACATCGATGTTTTGCTAACATCGACTGGCAACATCGATAAAAACGGTACCGCGCTGCGCTGGCGGCGGTTTCGTTATCGCGTATGAGTCATTTGTCGCCGGTACTTTTTTCGTGTACCTACAACTTAGAAGCTGTTGTGTCTACGTCGCCGGCTCCCTTTGAGGCTTGCAAGTGTTCTACTTTGTTTTGTCTAACTGATATTTTAAATTTACTTTTCTCTCTTGCTCCCGCATCTGTTTGCCTCTGCCTCTTTGATTTAACAACACTTTTATTTTGACGGCGACAAAGCGATGTCGTTTCGTTTGGTTAACTCTCAACTTGTGACTTTTGAGTGAATAGCAGTTTTGTTTTCGCTTAATAAAAACGCATATACCTACCTATATGTAGTAGAGATTATTGTCTTCCAACACAAATACTAGCTGGTATTGAAATTTGAAATTGTCGATTTTGAACATCGATGTTTAGAAACATCGATGTTACGCTGTCGATGTTTTTACACTATCGATGGTTACTGTCGATGTTAACATCGATGGCAAACATCGATGTTCCTCATCGATGTCCCAGCACTAATGCTTACTAACCAAAGTCACCTAAAATTTCTTTATTGAATTGGTTCACACACTTTTATCATAACACTTGAGATAATACAGGGTGGTTAAGATATGCAAAACATAATTTTTCTCAAAACTTTCAAATGGAACACCATGTAGGTATATTATTTGTACAATTGGTGGTCATTTTACTAAGCTTTTTATTGATTTGGATATTGCCAAAAGTCTACCAGTAAAAGTTTCGGCAGAATTTACAATTGAATTATAAAAGTGTAGAGTTTCGTTATTATTTTAGGTACATTATTTTTGGCGATCTCCCCTTTTTTGTCCCCAGAACTCCAAAAAAGGTCAGCGTCTTGTTTCTATAGAATATTTTGCAAATTAAGTTTACTTTAAGAAATTCCATTGGAACATCCTTATATATTAATAGCGAAAGTGATTTTACATTGAAACTTTGTTAGTCGGATATTTCATCGAGGACTCCATCGATTTCAACAATTGTGGGCTCTACGGAAAGCTCTAATGCTGCTGTAGGTGTGCCTTTTCGGGGTTTTGGGAACTTAAAAAGCATTTGTTACATTTTATGTAGCTATTAATTTGTAATAAAATGTCCAATATTATTTTCCGACAAAAGTAGAGGGTGCCATGCCTTTGACAATTAAATAATTTAGCGAAGGTGATTTTACATTGAAACTTTGTTCGCCGCATATCTCATCGAGTACTCCATCGATTTTAATTTCAACAATTGTGGGTTCTACCGGAAAGCTCTTAAGCTGTAGATGTGCCTTTTCGGGGTTTAAAAAGCATTTGTTACATTTTAGCTATTAATTTGTAATGTCCAATATTAGGTATTTTCCGACAAAAGTAGAGTGCCATGAATTTTACCATTAAAAATAATTATCGAATGCGAAATTTTAACTGGAGCAAAGCGCCGAGAATGTGTACTTATACCTAAGGTTAAATGAAAACCATGTGATTCTGCTTTACGTTTTCAATTTGAACGTACACAATTCCCACTTCGCTTAGCATTTTGCTTAACAGAAAACAAAAGTCAAGGACAAACGCTTAAGAAAGTGGCCCTTTACCTTCCAGAGCCTGTATTTTCCCATGGACAGCTTTTACGTAGCTCTTTCGCGCGTTCGAAAATTTGACTCCATACAAATTTTAATCAAGGACTCTAAGATAAAAGGTTCTTTTCCAAACTGTTTAGGTAAATTTACGCGTAATGTTGTTTACACTGAAGTTCTATAATATGTATTTCTTTATGTAGGTATAAATCAAATAATAACTTTTCAACATCTTTTATATTTGTTTTTTACAAAATTATGAAGTAATGCGAGTACAAATAATATTATATAACAAAACATTTATTTACGTTACTCATAAAATAAAATATCTAATATTCCATAAAAAAGAAAATAAAAAAAGTATAATAATGCTATGAAAAAAGAACTCATCCTAAGGTTTCAGTTCTCACTTAATTCTAACGTTTCATTCTCACTTTTATCCGATTTTTCTAAGTTGTCTACAAGTTGAGACAGAACATTGTCTAAATTGTCATCTATAGATAAAAATGATTTAAGAAGTTCTTCACCTTCAGATGAAAAGGTTGGTGCAGCGATGCCTGAATCGCCATCGGTATTTTTTTAGATGAAAATGATTCATTCAATTCTTGGCGTGAAGGCAGAGGTGATGATACAGCTGATTGAATACATTCCATCTTTTTTCTTTTATTTATTTTTTCCAAGGCAGCTCTTTTTATTCTCTGATATGTTTTCTCTTATTTGAGCTGCTCTTTTGTTTCTTATTATCTTACTTTTTTCTTCTGTGTGCCCACATATTTGGCAATATCGGTTGTGTTCGCACATTCGCAGATATATTGCTGAACATGCTGAACAGCGGCATACATTTGTAGTTTTCAGTTCATGTGCCATTATGTATGGCATACAATAATTGCATCTTTCACATTTTCCTACAAATCAGATTTTCCTTTACGCATACGTTTCAATTTTAGCGACGTACCAACTTATTATAGTGTCGAATTCCATGTGTTGTCTACTACCGCACACACTGCAAAACATGTCCATTTCTGAAATTCACGTAGTTCCGACCTACGTTGTCTTATATTCAGTCAGTACCAAAATTAGATTTTCAGTTCTTCACTCACAAGTACACATCAACCGTTCAGGTTAGGATACGAGACAGCTTGCATTGCAGAAAAAGTTAAGGTACCTACTGATTTGAGGAAAATAGTATTGATATCCCGGCCCCCGGTTGCCAGATATTTCCCTTGCAGAAAATAATCTTTAATAATCATAGATGTTAGTTGTTAGATGTCGCCCAAAACCAAGTTGTACCTACTACAGACTCACTAGATTTTCACATTAGTTGTACTTATAACTATCATTAATACTCCACATAACATGTTCTGTGAATAACTCGCACTCGATCACCGACAAAATATTAATATTAACCAAACCATACACTTCGCGACTGGGCCCTTGGCATCTCTTCGATAATGTGAAGTGTCCTTATCTCTTTAGTTTTGCTTTGTCGTGTAATTACAATTTTCCAAACAACAATTCTGAAAAGACGTGTGGCGTAGCCCACGGGTTCCACTTGTTATTTCTTAAAGATAACATTTTCTTCCATGGCACTCCTTGTTTGAAAATTATTATACCCGACTTTAAAAAGACATTAAGTATACATTTAAGAATATAATCATCGAGAAACAATTTTACAATAATTGATATATTGATTTCAATTTGCAGATACAAAATATAAACATTATTGTGAGTTTTGACTTTTGAGCAACAGAATAGGGGGAATTCGCCAAAAAGAGTATAAACTAATAATGAAATTCATAAATTTTTATGTTAAATTGTAATATCTTCCGAAACTATCACTATCTACATCAATAATTAAAAGCTTAGTTAACTGACTGACAGTTGTGCAAATAATATACTTACATGGTATTCTATTTAACATTTTTGAGAAAAATTCCCTTTTGCATAACTTAACCACCTTGTATAATCTTAAGTATTATGGTGAAAATATTTATAGATTTCACGAATACAGCAGTGCGTAAACCTCTTTCAATAAAAAATAATTAGGTGGCTTTGATCAGTAGACGTCAGTAGCGTCATAAATTTGGGACCATAATGACACAAAAATGTCAATATCTTAATAGTCCTTACTCAAAACCACATCATGTAGTATATCAGTTTTCGTGAAATTTTATGGGGAATCGAAATTACGCAAATACATGTGGGGTTTCCATTTAAAGAAATAGAACTTTGGTCTGGTACTCAGAATGTGGACACGCTGTATATATTTAAATAATTTTACGAAATGCTCCATGTTGTTCCGCACATACGCGTAAAATTTCATTTTGATATCTTAAGTAATACCAGATATATAAACCGATTACGCTCTAAATCCCCACCCGTTATATCGAAGATGCGATTAATATTGTTAAAGACAGAATAGCTGCTGGAATTAATATACAAGGCCAAACTATTAATATGTTCAGATTCGCGGATGATATAGCAGTATTAGCATCCAGCGAAGAAGAATTAGGAAGGGCTCTGAACGAAATGGAAGCGGTTTTGACGGAGGGCTGTGGTATGAAGATCAATAAAAAGAAAACCAAATTTTGGTGTGTAGGCGTGAAAATAGGACTAAAACGAAAATACAAATTGGAAACGAGAAGATAGAGGAAGTCTCAGATTTATGCTATTTAGGAAGGAACTCGCGATGGTAGAAGCTCTAGAGATATATAAAACAAAGAATAGCGCAGGGTCGAGTTGTATTTAATAAAAAGAAACAACTATTATGCTCGGGGATGATAAATGTAGAAACTCGGAAGAGGCTCTTAAAAACTTATGTGTGTGCGAAACTTAGACGATAGGTGAAGCTGATAGGAAAAAATTAGAAGCATTTGAAATGTGGTGCTATAGACGCATGATGAAGATACCGTGGATAGATAAGGTTAGCAACAGAGAGGTATTAGAAAGAGTTTGAGAAAAGCGAAATTTATGGGAGACAGTAAGGAATAGGAGAGATAGGATGGTAGGACACATTCTGAGGCACGAAGGCTTAGTTCGCGACATACTAGAGTCAGATAGGAATAAAAAGAGGTAGGGGTAGGCCCAGATTAGTCTACTGCTCTCAAATAGTTAGGAATGTAGGATGTTCAACTTTTGGGGAAATGCGTAGGTTAGCTCAGGATAGGAAAGGATGGAGGTACGCGTCCAACCAGTCTTCAAACTGAAAACTTTATGATGATAATGGGAACCTATTAACTATAATACTAAGATCTTTGCCAATAATTCTAGATTAACCTATACTAATAACCTATACTAATAAAACATAACATAGCAATAAAACCGGAAAAGTAATCGACCGCCAAGGGTGAATTTAATCAGGGAGCTTCATAATAACCATGTTTTCTGAGTCTTCAAAGTAATTGGAGATTGCATCATCAGCTTAATATAGGGGAAAATCGGTTAACAGGGTATAAAGCCGCAACTTAGAGGGATAAAAGAAGGAAAAGTCCAAGAGGCAGCCGAGGGAAAGGTATTGAACAGAAGGGTTGTCAAAGTAAAAACTAGTTCAAGAATTATTATTCAAACTAACAGTGTATTGGGGGTTTGTTGTGATTTGCGATTCAAACTTTTAAATTCAGTGGAACAAATATAAAGTGTGATCGAAGTTTCGGAAAATTCGGATACTTGTGAAAATTATTCACTCACAAACTCTAACTTCTGATTTTTGTAATATTATTATTCAAAATATGGGTAAGCAAAAATTACTTATTTGCGTGAAGGTGGATCTTGCTATTTATAATATTTAATATGTAAGCTGTTCGGCTAGGTAGGTTAACTTTGTGTAGACTGATTTTTATTAAAAAAGGTGTGAGCAAGACATTGTGCACAGATAAAATTCATCTGGCTGGTGCCATCCTGACGTTTTCGCATTTTCACATCATAAATAGGGTTTTGTCAGGTTAACCCCGTCCGCCATCACAACTTCACGCCTATTTGGCGCTATCCGTTCATCGGACGCTTGGAATTAGTGGGATATAATGCTGTTTATTGGTTGCTGACTGGGTGTTTTATTTTAAGCAGAAAAATCGAATATGTAATGTATTGGCGCATGACCTATACAAATTTTAATTTTTTAAGTTGCAATAGAACTTCTATAAAACTTTGAAATGATTAATTGGCGCTTAAATTGTTACTTGGGTAGAAAAACTAACTTATGATATTTTTACAGAAATTATTAATGAAACTGCTTGTACCATTTCAACATAAATATTATAATTTGCATTAAGCCCTTGTACTGTTTATACATGTCATAGAGTAAGTAGTTAGAAAATGACAGCCTCAGGCCAGGCCATCGAGTTCTCCAGGTGCCATCGACTTCTTCGGCAGTGACCTTGGAAGAGACCAGAGGCTGCTGAAGGAGTCGTTGAGGCATCCGAAGAAGTGTCTTCAGCAGCGGCATCTGCAGCAGCCTCTGGTGTCTTTCAAGGTCATTGCCGAAGAAGTGGGCATGTCTTCAGCAGCGTCTGGTGTCTTTCAAGGTCATTGCCGAAGAAGTGGTCTTCAGCAGCGGCCAGGCGCATGCGCCGGGGCTATTCCTCAGATCAGTCCATCGAGTTCTCCATCCACTTCAAGTGGGCGTGTCTGCAGCAGCCTCTGGTCATTGCTGAAGAAGGGCCTCTGGTGTCTTGCCATTGCGCACCCAAGCCGCCATTTTGGGGCCTTTGGTTGTGGCTCAGGCGACTGCGCCGGGGCTCCGCCTTCAGCAGCTTCTGGTCATTGCTGAAGAAGTGGTCTTCAGCGGCCTCCCTGGTGTCTCTCATTCTGTTGGGCCTTTGGATGTGGCTCAGGCGCCTGCGCCGGGGCTGTCGCGTACAAAGCACGTGTTGCTCACTGTTCAGGCCAGTCCATCCTGGCCCCATCCACTTCTTCGGCAATGACCAGAGGCTGCTGAAGGAGTCATGTCTTCAGCAACGGTGTCTTTGGGGCCTTTGGCCGTGGCTCAGGCGCATGCGCCGGGCTCTGGCTATGAGAGTGGGCGGGGCAACAGCCAATGAGAGTGGTTGTGGGCAGCATCCAATCAGAACTGATCTTGTTGTTAGGTGCTGTTGGGCCTTTGGATGTGGCCCAGGCGCCTGCGCCGGGGTTTTCGCAAAAATAAAAACGTCGAATATATTTTTACATCAATATAATTAAAACTATAATCTGTATACAGAGTAGGCATGCGTGTATTTTCTGGGCAAATCGAAGCCCTGCAGCTTCTCATACCACTCTTCTGACCGATTCATTACCCGGTGTATACTCAACGATGCGGTCATGCAGGATGAGACAGTATGCGGTTGTGTTGGGCGGAAAATTCTCGCTCGACTCAAATTCTAGACGCATATCTATGGGTCCAGGCTTGATGCTTTCCGACTGCTTTGATGCGTCAATCACCACGATGGGCGCTAGATCCTTGAACTGTTCCTTGCCGTATAACGGCTCGCCAACTTTTCCATATTATGAACTCTGGAAGTTCTGGTACATTTCGTATAGCAGGGCGTATTTCCCCGTGGAGAAATCCAAGTGAGGGGAAGCACTCAGAATTCAGGTACAGTTTGACGTTTGTCAGATTGCAGTGGTCAAATTTGCTTGAATCCGTGTCCAAATTCGCTTTGCGATTCGTCTGGAAGGCGACAATAACGTAGCGGGGTTTCTCCAACCGTGTTGCAGTCTTGACGGCCCACGTTTGTTTCGTAGCTTGCGGCAACACCGGATACTCGTACAGTTCCCAGCTGCGAAAACATATCTGCAACTTTCTCTCTTCCTCGACAATATTGAGAAGTTTTAGGTATTCAGCATCCGATGGATAGACGTACGGCACCCTCCAATGAACCTTGCTCAACTCAATTCTGGTGTCCTCGTTACCCACGAAAGCGTTCCTATCGTTTTTCGATCGAGTCAAAATGAGCTCGTGACACACATTTAACAGAATTTTGGGGTAATCTTCCAAGAATCCCAGCAGGATTCTTCCCGGGATGCACACGTTAAAGTTCCCGTTCGCGTCGATAAGGTGGCTCGGTGAGTCTCCCGTATTCGTCCAGCCGGCATTCTCCAGGGCACCTACCTCACCCTCATTCAGAGAAACTACACCCTTCAGTGTGCTCGTGATGCCCACGTTTTTTGTTCGATCCACCTCCACCCCGTTTATTTCATAGCGGACGTCGTCAAAGAGGAAACTGAGGGCGTTATTTGTTAAAGCCGCATTTCCGCCTCCTGCACCCTTGATGAACCTGCCCTCTATGTAGATGCTGCTTAGATGCGGCAGTACGTAAACGTCTTGTTGGTGGATTGGTATGCGAATTTCGTCATTTGCGTTGAATGTTGTTGTTGTCACGAACGGCTGATGTACGTGCACCTCGACACGGCGTGCTGACTCATCCAAAACAGCACCGTCCAGAACACGAAACGTGTCTACGTTTATGTGTGTCATTATTCAAATGCGGTTCCCTTGTTGAAGCACAAGTACTAACTGACAGCACCGTTAATTTTCTTGCTTAAATACTCTCCATACAACCGTGCCCATGCGCAGTCTTATTCTTGCTCGTGTCATCAGCCATGGTGTTTGCGAATACAGCTGTCTGTGTCAACAGACAGCTGTATTCGCAAACAGACAGACAGACAGACAGACAGACAGACGGAGAGACAGACAGACAGACAGACAGACAGACAGACGGACCGACAGACATACAGACAGGCAACTACTGTTAAGAATTCGGAAGTAGGAGAATAACTATAGATTCCTTTTTGTCTCATCGAGCTGATTAATTTGATACCCTACATGATCTAGGTGGGCGGGGCAAGGAGCGTGGCCGGGGGCGCGGTCAGTGAGTGGCCACCCCTAAAAACCACCCCTAAAAACCACCCCCAAAAATCACCCTCCAAAGCCACCCCAAGAACCACCCCTAAAAGCTACTCCTAAAACCACCCCTAAAACCACCCCCTAAAAACCACCCCTAAAAACACCCCCAAAAACCACCCCCAAAAACCACCCCCAAAAACCACCCCTAAAATCCACCCCAATATTCCGATACCTCTAGTCGAGTCCTTTAATTTACACCCCACATGACATAGTTTTTACGTAGGGGTTAGCTTAAATTTAGACTACTGTTCTCAAATAATTAGCGATGTAGAATGTTCTACTACCGAGAACTAAGATGTTTGCATATATCAATCAGATGGTTCCCACACGTGTCCGAAACGCATTAAGATAACAAGTAATTTCAAATAAACAAACTGGAGAATGTTCTAGAATGTTTTTTTCCCACACGTGTCCGAAACGCATTAAGATAACAAGTAATTTCAAATAAACAATCAGAAGAATATTCTAGAATGTTATTTTATTGTAATAATACAAACAAACAAACGGGTCACCTTGTAGTGTCTACAACGTATTAAATGCACATGCAGAGCGTGGGATCAAACCTAAACAAACATATCCTATCGGCAAGATGAAAGGTTATTTCCCATAATAAAAACAATTATAACATCTCTTATCGGCGGCGAACGTGCTTTTTTCTTAAACTTTAATATCAATATTTATTTAGTATAAACAATTGTAAATTTCCGAGAAAATAAATATTAATTCTGTAACTTCTGTTTACAATCATAAGTATATACGGATGATTTGAAAGACGGGCTTGTGGGCCGCCGATTAGCTCAGTTGGTTGGAGCGAGGGCTCCGGTGCGTGGGGACCCGGGTTCGAATCCCGGTCGGCGTCATTTCCAGAACGTTTGCGAAAACCCCGGCGCATGCGCCTGAGCCACGGCCAAAGGCCCCAAAGACACCGTTGCTGAAGACATGACTCCTTCAGCAGCCTCTGGTCATTGCCGAAGAAGTGGATGGGGCCAGGATGGACTGGCCTGAACAGTGAGCAACACGTGCTTTGTACGCGACAGCCCCGGCGCAGGCGCCTGAGCCACTTCCAAAGGCCCAACAGAATGAGAGACACCAGGGGGGCCGCTGAAGACCACTTCTTCAGCAATGACCAGAAGCTGCTGAAGGCGGAGCCCCGGCACAAGCGCCTGAGCCACAACCAAAGGCCCCAAAATGGCGGCTTGGGTGCGCAATGGCAAGACACCAGAGGCCCTTCTTCAGCAATGACCAGAGGCTGCTGCAGACACGCCCACTTGAAGTGGATGGAGAACTCGATGGACTGATCTGAGGAATAGCCCCGGCGCATGCGCCTGGCCGCTGCTGAAGACCACTTCTTCGGCAATGACCTTGAAAGACACCAGACGCTGCTGAAGACATGCCCACTTCTTCGGCAATGACCTTGAAAGACACCAGAGGCTGCTGCAGATGCCGCTGCTGAAGACATTTCTTCGGATGCCTCAACGACTCCTTCAGCAGCCTCTGGTCTCTTTCAAGGTCACTGCCGAAGAAGTCGATGGCACCTGGAGAACTCGATGGCCTGGCCTGAGGCTGTCATTTTCTAACTACTAGAGTAATCTAAGTTATGAACAAAGTTTTGTATATAAACACAGATTTTTTACCACGAGGATTAGTCTAGTTCCGAACGCCATCAGTGTAACAAATCTATGTTAAATAAAGTATATAAAGTAGTGACCTGTGAATTTTAAAGTGTTTTTCCGGAAGACAAGTAAAAGAAGCATCCCAACAATTCAAGTTCCAAGCGACCCGAAATGATGGAAACTTTGGTTTGACACGGCTCGGCGAGACGAAACTATACGCTATCCAATACCAACAGCGTTTTCGTCTGTGAGGATCATTTTGATGTAAATATTTACTTAAAATCTCCACCTAAGATTGTTTCTTCCGTGGCTCCCTTTTTATACATTTTAGAGAAAAATTTATATAAAAGACCCCCATTTATTATCGGCGAATATTACTTTAAAATTATTTTCACTTATACAGGCTGCCCCATTTCTTTTGCACAACACCTTACTTTGTTTTTTTAATGGAACAAAATACATCAGATTCCTTTTTTAAATTTAAGGACCACTTTGGGATCTATACAGGGTGTCTTATTTTCGTTGTGATTTGGGGGTTTCCCATAGAAGCAGCAGAGATAGAGCCTTGGGGTTTTCGCGAACTTTAGCTACTTTCTTGAGTATAACAGAAAGCTGAAACCAGAATTTGGATATCGTTTCTAGTTTTCGAGACAAAAAATAATATTGATTTTTATCGATTTTCAAAAATTCTCTACAATTCATTTTGTACTAAGCAGACTAAACCTGTTAAGATTGATTCCTATAGAACTTTTCCAAGGAATTCAGTGGCGTACGTAGTTTTTTTCTAGAGAGCCTATTTTTTGAGTTATGATATAAAGTTGAATTTTTTAAATGGAAACCACAGCGGGCTTTTGTCAAGTTCGAAAGGTCTTTTTTTAAGCTATCAAAATATATATACTTTTATATTGTTATTTCAAAAAACGGCAAAGATTTCGTACTTTTTACCTTTAGAAAATATAAAATAGGTAGGTTCATCCAAAATACCTGTGATTTTATGTTAGCAACTTTTAATAACAACTGAAATAAAAGCAACAAAAACAGAAAAACAACAAAACAAACAAAGCAAGCAACTTGATTGCCATGTTTTTCAACACATAATCTACTTCTTTTAGTTAATATACTGATGGCATTCATTAAAAAAATAGGATGGGCTTGCAAATATCGGAAAGCTGCATGTGTTGCCTCTGCTAGCTCGGCTTGATTGTTGTATTTTCTTTTAAAAATGCCCGAACAAAAAAGTCTAACATACTCAGATCCGGTGATCTTGCAGGCCACAACATAGGTTCATTTGTACCCTACCATCTACCAGGAAAATGATTTTCTAAATAATTTCTAACTATTGCAGAATTGTGTGCAGTTGCACCATCTTGTTGGAAATATACCCTGTGTATGTTTATTAACGGAACATTTTCCATTATCGCTTCTGCGTTAATATTCAATAAATTAATGAATCTCAATCCCGTTAAGTTTCCATCAAAAATTTGGTATGCTACTTGACCACCCAAAATAAAATACGAAACGTTAAATCCAAAACGTCCTTGCCTCTGACGTTCAAAAGTTTGGTGCTGATTTGTATCAGACCAGTGACGCACATTATGCCTGTTAAATAATCCTACGCTGCTTATGTGAGTTTCATCTGTCCATATGACAGACCGCCCAAATTCTGGATTTTCTTGAATTTTATTTAAGTACCACCTACAAAAATTAAGCCTTCTTTCTTGATCTCCCGGGAAGAGATGGTGAATAATTTGAATTTTATATGGCCTATATTTGCCTTTTTTAATATTTTTTGAACTTTTGTTTTGGAAACACTAACTTGTGATACGATTTCGCGACAAGAAGTTTTTGGTGTCGCCTCAACCAACGATAAAACATTTATTTCTTCCTCTCCCCTATTTTCTTTATTATAAATTTTGTTTTTAGTTTTATTGAATGACCCATTGTTAATAATAATTTGAACACTTCTACGAAAATTTGCAGTTATTTCGCAAATTAGATACAAAGTTAATTTGTATACAGTTTGGTTTAAAACGGTTAACAAAGAACGCTTTCGGAGGCTGAATTGAACTCTCTTACATGAATCAGACCTACCTTACTAAATTCGTTACAAAACGTGACTTAAGCAGAAATTGAAAGACCGTTGGAAATGCGATACAGATTTCTGGCTGAAATGACAATTATTAGGTCAGCGACTTCAACGGACAAATTTGACGGTCAAGCGTAAGCACATAAATATAAAACTAACTAATACATAAAACAATCAATAGGCGCTTATGCCGAAACACCCATAGTGAATTAAATTTGATTTTAATCTCGAAAAAATCATTTTGCTTGGTTGTCTTCTTTTGGGTATCTAAATTTAATAAATCGATAGTTAGGTATTATACTTGTTACACGGCGCAAAACTTGCCGCCGCCGACCGGGAGTCGAACCCGGGTCCCCGCGCTCCGAAGCCCTCTGCTCTCCAACTGAGCAACCGGCGACCTTGCAGGCCTTCTTTCTATTCATCCATTTATACCTAAGACTGTAACAGTTCGGCCCGTCCTGACAAGCTAGCCGTCCTCGGCTATCCCAGCCACTGGCCACTTTCAGCGCCCGCGACGCGAACCTGCTACACACAACGCACCTCTTCTGCACTCCACCCGCCGTGCTCTCCTCTGGCACGCGGGTTGCCTATTCCACTTCTGAAATGTTACACGGCGCAAAACTTCCCGCCGCCGACCGGGAGTCGAACCCGGGTCCCCGCGCTCCGAAGCCCTCTGCTCACCAACTGAGCAACCGGCGACCTTGCACACCTTCTTTCTATTCATCCATTTATACCTAAGACTGTAACATACTGGAAATGGGTATCTAGGAAAAAATGTATATTTTAATTCAATAAATGTATTTTATTGTGAAAAAGTCCTGCATGTCCTTAAACTAAAATATCACCCATCAAACTCTAAAACTTTTGAAGTATACGAGGGAGGGGCAAAAATTTCAAATTGCTCCAAGAGTAAAGTACCTACTCTTATTTCTCATTTTAGAAAAGAATTTTATAAGCAAAATTTATTTCTAATTGAAAATTATGCTAGAATATCAAGTGTCAGATTTTTAAGATACAAAATTTGTCGTTTTTCCGGGCATATCCCCGTTGAGCAATTGTGTGAATGTACTATTCCATTACTAGAAAATGCTGCTTCGTTCGTAAATAAAATATGCTGTTCAAAATATGAATTATTTTCTCTTGTACCTTGGAAACAAAAACTGAAGTCAATGCGAACTTCCAGATCCATTTCTTGAAGAAAGGAAATAAATTTTGGCTTGTAAGGCCTGTACTTATTTTTCTTAAAAATTCTTCGAATTGACTTTTCAGAAATACCAATTTCTTCTTGCCTTGCAGCAAGTGGCGTCGTATGAACTTCATTAGCCGACAACAATACATTTAAACGATAAGTATGATAATTTTCACCATAAATTAAAACGAATTCTATTTTTTCTTGCAAAGATAACTTCGCCGCTTCCAATTTTGATACCTTAATAAAATTACCGATGCTTTGATGTTTGATCTAAACAGATTTTATATTTTTCTTTGAATTGAATTACCGATGCTGAAAAATGATTGCACAAAATATTGTAAGTTTAAGAGTTTTTTAAAAATTATGTATTATAGAGGATAGATAAAGGTATTGTGCGTACCAGTGTTACAATTGTATTTAGTTTTTATAATATTTCATAAAATAAAATAAGGTGTGCACCAAAAAAATCTTAATTTTGATTTTATTTTTAGACAGGCTGTAAGTTAGAATTTGACATCTAAAGGAAAGAAACCAGTACAGCTCGGTACATAACTGCAGATTCGAACCACTGCAGTCAACACAAAGAGGCTAGTTTTGTTTTTTTAGTTAATAGACTGTTGAGTCTACCGTTATCCGTTGAAAGATACCGCAAGGAAGTAAATACAATCAAAGATATAGCGAAATGTAACGGTTTCGATCCAGAGATTGTCAATAGGTTAATTAGGAAACGAAAATTTAAAATGCTATTGGGAAATTCCACCACTTTAAATTGGGATAATAAAATTACTAAATTTATAAAAATACCATACGTACCGCAAATAACTAGAGGTATGAATACAATTTTCCGGAAAGCAGACTTCAAAGTAGTTCACACTTCGAGCAACAATTTACAAAATCTACTAAGAAATGCGAAAGATAAAACGGAACCCATTCATAAAGCGGGAATTTACGAAATAGCATGCGGAAATTGCGACAAAAAATATATCAGGCAGTCAACTCGGTCTATTTTTACTCGCTTTAAGGAGCATCATGCTCATTACAAATACGGCCGCACTGATAAGTCTAGCATGGCGTCACACGCGTTGGAAACGGGCCATAAATTCAATAGCAATAATCTCAAACTCTTAAAACCAGGAAATAATAAATTTGATTTAAACGCCTTGAAAAGTATAGAGATATATAAAAATAAACGTAGTTTTATTGCTCAAATAGTTTTAAGAAACCCTATAGGTTATTGATCCCTTTCACTTAAGAATCCAAGATGCTGAAGATGCTGACGTTGTCAGCGAAACACGTGTCGAGTTTAATTACTGTGTCACTGTCTTTTGGCGTGTGGGGTTAACTTATTAAGAATTCATAGCTCTAAAGATATAAAACAATGACTAGCTCAGGGCCGAGGTGCATCTAAAAGGAAAACTATTATGCTGGGGAATGATAAATAATGTAGAAACTCGGAAAGGGCTCTTAAAACATACGTATGGAGTACGGCATTACACGGGTGCGAAACTTGGACGCTAGAAGCGAATAGAAAAAAATTATAAGCATTTGAAATGTGGTGCTATAGACGCATGATGAAGATACCGTGGATAGATACAGTTACCAACAGAGAGGTATCAGAAAGAGTTGGAGAAAAGCGAAATTTATAGAAGACAGTAAGGAATAGGAGAGATAGGATGGTAGGACACCTTCTGAGACACGAAGGCTTAGTTCGCGACATACTAGAGTCAGAGATAGGAATAAAAAGAGGTAGGGTCAGATTAGACAACTGCTCTTAAGGATGTACGATGTTCAACTTTTGGGGAAATGCGTAAGTTAGCTCAGGATAGGACAGGATGGAGATACGCGTCCGACCAGTCTTCGGACTGAAAAGTTTATGATGATGGTGATGATGATAGAAGCATCTAAGGAGGTGCGACTCGACATGTAAATGATGACGTAATTAACTGGCACCGACAATACAGCCAACAGAAGATTACAAGCTATCCAAATTTAAATTTAGTTATATTTGCGAATGTCCGACTCGGTAGGGCCAAAATGTCAAAGAGGCAAAGACCACCACAATTCGGGAACTAATTCACCTGACTTTGCTAGGCTGATGGTTCTGGGAAATGGACTATAATTCTAAGCGACCATCAGCCAAGGAAAGCACTTTTAGTAGTTTTCACATGCAGATTTTCTGGTTCAAAATTGGTGTTACGTTCCACCGAGTCACGGTTGCGTCTCTTTTTGCGCGTTAGAGCTAATTCTCTTTTCAAGTTGGCGCGGCCGATAAAGATGGAATTCAAAGGCTTGGGAGTATAGTAGCGAATTAGTCACCCTCCCAAGTTGGGTGACTCAACCAAATTCACATTTTGACCCTATATAGAGCGCTTTCGCTTTACGAAATAGCAACCCGAGACATTTTTATGCAACGCGAACAGTTTGTGTATAGATAACTCATGAAAAGTGGGTCAGTGTTTAACGAGGAATGCAAAAAATTAAAAATGTATGGGATGTTCCATTTAAAATAATACAGTTAATAGCTACTTCCGGTAGAACCGAAAATTCTAGGAAATTGAAGTTTTTTTCCGTACAGAGAACGGAATCAACTTTGTTAACCTGCAAATTTTCATGCTTCCATTTAACAGGATCCCTATAAACGGTTTCTTGAGACACCCGTATAACATAATTCCATACTTAAAGACATATTTTTAAACAACATCGTTAGGCTCATTATTTAATTGTCACTCCCCGTACAAACAGAATTTTTGTGTCTGGACGGTTCCAGTAATAATGATATTTGATTATGTCTTGTTATAATAGAGGGTTCAACCTTGAAAGACGAGAGTGATTACGATTGGTGCTACATCCCTACTAAAATTTAATTATGTGGAATTTTAGACCTTAAAGTGCCTTTGTATAAAGCTCACAGTTGTCCCAGCTGCGTTGGTACTTCTGTGTTTATGGTATTTCTACAGCATTCCATTCATACAAGAGGCTCAGAGTGTGTTTGAGTTCCATGAGAACAGGAATACGGGAGAGTGGCTTTACAGCGGTGAGATAACAATATTTTTTATGTTTGCTTTTTACCGGGCAGAATGTGAGAAAAATTTTTGTAGTTTAGTTCGCGATTACATTTTTTCGAAGTACCTACATAGTTTAATAATTAGATTACATAATGGGTACCTATTTGTTATAAAAGTGGTGTGAAAAATCTTTTGTGTTTGAGTGAAAAGAAGGAATTCATAATTTCGAGAAAATCCAATAATCCTCGACACTCATATTGAATTGAGGGGTGCCGGTTTCGGGGTCTTAAACTAACATCCCATCTTCAGGCCTAAAAAGTGAATAATCAAAGCCAGAAATTTTGAGTTTGCTTTTTATCAGGTAGAAAACCAGAAAAATATTGCCGAAGATACTACTGTTTTTGATTAGATTATTTTTTGACTCTTTAGATAAATATGAACAAAATATTTATCTAAAGTGTGAAAATCTTTTAAATTTTTTCAATATGACGGAAAACAAAATTGGAAAACGTTCCTATTACCTTGAAATTGTAGCATACGGACCTTTAACATACATCGTGAACACAAGCAAATTTTCGAAAGTTTTCTAAAATTCTCAAGTGTAGATTACATTTTAAAATTTGGCACCTTTAATTTGGTAAGCATCACAGTGCAGCTGCACTTGCGTGCGAGAGAGAACGCGAATTCGGGCCAATCGCGCAACTAAGTAGATTAAGTTACACTATTAATTTGCTTTTGATATGTCACTATTTAATTACTGCGACGATTTTGAGTATTACGAAAATCAGAATATTTACTATTTAGTACATTAACATTAAAAAATGTTTCACACAGATTTACAGTGCAAAATATTATGAAAATGGCAATAGAAATTATCCCACGTATGCGGGCAGCTGTCCTTGTCCTTGAATGATCCCCTACCAGTATTAATTATCCTTGTAGGGGCATGAGAGGGTGTGATTCCCTTGCTGGCATTAATATTACTTATTAGTTGGGTGCGTTCATGTTCCGCAAGATATCGCCTCATTGTAACTTACCACCATATACCAGCCAGTTCCCCTTCGGTATACACGTGCTAGCTACGTTCAAAATTGCTGTCCCTTGAATAAGACTGATTCAGATCGGAATATTAGCCATTACCTAAATCTGGCATTATATTTTTATTTCTTTTTGCTATCATTAGAAGTGCGATAGTACTTATGTTCAAGTTATTCGCCGAGTACTTCGTAAGCCTGTATAAAATTAAGTTAGCTTTGTGATCGTGTTTCTTGTGAACGTGAAATGTTACAAGAAGGAGAAACTGCTTCTTCTCTTGAGCGCTGTCACAATCTCAACGGATCTCTATCAAGGTGGTGCTGCCTGTGTTCGGATTTGGTGCACCAGTCATCGGGGGGGCCTGAAACACGACTCTCAAAGTCTGGACCTTTGCTAGAGACGGTATAGGTTTGAGTGACAATGATTCTTGACTTGACGAAAGATCTGTCAGTTGTTATTCTTCTCTGCAGTGATGAGTAGGTATGTGTATCCTACGACAAGTGTTAGGAAGTTAAGTAGGGATTTAGAGATCAGTAAATCTAGTGTTCCGTGTTCCGTGTATCTTCGTAAAAATAAGTTTCACCCTCGGTTTCACCCCTATAGAGTACAGCTGCATCAAGAGCTATTGGATGTGGATTTTAACCGTAGATTAAATTTTTGCTAGTGGACTCAAAACCAAATTGAAGAAAATTAAGAATTTTTCAAATTCGTGTTGTTCACGGATGAGTCAACGGTTCATCGCAATAGATTTGTGAACAGGCACAACTTCCATTATTACGCATGTGACTGGAGCAGTCTTCTTGGATTTTATGCAAAATACGTTTCCACAAATGATTGAGCAACAAAAAAATACAGAGTATTTAATTAAAAAAACATACTTTTTTGTGTAACTCGTTTTTGTGACACATCGTATAATTGAAAATAATTTTACATTGCAGTTGTAGAGATGAAATATTAAAAGTTTCCTAACGAAAGTTTATAGATAAAGTTAGCCATTTTTACACAATATTCCATCGGAATATTAACTGGACACTCTATATAAAGAAACCGTACTGATGTTGAAGAGATGATTCCCCGGTACACCACTCTTATCAGTATCCCATATTTCTCTTCGGGAAACAAATTCTCTTGTAACAAATAAAAATACTGCGTAAAATTTCTACGATGCCGAGCACCAACAACGCCATATCACTGTTCGCACAGCACGAGAAAGCGTCGTTTCTTCGCATATTACGTCATGCGCTCCCTGCTGCCTAATGAGCATACTGGTATCAGTTTACTGTGGCGATACCGAATTTTATAATCTATGAGACATTTTAAAGGCTACTTCCCAGTTAGCGGTAGGTACTTAAAATGTCTCTTTGTTAATCACCATAATGCTGTTAATGTTAATCTGGTAATGAATTTGTAATTGTGCTGTGCTTACCCACAAATATTTAAGTTATGCGTCGATAAACCCATTTCCTATTTTTACTTACATAATGTATGCTTTATCATATTCCACCTTACGGTGCAGTTGAAAGTTGTTATTAATATTAACAAACTGTCAAACTTATCATTATTAACCAGAGAGCGATAAAACTTTGCCATCTTGCATTACCTATCTGCTTCTTCACATTTACTTCAAGATTTGTATGCCCTTACCAGTTCCAGCACACCAGTGTTCCAGCAAGTTTTTTTTTTGTCAGAGTTGAAGTCACTTTTGGTTCCGTATATTAATTTCGGGGGCTATAGTAGGGGGCTGTAATGTTCCGTTGTATTTGCAAACGTTCACTATTTACCAAACTAAAAAGAGCATTGTCTGCTTTTAGCCATGTGGCATTTAAAGATTAATTCTGAACTGCGATATGACGACTTTAGAAAAGTGCAAGAAACTCTTTTTGGGGTTTTAGAAATATCCATTTTAATTTAATCAATTTGTTTTGTGCATAAAATACCAGTAGAAGCTAGTCAACTCGACTTCCTTTCTTTAATGTTGTTGAATTTTATTTTGTTAGAATGGTAGTACTATAGTATTTCAGTGAACCCAGAAATCGTCACGCATTGACGAAAATATTGGTCGTAACCTCTTGATAAGGATTATTATAAATACCGATTTAAATTTTTTCTCAGTTAGTTGTACAGGACATAACGTCCGTATTAATCAGGCCGTCTGTGCTTAGTTATATCAAACAATTTGGTGTCAATGTCACTTAAGTATTTTTAATACGAGTTTTGTATGATATTAGCCGAAATATTAATTACGTTTCTATTTGTGAGCTCTTCTTGAACAATAAAAGTACATACTTAATAGCAGTATTACAAAAAGGTAAAAACATAATACTTAAACTGAAAATATTTATAAATAATATTTGATTCATGCTAAATTTTTCTGCAGTTCCTCAGATTGCTAAAGAAGTTTTAAATTTCTTTGAAACTAGAAATCTTGGAAGGGATTTGACTAATTAAACCCGAATGTTTGACCCACTTCTTCAACGCCAAATAGATGTAACGTGAAATTGTAATTGTAAATTATAGCCCTACTGAAAACCAGAAAGAAAAAAATTATTGAAAGGCACTTGGAGTTCTCTAAAGATGTTTAGAAGAAATTATTTTCAGGTAAGAGAGAATGGGGGAGGGGCAGATTGTTACACAGAACTCGTGCATATTATGTAGATACCATAGATATAATAATGTCTATCTAGTTCATTAAGAAATAAACATTCATCATACTATAGAGTTTAGGCGATATTAAAATAAGCCCATACCTAAAATTAATGATATTAACCTATATACATTATACGGGCGCCATTGAATCGATGTTAAAGCTCAGGGTGCTGATTCCTGACTAAATATTACACACCCTAAAATCAGTCCATCTGGAATCATAACACATTTGCCAGAGTGAGGTCAGGACCATTACAGTGTATTGCTGCGGCCACACTTATTGCCTAAACTCTGGCTGAATCCAAATAAATTCTAAATAAAAAGTGAGCGCTTATTTTTGGGTTGTTTTGGTAACTCAGATTATTATAAATGACACTGACAATTATTTTTTGTGTTTCAGTACCAAGATGAAGGATCATTAAATCATACTGCGGGGCAGGTGATTCCCAGTATCCTACAATTTGGACAACAGCCGGCTTCAGAAATGTTTGGTCCCCAAAGGTAAGTTTCTCTTATTTTTTCCGATTTTTGCTATGAAAAAAAAATAAAACCATGACGAAGTGAGATAACACACTACTTGTTGCACACTTTGTAACAAAAAAGTAGTAAACTCGGTAACTACATACAACAACATTAAGGCTCTCCGATTCGACAGTTATATATTATTAACATTATGTTTCAATCAAAACAAGAAATTGCAAATCGGGGTAAGAAAATAAAGATGTATTTTCTCAGAATTAAACCGATACTTAAGTAAAATTGATATTAAAAGTGGAAAATACCTACTCTAAACAGTTACAAAATTGTGGAGTTGAGGTTGTCTGAAAAGCTTTTTAGTACGGAAGTTTTGAATATTGTTACATACAGAATAATGAACGTTGTAGAATAAATATTTAAATTAAACGAAGCATAAGTGGGTGCTCTACTGAAGAAAATCAAAATTGAACAACATTTTAAGAAATATGTGATATAAAGTTCGCAGAATTGAACTCTCAGTAGAGCAAGAAAAACCAGTGAAACAATACTGATATAGTAAATCCATGGCATAGCCATAGCCTAAACAAGAATAGCCCCGAAACTTCCGATCGGCTCCTTCGATGTATGGAAGCCAGTTTTCTTATACGCGATGGTGGGGAGACCGCGACGCTCTGTTAACTTTGCACGTTTCGAGGCGAGCAAGGGCCCGTATTTAAAAATTTTGGGGGCGCCGCAGAATTGAATCGAATTTTATTTTTACTTTGGAAATATCGCAAATTATTTAATTATTATTAATAAAAATACCATTTTAGAGAAAAATGCCTTTAAATTTAATGTTACTTTGGTATACCGACTACGGTGATCGCGAATCCGTCCTCCGTTTTAAGCACATTCATCATGGTGGAGGTAAACATTTGCCCATTATTCAAACATAAAAATATCAGTCACTAAAAGTACAATATTAACCACTAAAATACATCGGTAATAACCTATAAACCCTCAAAAATCGCTCTTAATACGCCCCAGAACCGCTCGTTCTATCTCCTGTCGGCTCCAACTACGAAATAAGTTCTCTTCATTCCGGTTTCAGTCCGCCGGGCCGTCTCGTTACTCGGTGGCGATTGCTAAGTGGCAGAGCTATATGTTTCTTAAGCTATGGCATAGCGACTACTGCTTACCGCACTGTGAATTTGTTCAACTTTAGTTCATATTGTGGTACAATATACAGGGTGTTTCTAAACAACATACAGATTTTTTTTAGAGACAATAGAGTAGGCAAATGCGAACATTTTTTGTCAATAAACTCATATCCGCCTGGGTTTCGTTAAGGTTCCAGGAGGCAAGAAACATTCCCAATTATAGCCCTGATATCTAGGCAGCCAGACGAATTTACAAATAAATAATAATCATTGTCCCAAATTGCATTAAACTAATCAAGAGGTTCATGTTCAAAAAATTATTGTCTTCCTGCCATTTTATAATAATAATCTGTATTTTGCCTATGAGGTGAACCCCAAATCAGAGAACGCAATAATAATAATTAAGAAAAAATTAATAGAAAAAGAAATTTACAAATAATGTTCATCATTATTGTCAACCAGTTTAACGAGGTGTCTCGATAGCGATTCGTGAACACCAACAAATAATGTTTGGGTTGTCTCGTACTGCTATTCTTGCTGCAAGGTCTTTAACAATTTCTACGGGTGTCTCGTAGACCAATGTTTTCAAATGCCCCCATAGAAAAAAATCTATGAGGTTGAGATCAGGAGAGCGTGGAGGCCAGCCCACAGGCCCACCCCGACCAATTCAACGCCCTGAATACATTTCTTCTAGGAAATCGAGAGCTGCGAGTGAAAAGTGTTTCTAGTCTCCTGGAACCTTAACGAAACTCAGGAGGACATGGGTTTATTGATAAAAAATGTTCATTTTTGCCTACTCTATTGTCTCTAAAAAAATCTGTATATTGTTTTGAAACACCCTGTATATGGTATATGGTGGAAACTGAACGAGGATGGTCCTTACGCGCATTTGAACTAGTGTTACCTAACCTCAAGCGCCGCGTTCATACTTTGCAGAATATAAATTATGCCAGCAGGCGCAAACGAAGTATAATTCTAAGTATAATTCATACCAAACTTATAGTCGCATAAATAGTAATACAGAAATCCTCTCGATATAAGAAAAATGTGACCTTCGTCTGCTCGACGGGAACTTCAAATGCAATATTATCGACTTTCCACCACGGCAGTGTTGGTGCGTATAAGTTCCTATAAATAGTTTATACTTTTAATTCTTCCGTTTTGGTAATTTCAGTAAAACAACTTACTTCGCATTTGTATTATATTTTATTGCTTATGTTTAAGAAAACCGGGGAGTGGTGGCCACACTCGGTAGAAGTGAAACTTCAATGTTATTAGAGGAATGAACTGACGCTTGCCTGAGAGAAACAGCGCGAAGCACGAAACAGAGCGTGGCTAAAGAGTGGGGCGGCGTCACGAGAAATGAAACGCTGTGGTCTCGCTTCACTGACGCTTGCCTGAGAGAAAGAGTACGAAGCATGAGAGAGAGCGTGGCTAAAGAGTGGGGCGTTCAATATTCCCTTTCTCCTCTGCCCGTCTTCTCAGACTGCCCCCTCCATTCGTTTCACTTTCCGTGTCGCTCCCATTTGCCAACACAGGAACTTAGGTACTCTACCGAGACAAAAGAAGTTTCACTTCAAAAGTTTAAAAAGATTATTACTGAAGAAACCGTAGCGGAAAAAAAGTGCACCCGAAAAGCGTCAGTTTGAGAATCACCGTTGAGCAGCGCGACTGTCTACGTCGCACAGATGTCTTAAAATGAAACGGAAGGAAAAAAGGGAATGAAATACGTCGTCCCTACTGTCTGCCTGTCTTTAATATGAAGGAGAATTTAATGATTCGCTGCTTACGGCATTTCGTAGATCAAACACCGAGACTATGAGTTTAGCATGAACTGTAGTTCGTTTCTTACGTTCTAAACGTGAAAACTACGATTATATCAAAATTGCTTTTATGGATAATAATTTATTACAGTTACGTCCATTGTGAATTGGCACTTCAAACTTAACTGAACACAGCCTCTATAACCTTGATCCTTTGACACTCGTTGTGAAACACTCTGTATATGTTTCACAGAAATAAACTCAATCACCCTGTTGACATCGGAAACAGCCTGTTGCTTGTTCTGCATGAAGTTTGACACTTTATTAAAGCGCGTGAAATGGGAGTAGACCAGTCAACTCAGTATTTAGCCCTCGACTTAGCGTCCTGCGTTTCAAATTATGCAAACGGTAATTCAGAATCTAATAAATTAAAACTCACAGCCTTCGCAAAGATGCAACCGGGAGAGACATTGAAAATGACGAAGCAGACTGTAACCCTTGTGCGTTTGGGATATTTCCGCATACGCGATAGCGTTTTAAATAATTATTCATAAAACTAAACACATGTGGGGCATTCCATTAAAAAACATAACTTTGGTTTGGTGCGAAGCATGAGAACACCCTGTATACATCAAAATAATTTTAATAGAAGCTTCGTGGGGTTCTCCACACACACACACACGTAAAATTTCAT
The DNA here is from genome assembly GCA_963966045.1 of Xestobium rufovillosum. NCBI lineage: Eukaryota > Metazoa > Arthropoda > Insecta > Coleoptera > Ptinidae > Xestobium > Xestobium rufovillosum. Next base: position 7,177,616 of record OZ014503.1, on the reverse strand, counting down.
GTTGAAATCTTGAATAGAATCAGAGATATGAACCGGCTACGCACTATTGGCCCACCATGTATATAGAATCAGTGGCGGCTCCTGACTTTAGAACTTGGCAGCGCTCTAGAATGAAATCACCGTTCAGGGGTTGGGGGGGGGGGTCTTGCGGTTTTTCCCCGTAGTTTTTTTAAATGAAGTGCTTTAGAAGCCATTTTCAAACATTTTCAAACAAGAAATTTCACTCACCGCAATATTTAACGAAAATCCCAAATCCAAAAGGTTTTGAAAATTGCAAAAATCAGGCGACCACTTTGTTAAAGTTCACTCCACAATGTTTAAGTGTTGACTTTAACCAAACCACTACCTTTAGCCATGCTAAGTATTGGAAATTTCAATATTTAAAAATAAACACGATAATGTAGCTAATTACTCACGTTATAAGCAAAGCAACGAGCTGTCTTAGACCTAAATATGGAAAACAAGAACAATAAACACTGCCGCAGAAGTACAAACTCCCGCGTCCCGTGCTTCGCACAACAGTAAGTGTGTGCTCAAACAGCGCTCCCAGACGAGCTATAATTCTTCCACCTAAAAGCACATACGACGAAATTTTCCCGAGTCGCGCCGATCTCGCTCCCATATCGAATATGCATTTGCCTTAGAGTGCCACACCTCAGTACTCGGACGTCTCGTTGCGTGTGTGGTAGGCATTTTGAAAGACGACGCGGAATGCTTAGAGCGCGTACTATTTATTATCTCGCATAATAATTAATATACACTCATGGACAAAATTATCGAATATTTTAAAATTTCCATAAATTTTCTTTTAAAAAATAAATTCTGATGAATCAATGCACTTAAACACTTGGTACTAGACAGAACAGCTTATTTTACAAATCTGAAGTGGACAATTTTAATTATTTATGAGAAGAAAGTATAGAAAAAAATTGAATGCTAATTGTTATAAAAATTGAGGAATATTTATTTGAAACTTAATGCTATTGGGATGATACATACTAGTCTTTTAATTGAAATAAGAGTGTAGTCAGTAACGAGTATTCCCCCCTCGAGCTCTAATTACTGCTTGCATCCTTCTCGGCATGCTACTAATTAGAGTTTGAATGTTTTCTTGAGGAAGCGCATTCCATTCCTCTTGTGCTGCAATCCGAAGCTCTCCTCTTGTAGTTGGAACGGGATTTCTTCGTCGTATGCGGCATTTTAGCTCATCCCACAGGTGCTCTATGGGATTTAGGTCTGGGCTATATGGTGGCCAATCTAATTTTGTAATCTGAGCGTCATCAAGGTAATCATTCACTATGCCAGCTGCATGTGGACGAGCGTTATCGTGCATTAATACAAATCTGTCGTATCCAATATAGCCGGCATATGGCAAAACATGATCTTGCAAGATGTTTTCGATATATAGGTCACCCGTCATTCGTCCAATCACTTCCACGAGCTCGGTGCGACCCTCCCAAATAATACCTCCCCAAAGCATTATGCCACCACCTCCAAAACTAACACTCTGTATAAGGTTGCAGGCAGCGTACCGTTCCCCAACTCTTCTGTAGACGTGGTTTCGTCCATCTGGCTTTCATAACTGAATTCGAGTCTCATCGGTGAACAGAATATTTTTCCATTGCTCGAGATTCCAATGGACATGTGTTCTGGCAAATTCTAATCGACGAATTCTGTGGTTTTGGAGAAGACGTGGAACTATGGCAGGTCTTCTTGGCTTTAAACCTGCTTCTTTTAATCTTCGTCTGATTGTTTTCGAACTAACATTAACTTGTCTCACCTTTAGTAGCTCATTTCTTAGACGAGTGGATGTGAATGTACGATTTCGTGTGCAATTGAGTATCAAAAAATGGTCATCAACTGCTGTTGTACATCTTTTGCGCCCTTGACCGGGTCTTCTTCTGTAATTTCCAGTCTCTTGATACCTTTTTAAAATGTTTGATACTGTAGATTGACTTTTACCGAGACGTATTGCGATAGTGTTTGCCTATATCCTTCGTTGCATAGAGTTACAATTTGTACCGCTTCAGCTTCAGTGCAATGCGGCATATTGTTACTTTAAATGAGTAGAATAGAATACAACTCACTATAACTGTCTTAACTCCACTATAAACAACTTAATTCGCCACAATTCTAAAATTATGTAAGGAATGTTTGATGATAAAATAATGTACGATTGACAATAAACGCCATTAATATGACTTATATGTCAAAATACTTCAAAAACAATTTAATACACCAGGCTACTAAATAAATAACATCAACACATGTAGTACATATAAGTGATATTTTAAAATCATCCTCAAGTTTTTGTGATAACAAAAAATATTCGATAATTTTGTCCATGAGTGTAGTATATTGCGACAGAGATTCAAAAAGTTTTAAACTTATTAGTTTATAATTATTATAAGGTTTGAACCTTTTATCAAAAAAGGGTAAAACCATATTTTTGTAGGCAGTGCGCGCGCACTAGCGCACTTATTAAGGAGCCGCCGCTGTAATAGATATAGAGCGTCCTCAGAATTGTGGAACCCTAGCAACAACAACTAGCATTTGAAAAACAAAAAGCAAAATGCGTGGGAAAAAAATTGCGACAGAACTGGAATGTGACGTACATAGATGCTGTTAAATCAAAAATGAAATCGCTGTTGTCCTCTTTCTGTCGCGAGAGACTATGCGCGCAGTGCGCTCTTCTTCAAAAAGTGGAACCTGTGAGAACACAAACGAGGACGCCGCGCATTCGCTGGATTTGGGCGTAGGGTGAATTTTGTTGCATGTAACATTGCATTCGCTGATGCGCGCTTGATCTGGACGCGGCTTTAAACCGATTAATTGTGCTTAAGCAAACATTGTCAACTGGTAGACTACTCTATGCATCGACCACGAGATTACACAGAAAATGTTTTCTCACGTTTGTTAGAAAATGGTCCTTACACAGCTTAAAGTCCACGAAGCTGGGTATTTACTAAGAACAAAAACACTAACGAACTGATCACCGCAAGTGTAATATTTTTTTTAATATTTCTATGGTACTTCCACGTTGTCTTCTTGCACCCAAAATTGGTAAATTGAAATAGTTCAGTCTGAATTCATATGGCTTGTGTCTGATAGAATTAGGTATCTTACTAGCTCGCCGCTGTACTCTTTCAAGAAGCTCCTATAGGTATGGGCCGCATTTTGGAAGTTGCAATAATGTGGTATTCCCATTTCATGTCACTGGTAGTATATATCTTCAAGTCGTTATGGACATTGCCTGCAGAAAGATCCTTGTTGTCAAGAGAGTAGTTAACTTTTGGATTACATTTTCCTATGTGTAGCACCACACATTTCTTAATATTGCGAGCCAAGGGAAAGGTATTGGTCCAAGAAAACACAGAATTTAAATCATCTTGAAGCCCTCTTCCAGGACCATAGAGGTTAGCGTCATCAGCAAAGATACTTGAGGGATATTTAATGCAGTTTTTGAGAACTTTAACGTAGATGATAAATAGCAAAGGTCCCAGTACTGAGCTCTGGGGCACATCAATCCAAACATAATTATTGTCTAATGTCACTTAACCAACTCTGACCTTGAAAGTACGTCCACCCAACCCAAAAGGATACAATTCAATTGAGTATTTGGCCTCTAATTCCCGAATGTTCCAACTTATAGAAGAGTCTGCCGCCTGCGAAATTGAACTCATCAAATGCTTTTTCAAAATCAAAGTAAATAACATCCAGCGGTATACCTCGGCCAATGGTCTTTGGCCAATTATTCACTCAGGTAAGTAGGTTAATAAGTGCGGATCTGCCAGGAATGAACCCTTGCTGTTCATCAATCAGCAGGTTGTTCAGATTTGAAAAATAGCATTTCATCTACTATAATTCTTTCCTTGGAACACGTACTAGCGTCACTGATATCGTTCTGGTATTCAGATCATTGCAATTACTCATTAGTCGATTCAAAATTTGCCTTTTTAAAGTTGACAGAGTCTTGGCCAGATGGATGCGACTGTGCGCGATCTTATTCTGTTGTCACTTGCACCAGTGAAAGCAGCTCCACTTGATCACTAAGTCCCAGTGGTGGAAGATATTAGAGTTTAAGTATATTTTCATCTGTGAAAATGAAATCTGGAGCTGAGGGTATATTTCGATTTGTGTACCGCACCGTGCTGGTTAGGCACTAACTGAAATAAATTACACACTTCCCCACGTGCCACCTCTCCTAAATCTTCTGCCGTTCCTAAGAATACCATCATGGGGAATATTAATTAATGCCTCTTCATTGAGCCATGTTCCGGTGATTAAAATAATGGTTGGATTTTTATCCAACGCAACTAGTAACTGGTCAATTTTTGCCATCTATGAGGCCACATTAGTACCTATAATAGAGCACCGAAATGCGCTTCTTGAAAATATGTGTTGTAGGGGAGGATGAGATATTAGTGCAGGTTAATCTAAAAATGACGACCCATTTTGAAGTTAAACCTGGAAAATGCGATACATTTTGGCTACTATATGCAGTCTTTACACCAACCAGGAAGCAATTGGTGCTTTTACTATTTGTCTTAATTTGCAGAGACTGAACAACAACAGTATTAAGGTTATCATGTATGTCAGCTTTGCTGTTTATGTAATCTTAAACAACCTTTTCATCAACGTAGCTCTTGACTCTGGGAATAAAAAACCCTAACTTTTATCTCTTTTATTTCTTCCGTCAAAACTCATCTCTCCAATATAAGTTTTGGGTCTTATTCTCCTTCTTTTTGCTGTTACAAAACCATTGTTTTAAATGCACGCGGAACTTAAGTAGTGTCAAAGGAAATATCGCATCTATCACTTTCGTTTAGTTGCAACCATCGACAGAGTTGCCACAACAGAAAACAAAAAAAAATGGCTGATTTCACATTATGTAAAGTTGAAATTATTTCAACGTCCATATTACTTTCAAAAGCAGTGGCTTACCTTCTAATTCCAAACAAACTCATCCACGGAATGATCCGTGGGTCGTTCTCGCTTACTATCTGACTTCGCGGCTAGCGCTGCAGAGAAGGGGGACGGTTTTTTTATATGAAAAGAGAGACGTGACAGTTGTGACGAAGGTCTCATCCGGCGTATTGTGTCCGAAGAGAGCAGGTAAAATCCACTATTGTATATTCCCATTCACTATTTTTACAAAAAAAAGAATTGTGTTCGGCTTAAAAAAATGTATGAAAGACCTGCGATCGATGATATTATTGGGGAGCAGCGCGAGAAGATTACAGAAACTCCTGGTGCTCTTGTAAGTATGCGTATACAGGTGTCCCACGCTAGCATATTTCTTCCATAACAGTGTAACAGGGTCACTTTAAGTTCGACTTCAAAAACTTACGGTCTCGAAGTAAATGCAATATTTATTTCATAAGTTACAAACAAGTTCTACAAAATTGAGATATATTGTGAAAATCAGAGTTTTATTAAAGCATGACTGTTACAAATTTCCCAGAAACAGTCGAGTCACCTTTGCCTGTGTCCATCCCATCAAATCTTTAATAAGCAGAAGTAAGGCAATAAAACGTAATTAGGAAATTTATTAGGGAAATATAATAGGGCAGTATATAGGTGCCAATAATTTATTGTCATCAGCTGAAAGTAAATAACAAGGTCTAATTGGGGTTAAATAGGGGAGAACCGGCAGTCAGACGGACGCCAAAACCAATTCATTAGACGGAGAATCGGTACCAGCACGCACCTTACAGCAAATATTTCATTTTATAGAAAGGGCCATTGTCACGGAAGACAATTAGTATTTGCAATTTAACCGAGTGGAGTCAAAGGACAGTCAGATTATGAAGATTCAAGAGTTGGGGTTTAGCAAGTGTTAGTCAGATGGAAATCTGCGTAACGGAGTACTTAGATCGAGAACTTAGAATCATTCACTAATACTCAGGTGGAAGCCGTTTTAAGTAGTGGGCTGGTGACATACAGAGTCAAGTTACTAGTTTCGGTTTAAATTAATAAAGTGAAAAGTGGCATAAGTTTTTTAATGGCATAAGAAGAATTATGGTTAGTGGAGTTGACCGGAGTAAAATATCAGGCTAGAATACTGGGTGATCAAAGTAGAAATGGACTCTCCGTGCTGAAAATGATAGAAGTTACATTCCTTCCTCATTTATTTTAAACTTGGATTATGGTTAATCGTCATATGGGTGAGCTAAGAGCAATCTGTAATATTTTATACAGGGTCCTGCATCTCACCTCCCGTCTTCTACTACACCTAAACGATTTATTTTAGAAAAATGATTGAAACGGGACATTAAACTGTTTGTTAGAGAGCACATTTTAAAAATATTTTTGAATATACAGGGTGTCCCGAAAATTGGTGCTGCATCAAAGTTGTATATTTTTAAATGGAATGCCCTGTAGTCTTTTTGATTTTTGAGACCCTTTCGAGCTACTGTACATATCCCTAGAATATTATCAAATTTGATTTGATAGTTCCAGAGGAATAAATTAAAATTGAGAAAAAAAAATTTTTCGTCATGTTTTAAAAAAATTATAAAAAATAGAAGAAACATCTTCAAACCAAAACTAAGCAGCAGGTTGCTTATAAGAAAAGGTCAGTTTATCCTACTATGAATATCGTAAAAATAACTTATACAGGATGTTCAAAATTCAATGCCAAACTTTTCAAAATGTAATGCTATTTTTCTCCTTTTTTTCAAATGGGACACCCAATATATTTTTATCCCGTCGGATGCAGAATTAAAAAATGAACATGTTTTCGAATTACAATTATTTCGACATTCTCAAAGGTTTCACAGATATTCGAAAAATCGTAAAATTATTATCTAATAAATAATAATTTTACTTGGCAGTTTTCAAATCAATGACTAGAACATTAAGGTAAGTGTCCACTTGCGAGAAAAACTCTCGAGAGTTGCTCTCGAGAGTATTTCTCGCAAGTCGACACGCTTCTGAGAGTAAAAATCGGAGAGCTCCGGCTTACTCGCCGAGAGTGAACATGTGGTGGCCTGCTCTCAAGTCGACACGCAGTTATTTCACTCTCGGATAGCTGCTCTCGGAAAACGAATCCCGTTCGAATTTTGAGAGTACTCTCAGCTAGTGATTATGGCGCAAAAATGGAAAAAGGAAGAAATTTTTAACCTCATCAGCATGTATGAAGAAAATTCTATTTTATGGAACACAAGAGATAAATTTGTTTAAATATTGCATGTTTTGAATGTGTATGGAAAACCGCAGATCAACTGGTTTTCGTCCTTCTGGACTCATCAGTACGGTGCTTTCCTCCACACACTCAAACCATGCAATTTAACTTGCTGTATATGCTGCCGCGCTCTGGACAGATATCAGCAAGTGACAATTACTTTGAGTAATTATCTGGGAGTAATCGGTGGTACTGGACCGTTCGAACAATTACTCCTCATGCAAATACCCCGCCAGGCATTGAATTGTAGAACCAAATCTCGTAGTGCCGAAAATCTGGATTTGGTTCTATAATTTAATGGCCTGGCGGAGTATTTGCCTGAGGAGTAGTTGTTCGAACGGTCCAGTACCACGGATTGCAAAGGATAAAGAATATCGCAATCGCGAAAGGAGAACTAAAATACTCGCAATGTCACCATTACGCGTGCGTAAACAGAAATAGCATTGCGAAATTGCGTATCCTTTTTAAAAACTTTCGGACCAATTAACTCTTTATATATTGTACCTGCACTGCACTCATACGAATAAAGTTTCGAAATTGCTGGGCATCTTCTATTTGTAGTTCTCTTGGCAATGTAGAACAAGCGCCACAATTCTGACCTACGTTGAATCCACGGCTTTATCCAGCATTTCTTTTTCCTCCGGCGTGCCCTTTTTCTTTTTAATATTGTATATGCAATTAAAGAGCCGCGAGCTTGTTGTCCATTATAAATTCGGTTTTCGCAAATGCACCTACAACTAGCCAGTGGACACGGATCCGAGAGTTCTCTCCAGGCAGTAACTCTCCGAGACACCCGAGAGAGCAAAGTTTTTGAAAATTACTCTCAAGTGGACATACACTTGCGAGTAGCTCTCGAGAGTAACTCTCGCTAGTTACTCTCAAATGGACACTTACCTTTATGTTCAATATGTCTTCCGTTCTCTTGGAGGCACAAACGGAGGCGGGTACGAAATGACCTTGCTACTCGAGTGCAATGTTTTGAATTGCATTTCTGATTCTTTGCTGCATTTTTTCTGGTGCGGTTGGAGGTTCCTGATAAACGATTTCCTTAACGTAGCCCCACAAAAAGAAATCTAATTTAGTTAAGTCGGGTGATCGGGGCGGCCAATTACATGGCCCTCCTCTTCCTCTTCCAATCCACCGGTTTGAAAAGGTTGTATTGAGATTGTCCCTGACTCGTAATGAATAATGAACTGGGGCTCCGTCGTGCTGCAGCCACATTGCATCACTCAAAGCTATTGGTAAATTTTGGCATAAATTTGGCAATTGATTTTATAAAAAATCAAATTACATAGCACCGTTCAAATGTCCGTTAGAAAAGTGAGGACCAATAATATGTTCACCAATAATTCCCCCCCCCCCCCCTGCCTAAAAATCTTTATTGTGGTCAGAATAGGAATGAACATAATATTCTAGTCACTGATTTAAAAACTGCCAAGTAAAATTATTATTTATTAGATAATAATTTTAAGATTTTACGAATTTCTGTGAAACCTATGAGAATGTCGAAATAATAATTGTAATTAGAAAACATGTTCATTTTTTAATTCTGGATCCGACGGGATAAAAATATATTGGGTGTCCCATTTGAAAAAATGGAGAAAAATAGCATTACATTTTGAAAAGTTTGGCATTGAATTTTGAACGTCCTGTATAAGTTATTTTTACGGCATTTATAATAGGATAAACTGACCTTTTCTTATAAACAACCTGCTGCTTAGTTTTGGTTTGAAGATGTTTCTTCTATTTTTTATAATTTTTTTAAAATATGACGAAAAATTTTTTTTCTCGATTTTAATTTATTCCTCTGGAACTATCAAATCAAATTTAATAATATTCTAGGGATATGTACAGTAGCTCGAAAGAGTCTCAAAAATCAATAAGACTACAGGGCATTCCATTTAAAAAAATACTTTGATGCACCACCAAATTTCGGGACACCCTGTATATTCATAAATATTTTTAAAATGTGCTCTCTAACAAACAGTCTAATGTCCCGTTTCAATCATTTTTCTAAAATAAATCGTTTAGGTGTAGTAGAAGACGGGAGGTGAGATGCAGGACCCTGTATATTTATCTTGTATATGTATTAAATTGGTTTCTATAATTTTGTATGAATAAGAGGAAAAGAGGTAGGTAAGTTAAGATCTCAGTGTGCACAGATAAAATCACCTGTCTGGTATCATCCTGACGTTTCATTTAATATCTTATTTATTTTCACATTATAAATACGGTTTGGACAGGTGAGCCCAGTCTGCCCTCACAGGAGTTGTAGATATAGAAAAATGATTCAAATGAAGTTGCATCCAATCAACTTCCTCACATTATAAAATTATTTTCGACTATACAGGTTGTCAAATTTCTCCTGCACAGCACCAAACTTTATTTTCTGCAATGGAACACCCTGTATCTGATTAAATTTTGGAATTGCTTGTTGAATTTAAGGGCCCCTTTGTTAACCATACATTGGATCTAAGTCTTACCGTTTCGGCGTTATCTGGCGTTAACCATCGTCATTTTTCAAATTTCATCAATAATTGTTGCTTGGAAACGGTACGAGATAAAGAAAAATGACTTACATGTCCCTATCTCACTTTTCAATTCTCTGTCTCATGGGTCTGGAAAATACTGCACCCTGATTGGTCAGAAAAATGACAAAAAGTTGACAATCAGGCAGCAGTATTTTCCAGACTCATCAGATAGATAATTAAAAACTAGGTTACGGACATGCAAGTTATTTTTCCTTATCTCGTACCGTTTCCAAATTATAACTGATGAAATTTAAAAAAAGGGAATTTTAACGTCAAGTGACGCCGAAACCGTAAGACTTAGACCCAATGTATAGTTAACGAAGTGGCCCTTTAACTCAACAAACAATTCCAAAATGCAATCGGATTCAGGGTGTCCCATTAAAAAAATAAAGTTAGGTGTTGTGCAGAAGAAATGGGACACCCTGCATAGTAGAAAATAATTTTATAATTTGAGGAATTTGATTGGATGCAATTTTTATGTGAATCATTTCTCGATATATACAAACTCCTGTTGAGTTATGGAGGAAATACGCTAGCGTGGGACACCTGTATATAATATTGTGTCGAAATTTCCAAAAGTCTTGGCATCTGCGTTTTCCTATAAGAATGATTTTGAATTCAGAGACATTTTTTGTAGATTTACGTATACAGGGTGTATCCAAATAAGTGCGAAAAAATTTAAGAGACGATTCCTTGTTGGAAATTAAAGGGGGTGTTTGATATAAACAGATCCTCATAAGTCCCTCCCTTAGGAGTTACGCTCCTCCAAAGTGGGAGGTGGAAATTAGGTTTTTATTTATTTTCTCAAAATCTGAAATAGTTAAGGAAATGAAATTTGGTGGAAGGTTTCTAATATTTATAAGGCTACTTTAGAATATTTTATTGACCTATCCATATTGATATAAGTGGATGAAACTCGCAACCCTTCTTAATTTTTTCATTTTAACTTTTTAACGTGTAAGAATTTGAACGTTTAAAAATATGCCTTAGAAAGCTTCATTCGTTTAAAAACTTTCGTGTCTCTTTTGCTGTTTTCGTAAAATCAATAGTTTTCGAACAAAAAAATAATTAACTTCATCACGCACTGAAAGAATTAAATTCACAAGTAAAAGTAGTAGGCGGTTTTCAAGTTGCTTAAGTCGCTTTTTTATTAATAACTTATAACAATACTAGCGGGCCCGGCAGACGTTGTCCTGCCCGACATTAAAAGAATTTCCGAAAAAAATCCTAGAACCCGATTGCAGCGCCACATACCGGGTCTAATTGTGAATGTAAACCATCCAGGGACCCACTCAAACACACACAAAAAATTTAATTAAAATCGGTCCAGCCGTTTTAAAAAAAAATCCTAGAACCCGATTGCAGCGCCACCTACCTGGTCCAACTGTGAATGTAACCCACTCCAACACACACAAAAAATTTAATCAAAATCGGTTCAGCCGTTTAGGAGGAGTTCAGTAACACTCGATTGCAGCGCCACCTACCGGGTTCAATTGTGAATGTAAACCATCCAGGTACCCACTCCAACAAACACAAAAAAATTCATCAAAATCGGTCCAGCCGTTCAAAAAACTCCTGGAACCCGATTGCAGCGCGATCTACCGGGTCCAATTGTGAATGTAAACCATTCAGGGACCCACTCCAACACACACAAAAAATTTCATCAACATCGGTCCAGCCGTTCAAAAAAATTCCTAGAACCCGATTGCAGAGCCACCTACCGGGTCCAATTGTGAATTTAAACTATCCAGGGACCCACTCCAACACACACAAAAAATTTCATCAAAATCGGTCTAGCCGTTTAGGAGGAATTCGGTGACATACACACGTACAGACTGTCAAACGCGCGAAGTTAAAATAGTCGTTACGTTTTCTCAAATTTTCCAATTTTCTGCGCAATTTTCTTAATTTTCCGTTCCGTAAGAACCTTCTACAAAGTATTAGAAACCACAAAAAAAAGATTAATGAAATCGGTTAAGTCGTTCTCAAGTTATGGCGTGACCAAGGGAAATAGGGATTCATTAATATAATATAAATAGATTGTTCATACAAAAATACTAAAATCGCGATTAAAAAATGGGGGGTGGGGGTAGGAGGGTGAAAAATACTTTACGACCTATTCTCATACCTACCAAATGTACAAAAAAAATCAATTATTTGGATATTGTTCACACAAAAATACTAAAATCGCGATTAAAAAATGGAGGGTGGGGGTAGGAGGGTGAAAAATACTTTACGACCTATTCTCATACCTACCAAATGTACAAAAGAAATTTCAATTATTTGGATATTGTTCATACAAAAATATTAAAATCGCGATTAAACAATAGGGGGTGGGGGTAGGAGGGTGAAAAATACTTTCCGACCTATTCTCATACCTACCAAATGTACAAAAAAAATTTCATAAAAATCGGTCCAGCCGTTTCGGAGGAGTGCGACCGCAAACACCGTGACACGAGAATTTTATATATTAGATGGATCTGTCAAGAAAATATTCGAAAGTAGCCTTTTTAATATTAGAAACCTTCAACCAAATTTCATTTCCTTAACTACTTCGGATGTTGAGAAAATAAATAAAAACCTAATTTCCACCTCACACTTTGGAGGAGCGTAACTCCTAAGTGAGGGACATATGAGGATTTGTTTATATCAAACATCCCCTTTAATTTCCAACAAGGAATCACCTCTTAAATTTTTTCGCACTTATTTGGATACACCCTGTATACCCGCAGCCCTATTCAGGGGTGTGGGAGAATGAACTTACTCTTTTGCTCTTTCTTTCTTTAAGGTGCCTCTTTCAGCAGAAAGTTTTAATAATTCACTCCCTAAATGGTAAGAATGCGCCACTTTGTAACTTTTCTCTACTGGAGGTACAGTTCACTCCAAAAACTGTATCCTCCAGTCTGTCGTTTTAGTTTAAACTTTCCACCTGTCCAGTGCGTAGAGGGTGAAAATTTCCAAATTCGAAAACATTCTCTCTCATAGATTGTCGTACTTAAATATCGATCAAAATAACTTATGAAATTATTTTTCACCCCTGGGCCCGGGAAAGGGTTAGGGGTAACAATTTGTTACTTAGGTAATCTGGAGGGAGCTGCGCTTAAATGTTTCTAAAAATTTCAACTATTTAACTAATAGAATTAGCTTTTACTGAAGCAATCATGCAATGTTATGTATGCAATAATGTTAATGGGTGAAAACATTTGCCTACATAACATTGTATGATTGTCACTGATTAGCGAATTATTAAACAAGAATGGTACTCAACTTTCTTGAATTTGTGTAGGTATACCTACATAAGGGTATTCGGGGTCGTAATATTTTTAAAGTCCAGGTATAGTGCCGGTTAAAGAAATAACCCGGATGTCCTTGGTCTTGGGAGTGAACAGGTTTCTAAAGCTACAGTTATTCTGAAAAACAAATTAAAGATGAATTATCGTTCATAATTAAGTATTTCATATCTTGTGATTTTTTTCATACTAACTTTCATTTCACCAGCTGACTGCAGTCGTATTTAAATGCCCCAGAAAATTTCAGCGCTCTACCTTACCCCATTACTTTTTCACCCCCACCAATGGGTTGAGGCGAAGCCACCGTAATAATATTACGGTGGCTTCGGTTGAGGGAACAAATTTGTCATACATTCATTCGCAGCTTATGAAGTAGTGGCGGCTCGTTGGTCTATAACATGGATAGAGGATATGTGTTTAGGATTGTATTGTTTTATAATATTCATGCTTAGCTTTCTTTGGAGTTGTACTCTATCATTCAATATACATATATAACATTTAGTTATCATGTTTATTTGTTTTCTGCATATAAAGTAATAGTTTCTGTCCCGTAACCGTATGAGTAAAACTCGAACGGCTGGGGAGTTGAGCCAAGCGGGTTGTCCGTCCTTGTCTAAAACATCGAGTCACACTCGTGGGCCATGGTTCAAGCGGTCGTCGGACTACCTTCCCTATCCTCTATCCATGGTCTATAACCAGGGGGGTCGTTTCGAATTTACAATTAATACTAAAAATATATACGTCTGTATAGTAGGTTGCAAGATAATTAGCCCTGCCTTTCTACTGTTATACCAGTATACCATAAATAAATTTAGGGTGCCACAACATAGCCATAAAATTATTGGAAATTCTCGAACAGTATATAAATATACGTGTATAATACCAATAAATTTAATTATATTTTGTTACACTGTGATTTTTCTTTAAAAACATAAATATCTGTAATCCGGTCCTGTTTTCTTGCATGTTTACATTACAAATACCTACTAGGATTCGGTGATTAGGTACGTTTCGCAAAGTAAAGTAATCTGAAGCCAAATATCTTGCAACCTGCTATACATCTTCAAAAATATAAGATATTCGCGCCGGATCTATGTTGCATACCTTAAACGCGACGTGACTTTTTCTAATATTGCTGCGATGCGAATGCAAACCGCGGATGATTTTCAATTTGAGACTGTTGGACAAAAAATATTTTTATTAAAAAGGATGGTCATCGACCAATAAACTGACCTTAAGGAGAAACCGCCACCGTCTCTCGTGACGAGTGTGTGGTGCCGATAGCAGAGTTGGTTAGAGCAGTCGCCCGGCAAGTGAAAGACCCGGATTCGGCTCCCGGTCGGCGCTAATTCGCATTTTTCTCGAGAGAATCTGTTGCATAACAATTATTGAAGTGAAACTTCTTTTGTGTCGGTAGAGTAAGTTCCTGTGTTGGCAAATGCGAGCGTCACGAAAAGTGAAACGAATGGAGGGGAGCAGTCTAAGAAGAGGGGCAGAGGAGAAAGGGAATATCGAACGCCCCACTCTAGCCACGCTCTGGCTCATGCTTCGCACTGTTTCTCTCAGGCAAACGTCAGTTCATTCCTCTAATACCGTTGAAGTTTCACTTCTACCGCGTGTGACAACCACGCACCCAGTTTTTTATTTTACGCTAAAATCTGTTCCTTTAAATAATTTTCAGTCACTCAATTCTCTCCCTATTGAATTTTATATATACGCTAAAGGACTATCTGAATTTCTGCAAAAATTATTTTTCCATATGACTTGCCTCTTAGCTTTCGTCAGTCTCGTCCGTACGAAACAAAGTTCTTTTTTTACGTGAACAGACGCTTGCGAGATGGGTGGGAGAATATCTCATACAACATTTATTGTATAATTTTGTAAGAATATCATACTTTAAAATATGTGCCGTTTTAATAGGTCACTACATACATTTTTGTATATGCAGCTCCGTACTTGGCGACAAGGACACTTTACTAAATTAGCGACTGTGCTAAGTGATGTTATCCGTAACAATTACGCTTCTGCGACCTGCTCGAGAAATAAAAATACAAATCGCCGTTTCCTGAGAAAGTGATGACATTATTATAGCGGCCGTAATATTATAATATTTTAATATGTAATAATCTAATAACCACATTAGTTTCCAAGGAAACTGTACTGAAGACTGCATAGTAACATAGCGGTGCCGTTATACTTGAGACGGTGGTGGTACAGTGGATAAACAATTCATAAATGTTTTTGACGGCGAAGTTTGACAGAACGGTGATTTTTATTTGTTTCAATTTCACACGCGGAGCTCGGTATTACTTCGTTTGTAAACCTACAGAGTAAATTAATTGTTATTTACAATATAGTGGAATAAAATATATTCTGATAATAATAAACGCTACGACTTCAGCCGTTTCAGCCGTTCTACGACATAGCGTACCACCATTATTACGACCGCTGTATGACAACACCGCTTTTTCAGGAAACTGAAGCTTAAGAAAGCGGTGCCGTATTATAGCGGCCGTAAAATAGCAGTAGGAGACATGGTCTCCTAGGAAGCAATACTGAACACCGCAACGTAATAATAAGGTGCAGTCACAAAAAACGCCAACGTTTTTTGAAAGTGGAGCTTGACGTAATGGTAATTTTTATTGGAGTTTCAATTTCTCGTGCAGGTTGCAGTAGCATTTGTCACATGATATGCGTTAGCTGATGTGTTTGAGTACCATACAGTATAATAATTTATAATTTATTGGGATAAGGTAGGTATATTCCGGTAGTAATATACAACATGCTGTGAGCCGGTTTACAGAAGGTGATGAAATATTAATTGATTTTTACAACAACTTTAACGCATCGGCCTATTTTCAACGAACGTCTCACCTGAATAACAGCTCCGCTAAATTTTCAAACTTTACATCTGAAGCGACCGCTACGGCGCGGCGGCTGTATTATTCCGTCCGCTCTGCGACGCTTTATTGCGGCCGCTATCTAACTGCATCGCTTTCTTAGGAAACTGTAGCCCCCCAGATTTTACATCGTGCCTTAAAATAGAAGGAATAGTTTGTAGCGTGCTACAAAACTAGGACGGAGAATATTTTCGTCGCAGGCATAATTCCAGTGATATTAAAGAGTGACTTGGTATCTATAGAAATAAAACATCGTTGATAAAAAGGGTGTCGGCATGTTTTAGGTATTCCCAGCGGTCACTCATACCTGCAGATTTTGATTTGGACTATTCATTTGTAGTAACACCGTTTCAGAAGCCAGGAGAACACTTCTCGGTTATTCCTAATGGGCCTTAAGGGCCTTTGAGCTTCTTATGCGGAAATGATATCAGTTTATTTATAATTTAATAAAGAGAATTGTGAAAAACTAACATTTGGTTTTCAAGGGGAAATCAATGTGCGTGAGCGAGACAGTCCCTTTAGACATAAACATTTCGTATACTTTTTAGCATTGGTCAATCAACGCTAATATTTCTGATGTAACATTAAAATACTTAAACATATCAATTCGGAACCGTCTGAAATTTTTCTTCTAATGCGCGATTACTCAAATTGCAAACTTCTTATCAGCGTAAACAAAACATTTATTCATAATTAGACATCTTGTGACCTATGATAATAATTATCAAATATTTTTACGTCGCGAATATTAGATAAATTAGTTTAGGCTTCTATAGGTATAATAAATGTTCAAATTTCAACAGTTCATTTTGGAGAATACTTTCAGGAAATGAACAACTGATGTTCGGTTCCACAATGCTGGATGTCAGAAGACCTATAAAGCACCAACTTTCGGAATTTTAGTATCTTTTAAATTACCTTGTGGCCTGTGGGACTTTGGCTGGTTCAAGCAATAGCGTAGCCAAATCTATAGAGCATGGTGCATCGGAATCAATCTTCACTAAATTCGGACCTTTTCCAATCATTTCTAATAAAGCATCTTGAGCCCGTCCCAGTAGTGGTCGTGACCTGTTTACCTTGCTTGGGAAGAAAAAGTAACTTCCTTTGTTTGGCCAGTATGTGGTGCACTCGTATATTGTGATGAACATGCTTCATCAGTAGTGATAAAATGGCCTGGATTAGTCAGTAGGTACCTCTAAACTTAGGTGTTATATGGAATGAAAGGTGGCAGTCGCGACGAAAGACTCTTCCACTGTATTGCATCTTGATCAAAATAATTATCAACATCAATAAAAGAGCTTTCTGCTTTTAGTCCGAGAGCCCGCTGCAAAATTATGCACCCATCTGTTAACGAAATGGAATGTGCGGCAAAGGCATGTAAAAACATCGTACTCAACGGATTGGCACCCGTGCCGGTCACCATTTGGTGCAAAAAGGTAAAAACAATGGCACTTCCGGTACGGAAATTTGCGGAAAATTGCGCGATTTGTTAACAAGATGAAAGTTGTGCCATCTTGTAGCCTGCGATTAATTTAATTGAAATCGGTACCCGTGCCATCTTTTACCCTAGTACAAATCCTCGGCACGGCGACATTTTTGCAGCCCGCAACTCGGACAAATTCCCGTCATGTGTTAACGAGTTGAAATATAGTTCAATGGAAAGTGCATTATGTCCCTTTTACGAATATCCAAGCGTGCCGCAATTCAAAGCAGTCTAAGTAGGTGGCACGGCCCGATTTATAACGCGCTACGCGGCGCCATTTTCAGGGAATTCGGCAGTCGGCGCGCGCGAGTTTTTAACATTGGAATATTGGAAATGTTTTTATGTTCGTAGTATAGGCCCGAAATTCAGCAAAAGTGTCACTCGTTGCATTTGCAACATGATTTAATAGCGAAAGTTTACCTAGTTACTTGCTCCCTATACAGTCCTTTTTTAACTTGATCCTAATGTCACTCAGTCCAGCAGTCCGAACGCTGAAAAGAACGTAAGCCGGCATGCAATTCAGCGGCTACTTTTATGTACCGTCCTTTTTGCACAATGCAAATCGCCATACCGGCATTCCAGACATTCTTTTCGAAAGTGTCTCTCTTCAACATGCACAGCTGCCCGCGCGGAGTAACTTACACATTACGTTGATGACCTAAGGATCAAGTTAAAAAGAAGGACTGTAGTTACTTAGTTAGTTCTTTGTATCATGTCTTAGTTACCATTACCATTAACAGGTGTCACAGTGACAGATGTCCATTGTGCACCACACAAAAAACATTTAATATTCGACATGTTGCGCGACCATTGGAATTGATTAAAAAGTGACATTTTGACGCCGCGTAGCGCGTTATGAATCGGGCCGTGCCACCTTCTTAGACTGCTTTGAATCGCGGCACGTTCGGATATTCGTAAAGGGGACATAATGCCCTTTCCATTGAACTTTATTTCAAGTCGTTAACACATGACGGGAATTTGTCCGAGTTACGGGCTGCAAGAATGTCGCCGTGCCGGGGACTTGTACTAGGGTAAAAGATGGCACGGGTACCGATTTCAATTCAATTAATCGCAGGCTACAAGATGGCACAACTTTCATCTCGTTAACAAATCGCGCAATTTTCCGCAAATTTCCGTACCGGAAGTGCCATTGTTTTTACCTTTTTGCACCAAATGGTGACCGGCACGGGTGCCGATCCGTTGAGTATGGTGTTTTTACATGCCTTTGCCGCACATTTCATTTCGTTAACAGATGGGTGCATAATTTTGCAGCGGGCTCTCCTACTATTTCGCTCACAGCTGCGAATGAATGTACCTTTACTATACATTTCGCTGCAATATTATTTACTGTTGATATTAATGAGGCTGTAACATACTAGAAAAAAATGTATTACACAATTTAGTTTGATTCTATTATTTTAAAGATTTAGACTTACGTATGCCTCTTATCAAACAATGAAGGCAAAGGACACTAATTTTCGCGTTTCCATTCCAAATAATGTATGAAGAACGTAACCGTTTCTTGTGTTTGAAAGAGCCGATAGCGATAGCCGATAGTGAACGCATCAATATTCATAGTAGACGAAGATATCTCCACACGTCATATAAAGTTTGCCTTCGTTATGGGTCACAGAACAAGATTTTTGGTGCACATAAATATGAAAGTATACACGCTGTAGGCATTAGAAGAAGACAGAGATGATTGGCAATTCCGTTCATTTTGCTTATCGCTATCTCTTTTACAATAAATAATAAATAATTAAAACATAAACATAACAATTTAAAGTTAATAATTTCCTAAACAACGAAGTAATTTTAACTTTCTCGAGGTGAAGGTTTCAGAGAACATTTATTCACCATTTAACATTCCGAGCCTTTAACTCTAAAGAAAGACGGGGCTAAGAAAATCGACGACCTCGTAAAACAAGTCATTTTTATAAATGTCTCAATCCTTAAGAAGCATCTCACGGTAAATAGAAAGGAACATGTAAAATGGGCGTTCAAAAATTTGCAACCTACTCCTACTATTAGTCCGTGCCCCAGACTACGAGTAGAGTTCAGTGTCCAATAGTAGGTCGCCGAGGTAACTTGGTGGAAATGATAGAAAATTATTCCCAAGAATATCTGGATTATTTTTGCAAAAGCGGCAGGTCAGGTCAATCGAATTTCTGTTTAGTATGCGTACAATTTGAGAAATTATACAATATTATATATTACGTAACGAACATGGAAAGTGACAAATTTCATAAGAGTGTGAAATCACACGAGTTTATATGAATTACACTTTCCATCGAGTTATAAAGGGTTTTTCATTATTAGCGCTCGATCTTTAAAATGAAATAAAACAAATTGTGTAAGTGATACCGCCATACTTTTTCTTTTATTTTGAAGCAGATTCGACGACATTATGTTTTAAAAATTATATCAGCCAAATGGCCGCCGCGGCTTCGCTGGGTGAGTGGAATCCTGGAGATCCAATTATCAATAACACTCTCGCATAAATGTTGCTCAATTTCACCAATGACGCGAGTAATGTTGGTCTTTAGGGCGGCAATCGTCCGTGGCCTGTCAGCATATACTCGAGATTTTACGTAGCCCCACAAAAAAAAATGCAATGGCGTTAAATCGCGGGATCAGGGTGGCCTGTTGATGTCGCCACCTCGCGATATTACGGAGCCTTCGAATCTCTCATGCAATAAAGTTATTGTATCGCGTGCAGTATGGCACGTAGCGCCGTCCTGCTGAAACCATATCTTTTCCAGATCTATCCCATCCAACCTAGGCCAAAAAAATTAGTTGTAATCGCCTTATATCCGATCACCGGTGACAGTGGGTGCGACTTCTTCTGCGTTTTCGAAAAAATAAATTTGCACTATTTCCACGCGTTGTTGAAACGTGTAGCGTTCCATGGTTAAATGTCAAGCCTAACTGACCACGTCACCTAAAAATGACAACTGTATCACTCTCGGATTGCTTGTGGGCAATTGCCAAACATCGAGCGTCACTATTGAAAAACCCTTTACATAGCAACGAAGTTTCCCTCGTGCGTTGACACATGTCAACTTCATTTTCGAGGGGGACATAACCTTGTCATAAATCCACTCACTTTGTGCCTACCACCTACGCGGGGTAGCAACCCCCTCAAATATCTTAAATGGCAATAGGGGTCGGGTAGCACATCATTTTAAAGCTACATCAATTCTCTTTTCAACGGTACAAAAATTTTTGTATTTTAGATAATACATAATAAATAATAATACAAATTTGTTATCTTTCCAAGTTTTTAAATTGAATAATTCAGCAAAAAATAATATTAAATAAGATTTTTCCTAAACGTAAATGTCAATTGGCACAATGTTAGGTACTGGAGTGATGAAAATCTACATTTATTTCGAGATCTTCGTCAACGAATTCAAAACGAATGCAGAAGGCTGGAAGCTGACGGAACAGTGTTTCACAAAGTGCGCAATGAATTTGAAAATCGACTTTACCATTTGAATGGCTGTAAACGGTGCACATTTTGATTTTTGAACAATTATTAAATTAGTGTTATTCTGTTAATGTGTTAGGTTAATGTTTTGAATTGTGGTTTATAAATTTTTAAATAGAGTTATTTAGTAGCTCTCTTTAATTTTGACCTGCCATGTTAAATTTTGATTATTAATTATTGACAAGTTGTTTCTTCGGCAACCTCTGCTGAATCATTCGATTTGAGGTTTTCAAACCCAATTTTTATTATTATTTATTATTAATTAAAATTCAAAAGGTTTGGTACCATTGTAAAGGGAATCGAAATACCTTTAAAATGATGTGCTACCTGACCCCTATTGACATTTAAGTTATTTGAGGGGGTTGCTACACCCCGCGTAGCTGCTTAGCGCAAAGCGAGTAGATTCATGACAAGGACATGTCCCCCTCGAAAATGATGTTGACGTGTTTCAGAAACCTTTGCAAAAATTATGTCCTGCTGTATTATTTGAGGTGAATATTTCGCTGGGACACCCTGTATATCTAATACTACACAGAGAAAATAATAAACACGGAAAACAAATAAGTAATATTCTATTAATTTAAGGCTAGGATATTCGAATAACCGAGAAGCGTTCTCCTCGCTTCTGAGACGGTGTTAATACAGGCAGTCCAGCTCAAAAACTGTATTACTTATAGACATTTAAAAGAAATATGAGGGTTGGTAGAATACGCTTATAACTATTTTATTTGCCATATTTACACTGTTGTTAAAATAAACGAAGTTGAAAACTGGCTAATTTTAACGGAAATCTTAGCATTATTCACACACAAATTGTACATTCGGATTTTAGTTAACAGCCAAATACAATATGTGAGCATACTCACCGATCTTTTAGCTTTATTTTAAGACTATATTTGCCTAATTTCGTTATTTCAATTTTCTGCTGTACTGACTGTACCAAGCGGTTGCTAAAGCTATGTCTATTTCTGTCTTACACATGTGCTACCAATCTCCTGTCCTGTCGTTGCGTATCCCACCCTTAACTATGTATGTACTTGTACATTCAATCAACTAGTAAAAACGGTATTATACAAATTATTTAGGTATAGGAAATTAAAATTGAGCTTCTTGCGCTAAAGTCTAGTCGGTAATTATTCACATGAGGGAATAGCAAACGAGTACTGGGTTTGGGACCAGTTTATCGCAAGCAATTCTCCCCGTGACGGTATTCTGGTAACCGCCAGTCGACCTGTAGGATGATTTAAACTGTGTACTCGGTGTCTGGATTTACGTTGCAGACTGAGTATAGATCAGGCAAATACGTTACAGCCACTCACGGCGATCCCTTAATAGGATAGCCATTAATTACTACGTACGCAGTTGTATAATAGTATAATCGCTCTGAAACTCAACCGGACGGAATGTTCAATCGCTCATTGCATTGGTTGAATGCTATTCGCACCACACTATTCATTCAACTTGTTTTTCGGTTGAACATCCACGACCCCCGTAGAATTTCAGAACAAGCCTTAACCTCTACAACTGATCCATTAACGTATATTTAATTATTGATAGCCCCACCGGAACAACAATTAAATAGCGACACTTACTTGGTGTACAACAGTAAATCACACCACGCAACGCAGGATAGGTAGTCAGGTACTCTCAATAGATCAGAAAGTTAATCGGAAAATGTCTGGTTTGAGAATGCTTCCAATCTCCAGTCGACATGGGGTTTTATTACTTTTTCCGTCATCCTTCGTGAACGGCCGTTCGTAGACTCGACTCCTCACATCTGCCAGCGCGCGTCCTTTGTACCCTCTCTCAGCTTTCCTTTTGTTCATTGATGCGTATGACGTATTTCCATATGCTTCTTTTTTCTTAGGCGTCGCGCGATCTTTTATTTGATTCAACAGAACAGAATAATAATTGCCTAATCGAAGTTTGTTAGATCCATAGGACGTCTAATTATGCTTTGTTACAGCATAGCCGTATAAAACACAAATATGCACTGCAATATCAGCCACTTTGTTGTGGAATATACCTACTTAATAAAGAAATAATCTTTTACTGCAGTAAATTCTTTCTATTTCTATTATGCTCGACCAATTTTTCGGAAAAAGCCGAACATTTTTTAAACGTCGGAAATTACTCACAGCACTGTCTTTTTTTATGATATAGAATATCGCGATGACAAGGATTTTGTAGATTTTTAAATGCGAAATTAAAAAAACTATATTTTTTTGGAAACCTGCAGTTTTTGAAAAAAATTACCAGGATATTCTGGATGTGGAAACCATCTATCATTTTCACCAAAGTTTTCTTGATTTGCTCTTGAACACGGCACTCTATTCTGGGACGCGAACTATGTCGCCACAGACTTTAGAAAAATTATTATAACCGAGTTTTTACTATTTTGGTTTTTGCACTACACTTTGCTTCGAACCAATAGTATACTTATACAGGGTGATTCAAATTCCAGGGTCACCATTATTGAGATCTCGTTTATTTGAAATGATAGAGGCAGTTTTCCACAATTTCGGTGCTTATTAGGCAATATGCTGTTGAGAAATCTGATGTAGCTCAAACGTTATTATATGTGTTGTGGCCGAAAAAAACAAAAAATGTTCTTCGTTTTTGCTGCATAGCTCGACTTTACTTGACCTCGTATCGGAAAGATATGGATACGTTAAAGCATTTTTTCGTGCTCTATCAGCACATTCTCATGGATTTACAGAAAAACGTTTCGTTTACGTCAGGCCATCATCAACTTTTGCACCATTTTTGTCTTTACTTTATTGCAAGAAGCATATTTCTTCACATTGCGGCCATTGCAGTCGGAAAACAGGAAATTTTAGCAAAAATCAAGCTGACCTTGCAAGGAAACTGCGAAGAAACAGTCCAACAGTTTGTTGTAACTGAAGCAAATATGTAAAATATTCCTGTCACATAATTTTTCAAATGAAAGTGCTATTTTGCATTAAGTAACATTAAGTTATGACAGTTAGTTTATGGTTTTTGGTTCCCATACTTTACAAGTAAGCCCGATTAAACGATTTTTCCAGAATGAAAAAAAGGAGCAGCTATAATTTCATTAAAAAATGCAGTCTCCAATTGTGTTGCTATTAGGTTGATGAGCTCATTCTATACAGTTGCACTCAGATATTTAATTGATCCATTTGGTTTCTACAGTAATTGTTGCAAAACTGGGTCGTATCGTGCCAATAAATTAATTACTGATAAAAAGTTTCAACCCCTTACAATGCCGCTTCATTCCATGTCGCTCTGTGTTCTCAGAATGGGAGATTGCTAATAGCCAATATCAAGGTAGCATCAATTATTATACGACGCAAAACTTGCCTCCAAAAATTTGCTTCCTTCCTAAGTGCAGATTCCATTTGAGCATCTAGACATTTACATATTTGTCTTCCAAGCATCATAAGCTACACAAGATTCAATATTCAATTTTTCTGGATAGTGCAACCCAGTTAGATATTCATTGTATCCAGATATTTTTGAAATGTTTTTTGATTTATCATCAAACATCCAACAAGGTTCACACTAGTAGATATTTCGTTTAGGCGAATAGCACAATCATTGTCTAGGCACTTCCGAGCCACTTCTAGATTTTGCTGGGTAATAACAAGATGAAAAACACCTAATGAGGAAACGGCCTATTAATTGGCTTACAATATCCGTATTTAATAGCAATTTTTTAATGAAACTTTGAGGCTGATCAATGGTTTTATTGATTTCTGGATAATGAACAATATCTGTGGCATATTGTTCACCTAACACTTTCTAAAACACTATTTGCGCAAAGAATATTTTGTTCTTCCTGTGTGACTTCTAGAAGCTGTAGGTAAAGAAGTTGTGCCTCAGTTTTTCTCCTCAAATGGCTGTGGCTCCTGTGAAATTCTGTGACGGGTTTTGAGGTAAATGGTGAAGTTTAATTGTTAGAAATAAAAATGCTAAAGCATGATTATTGCGAATTTCCAGAAACAATTGGATCACCTTTGTGTGTGTGGGTCAAATAAATTCCTACTTAATAAGCTGAAATAATGCGATAGTGCCTGACTAGGAACTGATCAGGGACTGCTAGGAAACTATAATAGGGCAATATGTATATACCAATAGTTGTCAAATGAAAGTAATAAAAAAATATAATTTGGGCTAAAAGGGAGTGGAAGGGCCGCCAGGTGGGCGCCACAACCAATTCATTAGAAAGGCAGAAAAGTACTAGCGTGTACCTGAATGTAAATATTGCTAAACATATTAATTTTATAGAAAGGGCCGCTGTCACGCAAGAAAATTATGTTTTCCAGTTAGTACCTACATATTTTATCGAAAAACAAATAATAATTAAGAAATAAAATTGTGTATTATGTTACGTACGCCTTCTCGATGTGAGGTCGCAAAGTTTTCAAAAACATTTCGCAATTTCACAAGTTTTATAGCACATAGTTATATTCCTATACTTGTGCCGCCGAACAGACGGAGTGATCACCCTGCAAGCATGAGCTCTAGGCAGGACCACTATCAAATTAGGACGACCCAACCGCAGTGATGCGCTTTCTTTAGACCCAACGAAGTCGCATCACTCCAATTCGATCGTCATAAATTACTATTGGCCCCGCTAGAGCACGTTCTTGCAGGGTGATCACTCCGTCTGTTCGGCGGCCCAAGTATACAACTAGTGTATCTTAATGCTTACACGTGTTAGACATGCTAGACCGGACACTAACAAACATGCTTAGATAAGGACTAGTATAAAGTGGGTCGGAGAGCAGACGTCGGAGAGCAGACGTAATTTAGCTTTCGAGTTGTTGCTGCCTGTTCATACCAAATATTTGTAATTTTATAAAGTATCTTAAGTGAAATGTGTACTTAAATATTTTTTAAAAATTGAATCTTCGTTGCGAACAACGAACTATATGAAATACTGAAAACGTGGGCGTACTTTCTTGGCTCTGGTGGCATTGCTATTTCAAGTTTTCAAGGGCTCAGACTAAACATAAATGTATTTTTACCCACTAGGCACTAGGCCACTCGCCACTAGTCACTGTTCGTACTCAGAGCTACTCGCTAGTCACTACCTGGCCCTGGTGAATTTCCAGTCAGTTTCGTTGCAGACACAAAGTTCGTGCTTTGAATCACAATTTCGTTCTTGTTTTCGCCCAGTTTAGTGAATATTTTTTGATCCTTTTATGAACAGTCAAGTAAGAACTTTATATACTTATCTACGTAATCTTAGTTTGTCACTTCCGGTTTACAACACGGTTTGTTTATGTCTATACCGCGTGCCAGCTCAAGTCCGAACAGTGTTTTAACATTGTAAGTCTGCTTTCTTGTAATTTCTGCTACCCATTTTAAAATACACTGCTCAAAATAATAATAAATAATATTTGTTGTATGATTTTTATTATACAACTCAAAGTGAGTAGGTTACACTATTTATTTGATTAGCTTGTCTAGTACAAAATTGGCTAAAAATAAACAAGCTTGTAATGTTTTGCATTAAATGAAAATAAACATTTAATTTAAAAACAATACATTGTGTATTAAAATAAAAGTGTATTTCTGATAACGTTAATTTTTTGAAATTTGTATTTAATACGATGTATTGTCTCCTCGGGCACCGCCTAGGCAAACTTAAAATCAGCCTATCGATTGCATCTTGTGGCAAAAGGGCCCACTGCTCTCTGTGAATTTTCAAATGCAATACGGCCTTGAATGTTTGCCATAACTGGAAGAAGTTGTCTCTGCAGTATGTCCCACTCCCACACATGCTCAATGGGGCTGAGGCCATGGTAAAAGGGCAGTGTTCTCATCTTCAAACCAATTTTGTACCTGATGTGCAATGTGAAGACGAGCATTGTCCTGCATATAAACCAAATCTGTACCAGTAGCATATATGGTTGCACAACAGGTACAAATACTTGTTCAATATAACGCTGTTGGTTCATGGCTCCATCCAGACAAACGAGTCCCGTTCTATGGTGCAAATCGATTCCAGCCCATACCATCATCACAGACCCTCCTCGGTAATTGTGAACTTCCTGGAATTGCCTAGTCCTCACCAAGGCTCCGCTTCTTGGCCACACTCTCGCTCTTCTGCTATCAGGTTGAAATCCGAACCGATATTCGTCGATAAACAGAACATTGGACTATTCTGCTTCACCGCATTGAGCATATGCTCTTCAGCTCATTCAAGACGAGCTTCGCGATTGCTGTGACGCAGGTACTCTAATTGGTCGATGAGAATGAAGACCAGCTTCATGGATACGATTTCTGATGGTGTGGTCAGAAACCGCTACGGAATGTACATTTTGGAGATCCGCAGAAAGCTCTCGTGCCGTAATTGACGCAGGTGTTTTTTCTCTTCTACGGCCTTCGTGTCTTTCGGCCACATCGCCAGTCTCGCGGTATAGTCCCCACAGTCGACATATTACACTTCGCGATACTCCAAATTCGGCCGCTACCTGACTTTGTAAACCACCAAATTCAATCATCCCCACCGCACGTAACATTTCGTCGCGAGCTAAGTGTCGTCGTTGCATTGTAAATTGCTGTCTTATGTTCAACACAAACAACTAAACTGACCATAGGTATGTGCTCAGCGATGATGTGTAACAAAAACAATATAAAAAGCGAAATTTTTGATCCTCCCCCTTTCTTTGAATTTCAGTTTTTTTGGATAAATAAAACCGAGAATAAGGGCCATTTCGCACCAAGCCAGTCCAATCCAGTCACGCCCAGTCTTGTTAAGTCCAGTCAGGTCATATCAGTCGGTGGGTTTCGCACTGAGAACGTCTTGTGTGAAGAAATTATGCCGGTCCGCGACAAAATTGGTGAAAGATGGGCGTACTTTGCTCAAGTAATAATTTTACGTCGACTGCAAAAGAAAAGAAGTACGACGCGAAGAACAAAACTATTTTGGGTTCATCCGATAAACAATAGGAAAGACCTGCTTTTGGATCATTTAATAATTTACTTCCTGATTTTTTAGACGATCCAAAATAATTTTATAAGTATTTTCGAATGAGCCAAGAATTATTTTTATAATTAATAAACCTATCCAGTCCAATCCAGTCTTGTTAAGTCCAGTCAAGTCATATCAGTCGGTGGGTTTCACACTGAGAACGTCAAGTGTGGAGAAATTATGCCGGTCTGCGACAAAATTATTGGTGGAAGATAGGCGTACTTGCTCAAGTAATAATTTTACGTCGACTGCAAAAGAAAAGAAGTGCGAGGCGAAGGACAAAAATATTTTGGGTTTATCCGATAAACAATAGAAAAGACTTGTTTTTTGGATCATTTAGTCATGTACTTCCTGATTTTTTTAGACGATCCAAAATAATTTTGTAATAATTTTCGAATGAGCCAAGAATTATTTTTATAATTAATAAACCTAACAGGTCGAGAAAAAAATTTTCCACGCCCATAAAAAAGAAAAACACGATAGGTGTGCGGGGTATACGATTGTCGCTGCAGAGGACTGAACAAGACTGGCGCAAAATTTCGACCGGCTGAGTCGCAGACAGTCTTGACAAGTCACGACGCGATCGGACTGGACGTGATGGATTCAGTCTGAAACCAAATTATGAGATTTTCTTTATTTCAATGATAACCCACTTGGTTGAATCCAGAAGCTTCCGACGCGACTGGACGTGACTGGATGGGACTGGCTTGGTGCGAAATGAGCCTAAAACTAACAAATCAAGTCCTTTTTTACCATGCTATTGGTATGATATCCAACGAACATACATGGCGCACTTTCAATTTGCTAGGAATTGTTTGCAAAAATATTTTTGAAATAATAGTTTTGTTCCTTAGACAATTTTGAGCAGTGTAATATAAAACCAATAATACCGTTGGACCGATAATTCTTTTCTGCGAGATATGGCAATGAAAAATGTAGTTTTAATAAAATGTCCAAGTCCGGTTTTTCAAAGAAACTAACACCGGATTAAGTATGACACTGTCTTCGTTGGATTCTTTGAAAAACCCGGCCCCAGTATTATTTTCCGTTAAAGGTAGCGAGTGGCATGACTTTTGTTAGGATCCACCGTACATATATGTTTATATATTGTATACTTAACTTAGGCGATCCACCGTATATATTTATCTTAGGCGGGGGATGTATTAAGATCCACCCTGTCTAGTAATAATAGAGATTACGTTTCTTTTAGACAAGGGACGTAGTTTGTTTGCACACTGTATCTTGTAGGGATATAGATTTCAATCTTCATTTCATCATCTTTCTGATGATTCATATTAATTCTAGTAACTACATTAAGATGAGTAAGATCATAACTTCCAAACTTTTCCATACATACAAAGTGAAAACACATAAATTATTGACCTTTCGTTGGACTTTGGTTTCTGGAATTTTCCCGCACGAAGATAAAGGTAGTGCGAAGGGATACAATCATATAAATACTCATTGTGGAGATTCAACAGAGAGATTCTATATCAAGACGTTGTACCATGTAGCACTGTTTGTAATTATTTTCAATATAAAAGTAAAAGTGCCTAGTGATTTTATTCTGTCTACTTCAACTTCAACCCTGTGAAGTAAAATAAAGGGGTTGCAACACTTTGACCATTAAATAATTTTAAATGTGTCCAGACATTGACATAATAGATTATTCAATTATAACGACAGAATTAAAATTATGTATACTTAATAGTCAAAGTCATGGCTACCTACCTCTTTCCGAAAAAATAACTGAAATTTCATTAAAAATTAATAGCTAAAATCTAACAAAACTACATTTTTTCAGTACCAGATTACACAAAAAAACAATTATTTATCTAACGGTACTATTGGTTTGATGTTATCTTAAAATGGGGAACAGAGGAATTGCAAGAAAACATAATTCCAATGTTAATTCGCTATGTTCCTACTTGAGCTGCGTCACACGGTATAATAAATGAATTGCCCAGCACTAAAACGGAATAAAAGGGTATTCTAAAAAGTTCCAGAGAAACGTTTGAGTTTGGGTTTCAGTCTTTTAAATGTACTTTTCGGCTCTTTACCAAAAACCCGTTTATAACTTTCGACTTACGGGCAGCATGATAAATATTTCTTTATTTCCAGCAGAAGGCACTGGTCTCCCGCATGCAGAGGTCGAGGGACTCAACATCGCAGCCATTTAGACGATATATATGGTCCAAATTTCGACGAGTTCTCGCATTCAAATAAGTAAGTAAATTTGGAATTTCTTTGGGTTAAATCAAGAACTTCAATAATAGCGGCAGACGGATTGCAGGTACTGCGTACTAGCATAGTCAGTAGCCAATATAGTTTTGTCGCACGTTGTTGACTACTTCCCAGAGTGACCAAGTGGTAATGCGCTGAGGCCGGGGTCGTATCCTTGCCACACCGGATTTTTTCCGCATTGGTTACGGATAATCTTTTTTTAAATAAATAATTTGCTTCAACCCTCAACTGCGTAATTCTAGTCGCTTCTGTCCGGTTTCAGAGAACGTTGGAGCCCAAGACAGCTTCAGATGTCGCTGTGATCCGAGATAAATAAATATAAAAACTTAGTTAGCAAGTTTGTTTTACGAATTATGCAGTGGGTTGTAGTTCTTTTTGTGATTTTTGATCAGTAACTTTGTCAAATATAAACTGACTTAAATTTTTCGGCGGATTTTGAAAGAAACTCAGTCACTCAGAGAAATGACTTTCTTGCCCCATTAGACGTAACATCTACATTTCTGTTTCTACTAGACTTCCTTATGGGGAAACTCCGTTTTTCATTTTTGGGTGGGGTTTCTCGGCGATTTACTTTTCAAATATTCCAGACTTTCTACCTTGACGGTCGTGGATTACTTGCACAGCGATCTGGAGTATTTTCCGCATGTTTTAACAGACCAGCAACCAAATTTCGCTCCCGGCCCCGAAACTTTCTCAAATAAAACTGCACCATCTTCAGATCCTTGCAATAGAAAATTGAATATCATATTCTGGCTAACCTCGACGACGTCATGTTTCACAATATCGTACCATTGCTATGGAGTCTCTACTTTTTCCCGTTTTCTTTTCTCCATCTCAATCTTCGAAAAATCTCGATCATTAGGAAGGTAACTGTGACCTCTAATGGGATACCTCTGCTTAATATAAGTGAATCTCCCTGTGTGGACTAAGCTGTAGAAAAGTTAACCACTGTGTGGTTCCGATTCTGTCCAGTGCACCCATCGGAGAACTTGCATTGTCGTGTTCAAACATTTTTCCAACTGTTAGAGTAATAGAGAGGTATCTGCGCTTGTTTGCTACGTTACTGTAATGGGATACTCTGTAAGGAAATTTACGTATGTGCACATCAACCAAATCGAGGACTTCCGGTTTAACAGCATTCCGATGATTGTGATGCTTCCTACGTTGTTCTTGTGGATGCAAGCCCATTATTGAAAGTTTGCTCAGTTCCTTTACTCGATGGATAGTAATACTGCAAAATGCTTGAAGTCAAACAACATGGTCTTCTTTTCCTATGAACAAGATTATTACTTATTATTTTTAACAAGTCTTCAAAGTATCGTTATCCACCTACCCACCTATCTTAATTTTATCAAAATAATGCGCAGTACGTCTTGGGGAGTCTTTTTTTCTCGGTCTGTACCGAACTAGTTGGGGAGCAGCCATCTCAAAAAGCGCTTATGTAAAGAGTTAGTCCGAAGTCGAGGACACACTTGTTTTGAAGACTGTTTTCTATGTAAAATCACCCGCTGAATCCGAATCCGGAGGGCGCCCGTGCATTTGGGACGGCCTTGACCCTGAAATATGCATTTTTACGTAAAATTTCGAAAAATTGAAAACTCCGAACATTTCAGTTTACATCGTCATATCTTCGTTCTGGAGACAACTAGGAAGCTAAATTTTTTTTTTTTTAAATGTTCTCCAGGCATTTTTGGTTGCAAACCTCTATACACAATTAACTTTCGAAAAATAACTACGTCAGAAATTTGTAATTTTGTACACCTTAATTTTCACCACGCGAGAAAGTTTTTTATTGTAAAAGATATACATATACCTATTCAATCGAAATAATATGTCGTGAAAAGTATGCAGAAGTTTTTAGTGAAAAAATCATCTCGATTAACAAAATATTGCTTTTTGCGCTGCGGCATATAGTGTTCTATCTCTACTCTGCGCATCTACCTACTCCGTGATGCATCTACGACTGCGGGCGGCTAATCTCCGTCATATGCGGGAAACTCGTGCAAATACCCATTACAAAGTGATAAAACAGTTTCCGATATAATCAAGTTTATGTTTAATTGTTTACAAATAACAATAACTATGTACGAGTCGGTACGAGTAGTATGTATATGTGGAATTGTTTTGGAATCACTGTTTGTGCGATTTTGATTGAAGACTGAGGTTAAGTTATATGCATTACTATTAGTGAAAATGGAAATCAATTACAATTTGTGCATAATTTGTCAGATGAATGACTCAGCAGAAACAGTTCAAGCTGTAACTGGAAATGGATATAACGCATTGTTCAAGGCGGCAGGCAGGCCGCTTCTGACTCCTTGGCTGCCTCAAAGACTAGAAGTCTTTGGGCTGCCTGCGTGTCAAGTTACGTATTGTCGGATTGCCGTCCTCAACCTAACCTAAGCTAACGAACACTGGATCTACACCGAGATCTACTTACACCCCTTACTTCGGGGGTGTCTCAAAAATTGACCGTCCTGTGTGTTTGACACGCATTCCCCGCTCACTAGAAACGGCCCTGGCGGCAGCTACAAAAACAGATAGAATTAGTGTAGGTATGTCTGTCGCAGAATTTGAAAAATTAAGAACAGTTTTACAGTTAGATATGTTATTTGTAAACAATTAAACTTAAACATAAACTTCATTACATCGGAAACTGTTTTATCACTTTGCCAAAGAAAAGTAATAGGTATTTGCACGAGTTTCCCGCATATGACGAAGATTAGCCGCCCGCAGGCGCAGATGCACGGAGTAGGTAGATGCGTAGAGTAGAGATAGAACACTATATGCCGCAGCGCAAAAAGCAATATTTTGTTAATCGCTGTAACTCTGTCAGTATTGCAGATATCGAGATGATTTTTTTACTAAAAACTTCTGCATACATTTCACGACATATTATTTCGATTGAATAGGTATCTATCTTTTACAATAAAAAACTTTCTCGTGTGGTGAAAATTAAGGTGCACAAAAATGACGCGGTGTACAAAATTACAAATTTCTGACGTAGTTATTTTTCGAAAGTTAATTCTGTATAGAGGTTTGCAACCAAAAATGCCTGGAGAACATTTAAAAAAAAAATAGCTTCCTAGTTGTCTCCAGAATGAAGATATGACGATGTAAACTGAAATGTTCGGAGTTTTCAATTTTTCGAAATTTTGCGTAAAAATGCATTTTTCAGGGTCAAGGCCGTCCCAAATGAACGGGCGCCCTCCGGATTCGGATTCAGCGGGTGATTTTACATAGAAAACAGTCTTCAAAACAAGTGTGTTCTCGACTTCGGACGACCACTTTGAATTTAAGCAAGCTGCTCCCCGACTAAACTCACGGATTTATCAAAAGAAACGGGATATCTCATATGCGGTAGTGGGGATACCATAAAATTACTGGGGTATAGTGGCCGCCATGTTAAGCTCATTTTTAGTGATTTTTGTC
This sequence comes from Xestobium rufovillosum, assembly GCA_963966045.1. Classification (NCBI taxonomy): domain Eukaryota; kingdom Metazoa; phylum Arthropoda; class Insecta; order Coleoptera; family Ptinidae; genus Xestobium; species Xestobium rufovillosum. The sequence continues at coordinate 7,144,096 of OZ014503.1, read as the reverse complement.
TCGGTTGCTAAATTGTTGTGGTGTTCGTGTTTGTCATTTGTTTGACGTATGATGTTTCGGACCGACAATATTCTAAATTTCCACCGCACCTATTTAAATAAAATTTTTAATAACATAATATTATAACAAAACTTAACAGATTTTAAAAAACAAAAGTCAGTTTTAAAAAGATAAACATTATTCTAGGCAAGTACTTAAGTACTTACTGTCTACTTATCATTGTGTTGTTAAATTTTGTTAACATTTTTATCATCTATTTTGATCTTGTAACAGATTCCATCTATTTTTATCAGCTGTTTTGTGTGCATAATACCATCTAAGCATCTAAGGTCTGAGTTGTCATTTTAGTTCGTATTTTTGTTTTATTTAAATTTATGGGAGCGACTACTGAACAGTCGACCGGTTACTTTTAAATTTTGTTCCAGGACGGTCGATTAACGCATTACACAATATCAGTAAAATGACGATTAAGTAATTCGTTATTGAAAGACACCGCCAACAATCTCGGTGGGTGTTCGGGTATAGTACAGAGCTGCCATATTGTTCTCCTACGGCTACACGAGTTATGATTCCGTAGGGGTTTGATATATTTTGCTTGTTTTTACATCATCTTTTTGCCAAAAATGCGAGCAGTCGGGTGCGAAGGGCAATTGAAGGGTCAGTTTTAAAAATACGATCTCTCAGCTTTAGTTTTTTTTACACTTCCAAAATGGAAATTATATAGGTTACATTATGTAATGCGCATGCGGTCGGACTGTTCAGTAGTCACTCGCTAAATTTATTTGTGAAAATACGCGCTCTACCGTTGCGCTTGAATGAGGCAGACAAAATAAATGAAAAACAAAATTTTACAAAATATGGAGAACAACTGCGAATTATCTCCAGCTTTCATTTCCGATACCTACTTTAATCCAAAATTTTTGAATGTCCAGATTTTTGATTTCAGCAAAATCCAAATTACGCAATTGACGCCATTCGCTATCTATAGGAAGCTACTGTATTAACCAAAGCAGTCGCTTTTGTTCGTTTGTTACTACATTTTTGAGCAATGTATGAATCACTAGAACTAACTCGAATACATTTTGTAATATGATCCATTACATTAAATGAAATGTTATGTTCAGCTGCAAGAGCAGAGAATCTAATCTCAGCTTCCTTAACCTGAATATCCAGAATGTTCCGTTCATGCAAAACTGGCAACGATGTCTTCGTCTGCTGGCGACCTATTGATTTGGCCCTTTTTATGTTCTATGCCCTTAGAATGTTCAGAAGTTCACTCTTTCCACATACAATATCTTTCTTACAAGCTGAGGAATATGCATAGGTGTTACTTTTTTTACTTCTCTTCAACCATCCTTTGAAAGTATCCTCTTGCTCCCATTGTTCCTGGTATTTCTGGGAATAGCTCTTCTTCTTACATTTCTTTTTTGCCAACTGTGACTGTGCACTTTCTTCAGATGACGAAGGCGAAGGCGATGAGTTAAGCTCGACCACCCTCGATGTACTAGTCATAAGCCATTGTTTCAATCTGTAAAACGAAATAACAAATAAGTACCTACCTGTTCTGAAGCAATTGTGAGTGACTAAACATTTTCGTTCATTCTAGATGGTCAAGTATAGGTATTATATGACACAAAATAAACACTTACATATATTTCTTTATACACGTACCACACTACAAACTATCGCGCACGAAAACTGAGAAAAATAAATTACACTGGTAAATCCCCGCCGGTCTATTGCGGACATTGAATAACACAGAACACATTCAAGTAGGAAACTGCACAATAACATCCTATACAGATGGCGGCACAGTTAATTTATTTTTCTTTGCACTTGTGATAAACTGTACTGACTAACTTAAAAGTTAAAACTCGATTTACTGGATAACTAAAAAATAAAACTTTTCTCAGTTTTAATGAAATTTCCCCAGATTCTCGTCAGTATTGCCTAAAATTCCCTTTTATCCCCTCACAATTTACGATTTCCCTAGATCTAGGGAAATTCCCCTAGACCTGGTAACCCTGGCTGACTACTGAACCGTCCGACGATTACATTAAATTTTGTTCCACAGCGGTTGGACGTGAACATTACACAATATGTATCACTAAAATGACGTTTAAGTAATTCGTAATTGGCAACCACCGCCAACGATTTCGGTGGGTGTGCAGGCATCGCACAAAACTGCCGTTTTGTTCCCCTAGGGCTAGATGAGTTCTGCTCCCGTACAGGTTGACTTATTTTGCTTGTTTCTACATCATATTTTTCCAAAACATGCGTGTGTCTGGTGCGAGGACAGCTAAATGGTTTGTTTCAAAAATGCGTTCTTTCAGCTTTAGTTTTTTACACTTCCAAAATGCAACATGTGTTGACATTCTGTAATGCGCATGCCCGACCGTGTTCGAACAAAATTTTAGGCGGCGGTCGTTGCTATGTTTTCGCCAGCCCCGCCCCCCATAGGCGATGTGATTTTTCGTTAAAAGAACATGATTATTTATCTATTTTTTGCTGCCCTTTGTTTACTAGTGCAAGGCTAACACGTTTGTTGTCATTCAAATAAAATCGTTTAGATCCGCCTTCAAAACTTTAATTGGCGGACAGTTGCTAAGGTGTTTTTTACCTCAGAATGTAATTGGTTATGGCATTTTAAGCGGAATTGAACCCTAAAGTGTAAGACCAATTTTGGCACTGATAGTACTTTATTTGCTCAAATAAAAGGTGGCAACCCTAACTCAGATTATATTACTACTCTGAAGTAGTTGGGGATGTAGATATTCTACGTTTATGAAAATACATGGGTTAGCTCAGGATGGACGTATGCATCCAACCAGTCTTTAGTTTTTAGAACAAAACAGAATTGCTCTTCTTTTTAAATTCGACAGAGAAGGAGAGTAGTTTTGACTGCTTATTTTCTCATGTTGCTCCATCTAGTATATTTTAGCCACACTAAGGGCGGAGTAAAACTTGGATAAATTCTACACTCAGGACCTCTGGTGGCGAAGTTTGTCAAGCGGAACTGAACGGTATTAAGATATTCACTGTTCATTTACGAGAGACGGCGACATCTTGCATCAAATAGTATAAGCCTGGAATATAGATACCGACGAAGTCCATGAACTTGGACAGTTTTTGCTTTTCTCCACTTCTCAAAACCTTTGTAAAGCACACAACGAATGGTACATAGCTGTTTTATACATTCCAAACAATAAAGAGAATAAATATCAACACATTGGCGCGGATTTACCCCCAAAATGGGCTTAATCGGTTTTTGATCTCCGTGTATTCAATAAATTTATGCAGTCTTTTTGAGTGACGTCAGAGAGGACTAGTGAAATCTTGATATTTACTGTTGGCCAGAGAAAATATAACTGCCGTTGGCGTAGACTGAATAGAGTTATTCAGTTTACGCTGTTGGCTAACCTGACGCTGGCGGGTTGGCATACCTGTGAATTGAGAAGATAAGACAAGTGAACTACTCCAGGAAACGTCAAGTGTCAGTTTTAATTTGTGTGGTTTTATTCCTTGTTTGAATTATTCTTCAAAAGGAATCCTAATTTTGATCAAGCCAAATCAGAAAATTTACCAGCAATAAATTATATTATGTTACAACATTTTTTATGGACCTTGTTACTGCTGAATTTCTCAGTGTGAAGAATGTCAGGTTAATGGAGTCTAAAAGATTAAAAATATTGTTTCTAATGATATTTACCTACTGCAGTATAGAGCAAGTAAAGCCACCTATGGTGATGATGTTCAGTTGATCACTTGCAATGTGAGGTTAATGTTTGCACTGTTAAGGGGAGGATTGTTCGGAACATAAAGTTCACAATGAATAAACCATACAGTATTACTGCTGTTTTTGATGAAATGTGAAGGATGTGCTGCAACTGAAGGTAGTAGTAATAACTAGAAATAGCATTATATCTAGACACCAGTCAAGTTTACCTAATATTCTAGGAGGATGTAAGCATTATTATTGTAGCAACAACATGAGTGAAGGTGCCTGTCGTAAAGTTGCAAAGAATCTGCTGAATAGCACAAATCTCATGTTGTATGAACGATGTTATGGAAGAAAAACGTCTAAAATTTATGAAGCTGCGAAATGCAATACTGTCGAAGGGACTTTTGTTGAAATTGAAATTGGGTAAGTGTCCCAGTAAAGAGAAGACAGTTAAAAATTATTTAAGAGATAACGGGAACTTCACTGAAGGTTTGTTTTGTGTCTTCGCCTAAATTTGAAGAGAACGAAGATATAGTAGAAGTACTATATATGATGCAGAATTTATGAACAATATTATATTAGAGGCAATTAATTCTTGAAAATATGCAATTTACCCTGTATTTTTAAAATAAATATACGTCATTTGCCATTTATTTTTAATTTAAGATATTAAGCTACATAATTTATTTTTCATTCTTTTTTCCATTTTAACTATGATTAACTGACTCAGTATTATGTCAAGCTATTTGTTACTTTTATGAATGATATTGATATGTTTCTGTAATCATTGTTTTCTTCAACTGTATAATTATAATACATCTTCTAATTTGGGGATGCAGTCAGTTGTATAAATTTAAACTCTTTGTTTTCAAGCTTTTGATCAAATTTTTATTGTCTGTGGCAGGAATTATTATAAGTGATGTATCGAACAAAGACTAGGTGTCTAGGTCACAGATTTTCAAATGAAATATGGTTACGTACTCGAAATCCAACACAAACTTTATTATTCACAAAACATTTTTAGCATACAACATAAACTGCAACTTGAGAAACTTCTTTTATATCATTTCTTAGCGCCTTAACCACCCGAACGTCTGACGCCGACCCCCACTTAAAAAACTTACGAAGTAAGAACGTAAAACTGGCACCTAGTGGGTAACCCTTAAACTACACCACTAGGCAGCGGTAAAATTTAAAATAATACTTTCCTGCTACATTACCCCCCTAATGGAACAATATGAACATAGATTGTTTCCATTACTTAATCACAAATACACCTTTTTAAATTATACACATTATGGGTGCCTCTTTCGCCACCATCCAGTCCAACAACACGAAAACTATTGGGTCCCCAGATTTCTTCAATGCGAAAGGGTATCTCGAATATGTATATTTTTCTGTCATCCGCAGATAACTGTTGATGAGTATGAACATACACCAAATCCCCGACTGCAAATGACTGATTCCGTCCCTTTTCATATTTTTCTTACGCCTTGTGGCCTTCGAAAACAAGCGCTGACGAGCACTCTCAACCATTTCTGCTGTAGTCAAAGTGGGGTGTGGGGAAAAGCAATTCTTTTTAGTAATGCATCCTTTTCTAGAACCCTACCAAATGTAGTTCAATGGGCATAAAACCAGTAGAGTCATGGTGTACCCTTACACAATTTCAATGTTAAAGTTGCTTGCCTTAATTTTTCAAATATAATTTGCAGATGTTTTATATGTTCTACTTCATTTCGTGAAAATACTATAATGCCATCAACGTAAGCTATGACAAAATGGGATACATCATCTCTTAATACGCTACCTAGACCTAGAGCTTTAATAAAACTGGCTACTGATGTTGAAAGACCAAAAGGTAACACTTTAAATATAAAAGTTCCACCTTCATACAGGAACCCTGTATATTTTCGGTCCTCTTTTCTTATCGGCACTTGCCAATATGAACTAGTGAAATCGAGTGTACTCAAGACTGCGTGATCATTACCTAAACTAGGACTCACATACTCAGTTTGGACCTGTTCTATAATATCACAATCAAGCATTTCTTTCATTTGCATTTGGACTGCCTAGTATGTGGTATTGAATATGGTTTAATAGCTGAATTACATGTTCATATTTAGCCATTCTACCGGGCTGCTCTGAAAATACACTTTTATAAAAATACACTTTTATATTGTTAGAAGTTTTTCAATATTGCATATTTCGAATGTGTATGGAAAACCGTAGACCACTGGTTTCGTTCCAAGCCCAACGATATGTTTGGGGTACCATTCAGTATGGATCTCGTAGTACATAAAATCTGGATTTAGTTCTATATATAATTCAATGCCTGGCGCGGTATTTGCCCGAGGAGTAGTTGTTCGAACGGTCCAGTACCACACGCTTTTATATTATTTAGCTAGAACGAAATTCAACTCCCTTTTGCCCCATTCAGACAAAGTTCCTGTTTTAGCCACTGCTTCTTGGAATTGCTCGCAGCTATATAATTTAATTCGATTTGGTTTTTGCTTTATTATTTTCTCTTCCGTTTCAATAGTGCTAATCGTTACTTTTGACGGTTCAGTCAGGATTTCATTTACAATAGGCACTAACTAATTCCCTACCCACTCGAAACTCCATACTTTTACCACACTTTACACTTACTGCTTGCTCCTCTAACCAATCGTATCCTCGATCGTATCCGATTATAGGAGGATGGCGCAACTGTGGAACAACTACGAATGGTATATCTAACTTATGGTCCTCAATTGTAACTGGCATTAGAACCTGATAACTTAACTTATGTGGCTTTGATTTAAATGCATCATATAAGAACACCCCATTTATTGGGAACATGGGCAGTACCTCTCCATTGGCTCTCAACCTTCTTACAAAATTCTTCAGACACGCTACTGATGTCACACCCAGAGTCTGCTAGGACTCAGTTGATACAGTACCAATTTCTATATTAATAATTGGTCATCTCACGCTTTTGCGACATTTTCCCTCTGCTTCATCGATCAAATATTCGGGGTCATCCGCGAAAATCATTGATATTTCGAGTTTTTCTGTTTTTCCCCTTAATTTCCAGCATCCACATCATCACGACGCCGCTGAGTCAACCCCGGATCATTACCGCGCCGCTAATTTGAATTAAAATGATTGTTACCGCCCCATCTTGGCTCTGTATTATTCCGCCACTGTTTTGGTTCTGAATTATAAAAATTTTGATTATTCTTTGGAATTGCGCCCTTATTTGATTCATTTTTGCAACAGTCTAGCAACCTTAGATGGTTTTCGATTTCTTGATTTGTTTTACAACCTACGTTGAGTATTCCACACCACACTTCGGGTGTGTAATGATTAATAATATGCTCAACTCCTTTAGCTTCAGTCAACGTTAAATAACATGCTTCTTTGAACGTAGTCAAAAAATATCCTTATTTAACCCCCCAATAGCTTGCCAAAAACTCGTCTTTAAAATTATCAAAATATGATATTTAATTCTGAGAAATATGTACAACTGAAAATGTCTTCATTGGCGAAGTTCGAATGTAATCGTGTGTCTGTATGAGTAGGAGTACCTCAAGTAGTACCAGTTCGTGTAGGTACTTTTTTTAAAGATACTTGTATATGCTTGTTGTAAAATGTCTGTTGGAAATACCATACGTTGAGGCAAAAACCTCACAACAAAATTTGCCTGATGGAGATAAGCAAAAAGGAAAATTTCAGAAACAATTCATATTTTACTTTGTTATTTATCATTTATTACAAAAATTCGCCAAACAAAACACAAATAGAAAATGAAACTGAAATTAGTTCCTTCAAAAGTATTTGCTGAAGAATACAAAATATTTAACAAAACACTTTTATTTACATTATAATTGAAAATAAAAATACCTTGCTTGTATCGCCAGAGATAGAAAATTATAAGCGTTTATAAACAAAATTTATTTATACAATACATAATATAATCTGTAAATCTAAATTCCTATTTCCAACCATTATAAATTTATATAAAATTAAAAAATAAGCACCCACCCTCGGCCAGAAAAGTTGCAATTATTCTTGATAGACATGTACCATTGATTTTTATCCTTTCACCCGTTTTTATGATTTTCTTCGAGCAATTGCTTACTAAATCTAATATAAATAATGCATGGTTATATTATAGGGAGTGACTACTGAACAGTCCGACCGCATGCACATTACAGAATGTAACCTATACTTGGCATTTTGGAAGTGTAAAAAACCACTAAAGCTGAGAGAAAGCTTTTTTTAAAACAGACCCTTCACTTGCCCTTTCACACCAGACACGCATTTTTTGGCAAAAAGATGATGTAAAAACAAGCAAAATATATCAAACCCCTACGGGATCAGAACTCTTGTAGCCGTAGGAGAACAATATGGCAGCTCTGTACTATACCCAAACACCCACCGAGATTGATGGCGGAGTCTTTCAATAACGAATTACTTAAACGGCATTTTACTGATATTGTGTAATGCGTTAATCGACCGTCCTGGAACAAAATTTAAAAGTAACCGACGGACTGTTCAGTAGTCACTCCCTATATTCAGTGTTGTTCCACCTATTACAATTGTAATAGATCTATTACTTTATAACATTTTCTATTACGCTAGTACATTCTTTCAAAATCTATTACTTTTTTCCTCAAGTGGGAAAAACAAATTAGAGGTATTTGCCAATGTTAATAAAAACAACACAATTTATTGGATATTGACATATTTTTCATCAATCAAAACAAAAAGACACCCCGTTTTTCTCGGTGGACCCTCAAATTCCCGCCCCTAAGAGAATTTTCCTCCCATCTGGCAACACTGACGGTAGTGGTATTTATATTTGGGAGTGCCGCCGTAGCCGGCGCCGGCCTTGCGTATAGTTGCCGGCGCGCTTCTATTTGGGAAGGAAAAAGACTGATACAACGCATTTTAAATAGACCCCTTAACTGCCCTCTAGCACTAGACACTAGGGCTGTGCAAAATAATCGATTAATCGAAATATAATCGATTAATCGATTATTTGATTATAGATTTTACAATAATCAATTAATCAAATAATCGATTAATCGAATAATCGGTTAATCAAATAATCGATTAATCAAATAATGGAATAATCGATTAATCAAATAATCGATTAATCAAATAATCGATTAATCAGATAATCGATTAATCGATTACTAAAAAAAACTAAAACTAAAAAACGATTAATAGAGTATCTAATTAATCGATTAATCGGCTGATCGATTGTTCGGTTATTTGGTTAATCGATTATTTGATTAATCGTTTATTTGATCAATTGTTCACTTGATTAATCTATTATTTAATTAAGCGATTAATTGAATATTTTGTTCCATCGATTAATTAAATGAGTACTTTCTTATGGTAAGATATTCTAGAGCTATTTATTATTTTTATAACTGATATATCGCATATTATCCATGGATACTGGGACGAGGCATAATCGTGGATAATTGAAAACAGATAATGCAAACGAAAAATTTCCAATCCATTAAAACATCAGTATTTCAAAGTAGTTAGAAAATGAGAGTACTGGATACGAACCCCTTCGGAGCACATAGCGCCATCGAGTTCTCGAGGTGCCATCGACTTCTTCGGCAAATGACCTTGAAATACACCAGAGGCTGCTGAAGGAGTCGTTGAGGCATCCGAAGAAGTGTCTTCAGCAGCGGCATCTGCGGCAGCCTCTGGTGTCTTTCAAGGTCATTGCTGAAGAAGTGTGCATGTCTTCAGCAGCGTCTGGTCATTGCTGAAGAAGTGGTGTTCAGCAGCAGCAGCAGCAGCAGCCAGGCGCATGCGCCGGGGCTATTCCTCAGATCAGTCCATCGAGTTCTCCAGGGCGTGTCTGCAGCAGCCTCTGGTCAATGCTGAAGAAGTGGTCTTCAGCGGGCAGCCTCTGGTGTCTTGCCATTGCGCACCCAAGCCGCCATTTTGGCTGTGGGTCAGGCGCCTGCGCCGGGGCTGTCGCGTACAAAGCACGTGTTGTTCAGGCCAGTCCATCCTGGCCCCATCCACTTCTTCGGCAATGACCAGAGGCTGCTGAAGGAGTCATGTCTTCAGCAACGGTGTCTTTGGGGCCTTTGGCCGTGGCTCAGGCGCATGCGCCGGGGTTTTCGCAAAAGTTCTGGAAATGACGCCGACCGGGATTCGAACCCGGGTCCCCACGCACCGGAGCCCTCGCTCCAACCAACTGAGCTAATCGGCGGCCCACAAGCCCGTCTTTCAAATCATCCGTATATACTTATGATTGCAAACAGAAGTTACAGAATTAATATTTATTTTCTCGGAAATTTACAATTGTTTATACTAAATAAATATTGATATTAAAGTTTAAGAAAAAAGCACGTTCGCCGCCGATAAGAGATGTTATAATTGTTTTTATTATGGGAAATAACCTTTCATCTTGCCGATAGGATATGTTTGTTTAGGTTTGATCCCACGCTCTGCATGTGCATTTAATACGTTGTAGACATTACAAGGTGACCCGTTTGTTTGTTTGTATTATTACAATAAAATAACATTCTAGAATATTCTTCTGATTGTTTATTTGAAATTACTTGTTATCTTAATGCGTTTCGGACACGTGTGGGAAAAAAACATTCTAGAACATTCTCCAGTTTGTTTATTTGAAATTACTTGTTATCTTAATGCGTTTCGGACACGTTGTGGGAACCATCTGATTGATATATGCAAACATCTTAGTTCTCGGTAGTAGAACATTCTACATCGCTAATTATTTGAGAACAGTAGTCTAAATTTAGGCTAACCCCTACGTAAAAACTATGTCATGTGGGGTGTCAAATTAAAGGACTCGACTAGAGGTATCGGAATATTGGGGTGGATTTTAGGGGTGGTTTTTGGGGGTGGTTTTGGGGGGTGGTTTTTGGGGGTGGTTTTTAGGGGTGATTTTTAGGGGGTGGTTTTAGGGGTGGTTTTAGGGGTAGTTTTTAGGGGTGGTTTTTAGGGGCGGTTCTTGGGCTGGTTTTGGAGGGTGATTTTTGGGGGTGGATTTTAGGGGTGGTTTTTAGGGGTGGCCACTCACTGACCGCGCCCCCGGCCACGCTCCTTGCCCCGCCCACCTAGATCATGTAGGGTATCAAATTAATCAGCTCGATGAGACAAAAAGGAATCTATAGTTATTCTCCTACTTCCGAATTCTTATCAGTAGTTGTCTGTCTGTATGTCTGTCGGTCCGTCTGTCTGTCTGTCTGTCTGTCTGTCTGTCCGTCTGTCTGTCCGTCTGTCTGTCTGTCTGTCTCTCTGTCTCTCTGTCTGTCTGTCTGTCTGTCTGTCTGTCTGTCTGTTTGCGAATACAGCTGTCTGTGCCAACAGACAGCTGTATTCGCAAACACCATGGCTGATGACACGCTGTTGACACAGGCAGCTGTATTCGCAAACACCATGGCTGATGACACGAGCAAGAATAAGACTGCGCATGCGCACGGGTGCTGTCAGTTAGTACTTGTGCTTCAACAAGGGAACCGCATTTGAATAATGACACACATAAACGTAGACACGTGTCGTGTTCTGGACGGTGCTGTTTTGGATGAGTCAGCACGCCGTGTCGAGGTGCACGTACATCAACCGTTCGTGACAACAACAACATTCAACGCCAATGACGAAATTCGCATACCAATCCACCAACAAGACGTTTACGTACTGCCGCATCTAAGCAGCATCTACATAGAGGGCAGGTTCATCAAGGGTGCAGGAGGCGGAAATGCGGCTTTAACAAATAACGCCCTCAGTTTCCTCTTTGACGACGTCCGCTATGAAATAAACGGGGTGGAGGTGGATCGAACAAAAAACGTGGGCATCACGAGCACACTGAAGGGTGTAGTTTCTCTGAATAAGGGTGAAGTAGGTGCCCTGGAGAATGCCGGCTGGACGAATACGGGAGACTCACCGAGCCACCTTATCGACGCGAACGGGAACTTTAACGTGTGCATCCCGGGAAGAATCCTGCTGGGATTCTTGGAAGATTACCCCAAAATTCTGTTAAATGTGTGTCACGAGCTCATTTTGACTCGATCGAAAAACGATAGGAACGCTTTCGTGGGTAACGAGGACACCAGAATTGAGTTGAGCAAGGTTCATTGGAGGGTGCCGTACGTCTATCCATCGGATGCTGAATACCTAAAACTTCTCAATATTGTCGAGGAAGAGAGAACGTTGCAGATATGTTTTCGCAGCTGGGAGCTGTACGAGTATCCGGTGTTGCCGCAAGCTACGAAACAAACGTGGGCCGTCAAGACTGCAACACGGTTGGAGAAACCCCGCTACGTTATTGTCGCCTTCCAGACGAATCGCAAAGCGAATTTGGACACGAATTCAAGCAAATTTGACCACTGCAATCTGACAAACGTCAAACTGTACCTGAATTCTGAGTGCTTCCCCTACGAGAATTTAAACTTGGATTTCTCCACGGGGAAATACGCCCTGCTATACGAAATGTACCAGAACTTCCAGAGTTCATACTATGGAAAAGTTGGCGAGCCGTTATACGGCAAGGAACAGTTCAAGGATCTAGCGCCCATCGTGGTGATTGACGCATCAAAGCAGTCGGAAAGCATCAAGCCTGGACCCATAGATATGCGTCTAGAATTTGAGTCGAGCGAGAATTTTCCGCCCAACACAACCGCATACTGTCTCATCCTGCATGACCGCATCGTTGAGTATACACCGGGTAATGAATCGGTCAGAAGAGTGGTATGAGAAGCTGCAGGGCTTCGATTTGCCCAGAAAATACACGCATGCCTACTCTGTATACAGATTATAGTTTTAATTATATTGATGTAAAAATATATTCAACGTTTTTATTTTTGCGAAAACCCCGGCGCAGGCGCCTGGGCCACATCCAAAGGCCCAACAGCACCTAACAACAATTCTGATAGGATGCTGCCCACAACCACTCTCATTGGCTGTTGCCCCGCCCACTCTCATAGCCAGAGCCCGGCGCATGCGCCTGAGCCACGGCCAAAGGCCCCAAAGACACCGTTGCTGAAGACATGACTCCTTCAGCAGCCTCTGGTCATTGCCGAAGAAGTGGATGGGGCCAGGATGGACTGGCCTGAACAACACGTGCTTTGTACGCGACAGCCCCGGCGCAGGCGCCTGACCCACAGCCAAAATGGCGGCTTGGGTGCGCAATGGCAAGACACCAGAGGCTGCCCGCTGAAGACCACTTCTTCAGCATTGACCAGAGGCTGCTGCAGACACGCCCTGGAGAACTCGATGGACTGATCTGAGGAATAGCCCCGGCGCATGCGCCTGGCTGCTGCTGCTGCTGCTGCTGCTGAACACCACTTCTTCAGCAATGACCAGACGCTGCTGAAGACATGCACACTTCTTCAGCAATGACCTTGAAAGACACCAGAGGCTGCCGCAGATGCCGCTGCTGAAGACACTTCTTCGGATGCCTCAACGACTCCTTCAGCAGCCTCTGGTGTCTTTCAAGGTCATTTGCCGAAGAAGTCGATGGCACCTCGAGAACTCGATGGCGCTATGTGCTCCGAAGGGGTTCGTATCCAGTACTCTCATTTCCTAACTACTTTTCAAAATGTTTAAATTGAAAAGTTCCGCTTGAGTCTTAGCTTGATAGTTGCTGGTGTTGCGTTGCTAGCGCAGCCAGAGCGCGCGGCGCAAGCTCGCAAGTCGGGGAAGTACCTGTTCGTGTCAACGCCAGCTGTAACTCGGGGGTGTCAGTTTCGATTTCGATACATTTACGTAATTAAACAATGGCATTTAAACGCGGAAGAAGTGAAGTGTGGAATTATTTTGTGAAAAAAGGAGATTCTGGCGACTGCATTAAATGGAAACACGTTATCTCTAGGACTGGTGTAAAATAATCGATTAATCGATTAATCGATTATTTGATTACAGATTTTACAATAATCGATTAATCGAATAATCGATTAATCAAATAATCGATTAATCAAATAATCGATTAATCAAATAATCGATTAATCGAAAAATCGATCAGCTGATTAATCGATTAATCAAATAATCGATTAATCAAATTTATCGATTACTTTATAACAATCGATAATCGATTATGAAAAGTAATAATCGCACAGGCCTACTAGACACACGCATTTTTTGCAAAAAGGTAATGTAAAAACGGAGGCACTACCTTTATATTTATAAATTCAATGGTTTAACCACAGAAGATCATATGGTCTTCTGTGGTTTAAGGCTATACAGCGTCATCTGTGAGCGAATAGTATATACATAGTAGAGAATCTATTACAGTTTTCTTCATTTTATTACGATTTTGTTGGGGAACCTGTTACAATACATAGAGCACCAAGAACAACACTGCCTATATTATACGTGTACAATATTAATTGATTTAGGTACTTGCTTCATGTGTCACTTCTGTTGCAGTTATAATACAGGGTGTCTCATTATATTTTGACGCATTTTAACACCTTATATCTACCGAACTGCTTGAGATATTAGCTCGGATATTAGTGTGCGGTTTGCAGCAATAGTAAAATATTTTCAAAGTAGGCAAAAAAAACTTGAAGTCGTACATAACTCATTGGTGCATACCGCACACTAATATATCAAGCGGTTCGGTAGATATAAGAAGTTAAAATGCCTCAAAATATAATGAGACACCCTGTATAGCATAGTGTTCTAGATGTTTTCCCAATGGTGTTGTTTTAAATTGCGCAATCCACATCTCTTTTTTCTGAGCATCTCCATAACTCAAAATCTTCCTTCTTCTCAAAATCAAAGGTATTCTCTTCTACGCAAATCTTATGAGTAGGTATTCTGTAGATGTTATACCTAGTAAGATTCAAAAGCTTCAATAACCTACAAATTAACCATTTCATTGTTCACTGGGTGTATCAAAACAAGATGATTGAATAAACGAACCTTCGCAGTAGAACAAATTATGCAGAAGACGTGATATTTCTTGCCAGTCAGTTTAAACCTTTTCGGAAATTCTTGCTTGCAATGCTTGCAAGTAAGCTCTTGAGAGGGCAATTTAGGACTGAAAAATTGTTGATTTATTATAATATGCATATTATAAAAAGTTGTAAGGAAGTAGGTAGGTACTTGGTGGATTATGCAACAATTTATTTTAATTTAAACTTAATTTAATTTAACTTACGATTAAAATTTAAGAAGTAGGGTGTTTGTGCACCATTCTTTAATAATATTTACGCCTGCGCAGTACACGCAGTGCTATGAGGCGCCGTTTGTGCCATAAGTATTTGTAATAAAATAACTAAAAGGACGACAAAGAAAAAATAAAAATGTGCATGAAAAAAACGATGTGGTGTCGTGGGACACCAGGTAGGAACGAAGTTCCTTCGACTAATGTAGAATCGACACAATTTGCAAAAAAAAAATCGTGAATAAAAGAATAAACCAGTTGGATAAAAGTTAATACGTGCGATGGGAATTTATGAACACGTAGAGTTTTTCCCACTTTGTAACCCCATCCGAGACATACTGTATAATACGTAAAAATTATCTTCATTTCCTTACGGCTTTTTCCAAAAATTTGTTGAATTTACTTAATTTTGAAAACAAAATTTATGTTGCATGGGGTATATTCTATTCATCAAGTCATTAATATTCTAGAATAAAGAACGCTGCTCAACAACATCTGCGCGAGTAGGAATTTGTAAGTGCATGATTATTATAATGGGGATGTAACTCCAAAGAATTAATTTTACTATGCCTAAATAACTACTGGAAAAATCATGCTGCGTGTTTTCAGAAAATTGTAACCTACTACCAGTGATTATAATATTAAGTGATTTTAAAGAATTTCATAAATTTATTACTAGTAGACACTTCCTGACATCCTACATGCGCCAGTTAATTTTTTATACGAGCAGCACATGTACATAGATCAAGCGCAAGATGCGATTAAACACCAAAAGAACAAATCAAATCTACATTTACATACGACTGGTTAGTTCCACTGCAATTTCAATGTAGAGGGCAGCACATCATGACAACGTGATAAGTCCACACAAATGTAGTTGTCATGTAACACAAGTTTCTTACTAATCTTGTGGGGACATTTCATAAAAAGTTGCTGACGCAGTAAAGAAGTACCCACAAAACGCCTTAAAAACGGATTTAAATAGGTTGTTTAAAGAAAAGCCAATAGGGTTGAAACAACACTAGGTATATTATTTGCATGTACACAGGATGCCGTCTCACATAAGAATGTCCTATATCATCATGGCACAGTTTACAGATTTGCCATCGGTTTTGTCTTGGCACTAACCATAAACTTTTACCATCATTAAGTTTTCTGTAAACGTATGCCCCACGTATCTATAATGTGAGTATTCGCCACGTGCTTGTCCATGAATGCATGAGTATATACTATGCATTGGCGGGGTGTAGTGGTAATAGAGAGAGAAGGGATGAGAGAACGAAAAGAAAGAGGGAGAAAGAGAAAGGTATTATACTCTACTCGCTTGTGTATACGACTGTCGCGCCCGCGCACGTCTCATTTAACGGGTTTATTCCACGGACTTTTTCTTACGGTTTTATTCCACGGACTTTTTCTTACGGTTTTACTATTACATTTATTTCAGTTCGGTCGCGCAGCAAAATCCCTATCTCCTCCAAGCCTGCCGTAAGGAACTTCGTTCCAAAAAGAAAATGTGTATTAAGGAAATATTTTTCAGGAATAAAAAAAAAATCGCGCGGAAATATTTTTTTCACCCTCTGACAAAAAAAAATTCCGCGGAAATTAATTTTTTTCTCTGGGAAAATTTTTGTCGCTGGAAATATTTTGGAACGAAGTTCCTTACGGCAGGCTTGGAGGAGATAGGAATTTTGCTGCGCGACCGAACTGAAATAAATGTGATAGTAAAACCGTAAGAAAAAGTCCGTGGAATAAAACCGTAAGAAAAAGTCCGTGGAATAAACCCGTTAAATGAGACGTGCGCGGGCGCGACAGTCGTATACACAAGCGAGTAGTGTATAATACCTTTCTCTTTCTCCCTCTTTCTTTTCGTTCTCTCATCCCTTCTCTCTCTATTACCACTACACCCCGCCAATGCATAGTATATACTCATGAATTCATGGACAAGCACGTGGCGAATACTCACATTATAGATACGTGGGGCATACGTTTACAGAAAACTTAATGATGGTAAAAGTTTATGGTTAGTGCCAAAACAAAACCGATGGCAAATCTGTAAACTGTGCCATGATGATATAGGACATTCTTATGTGAGACGGCATCCTGTGTACATGCAAATAATATACCTAGTGTTGTTTCAACCCTATTGGCTTTTCTTTAAACAACCTATTTAAATCCGTTTTTAAGGCGTTTTGTGGGTACTTCTTTACTGCGTCAGCAACTTTTTATGAAATGTCCCCACAAGATTAGTAAGAAACTTGTGTTACATGACAACTACATTTGTGTGGACTTATCACGTTGTCATGATGTGCTGCCCTCTACATTGAAATTGCAGTGGAACTAACCAGTCGTATGTAAATGTAGATTTGATTTGTTCTTTTGGTGTTTAATCGCATCTTGCGCTTGATCTATGTACATGTGCTGCTCGTATAAAAAATTAACTGGCGCATGTAGGATGTCAGGAAGTGTCTACTAGAAATAAATTTATGAAATTCTTTAAAATCACTTAATATTATAATCACTGGTAGTAGGTTACAATTTTCTGAAAACACGCAGCATGATTTTTCCAGTAGTTATTTAGGCATAGTAAAATTAATTCTTTGGAGTTACATCCCCATTATAATAATCATGCACTTACAAATTCCTACTCGCGCAGATGTTGTTGAGCAGCGTTCTTTATTCTAGAATATTAATGACTTGATGAATAGAATATACCCCATGCAACATAAATTTTGTTTTCAAAATTAACTAAATTCAACAAATTTTTGGAAAAAGCCGTAAGGAAATGAAGATAATTTTTATTTACGTATTATACAGTATGTCTCGGATGGGGTTACAAAGTGGGAAAAACTCTACATGTTCATAAATTCCCATCGCACGTATTAACTTTTATCCAACTGTTTTATTCTTTTATTCACGATTTTTTTTTGCAAATTGTGTCGATTCTACATTAGCCGAAGGAACTTCGTTCCTCCCTGGTGTCCCACGACACCACATCGTTTTTTATTATTGCCAGGCGCTTTTTAGGCGGCTGAATCGTTTTAGGCCGCTGAAATTTATGCCGCTGAATTTTGGATTTAGGCGGGGTGTTGTTGACAGGAAAATTAATTAGGTCGCTGAAATTTATGTGTCAGTATTTTGACGTACGTCAGTATTTTATTTATTTATTTATTTATTTAGGTAGTGCTTATTAAATTTACAATATAACATCCGTTCGAGCCTTCGGCTCATTATTACAGATTAACGTTACAATTTAGAATTAAAGCCCCTAATGATGAATCCAAAAATATCTGTCACTCCAAATGTCAAAACTTCAAAATTCTTCAAAAATTACATTTTTCTTGAAAAAATCTCATCCCCATCCAAAAATTATGACTTTTTCTCTTCAATAATCCACTTCTTAATTTTCATTCCAATATTTTTACCTAAATTATTTCAATTTTCCTATATAAATCAAACATTTTACACAGACAATTTTGATGCAATCTTGACATTACAAAAATTCTTGTCAATTAACTTTTATGTTTGTTTGAGCGTAAAAATATTGAAAATAATAATAATCATGATTCCATCAATGGTTCAGAAACAATTTAGTAATTAATAAGATGATTTTAATGGTGGAGGTGGACGATGAAACTAAATTTTAATACTTACTAATTGTGATTACTGTCATTTTGACAGCAAATGTCAGAATTATGATGTAACACTACTTTCAGCCTCCTATAAAATGGACACGCTCATGCCGTGCTACGCTGCCGACCGGAATCCGTCTCGCACTGCGCATGACGTCACATCGAGGCGAAATTATTGGCGCGAAGTCTCCGAAAGATCCGGTTGGCGGATGTGTTTTTGCTTTATCGGCGCGAACAAAGTGACAAGTGTCAAAATGGCAAATTGTGCGATGGCTAAATGCCACAATCATTATAAGAATACAAAAGGCACAAACATAAGGTATTTTTCGTTTCCCAAACACAATGATATGCTGAAAGCATGGATTATCGCATGTAAGCGTGAAGACAAAATCAATGTTAAACATGGTACGCAAAAAAGTGCATTTGCATGGTTCATACCAATTTCGGATGCATA
The DNA here is from genome assembly GCA_963966045.1 of Xestobium rufovillosum. Lineage (NCBI taxonomy): Eukaryota > Metazoa > Arthropoda > Insecta > Coleoptera > Ptinidae > Xestobium > Xestobium rufovillosum. Next base: position 7,125,143 of record OZ014503.1, on the reverse strand, counting down.
AAGTTTATTAATTACTTTTAGCAAGTATCTGAACTGCGCATCTTGAGGAATAATGTTTCGAAATCCCGTTCCAAGTGCGTCTTCTTGGAAACTATCTATTTATTATTTCGGCCATGGATATTTTCTGATTAATTATGCCATTATGCGTTTAAATTTCTGTCTTTCGCCTGTACTATTACAGTAATAAACGCATTTCTACCTCGGAGTTTCAAGTTCTTAAGCAGTTTCTTATAGGTACCTATAAACGTGTCCAAATTCCTTCAAACCAAGAAAAATTTACCTGTGAAGTGAAGTGTAATAATTCAGATCTTGCATTTATTTATTTATTTATCAGTTCCATAATCATACATGTACAATATTCAGCGAGCCTGAGGCTCATGTTTTGAACACATTTCTACAATTCTGAGAAAAAGTCCAAAATTTCCCCTGCCGAAAAATTGTAGCTGTCAAACTCTTCTCAATTAGGTAATTATTTTCTTCAATAAGCTCACCCCCATCCAAAATTACTCATCTTCATCTCCAACAATCCATTTCTTAATTTCCATACAAACACTTTTCTCAATTACTGTAATTTTCCTATTTGAATCAAACATTTTTCACTGACAATTTGAAGTTTTATTTTCACACATATGTAGATCTAAGTAGGTATGTGGTTGGTGTCTCTCGAATCGCCGCGCCGCCTCGATTTTACGTCATCGAAGTGGGAGGAGCAAGGAGCGATATATGCGCCGTAGCTTACCATTGTATTTATATTATGGACACGCTCATTAAAAAATTAAGCAGCTGAAAAAATGGCCTAAAACGATTCAGCCGCCTAAAAAGCGCCTGGCAATAACGGGCTTTAAGGAAAGATTCTTGGGCGGAAGAAAAAAATATTTCCTTGGCTGTGTAGATTTCATGGGCTAGTGAAATATTTTGTTCAGCTTTCGTTTACCTACGTATGGTGGCGCTAACGTGACTCAGGGATCGCCATCCAGCAATGTTGCCATTATTTTCTGATGGGTGGGACTGTAATCTGTAAAATTCAAAATTTTTACTGTGTTGTAAATAATCTAGGTGGTACTAGATAATTCACGTACATCGCATTAACTAGGTATGACAGAAATACCAACGTCTACGTTGGATTTGTTTAGTAGTTGTAGTTAGTGTATTCAGTTTAGTTCATAAGCGCAGTTGCGCAGTGCTCTGTTCTGTAGGTCAGGTCAGCACCAGGGAACACAAAATATAAGCAATGAAGCAATCAAGGCATGGAATGGAGCACCGAAACGTTCGATTGCCGATAGGTACACGTTTATTTGTATCTCAACTAAGCGCAAATGCACAAATTTAAAGCGTTCTGATTGGTCAGCTGCATCTGCATACGTAGCGGCGTGGCGCCAGAACTGAAATACAATGCAAAAAAACGCTTACTCCCTAATCTAGGAACACATGCAAGGATTATGGCATTTTGTTTTTAGAAATCTAGTTTCATTATTTCATAGGCCTTCGTTTACATTGTATGTTTTCTCATATGTGTTTTCTTATGAGCGATTTTCCAGTCAGCATTTGGCAACTCAGACAGAATGATTTTTCGCAAGAGATTATTCATAAGTAAAAACATAGTAAAAAAACATTTGGAAATAGTCGTTTTTTTCGGAAAAGGACCGTCAGGAACTGACTCGAAAATCACTCATATGGAAACACATATGAGAAAACATAATAATGTAAATTTATAGTAACAGTAGAAAGTTCACACCACGTGGGAATATATTTTTGTTCTTTAATTTAAAAATTTATTTTATTGTAAAAATGTCCTTCATTCAAAATATCATATTACGATACGAAGAAGGATAAAGTGCGGTGGAAGAAAATGTCTGCAGAGTGGTCGACCTCTCAAGAAATCCTATGATCATTCATATTTTAAGAAGAAAGGAGAGTCAAAGAGAAAACGTCCCCATTCACTTCAAACTTCTATTGACAACAACTATAATTCAAATAAAAAGTATTGTAAGTAATTAATTCTATTCATTTTTGTTCATTTTAAAATATCTGCTTAATTGACACCTCCACAATTTTAATATTTTGTATTTGCTTAATGAGAATATAATACAATTACTTATTTTTTGTTTTTTAGATTGTCCTTTTCATTGAACTCTTAATTAGGAACAAATTTTCTGTATATTTTTTTTTCTAAAATGAGATAAAGGACGGACGGTAGGTTTTTGCCAATCTCTGGAATATTGCAATAATTTTAACAAATTACCTACCATATTTTGATATTTTGATTGAAAGACATTTTCACAATAATATAAATTTTTAAATTAAAGAACAAAAATATATTCCCACATAGTGCAAACTTTCTACTGTTACTATAAATTTCCCATTTTTAACATGCTAAAATAAATTAATAATACCTACCTACTTAAGTAGTTAAGATGATTTACATTGGGTACTAAGAACTAAGTGCCAATTTTACCACTACAGTTTGTTGTGATGAATTTGGACAAAGTAAAGTAAAAAAAAATAAGTAGAATGATGATTAAAAATAGTATTATTGCTTTTTTAACAGTTTGTATAGTTTCTCATTAACATTTTTAGAAACCTAAACTCAGCTCAAGTCCATTTTTTTAATCATTCTACGTATGCAGCTGACCAATCAGAACGCTTTAAATTTGTGCATTGGTAAAACCTAGTTAGGATATAAACGCGATAGGTGCATTATTAATAGAGCAACTTACTACTATTTAGTAGCCAAGTTGCACATGTCGTACTTACGAACTAAACTGAATACACCGTAACTGAAAAAAATCGACACAGACTTTGGTAGGTATGTTTGTCTTACATAGTTATGAGACGTACGTGAATCATCTGAATCACTTGAACTATTTACAACACATAACATTTAAATTTTATAACAGTAGATTGCATTGAAAGTACCAGCAAATCGGGCAACATTGTAGAGGTGGGTCGGTCCTGAACGAATCGTTCAAAAGGAACGACTCCGAGGTCGGAATCGTCGGAATCGATTCCGTTGCAAATAATTTTCCGATTCACGATTCCGGCTGCAGTTCCAGTCCTCGCCAAGGACAACACGGTTTCGTAGCGTGTGAGGTCGCCTATATGAACGACTCACATTCGATTCCGACTCCAGGGTTTCAAAGCATGCGTCGCGCCGTCGCGCGGGTTCGCTAATGGAACGAGGAACGACTTTCATTTTCATTCGATTAGGATAAGCGGTGGAGTAAACACGGATTCACCGGGGATCGCGGAGGAATATTTATATACACTTTATTAGGAACGAGAATATATAATTTTTATAGTAATACAATTTAACTTAAAAAACAAGAAGGATAGGTATTCTAGCGCAAAAGAACTTAATATAAATTGGAAATTCCAAATGCATTGCATTGACCATTGGAGAGTTCAGGCATACAGTTTATGAATACTAAAAAATACTTCAACGGACAAAATACCTGTTTTGTACGAACAAAAATTTATCTTTGTTAATTTCAATATATTTTCACACAGTGGTTGGATCGAGAACTTTGTTGTAAATTCATTATGAATTTTTAATAAGTTAACCACACCCAATAACAGTGACAGTAATTTATTAAACTGTGTCACTGTCTTTTGGCGTGTGGGGTTAAATTATTAAGAATTTATAGTCCACATATTTTGCAAAATTTAGGTAAGGTAGTTAATAAATTTCAAGACCAAAAAAGCCGCAAATAGATAACCTAAACGGTATTATGAATGAATAAAAATTTATGTTCTTTAGTACCTATTATTAATATTAAAAGGCCGAAACCGGCATTGAAATTTGCTGGGCAGTCGGCACTGCCGACGTGGCAGTACATTGTATTTTACGACAAAGGAACGAGAATCGTGAACGAATTGAAGGAATCGATTCCGACAAAAAGATTGATTCCGAGGAATCGACTCCTAAGAAGGAACGGTTTAGCCCAGCTCTACAACATTGCTGGATTGCGATCTCTGATTCACATTAGCGCCATCATGCGTGAGTAAACGAAAGCTGAAAAAAATATTTCACCAGCCCATGAAATCTACACAGCCAACAAAATATTTTTTTTCCTTGCGCGCAAGAATATTTCCAGCGACAAAAATTTGCCTAGAGAAAAAAAAATAATTTCCGTGAAATCTTTTTTTGTCAGAGTGAAAAAAATATTTCCACGATTTTTTTTTATTCCTGAAAAATATTTCCTTAATACACATTTTATTTTTTTTTCATGCACATTTTTCTTCTTTCTTTGTCATCTTTTTAATTATTTTACTACAAATACTTATGGCACAAACTGCGCCTCATACAGTGCTGCCAGGCATTGAAAATGGGGGAGATAAGTGGGGCGTCACAAACGTCAGATTTTCATTCTAAACAAAACAACGCCACGTGCTTTCTGACGTTTTAACCTAACCTCTGAAATATAATTATAGTTGTTTTCAAGTTTTTACACGTAAGCCCAACACACAAATTGAAAATAAACTGTTTTCACTGCAAAACGTCTATAATTATATTGCAAAAACTAGTTTAAGACGTTATAAATAATATCGATAAACGTCTAATGGAATGGTACGTGCTTTTGTTTTGTTTGGAATGAAAATCTGACGTAAGACGGAGGTACTAATGTCCCCTATTGAAAGCCTTAGTTGTGCACCAGAAAAAGCGGTAGATTCAAAGCAAAAAACGGTAGGTTAGAAAATGGATAAAACGTGGGTACAATACGCTTTATTCCTTATTTTACCAGTTAGCTTTAAATGTACCGAATCAACATTTCTATTTCTTACTTTATAAACTAAAATAAAATCAGTCTTTTCTACCAAGCGGTCGGGTTGGTTCTGTTCTACGAGAAGTACCGATATTCAGCCAGAGAGGGCCACGCGATGCTTCTGAATGCTGATTTCGATCTCAGATTAAATCACTTGCAATTTATTACTTTTGAAATGTAGCATTGTAAAAAGCGGTATACCATGTGTAACAGGAGTATGGTACACCCCCCTTTTTTTCTTTATTTTTGAAGATTCATTTTTGAAACTTGGCACATCGTATGTACTGAGTAAACGTCAAGTTTTGACACAAACAAGGAAATTTTCACACTTCCGGTATCAGCGGAAGTGGTGCCAACTTTTGATTTTCAAATGGGACAACCTGTATGCTATTGACTTTTTGGACTCTACATAATTTTCTGAATGCAATTGTACCACATAAGCGACAATTCAAGTCTGAGAGTTTTTTAAAATCTAATTTGAATTTTGTCATTTAAGTGTGCCATGACTGTTCCAATTTATTCTAATAGACCCAGGTAATGCTTTAAAAACGGAATTGCGTTGGAAATTCTAAATAATGGGATTCGTGCTTAAACAATGTTTTCCAAATTATTTTTTGGGCAAAACTATTTTTTTCAAATGGAACCATATTGGTACCAAGGTACTATTCAAGACTTCTATTAATAAGGAATCTTCTGGTATGACCAGTTTGCATCTAGGATAAGAACAACTGAAATTACAGTCCATCGAAAATTAAAAATACTTAGGTATTTAATTTTGTTTTCATCAAATGCTAAGAACCTGCAAGGAGGCTTTGAAAATTTAAAGACAAATAAAACATATGGTACCAATGCATTCAGAAAATTATGTAGAGTCCAAAAATGCAATAATATACAGGTTGTCCCATTTGAAAATCAAAAGTTGGCACCACTTCCACCGAAACCGGAAGTGTTTGTGTCAAAAGTTAACGTTTACTCAGTACATATACGATGTGCCAAGTTGCAAAATTTATTTTTTTAAATAAAGAAAAAAAGAAGGGGGTACAATGCTTCTGTTACACACGGTATGTATGACGCTCTGCGGTAGGGCGGTAGACGTGGTACGAGAACGGTAGATCTACCGCAAAAACGGTAGGCCTGGCAGCACTGGTACACGTAATTGGGTACTTGCATAAATTTAAACTGGCAGTTTTTTTATCATATTTTGCAAATATGTGTTAAGTTTATCGTGACCGTATAAAATGAGACTATTTTGTGTAGTAATAAGAATATAATTTCATTTTTAGTTTCAAATCGCGGAGCACGCGCTAGTCGGCCATTTGGCCTTGAGCAGTCGTATTGACGTCACATAATCTAGCTGTGTGCATAGGTGCATCATACTGACGTCACCGTATAGTTTCAATAATTAGGGACATAAGTGGCGCGTCACAAACGTCAAATTTTCATTCCAAACAAAACAAAGCCACGTGCTTTCTGACGTTTTAACCTAACCTCTGAAATATAATTATAGTTACTTTTAAGTTTTTACACGTAAGCCCAACACACAAATTGAAAATAAACTGTTTTCACTGCAAAACGTTTATAATTATATTGCAAAAACTAGGTTAAGACGTTGTAATTAATATCGATAAACGTCAAATGGCACGTGCTTCTGTTTTGTTTGGAATGAAAATCTGACGTATGACGGAGGCACTTATATCCTCAATTCACACATGTCGCCATAAGCATATTTAGCGGGAAATATTTTTTCCCCAATAATTTGAATTCTACAGGGCTCAGAGAAAAATTGCTCTGGGAATGTATTTCTGACCTCCCGAAGATTAAAATTTCGCAAAATCCCAAATTCATGCAAGTACCCAATTTTTGACATTTATAGCCATGGGTAAAAACCTTAGAGGAGGGAAGAAGAGGAGGAATAACAAAGCAGATGTTTGTGTTACCATTCGGCACCAAAAAAGGGGCGTAACCTAAACTTCTTAGTCTCTTTACGCCGAGAATTAAACCAAAATTCTTAAAGTGAAATGACTAATTGCACTATTTCAAACGCTGCTTTCGTTATTTTTAGCTAAATTACATGAATTCTAAACAGTAACCTGGTTTCATCACTTTGTTTGGCACCAAACACGCTCAAATTTTGGTAACACTCACGTGCACGGCAAAGGTCGGGCGTTATGTATCCATACTCTTCCCTCATCTAAGGTAAAAACAAAGACTTATACATGGGACGCTATTTACATTTAGGGCTGAAGCAGGATCAGTACTCACAGTCTAAGCGTTTGTGAGTGGAAGAGGTAAAACAAAACAGCCGACCAGTTGTGTAGTAAACAGGGGCTGCCGCCGAAACAGAATTACGCGGAACATTCGCCTGGTCCGTTGCTTGAATATAATAACAAACAACGATCCCCGCGACCCGCTGGCCGACGAACGTGTAGGCTTCAAAACAAAATCAGCTATTGCATAAGAACGCTAGGTCCAGTCTATAAGTCTTTTGGTAAAAATCACAGATTTAAAAATATATATAGATATAAATTTGCCACCAGAAAATGATTGGGGTACAGAGGCTGCCATAATGACCGCCATGTTAAGCTCCCTTTTGATTGGTTACAGTTAGCCAATAGGAAGTTATTCAGTGCGGCTTTCATTGGTCAACTGCTCAACCGATTCCTAACCTTTTTCCTTTATCTACGCCTAACCCTTAAACAAGTATTTTAACGGTAGGTAGCAGTATAATAGCAAAGAAAATATTAACCTGTTTTCGGCGGATACATATTACCTTAAAATTAGTGCTGTCAGTACTGTGGTACTCTCATCATCTCATCCAATACGTATAATGAAGGGTCTTTTTCGAGCAATTTAAAAGCACAATAATTATTTGTAGTAACCAATTATTATTCAGCTTATTCAAAAAATTCACAGATTTCGTAATCCTTGCAACCATCGGGACATTGGAAATGATAACACCGTCATAAAATATAATTAACTTTTTATTATGGGAAAAATAGTGTACATAACTCGATGGGAAGTGTATTTCCTTTAAACTCGCGTGATTTCTTTTCTGCACTGGGCTACGCCTCGTGCATAAAATTTCACGTTCATATGAAATTTGTCACTTTCAATGCTCGTTACGGAATATACTATTTTACGTCATGTTCTCTGGGCATACAGCATACTCTTACTGTGCACACTTCACAGCTTCACACACTATAGTAGGCTTCCGGTTTTCGCCACTCGAGCGCTGCGTTATCTCAGTATACATCATATGACCTCGACACTTTCGTGTCGGTGGCCTTGGACAAAAATCGTAACTCTGGCCCCATACGAACATTAACATTTCCAATGTTAAAAACAGACTTTTGAACCATTTCATTCTTTTGGATAGGATTATGCATTTCATGTTGCTGCACTGCAACTTTGTTATGGTATATTACTAAACAATTATGTGAACACTTCCCTAACCAATGTATATGCTTTTTGAAATCAAGCGCCACGAATAGGCCTTTTCATTTCGTTTGATTTCGTTAATGCGCATGTGCAGAAGTACCTACACTGGCAGCTGTTCTTAGTTTTTCGGACGAATGTCACTGTCAGTTTTTGAATTTCCTGTACGATATTCGCAAGTTAATATAGTAGAGTACAAAATAAGGAGGGGTGTTTGAAAGACGGAAAATTACAAATGTTAGTTCCCAGTGACATCCCTCACGAAATAATGAGGCTGAATCCCGAAGGCGTGCCAGGCCTGTGAAATATGGGAATGTTAACCAACATAATTTCAATCACGCAGGTTTTTAATACGTATAGTGGTGAAAATCAATCAATTTTTTAAAAGAAAACTGAGAAAAAGGATCTAATAGACAGGTGCGTATTTTTCTGCAATGTATGTAACTACAAATAATTATTATTTTAAAGACCCAACAAATAATGACGTAAAACCTGGAAACATCCAACACACTTTTCCATTTCGAATCTTGCCTCTTACACATTTTCATTCACGCAACACAATTTACATAGGTGGAACAAGTCCTCACTTGGTCACCGACCCAGTTATTAACTTCGATTTTCCCCAGTGTTAGGCAGGGTTTTGGAAATGAATAAGATCGTAATCCCAAGCGATAGTTTGGCCTACACACTCTGCTAGCGCCGTCACTAAAAGCACAAAGTTTGGATGCTCCATACTAATTTTGTACATTTGCAATAAAATTTTACTGTATACCTATACCAAAGAATTTAAAATAAACACTTTGAAACAATTCAAACCTTTGACATCTGTCCGAAAATGTCATGGCGCGATCGCGCATGCGCTTCAGCATTTTTTTATAATGAAAAGTCCTATTGAATAAAATTAATAAAGCCTGCATAAATTATGTTTAACTTATTAAAATGAGTGGATGTCTGTCTGGCGTGATGACGACCCCTATTTGTCTTTTAGGACCTGACCGATTTTTTGTTCAAAAGGAAAAATCCTCTACTCAGCGTTGTATGTATCCAAGGGTGCTACCGGAAAAAATACAAAAGTGCCTCACGCGTAATAGATTGACCTTTTTCTATATTCTATTCGAGAATTGCGCATTTTTGGTGTTTACTGGAGTTTCCATACGAGAAAATGTCTAGTTATTACAAATACAATAAATACAACTATAATACTTACAGATTCAATCCCAATTTCAATTACAAAGATCCACGATTGTCCAGGCAAGTATTTTAAAATAAGTTTGGTTCATATTCTAAATCGTATTTTTTATTTTCAGAACTTGGTACAGCTCCTCGTACACCCCCAACTTGAATAACCAAAATAATTACAACAGGAATCAGAGTTTCAATAATGCTGATGACGGTTACGGACAGAATTTTAATAAGTCTCACAATAATTTTGCAAATCGATATGAATTCGCAAACTTTAGACCAAACTACTATAAAGCGCAAGGTGGAGGTTATTACAACAAATCGAGGTACAAATATCCGCAGAAGGAGGGCACGTGGAACAATAATTTTCTGACTCTTGTTAGTGCTGAGAAGAAAATTTCGGAAAACGCCGAAGTCGAGGTCGAACTTGGAATAGAGGAGAAGAAAGTAGAGGAGGAACCCGCAAAATGTGAGGAAGCAACGCAGGGACCCAAAGAAAGCATTGAAGTTCATTCGGAGCAGAATTTGAGGGACGCAACGGAAATGATTGAAGAGCCCCCTCCTGCTGATTGTGAAATCACTGTTAATAACAAAGATGAAATAGCGTGTGTGGAAATGGAAATAGTGCTTGATAAGAGTATGGAAAGTTACGACAGTGATTTAGAAACTGTGTGTAATGACTTCAACAATGATACCAATTTGAATATTACCGATTTTGATATTGATACTCAAAAAAGTTATTTAACACCGTGTGTTAGTGATACCGTCACAGTAAATCTTAAAAGTTTTATTTCTGAGGAACGTTTAACTAGTGTCGATAGTGAGAACCTCGTTGATGACGGTGGTGAAAAAGAGAAACGTTTGGAAAAATGCGAGCAGGTTAGTTTTCTTTGTTGATAAACCCTACATTTACCTTAATCTCGAATCATTTGGGATATGTGCTGAGGAATGACTGAAAGTGAGGTTAAGTATTGGAACTTTTTTAAATTTCCCACTACAAGCAATCGTTAAACGTCAAATTCGAATGTCCATTATCAAAAAAATCAGGAACGCCACCATAGGGTGCCATAATGTTCTATGTCCCATTATTCCCTAATAGCCTAATAGAAATATACCTACTGCACTCTCCCTATCAGACATTCTATACTCTGATAGACGACACCAAGATCCCATGTGTTCAGTGTTCGGCATTGTGTACTTTATTTCTAAAATAAAAGACGTGCCTTTTTCTCTTCTTCTTTTTCTACCTAATTTTGTCGTGTTAACGTCGTCTCTCTTTTGACAAAAAGTCAAAATGATTTTTTGGCATACCGCGCTAATTGAATTGCATGGAATTTAAACGTCAAATCACCTTGTCGTTTGAATTTTTACGAGAATTTTTATTTTTCGTACGCGAGTAAACTGATCAATTGTTGCTATTCAAGTTTGCCTAGGAATTTCTTTTACCTACTTAATAATAAGTAATTTAGTTTAACAGCTACTTGACTAAAGAAATTACACGTACCTACATATTTTAAAATATTCCTAAGAATATTTTAACTTGCCTACTCGATGCCAACTCTCCTAAAAGTAATTTTCTCGTATCTAATTTGACAACTAACACTGACGACTCGGAAACTTGTGAAATCAAGGTTACCTAGTGAATGTCAGATTTGACTTTTTGTCTTAAAATAGATACAAAATTCATTTTTACGTGCTTCAAACTAAGACGGAAAATGTTTTCTTGTTGCACGCATGTTTTCATCGGTATTAAAGTGTTTATCTTGGTATCTATAGAAATAGAACGTCTTTGCTCCCTATGCTACCCATACTCGTATCATTTTCGACTAAAGTAAGTTTTATGTGATGTTTTATGTCCCATCGATGTACTGGTTCGTAGAGTGTGTTAATAATAAAGAAGTTGAAGGTTAAGGGGATATTTAAAAAGTTCCAACTGTCTCGCTCATGCACATTAATATCCACTGAGAAGTAGGTGTTCATAATTCTCGAGGGGCAAGTCACAGTCGTAAGTAGGTGTACAGCTTCATGTAAGTACAGTGACAGTACCTGACAGTCTGTGACATTATATGACAGTTTTTGACAGTATCGTGACAGTCCTTGCCAGTTCCGTGACAGTGGGTGACAGTATCCAGGAAAAATGACAGTAGGTGTACATGAAATTTGAACGCGATTCGCCCCTCGTTAATTCTTAGATGCCTCCGAGGATGCCTCAGACAACTTTAGGAATTTTTCACGAAATTTTGAGTGCTTAAAGCTACTCTTGCAGAATTACATTACATTCTCAGTTATTTTGTAATTTAAAAAATAATAACATTTGACATTTTAAATTGGAAGAAAATTGCCGATTTCCCAGTAATCGAAACTGCACTTTTCCTTGAAATTAGGAAAAAACTGAGAACGTAGAGCATTTCTGCATAAAGAGTAGCTCAAGTGCTCAAAATTTCGTGTAAAAATTCCAAAAGTGGTTTAGGGAATCTAAGAATTACGAACACTTACTTCTCAGGGGATATTATTGTGCATGAGCGAGACAGTCGAAACGTTTGAATATCCCCTTAAAGAAGTAAAATTTGCGAATGACCCATGTTTTGACCAATTTTTTGGGCAAGAAACTTTAGGAACCGGGAGCGAATAGGGGTGCTAGGCGGGGTGAAACCGTAATAGTAATGTGTTTTTCCTGCATGAGTAGATTTGGCATTCACCTAGAACCTGCTGCAGCCAGTTCAGTGTGAGGCACTAGCCTGATGGGGGCCCCGAAATGCCGAAACCCAATGCCTATGTATTTTTTATCCAATTAATCAGTTAAAAAAACACATTGTTCAACGCATTAGTTCAACACATAGGCATAATTCGGGCATAATTAAAATAGATGCGAAACTATGGCATCTAGCAGTCGCCTACGTTAGCGCTACCTATAGTGTAGCTACACACGTAGATGTCGACACTGCCGATTGAATGGGGATTCCCCTGATTATTTTTCTGTGCAAGTATGCACTTGTTTTCTATAAGTTTACGCTCAAACTTAAACGATTCGTTTTGTTTAAGTACTTGCTTATTTATTAGAAAGTATTTATATTAAAGTGTTGTGTGTAGTTTTGTTTAATTGTGTAGAAAATGACATATTTAAGTGGTTCAGAAAAAATAAGAAACTTCAGCTCAAAAAGAAAATATGAGCAAGCTAGGTACTTAAACTAACTTCATTTTTTACACTTGAAGAAACTAACAGGCAGGCTGATTCTTCGACCTCATCATCTTAAGATACCCCCAAATCTCAAAGCTCAGAAACGGGGCCCAAAGACGGCCCTCCTGCAGCAGAAGAAAAGTATTTTCCCCGAAAAATCTTGTCAGTTGCAGTAGAGCATCCGTAAGCTCGTAGTTGTACTGCACGTTGCCGACGAGATGTTTGGTTTGGGAGTCCGACACCTGTAGGGCGTTATCATTAGTTTTTTCACATTAGTAATCGCCGACTTTCTTGAAAAACATCCCTTTCCTGACGGGAAACTGGAAGCGACACATTGAAAGCAAAATTCTGGAATAACAGAAAACGAAATCAAACCAAAGAACACAACGGCGATCAGGTAACCATAGAGCGCAGCACAATTCTGACGGAGGCACGATTGGCAGTGAATGAAAGTCCTTGTAAGCAAACGGGCACGTCTACCCATACGAAAGTCTAGGAGCATATGAACTTGCGATAAGAATTGCCTACAAAGAATTAGTAAATTACCTACGTAATAATTATACGATTAATTGTGATCAATCATACCTGAAGCGATGAGAAATGATGTGCTGCTGCATTGATTTAAAATTGAAGTTGGTAGTAGTCGTATATAAAAATGAAGTATTAAAATTAACTGTAGCCTAATTTTCTAACCAGAACGCCAAAAGAGTGCGTCAGAAAAATATGTAGCGACTTTAGCAAGGTGCGCAAGTTCACATGCTTAAACAATGAACTGTCAGTAAGTTGCAAACAGCTCCTCGTGTTTGTGAAGGCGAGGAGGTTACGGTAAACCTTTTCGATGTTTTCCTTAAACTCAATAATTACAAACCAAGACCAGACGAATTATTCCGTTTTCGTCGATTCACATTATTTGTGTTGTATTATTTTGTTTTCGTTATTCCAGAAACAATCCGCTTGAATTGTGACGAGCGGTAACCACCAAGGATATATGATGTATACCTGAATATACGATGAAGTATGGGGATGTACCAGGAGCATAAAATAGTATATTACGTACCAAAATGGAAAATCTCTCATTACAGCCGAGGGCTATAACCCGAGGCTGTAATGAAATTTTCCAACTTTGTACGTAATATACTAATTAATGGCGCTTCGACCACTGAGCCATCGGAGGTGTTGACGAACCATTTAATAATAGTTATGTATTTAAGATACAAGTATCGTAACAGATACAAGATGGAAAAATTATCAAACAAGGCCGAAGGCCGAGTTTGAAAACCCATCTTGTATCATAATATGAAGTTATGATAAGAGTATCTTACAGCATTTTATCTACTATCAGGATGTACCAGGAGCATAAAATAGTATATTACGTACCAAGGTGGAAAATCTTTCATTACAGCCAAGGGCTAGATAGATGATCAAGGCGCGAAGCGCCGTGGTCATCTATAACCCGAGGCTGTAATGAAATTTTCCAACTTGGTACGTAATATACTAATTAATGGCGCTTCGACCACTGAGCCATTGGAGGTGTTGACGAACCATTTAATAATAGTTATGTATTTAAGATACAAGTATCGTAACAGATACAAGATGGAAAAATTATCAAACAAGGCCGAAGGCCGAGTTTGAAAACCCATCTTGTATCATAATATGAAGTTACGATAAGAGTATCTTACAGCATTTTATCTATTATCAGTGTGAACATTATGACTACCATATTTACTTAAGAAATAATTAGTAAACGAGAAATAATAATTATTCACAAAAAAGTAGCAGTTCTAGTAATTAGTTTGCCGTGCAACACTTCACAAAATGCGTGCGCTAAAGAATATCTATTTGGCATTCTTTTGCGCATAAGAGCGCTAAAGTATGTCATTAATGGTAGCTTTAGACGATGCGCTTTTTTGTGCATCTTGATGCATGCGTCGTAGCGCAAACAAGCGCATGCCCGCCTGCATGCGTTACTTTATAGCGCACCAGACATTTTACCGAGAGGCAAGGTGACGCATGTATGTCCCGAGTCAGATAGGAATCTACTTGCATCATTCGTGCGCTACAATAATATTTAATTTTGCAACGAAGAGGCTGCTTCCATCACTTCAAGAAGTGCCATTGAAGTGAACTTTTGGTTTAGGTTCATGCACGATGGAGCTCCTGCTCATTTTACGTCAGCTATTTGGGAACACCTAATCAAAACTTGCGAAGAAATGAAGAGAATCGTCATCTAATCTACTAGTGCACGTTTGGTTGCATAGCCAAACGAGGAACATATTTTAAGTTTGCCTAATTTTTTCACTAGATAGACAGCCAAAAGTTAGAAAAGATGACTTAACTTGAAGCCTTTCCAAAATGTAAGACAAATTAAATAGCATTCCTTACCTTTTTCCAACGAGTGCTGGGCATCAGTTATTAAGTTTGCTATTGTAGTAGTTCTCAACGTTGCCATCCAAACCGTAAAAATAAACAATGAGATATAATAAACCAAAACATTTTTTTAGGTTTTCAAAGATGTCTGTCAATTCTAATAAATTGTTCAAAGTCCGTCGAAGACATTCTGGTGAAATTTTGAAAAACCAGCTACCATCCATCACCATTTTTTCTAACGAGCAATAATCGCCCTTTTCTTTTAAAAATTCTCGAGCCCAACATTTTCGTTCGCGTTTTTCGTTCTTTGCTATTATAATAAAGGCAATAACAAAACGATCTGGACCTGCTCAAACAACTACTACCCAGGCAAATACCCCGACAGGCATTGAATTATAGAGCAAGCCCTGTCCGACGATGTGTACTAAACGGCGGTGTATGTGCTGCTCCAAATAGTAGATCGGAATCCAAATTTGCAACTAGCGCAGTGAAACGAACTCCTGTTTAAATACTATGATGCATGAAGAAAAGGGCATGCGTCTTCTGCCTTCTATGGCATGCCCAAATGCATGCAATTACGCATGCATTGCCGCACCAAAAGATGCATCGTCTAAAGCCACCTTAAGACATTCAAATGAAGGGCATAAAATTGTATATTACGTATTGACAGTAGGTAAAATAGTATGTATTTGTACTCGCTTTCTTGATAATATGCCTGGTACCGTAGGTCTGTACGGAATGTCTATATGCGTACGGGGATGTACGCGGAGGGCGGAGATATACAGGGTGTTCCAAATTAACGGGGCACTATTGCTAACTTTGTTATCTTTGGAGCTACGATTCCGCTCAAATGGGTAAACTAGTAGTCTTTTTGACGTAGATTCGGGACCTAAGTGCCTCCGTCATACGTCAGATTTTCATTCCAAACAAAACAAAAGCACGTGCCATTTGACGTTTATCGATATTATTTACAACGTCTTAAACTAGTTTTTGCAATATAATTATAGACGATTTGCAGTGAAAACAGTTTATTTTCAATTTGTGTGTTGGGCTTACGCGTAAAAACTTGAAAACAACTATATGTAATTATAATTATATTTCAGAGGTTAGGTTAAAACGTCAGAAAGCACGTGGCTTTGTTTTGTTTGGAGTGAAAATCTGACGTTTGTGACGCGCCACTTATCTCCCGAATTACGGTGGTGAAAACAGAAAAAAAAATTGAACATCAAGTTTTTGAGTTATTCATGAAATTTTTTTTTTTTTAATGGAACCCCCTGTATTCTTGTATATTTTGAAAGAGAAAATCATTTTAACAGAGAAGTCTTAATTAACGACTATCGTAAAGTTTAAAATAAAGAAGTTTTGAACCATTTAAAACGCTACATATTTTACACTAAAGTTTAGCGGCTAAACCAAAGCAGACCGAGGAACAAGAGATGGTAAATTTAATGTCAGTAAATAATTTTCGCAAATGATGTTCTTGCTTATTGCTGTTTAGTGAGTTTTCGTATAATTTTCGTGACTAAATCGCCGAATTAAATGTAGCATCGCGTTACATTTTGATCGGCGTTTTAAGCGCCGGTTGTTGGAACGTAGATCAAAATGTAACGCGAGGCTACATTTAATTAGGCTATTTAGTCACTAAAATTATACGAAAACTCACTAAACAGCAATAAGCAAGAACATATCATTTGCGAAAATTATTAAACTTACCATCGCTTATTCCTCGGCCTGCTTTGGTTTAGCCGCTAAATATGTAGCGTTTTAAATGGTTCAAAACTTCTTTATTTTAAACTTTATGATAGTCGTTAATTAAGACTTTTCTGTTAAGAATGATTTTCTCTTTCAAAATACAGGGTGAGTCAGGAGGGCAGGAAAATATTTCGGCAGGTGATAGTATCGACCATTTCGAATAAAAAAGTTTATATGAACATGATTATTATTCTTAGTAGTTTCGGAGATACGGCTGTTTGAATTTTGTTAAATAAAAATTAATGAATTGTTACGCTTGCTGCAAATGCTCAAAAATTAAACCTTGAACTTCAACACACTTGTAAACTCGCTTCCTAAGATTGCTTGTTGATCCTCTTAATGCAACTCGCTTGGGCCTTATGCGAGTAGCAGCATCCAAGATGCAAGCAATCAATCTCGTGTATTTGGCTTTGTTTTGTAAACTTCCATTTTCAACCATCCTCATAAACAATAATCTAAGGACGTTAAGTCCGGAGATCGTGGGGGCCAAAGAATCGGACCACCACGACCAATCCATCACCCAGGGAAGGTTTCGTTGAAGTACTAAGTCACTACACGAGCAGTATGTGGCGGAGCTCCGCATGCTGATAGTACACAAACACCATGTCGGCATGTGTAAAGATTTCTAGCTTTGCTAATGCACCATAAAACACACACTTGTCACCACACCTATCAGTCGCTAACTACAAAAAATAAACAAAAAATGACACCGGAAGCAACTTGATCAGTTATTATTTTCAAGTGGCTGTATCTCCAATACTATTAAGAATAATAACCCTGTTCATATAAACTTTTTTATTCGGAATTGTCGATACTATCACCTGTCAAAATATTTCCCCTCTCCTCCTGACTCACCCTGTATACAAGAATATACAGGGGGCTCCATTAAAAAGAAGACATTTTCGTAGGTAATTCGAAAACTTGATGTTCAATTGTTTTTCCGGTTTGACCACCGTAATCTACGCCAAAAATACTACTAGTTTACCCATTTGAGCGGAATCGTAGCTTCAAAGATAACAAAGTTAGCAATAGTGCCCCGTTAATTTGGAACACCCTGTATATGGGGATTTAAGATGTCCATCTTGGCTGTCTCGTCAAAAGACACTAATAATAGTAGCTCCCGGTTGCATACAATATGCATGTGGCGTGACCATTACACTATATCAGTAAAATGGCGTTTAAGTAATTCGTTATTGGAATACATCGCCAACCATCTCGGTGGGTGTTCGGATATCGTACAGAACTGCCGTGTTGGTCTCCTACGGCTAGACGAGTTCTGATCCCGTAGGGGTTTAATATATTTTGCTTGTTTTTACACCATCTTTTTTCCAAAAAAATGCCTGTGTCTGGTGCGAAAGGGCAAAATTAAATGGTCTGTTTCAAAAATGCGTTCACTCAGCTTTAGTTTTTTTACACTTCCAAAATGCGTGCGCATGCGTATTGTATGCAACCGGGAGCTACTATTTAAGGTCTCGTGTCTCGTCGGCCGACGAGACGAGATACATGTCCAGTAATCTTAAATTATTTTGGTCATCAACACTTTAAAAGACGTTGTGGTAAATAAGACAATGTACAAGTATAAGACAATGTACAAGTATAGAAAATTAATAAATATTAATATTTAACAAATAAACGGTTCATAATTCGTAAAATACGTTGTTTGATTGGCGGGCGAGATACAGGAAATCTGAGCAATCTTTAGTTGTTTAGGTCCATCAACACTTTTTAAAAACCTTTACGTTAAATATAAAAATGTATATGTACGTAAAATCAATAGGTAAACATTAATTTTCTTAGATTTAACAAATGAACGGTTCATAAAATATTAATGTTGCCCGATTGCCGGGACCTAACCTATTTACTTAAATTTAAACATATACTTACGCAGTCCGCACGTTGACTCAAAACTAAAAAGAAATTATTAATTATTTGTATATTTGTATTTAAAACTAAGAACAGCTCCACCCCTACCCTCTTCCATTTCATAGGATGATTGCCTATTCAGGCATCCTATGACATTAATATTAATTCCCCTCCTTTCTATCAAGTATCAACGTATAGTTGGTGGCAGTGTTGCCAGATGTACGATAAATATCGTATTTGTACGATTAATTTTCCGTGGGTACGATGTACGATATCACGTGTACGATAAGACCTAATTATACGATAATTTGTACACGGATTAATTTTATACTAATTTGAGAAAATTTGAAAACTCGGTTCGTCATGCGTCAAAAAAGTATGAATTAATTCGTATTCCATAGATTACAATTACTATTCTGAAAGCAAACTGAGCAAACTCCATGGAAGTGAGCGGAAATCGGTTCCGGGAATTCCCAGAATCTACAGCTAGGTACGCTGTTCTATTACAGTTGTTCTTATTTTCGGTCAGCGTGCATAATTCGCGATTGTTAATTATTTTGTTATGTTATTGGCCGCGTTCAATTGGCGTTTAGCGTTTATCTGCCACGTGCAAATTGTGATATAGAGAATATAGATCCTACAAATGAGGCTAAATTTAGTCAGTACGAAAACATGTACCTTATGAGTCGATATTATGAAGTATATAAATTTCATAACAGATATAGTGACTGAGAAAGGAAGGAAAGTGCAAAATTTTAAGGAACGATAATTGTGTACGATTTTATACGATAATTTGAGGACGTTGGTGCGATAATACGCCGCTTTCCGTCTGGCAACACTGGTTGGTGGTAATATGAAGGCCGTTAAATAGGAAACGTGGCACCGTGGCAGAAACAAACTTATGATATGTATTAGAATGATCATTTGATTCTTAAAAGTATTCGATTCCGCCCAACACTGTTTAGTATACAAACACGGGAATTACCTGACGACAGTGCTGTTCCTGGCTGTATGAAGGTAATTTGCTATACAATTAAGAAAAGTTCAGTACAAGTACAACAGTACGTCTTCCTATAAAACTACCTACATTTTCAAATAATTCAGTTGATATACATAAAAACCATTGACTGAAGATGACCAAAAGAAAAAAAGCATAGTAATAAATTCTGTAATTCTTTTATTCTACTATCCCGTCACCTTTCCACACGTGAGATGTGGTTGATTTTTTGCGCATGATCGGTTAGTTTACATTCTAGCATTCCCAAAAAATGCTTTTTTTCTATTCCTTTGAATCTGTTGTGTGTTCTATGTTTTGGTTGGTGACAGTGACAGTAACAGTAACGTACTCTGTAACGTAGCTATAACGTTGTGTTTAGAGAAGAATTTTGAGTTTGGGACTGGGAGTATTTGAGAGTGGACTCAGTGGAATTTGTGTTTTTTTGCAAAGTTTTCTAGGGAAAGGTATGCTAATGTCAATGTTAAATAAAAATCAATTATTATTGCAATGGGCAACTGGACACTAAGTAATTGAATATGTATGTTTTAAAATCTTGAACAACTATTAATTTATTAAGGGATCCTGAGGAATGCGACGACTGTCATTTTTTTAGGTTAGGGGAACTGTCAAATGAGCACTTTCATTTATGTAATTTATAAGTACTGTAGGTAAACATTGTACAAATATTGTACCCGTTGCGTAAATATTGCCTACTCGATAGGACTTATTGCACTATAGCACAAAAACTACTCACATTGCTGAAGTATTGCACCCATTGCAAAAGTACTGGGCAAATGTCAAATGCCCAAAAATACTAAATAATTGAGCACTGTTTTATAATGCCGCCCGTATTCAGTTTTTTTTTTACCTTTCATTTTAAGATAGGGAAGCGTAAACGATCTTTGGAATGCATTCCAAAAATTCTTGCTTGCCATTTAACGTAGTTAATATTTTCTGTCTTGACTATTTGGTAGAAATCCATGATGAAATAGAAAATTACTATGCGTACTACCAATAAGTATAATAAATTATTTTATTGACCGGTTTCAAGATTCACAAACGATCTCATCATCAGAAATGGTAAATAAATTATAATAATTTGTTTACAATTTTATTTACCATTTCTGATGATGAGATCGTTTGTGAATCTTGAAACCGGTCAATAAAATAATTTATTATACTTATTGGTAGTACGCATAGTAATTTTCTATTTCATCATTGCCATTTAACGTTCAACAATTCTCTGAATGTTTTTCAAGGGTTGGATTCAACCCCTTATCCCCTGCATCTCGAGTTTACATTTTTTCCCAAGTTAGTCTTATTTACTGGGATTTTTGTACAAAATCTCGAAGTGATACAAGTTTCGGTTTGGCAGTTACGAATTCTTCCTGAATTTCAAGTCGTATTCGACCCCTTATCCCCCGAATCTCGGGTTCATATTTTTTCCCAAGTTAGTCTTGTGTTTACTGTGATTTTTGTGCAAAATGTGAAAGTGATACCAAGTTTCGGTTTGGCAGTTACGAATTCTTCCTGAAATTCAAGGGTTGGATTCAACCCCTTACCCCCTGAATCTCTGGTTCATATTTTTTCTCAAATTAGTTTTATTTACTAGGATTTTTCTACAAAATCGTAAAGCGATACAAGTTAGCTTTTACGATTTTTTCTTGAATATTGGGGATTGAATTCATCCCCTTATCACTTGAAATTCGGGTTTATATTCTTTTTACGTTAGTCTTTCCTAATACATTTTTTGTGAAGTCTCAGAGTTATACGTAAACTGTTATCCGCTGTTATCGTTATATTTGAAAACATTTCCTGAGTTAAGGGGGTTGAATTCACCCCTTTAGCCGCTAGTTGGAAGAATATTTACGGACTTATTAATGGCGTAAAGTTTTTGATTAATATTAACGTGTTTCAAGAATTTCCATTCGCTACTTATTTGGTCTACTGTAAAATTTCGAATTTCGAATTTGAAGCTGAAGCCAGTAGTTAGAAAATGACAATACTGGGCCACATCCTGTAGTATCAGGCATTATGTCTGTGGAATTGTAATGTTGCGCCCCTAGCGGCCTTATATGGTATCACCAGTTGGCTAATAAAACATGGAGTATTAACACGTTGTTTCATTCTATGTCACAACTATTACATGGTGTCAGGTCTGTTTTAAAGCCAGAAAAAAAGATAAAAAGATGGAATCAATGTTCAAGCTACCACAGCCGTTAACATTGGACGGAAATGTTTCAGAGAACTGGAAGAATTTTTGCCAAAAATTTGATCTGTTCATGGAGGCCACAGATTTGTCAGGGAAGCCTGAGACAAAGAAAGTAGCTGTGTTTCTAAGCGTTATTGGAGATGAAGCGCTGGATTTGTACAATACGTTTACGTTTAGTGCAATTGAAGATAGAACCAAGCTAGAAGACATTAGGAAAAAGTTTGAAGAATATTGTGCGCCAAAGAAGAATGAAACATTTGAAAGATTTGTTTTTAATGGTATTAAACAAAAGGAAGGTCAACCATTTGATTCCTTTTTGATGGAGTTGAGGAAAGCCGTTAAACATACGAATTATAAAGATCAAGATGATATGGTAAGAGACAGGATTGTTATTGGCATTTATGACAAGAATACACAAGAAAGATTGCTGCGAGAGTCACAGTTGACATTAGAAAAAGCAATACAATTTTGTAGAGCTACAGAAGTAAGCAAAAGTCAGTCTAAAGTTTTATCTTCGGAGCTAAGTGTTGATTCGTTAAAAAGCAAGAGTGCTGCCGGTTTTGTGATCTGCAAATTTTGCAATTATAAGCATGCACCCAAGAAATGCCCAGCGTTTGGAAAGACGTGTGCGAAGTGTCACAAGAAAAATCATTTTGCAAGCATATGCAGGAGTAATTCGCAAGCACAACTGAAGGAGATGAAGAAGAAAAAGAGTATTAATGAAGTTACTCAAGAGGAAGATGAGTCAGATGAATTTCACATAGATGCTTTGTTCAAGAAAACTGTAGGAGCAGTAGCAGACAAGAAAAGAGAAGAAAGTGAAAGTGATGGGCAAGTGTGGTTAGAAGAAGTGAAAATAAAAGGTTGTAGCATTCAATTTAAGCTAGATTGTGGAGCAGAGGTGAGTGTATTACCTTTAGAAGTGTTACAAACAATAGACAGAAATATTTCATTGCAAAAGACAAATATTGTTTTAGTTTCCTACGGAAATTCAGAGTTTAAAATTAAGCCTGTAGGAGAAGTAACATTGGAGTGTCATGTAAAAAAGAAATCTGCAAATGTTGCTTTCGTTGTTGTTGATGTTAAAAATCAGATGCCGCTACTGGGTTTAAAGTCTTGTTTAGATTTAAGTTTAATTCAAAGAATTGATCATGTAAAGACTGCTAATTTTAGAACGTTTGATGATGTGGTAAGTTTATATCCTAATTTGTTTAAAGGGTTAGGAAAATTTCCAACTAAACATCATATAACTTTAAAAGATAACTCGATCTCGCATATACAGCGTTTCAGACGAATTCCCCATTCGTTACATGAAAGAGTTAAGAACAAATTGGATAAACTTGAAACTGAAGGTATAATTAGAAAAGTTGATAAGCCCACAGATTGGTTAAACCCCTTAGTGATTGTTGAAAAGAAAAATAAAGATTTGAGGTTATGTTTAGACCCAAAAAGGTTGAACGAATGTATAAAACGCGAACATTTTTTGATCCCGACTAGTGAGGAGATAACTTGTCAATTAAAGAATAAACAATTTTTCACAGTTCTTGATATGAAAGACGGGTATTGGCAGGTGGAAATCGATGACGAAAGTGCCGACCTATGTACATTTGGAACTCCGTTTGGTAGGTACCAATTTTGCAGGTGACCGTTCGGAATATGTAGCGCTCCAGAAGTATTCCAGAAAAAAAATTATGAGATCTTTGGAGACATAGATGGTGTTGGTGTTTATTTCGATGATCTCATCATAACAGGTGTGACAGAGGAAGAGCACGATTTTAATTTAAAATTAGTTTTGGAACGGGCCGAAAAGTTCAATTTAAAGTTTAATAAGTTTAAAGCTCAGTTTAAATTGGAAAGTGTTGTTTACATGGGCCAAATCTTTTCGCGTGATGGTATCAAACCATGCGAAAATTATATTAAAGCTATAGAAAACATAGTCCCACAGAACAAAAGTGAAGTACTTCGAGTACTAGGTATAGCTAAGTTTCACGGTAAATTTGTTCCGAATATGTCAAATATCACTGCACCATTGAGAGAATTAACTAAACAAAACGGAGAATGGTCATGGACCATAGAGCATGATGAATCTTTAAATAAGTTGAAACATTTGTTGACAAATTCCCCAGTCTTGTCATTTTTTAATCCTAATGTTCCTATTGAAATTGAGACGGATGCCTCAAAAGAAGGATTAGGTGCTTGTTTACTACAAAATGGGCACCCAATTGCATTTGCATCCCGTAGCCTAACTAAAACCGAACAAAAATATGCAGTAATAGAAAAAGAGACTTTGGGAATATTGTTTGCAGCGCAGAAATTTCATTACTTCATATATGGAATTGAAAATATACAGATAACTACAGATCATGCGCCATTAGTAAGTATTTTTAAGAAGGATTTACATTTAATAAGTCCTAGACTTCAACGTATGTTGTTAAGATTGCTTAATTATGACCTTAGGGTTGTTTATAAACCAGGAAAATATATGTACATTTCAGATGCATTGTCTAGAGCATTTTTAAAAGATGATAGTCAGAGATCGGATGTTGAATTGGAGTATTCGATTCATGCTCTTGTTCATCATTTGCCAATTTCTGAACCCAAAAAGCAGGCTTTCAAAGAAGCAACAAGTAATGACCCACTATTAAAGATAATAGTAAATTATCAAAACGCTGAATGGCCAAAACATAAAAAATATGTACCAGAAAATGTGAGGCATTATTGCAAATTGAAGGAAAATATAAATTTGTGTGAAGGATTGTTATTTTTAGGTTACAAGGTTATTGTACCAGCATCTTTAAAACATGAGATGTTAAAATTGATCCATGAAGGACACTTAGGTGTTGAAAAATGTAAATCTAAAGCACGGCAAATTTTATATTGGAAAAATATGGCTAAGGATATAGAAAATTTTATAAAAAAATGTAGAACTTGCGAAAAATTTACAAAACATCAATGCAGAGAAAAACTGCATTTATATCAAACGCCAAGTAGACCATGGGAACGAGTAGGTGTTGATATTTTTACTTATGCTACCAAATCATATTTAGTCATTTATGATGCTTATTCTAATTGGCTTGAATTGTTATCTTTAAAAGACAAATCTATAGAATCAGTGATGTTAAAATTAAAGTCTATACTTGCGAGATTTGGTTCTCCAGATATAATAGTTTGTGACAATAATCCATTTAATAGCTATAAATTTAAAAATTTTTCTGAGGAATGGAACTTCCGTGTTACCACTAGAAGTCCGTACTATCCACGTTCTAATGGCCTTGCGGAAAAAGCTGTGGCAATTTCAAAAAATTTGTTAAAGAAATGTATAGAAGAGAATAAAGATATTTATTCTGCCTTACTGAGTTACAGAAACTCCCCTTTGAAAAATATGGGTTATACACCTTCTCAATTATTTTTAAATAGATTATGTAAGACTAAGTTGCCTATTTCAGCGGAGTTACTAAAACCAGCATTGTGTGAAAATGTTAATGACAAATTACAGCTAAAACATAAAATTTACAGTAAGAATTTTAATAAAACTGCCAAAGACTTGCAACCCTTGGAACCAAATACAAATGTTACTGTTTATAATCATGTTAATAAGTGTTGGGAACCTGGTCAAGTTATAGATGTACACAATGAACCTAGAAGTTATGTAGTTAAAAATGCTTCAGGGGAAGTTGTAAGGAGAAATAGAATAGACTTAAGAAGTTCGTTAAACAAATATGAAAATGTTAATTGTGAAGATCCGGTGAATATTAGTGAGCCCAGTCAGGTGACACAAAATGATAATCCCTGTATTTCAGATTTTAAAGAATTAACACCTGAACCTCCTCACTCATATACAACGAGATCCGGAAGGCATGTTAAGCCTCCGAATAAGTTAGATTTATAAAGCAAATAATTTGGCTTTGTGTGGAAGAGAGAGGATGTAGTATCAGGCATTATGTCTGTGGAATTGTAATGTTGCGCCCCTAGCGGCCTTATATGGTATCACCAGTTGGCTAATAAAACATGGAGTATTAACACGTTGTTTCATTCTATGTCACAACTATTACACATCCCTGGCCGAGGCGGTTGACCGACTCGGCGGGAGGAAGCCGGGCGCCCGTCTTTCTGGCTGAGGCGCGATGGGGCGCTTGAGCCAGCCCGCCGAGGCGGTTGACCGCCTCGGCGGGAGGAAGCCGGGCGCCCGTCTTTCTGGCCGAGGCGATGGGGCGCTCGAGCCAGCCCGCCGAGGCGATCGACCGCTTCGGCGGGAGGAAGCCGGGCCCCCGGCTTCTCCAGGGGCCATCCACTTCTTCAGCAACGACTTCTGCGGCAGCCTCTCTCAGAAGAAGTGAGTGTCACTGTCGAAGAGTGCGCCCCCCAAGCCGCCATTTTGGGCTCCCCTTGGCTGTGGCTCAGGCGCCTGCGCCGGGGCTCTGAAAGTACACGTATTGCTCATTGTTCAGGCCAGTCCATCCAGGTGCCTTCGATGACCAGAGGCTGCTGAAGGAGTCATATCTTCAGCCACGACTTCTGCCTCTGGTGTCTTTGGGGCCTTTGGCAGTGGCTGAGGCGCATGCGCCAGGGCTCTGGTTACATGCTATGAGAGTGGGCGGGGCAACAGCCTATGAGAGTGGTTGTGGGCAGCATCCAATCAGAATTGTTGTTAGGTGCTGTTGGGCCTTTGAATGTGGCCCAGGCGCCTGCGCCAGGGTTTTCGCAAAAATAAAAACCATGAATATATTTTTACATCAATATATAATTAAAACTATAATCTGTATACATAGTAGGCATGCGTGTATTTTCTGGGCAAATCGAAGCCCTGCAGCTTCTCACACCACAACGATGCGGTCATGCAGGATGAGACAGTATGCGGTTGTGTTGGGCGGAAAATTCTCGCTCGACTCAAATTCTAGACGCATATCTATGGGTCCAGACTTGATGCTTTCCGACTGCTTTGATGCGTCAATCACCACAATGGGAGCTAGATCCTTGAACTCTTCACGTACGTACAGTGGTTCGTTGACCTCTCCATAGTATGAACTCTGAAAGTTCTCGTACATTTCGTATAGCAGGGCGTATTTCCCCGTGGAGAAATCCAAGTTTAAATTCTCGTAGGGGAAGCACTCAGAATTCAGGTACAGTTTGACGTTTGTCAGATTGCAGTGGTCAAATTTGCTTGAATCCGTGTCCAAATTCGCTTTTCGATTCGTCTGATGGAAGGCTACAATAACGTAGCGGGGTTTCTCCAACCGTATTGCAGTCTTGACGGCCCACGTTTGTTTCGTAGCTTGCGGCAACACCGGATACTCGTACAGCTCCCAGCTGCGAAAACATATCTGCAACGTTCTCTCTTCGTCGACAATATTGAGAAGTTTTAGGTATTCAGCATCCGATGGATAGACGTACGGCACCCTCCAATGAACCTTGCTCAACTCAATTTTGGTGTCCTCGTTACCCACGAAAGCGTTCCTATCGTTTTTCGATCGAGTCAAAATGAGCTCGTGACGCACATTTAACATAAGTTTGGGGTACTCTTCCAAGAATCCCTGCAGGATTCTTCCCGGGATGCACACGTTAAAGTTCCCGTTCGCGTCGATAAGGTGGCTCGGTGAGTCTCCCGTATTCGTCCAGCCGGCATTCTCCAGGGCACGTACCTCAGAGAAACTACACCCTTCAGTGTGCTCGTGATGCCCACGTTTTTTGTTCGATCCACTTCCACCCCGTTTATTTCATAGCGGACGTCATCAAAGAGGAAACTCAGGGCGTTATTTGTTAAAGCCGCATTTCTGCCTCCTGCACCATTGATGAACCTGCCCTCTATGTAGATGCAGCTTAGATGAGGCAGTACGTAAAAGTCTTGTTGGTGGATTGGTATACGAATTTCGTCATTGGCGTTGAATGTTGTTGTTGTCACGAACGGCTGATGTACGTGCACATCGACACGGCGTGCTGACTCATCCACAGCAGCATCGTCCAGAACACGAAACGTGTCTACGTTTATGTGTGTCATTATTCAAATGCGGTTCCTTTGTTGAAGTACAAGTACTAACTGACAGCACTGTTAATTTGCTTGCTTAAATACTCTCCATACAACCGTGCGCATGCGCAGTCTACCAGATTCAACGGCCTTGAAGAGGACAGACAGACGGACAGACAGACAACTACTGATAAGAATTCGGAAGTAGGAGAATAACTATAGATTCCTATTTGTCTCATCGAGCTGATTAATTTGATACCCCACATGACCTAGCTGGGCGGGGCAAGGAGCGTGGCCGGGGGCGCCCTAAAAACCACCCCTAAAAACAACCCCTTAAAAACCACCCCTAAAACCAACCCTAAAAATCACCCCCAAAAACCATCCCTAAAAACCACCCCAATATTCCGATACCTCTCGTTGAGTCCTTTAATTTGATACCCCACATGGCACAGTTTTTACGTAGGGGTTAGCCTAGATTTAAACTAGTGTTCTCAAATAATTAGCGATGTAGGATGTTCTACTACCGAGAACTATGATGTTTGCATATCAATAACTATAAATGGTCTCTTTAAGATTCTACATACGTTCTATATTACCGACATTCAATTTGCACTTTCCAGTAAGTGTAACAGAAATCTACATGTGCTCTATATTACCGACACTCAATTAGTACTTCCAGCACTCACCAGATGGTTCACACACGTGTCCGAAACGCATTAAGATAACAAGTAATTTTAAAACATAGTACGTATCAAAATAAACAAACGGAGAATGTTCTAGAATGTTATTTTATTGTAATAATACAAACAAACAAACGGGTCACCTTGTAGTGTCTGCAACGTAGTATGTGCATATATAGAACGTGGGAGCAAACCTAAACAAACATAATCCTGTCGGCGAGTTGAAAGGTTTTTTACCCATAATAAAAATAATTATAACATCTCTTATCGGCGGCGAACGTGCTTTTTTTCCCTTAAACTTTGATATCAATATTTATTTAGTATAAACAATTGTAAACATTGGAATTTCCGAGAAACTTCTGTTTACAATCATAAGTATATATGGATGATTTGAAAGACGGGCATGTAGGCAGCCGATTAGCTCAGTGGGTTGGAGCGAGGGCTCCGGTGCGCGAGGACCCGGGTTCGAATCCCGGTCGGCGTCATTTCCAGAACGTTTGCCAAAACCCCGGCGCAGGCGCCTGGGCCACATCCAAAGGCATCTAGCAGTAGTTGAACCTTACCACCTACAACCACTCCCATTGGATGCCGCCCACAACCTCTCTCATTGGCTGTTGCCCCGCCCACTCTCATAGCGCCCCGATGCAGGCGCCTGAGCCACAACCAAAGGCCCCAGAGACACCAGAGGCAGAAGTCGTTGCTGAAGACATTACTCGAGGACTCCTTCAGCAGCCTCTGGTCATTGATGGCACCTGGATGGACTGGCCTGAACAATGAGCAACACGTGTACCTTCAGAGCCCCGGCGCAGGCGCCTGAGCCACAACCAAGGGGCCCTAAAATGGCGGTTTGGGGGGCGCACTCTTCGGCAATGACACTCGCTTCTTCTGAGAGAGGCTGCCGCAGAAGTCGCTGCTGAAGAAGTGGATGGCACCTGGAGAAGCCGGGGGCCCGGCTTCCTTGAAGAAGTGGATGGCACCTGGAGAAGCCGAGGGGCCCGGCTTCCACCCGCCGAAGCGATTGATCGCCTCGGCGGGCTGGCTCGAGCGCCCCATCGCCTCGGCCAGAAAGGCGGGCGCCCGGCTTCCTCCCGCCGAGGCGGTCAACCGCCTCGGCGGGCTGGCTCGAGCGTCCCATCGCTCCTCAGCCAGAAAGACGGGCGCCCGGCTTCCTCCCGCCGAGGCGGTCAACCGCCTCGGCGGGGGGGCCTGGTCCAGAACTCTCATTTATCTACTACTAACTGTAGTGAATTGATCAGGTGGTATAAAGTTTTCACTAAGGTTTATTTTATTTATTTGATTCAGGTGGCGATGGCGCTTCCACATTACATCATCTACTTTAACTAGATAAATTATTGTTCTGCATACCTTCCTTGCAATTAATGCTCTGGTCCACGTTGGTTTTTTAACATTATGCCTATAATCTAACATAAACAACTTCACCAACTTGAAATTCAATGTTGCGATTGCCTTTGTGATATAATTTTTGTTTACTCTGTGCTTTAAGGTGGCAATGTTAGGATTTCCCGCATTTTTTATAAATTCGCAAGTTATTCAAATTTCTATAAACATTTTTAAAAAAGGGCTTTTTAGCGACCTAGATATATTCAAACTTTATACCCATGCACATTTTTGGATCGTTTCCTTGTGTAATATAATGAAGACACTGCATAAATTAATTTGGGTCGTTTTTCGTGAAGCTGCAGTTTTCTGACTTTAATACTTAATGATACGATTCAAAAATGTGTGTGGATAAGAATGTCGAATTTATTTAGGTCGCTAAAAAGCCCTTTTTTAAAAATATTTATAGAAATTTGAATAACTTGCGAATTTATGAAAAATGCGGGAAATCCTCACATTGCCACGTAGTGCAATGAGTGGTGTTGCGATAATCAAACAAAAATAAATTTAATGTCTTATGAATATCCAAATGTTTGTTTTCATTTACAGCACGTTTTAAAGCGTTTTTCACCGTTTGCACTGAATTTTCAGCAGCACCGTTTGATTCGGGGTTAAAAGGGGGTGATGTCAGATGCAACACATTTTTTTAACTATAAAATCCTCAGTTTGTTTCGAAAGAAACGTAGTTAGTGGAGCGGATAGAACGTCGTAGCTCACAAAAAATTTTTTTCGGAGTAGAAAGATATGGGATCATAACCATCTTGTTCGGAAATGTTTAACACGTCAGAATCTCTTTTTACGAAAATTTTGGGTGGTACTGAAAAAAGATATGAGCGATTGAATCTTGAAAAAGTCTATTTTTGCACGGGCCTCTTCCGCAAACTGATGTTTTTTTTCTCCATAGCCAAGTAACGTTGGTTATTAATTTTTGTTTCACTGATGTACTATTGGGTATGGAACGAGGATACAATTTTTAATGTAGGAAAATCCTTCAATTTTAGTTGTAGCTATTTTTTTTCCCGAGCGGAACATGGCAGAATTGAGAAAGTTCCGACTTTAGTAGTGCTTAACTTTTTTGTTCACGATATGGATTTCAATTTTTTTCCCATATTTGGCTGAATTGAAGCAATACCAACATATGTCCTGCGATAACATATGGTCGCATTTCAAAAATAAAGTTTTTAGAGCCATTTTTATAACGCCGTGTCTAGCGAGCTGTACTGCGCACTGGGAGTGCGAGAGAGAGTCAATTATGGACTATGCACGCGCATTGGAAAAGGAGCGCATTATAAATACAAATATTGTGGAACTCATCGGCGGGTTATATTAAAAAATGAAATGTTTTTGGTGTAGAAATAATTGAAACCTGTGCAATATTATTAGAACCGCAAATGTACACTAAAATAACCTTTTATTCTCAACTGAACACAATATCGGGGGGAAATTTGAGAACTAAAAATATTATATGCTTTTATTAATATTTGTACAAGTATGCTAATACAGTACAGACTCATTAATCCGGATCCTTAATAGTCCGGATTATTCGGTAATCCGGATAGTTCCTTGATTGCATTGCATACTTTGTAATCCGGATAATTTCAGTTTCGGTAATCCGAATGCGCCTCTAACGTACCTTTTAAACGCTTTGCGGGCGCGTCACCCCCTCCTAAAGTGTTTTTCTAACCAATCCCCCAAATACTTGCCAAATCAGGCGTTCGGCGGCGAACCCGAATCAGCGTTGCCACAGCTAGTACAAATGTATGAATCTAGTACATTTTTGACCTGATTGTACAAAAACATATTTTAAATTCTTTTTCCGATTTAATGCTGGCTACTCCACTGGTACAAGTTGATTTTGGTCAACTGGGAGTGGCGGCGAGGGTATCAAAGGGTGAAAATAAAAATGCCGGCAATCCGCACACTTCCTTGCAGCTTATGGATGCCGAGGCGGCTTCTTTGTTTTGCAAAGGAAATACCGACGTCTATAAAGAGCCGTCGCATTGGAGTTCGAGAACATTTTGACATTAACGACTTTGCTTGATGAAATTCAAAATTTACGACTAAAGGTACGCTTTCGTTTGCGCCGGTAGACGCGGCGTGTACCGGCAGCCGACACACCTGTTGTACTTCTCCAATAGTATTTAAATAGAACTGCTCTCGTTTGTGCGTTTCACCTGCCGGCCGGTGCATTCACGTTCAAATGCGACTGTGTCCGTCGCGCGTGTCGGCCGCCGGTACGTGCCGCATCTACCGGCGCAAAAGAAAGTGTACCTTCACTATTTTTCAACACTGTATAAAAAATGCTCTTTACCACTTTACCCCATGCTCTGAATTCACAAAAGCCGCTTAGACAGATTTAAGCATTCAACAATGTATAGATTGGGCTGAAAAGAACAACGCACCCCTACATGAATTGTTAATACTCAGGCATCAAGCATTTTGTTTGAGTCAGCAGAAGGTCAGCCAAACTAAAATTACAGACTTTATTTATTAATGTAGTAGAAGTAATTATGCAAAAGTGTTTTTATGTTCATTTTACCTGTTTTGTATGTTTTTACTATGAAATCATTAAAAATCCCTCTTGTTCATTTCTTTTATTAATTTTATATAATTATTCGTGCCAATTTTTTTCTTTAAGTTTATAACTTTTGTGAATTTTTTGGCAAAATTGAAACTTCTTTTTGTAAAACACCAACGTTTCGCCTCCGTTAGGGGGCTTTATCAAGGTTTTATTCAAAATTGTATAAAGTATAAAAAAGTGACATTTTTTTTCTTAATAAAATTTGTAAATAACAGTAACTATGTTAAACTTAATAATAGAAATTATATCTTTTATTAACAAATATAGATTGATTTAATAATCCGGATTTTTCAATAATCCGGATCGCCCATGTTTTTATTGATCCGGATTATCGAGTCTGTACTGTAGTAGTAATAATAATAATAATAATAATAATACTGAAGGGAGAGAACACAAATCGGACGATGGGTAAACACAACAAAAATTGATGAAAGAAGGTTTTACATAACATAAAACAATAAAACAATATAATATAGTGCAAAACTAAAACTAAAAGTAGGTATGAATCTTCTGAATCATATTGAGGCTCGATATCAACATTCTTTACATTTGCATAGTTCAGGGCACTTAAGATTTTCTTTGAAACTGTCACATTTCTGAGTAGAGCATATCTTATCTGTAGTAAATACTGAGTGCCTCCCTAATTTCACCTGGTATGGCAGCTTTCGTCGTCTACACGGGTTTCACCACATTTTCATGCTTCTGCCAACCTTACGAAAATATATCAAGTTCCTCCGTGATAGGAATGTGACTGCTCTTCCAAATCTTGATTTGCAGTAGACACCTGAAGATCGGTTTTTGCAATATGGTCACTTTGATAAGTAAGTACGTACTTTAAAACGTGTTGCATAAACGCGGTCGGAAGAAGTTCTGCTGCAGATTTATTGGTTTTCATCATCATGTTGTAACGAAGCTCGTCGAAGTTGGTACAACCCTTTTGCTCGTACAATTTTTGCACAAAATTTCTCACGGCGTCAACAGCTTCGTTTGCTGGCAGCACTTCAAGAAATTGTAAATTTTCAAATATTTCAGGTGTTTTTATTAAAGTGTCAAACACTGTTTTCTTGCCAATTTTATAAAATGAACTCGTGGAGTCTGAACCTGTCAAAGCATGTACTGTTGGAAGTATTTTACAAATTGGTATACGCAGTTTCATTACTATCGAACCAACATCAATAAACCTAGTTTTATTAGTCGATGAATTAGAATGGCCGGTTTTTATAAATATATTCTTGTGTCGTAGAATTTCGAGTCGAAATGTAGTATAGAACTAGCACAAGCACATCCGTGTCGTCACTTTTAATTACAATATTTCTCGTATATTTTGCTTCCTCGATGAGATGCACAATAAGGCGTGTGTCAGCCTCTTCATGATTACATCTTAAATGAATCGGGACTGTCACATCAGTGCTTGTAACTATTCTACATTCTTCACCAACATGGAATCCTCTCCCAATCGTTATTAATTTAGCATGTTCTGGAAGTTTAGGTCCAATGTTCCGGCATAAATACTCGCACAGAAATATAATCAAATTCCAACAGTACATGCTTTGACAGCACGAGATCATTTTATAAAATTGACAAGAAAACAGTGTTTGACACTTTAATAAAAACACCTGAAATATTCGAAAATTTACAATTCCTTGAAGTGCTGCCAGCAAACGAAGCTGTTGACGCTGCGAGAAATTTTGTGCAAAAATTGTACAAGCAAAAGGGTTGTACCAACTTCGACGAGCTTCGTTATAACATTACGATGAAAACAAAGAAATCTGCAGCAGAACTTCCTCCGACTGAAGACGAGTTTTTGCAACACGTTTTAAGATATGTATGTACTTACTTATCAAAGTGCCCCTATTGCAAAAACCGATATTCAGGTGTCTACTGCAAATCAAGATTTGGAAGAGCAGTCACATTCCTATCACGGAGGAACTTGATATATTGTCGTATGGTTGGCAGAAGCTTGAAAATGTCGTGAAACCCGTGTGGACGACGAAAGCTGCCGGACCAGATGAAATTAGGGAGGTACTCAGTATTTACTACAGATAAGACAAGCTCTACTCAGAAATGTGACTGTTTCAAAGAAAATCTTAAGTGTTCTGAACTGTGCAAATGTAAAGAATGCAGAAATGTTTATATCGAGCCTCGTATATTTTACACAAAATTTGAGCAAACAGTGTTAGTCATGACTATCATGAGGACCGCTGTCAAAAATATCATTATTTCATCTTCAGCCAGTGCAGAAATATGAACTTTTTAAATGTATGATGTAACTGTCAAAATATCGAGAAAAAAATATCTCGAAAAAGAAAGAAAATTACTATAATAGTATGCTAAGAAAGTGCCCTTAAAATATTGTTCTGAATCAAGTAAAAAATTAAATAATGCACATTCCATAAGAAACTAGTTGTCAACGCATTGACAGAACAGCTTCCTAGCCACAGCCACAACTGAACTGGAGGGCGCGTTTGGCGCGCGCCTTCTTTTCGTAATTTTTTTCTCAATTTTTTCCTTATACAACCTATTACGATTTTCGCACATCGTGTAGAGAAAAATACCCTCTATCCGATGCAATACAAAAATATATACGGTCTCATTGAAAAAAATGTTCGAGGACGCCATATCTCGGCTCAAAAGTGCTTTAAAAAAACCGCCCCGTCAGTTTCCTATGGGTCATCTCTGATATACATACGTATGCAAAATTTCAGCAAAATCTGTCTAGCCGTTTTCCCGTAAAAGTGCCAACAGACACACACACACACACACACACACACACACACACACACACACACACACACACACACACACACACACACACACACACCAACCCACCCACCCACACACACACACACACCCACCCACCCACCCACCCACACACACACCCACACCCACACGCACCCACACACACCCACACACATACATACGGACGGAAATGTGCCACCTTGCCAAAAAGTCTTAGAATGACCTGAAACGTCCACATTTGATGAAAAAACACCATGGTCAAAAAACGACTATCGCAATAGCTACCTAGCTCAGCTAGGAAGCTAAAAACAAAGTTGACCATCATTCCAACTATTTGGACTAACCTGGTATAAGTAAAAGCATTTTTAGATTATAGAGCGTAAAAAATGAGGTGGGGTTAGTTAAAATATTTTCTTGATATTTTTCGTCATTTAGGTATAATCTTCCGCGGACGCTTAAAAACACACCCTGTATAGTAGATTTCAGAGAATCTTTTTTTACCATGTAATTTCCGGAGTCTAACTCGAAAGAAAGGCTTGGTGAAAGACATCAAGAACCACTTAAAATGTGTCATTTTTAAAGGTGTCCTAGTGTCCTTCAACCATTAAATTTTTTACGGCAAACGTAAAGCGACCGTAATGGGCCGTCGATCCATCCAAAAACTTCCGACCTACGATCACCGCAGAATTAGAAAAATTTATTTGAAACGTGAGAATTTGATTTTTTTCATAAAATCTCAAATTTTCCTCCGTCATTTTACCTTACTGTGTTATGAAGACTTGGGGTCACAACGGTTTTTGTACCGAAATTTCGATCGAAATATAGTCTCGAAAGGGTCAAGAAATTTTATTAAAAAATAATAGTCGGGGAGCAAGGTTCTCTAATTCGACACCCTCTATACAACTCGAATACACACAAGAAAATGAATCTGATTCTTATGTAAAATGATCTGCCGGATTCGAATTTTGAGGTCGCGAAAAGATCGGGAATTGCGAAAATGCCGGAAAATCGGTTTTTCGTAAAATTTTCCTAAATCAATTTGCGACCATTTTTAAAACTTTACTCGTTGTATTTCAACAACGAAAAGAGTTAGAGATCTGTTTTTTTCGTGGAATATACACTGAAGTGTGCTGATCATCACAGTGTACTCACGTTGCCTCTATAACTTTCCAATTTTATGGAAAAAAATGGTTTCTTGCTAGATCGCAAATTTGTGTAATGTATTTTTCATGCACCGGATAAGTAATCTTATTTTTCGGAATTAACATATACAAATGCGAGACCAAACACGGACAAAGGCTCGAAATTATTTTTGGTGAAGAAACGAAACATTAATGTTGTTGCTGTAAAAAGTTACAGCGAGTTAAAACATAAATAACTAGCCGCGCTGAGCCGTGTAGTAGTGGTTTATGTGCGGGCGTACAAACGCGGCAGTAATATCGAGAACATTCGTATTTTTTATTCCGACAAACTGCATTTCCCTTCACATACACATGATATTATACATTGCACATTAGATTTCATGCATGCACATCGAAAAGAACAGGTAAAATTTTTACATTTACAGAATTGTGTTATAGTAACACAATCCAGTTTAGAGGTATTTGTGAATGTTATTGGCATTTTCCATGTAGGTACCATCCATATTCCAAGATGTTTGGAATATTTAGGCTTATTGGCCAAGCCGTTTTATATACAGCACACTGTAAAAAAGCTCTTTTAACATGAATGTTAAATGCGTTTTCCGTAGGAGACAGATCTCTGAAAGCAAAACATTGTTTCAACTCACATTAATAAAATAACAGTGGTCGTACCTGATATCTGTTTTACAGGATAGAAACAGGTGCGCCCGGAATTAATCCATATTTCCAGAAAAATTTCGTTTATTATATAAGTGTCCTACCCGCTTCTAGCGTTTCGTTGGTTACGCTATAGCTTCCACTGTTTATGTCGGGTTCACGAAAGGATTCTAGTTTGAATATTATGTTGTTTGCGAAGTCGTTTGTTAATGACTTACCGAAGAAGGATCTCAAGAACCACAATAAGAAAGAGACTCCACTCTGCAAATTTAAGATCTAGGAGACCTCTAAAGGTACCTAGATTACTTCCTCGACACATAGCAGCAAGTCTCCAATGGGCACAGGAACATAGGGGCTGGCTTTTACTCCAGTGGCGCAATATCATATTTTCTGATAAGACAAAAATTGGGTTAGTGAGTCATTATCGACGTGAAAGGGTCTCTAGGGGACCGGGACGACAAGAAAGACTTGCTTTTGTTAGAGAAGTTGTTCCTTATCAAGGCGGAATAGCAATGTTTGGGAGGGAGGAGTATAATGTATGGTCGCCGGACTCCACTTATTCACGTGCCGCAAATCATGACGGGAAACATTTACATCCAAAACATTATTCAACCAATCATCCTTCCATTGGAGAAAATTTCGTTTTTATGGACGATAACGCCACGCCCCACCGCACAAGAAGGGTTGCCACTTTGCTACAGGAAGGGAATATTCAAAGAATGAATTGGCCAACAAACTCACTTGACTTGAATCCTTGTGAGAACATATGGGATATGCGAAAACGGGCCATTTTAAATAGAGATAACCCCCCTTTCATCCTTCAGGAGCTAATTGTTGCTGCTCAAGAAGAATGGAACAACATATCGCAGGAAGCCATTAATGTTAATGTTTTGCTCGAGAACAGAGGAGGACGTACTGGTTATTGACATCTTCGTTTCTCACATTTTGCGAAGACTTCGGTCTTTAAAAAAAATTAATTCGGACATTTTCTTAAATTTAATTCCTGGCCGTGTACTCCTTCCATGAAAATAACCTTACATGTGATAAAGCATTTCAATAAATTGTAGAATTGAATCCACATATTTGTTATAATTATTTTTGTTTACGTTTCAAATTAATTCAGGGGGCCAAGAGTTTCGGCTATGTGTGTATTATCAAGGATAAAAGCGCCCGGACCCATGTCGCTACCTATCAACCCATCAGCGCGGCTAGCGCGCACGAGTTATTTATGTTTTAACTCGCTGTAACTTTTTACAGTAACAACATTAATGTTTCGTTACTTCACCAAAAATAATTTCGAACCTTTGTCCGTGTTTGGTCTCGCATATGTATATGGTAATTCTGAAAAATAAGATTACTTACCCGGAGCATGAAAAATAATAAAATAATAAAATTGGAAAGTTGTAGAGGCAACCTGAGTACACTGTGATGATCAGCACACTCCAGTGTATATTCCACGAAAAAAACAGATCTCTAACTCTTTTCGTTGTTGAAATACAACGAGTAAAGTTTTAAAACTGGTCGAAAATTGATTTAGGAAAATTTTACGAAAAATCGATTTTCCGGCATTTTCGCAATTCCAGATCTTTTCGCGACCTCAAAATTCGAATCCGGCAGATCATTTTACTTAAGAATCAGCTTCATTTTCTTGTGTGTATTCGAGTTGTATAGAGAGTGTTTAAAACGCATCTTTCAGGCGGTCT
Organism: Xestobium rufovillosum; assembly: GCA_963966045.1. Taxonomy (NCBI): domain Eukaryota; kingdom Metazoa; phylum Arthropoda; class Insecta; order Coleoptera; family Ptinidae; genus Xestobium; species Xestobium rufovillosum. The sequence continues at coordinate 7,086,532 of OZ014503.1, read as the reverse complement.
GCTCCCCGACTATAACGTACTATCGGTGCCAAAATTGGTCTTACACTTTAGGGTTCAATTCCGCTTAAAATGCCATAACCAATTACATTCTGAGGTAAAAAAACCTTAGCAACTGTCCGCCAATTAAAGCTTTGAAGGCGGATCTAAACGATTTTATTTGAATGACAACAAAGTAAACAAAGGGCAGCAAAAAATAGATAAATAATCATGTTCTTTTAACGAAAAATCACATCGCTTATGGGGGCGGGGCTGGCGAAAACATAGCAACGTCCGGCATAAACGATTCGCGTCGCAAACTGGAACACCACTTTTGGAACTTTTAGTACATTCCCGTGGTCTGCTAAAGCCTCACGAACATTTGAAAATTCGCAATTTCCCTGAAATTTTGACATTTGGATGATCGGTCAATTTTGCGGTTGCGCGAAATTTTTGTTGCCCATTTTCAAAAATTAAATTCTACCCTAATAAGGGGTGCCGATCTCAGCTAGTCCTCTACTTGGAACAATGAAACTTGACGTAAGCCTATAGGACATGCGGGTGAACAACTTCATGCGTATATTTGCCGCTATTCGTTCATCGGATGCTTAGAATTAGTATGATATAAATTCGACTTATGAAGGTACGCTGAGTTGGTTATTGGCTGGTGACTGGGTGTTTTATTTGAAGTAGAAAAATCGCCTTGCAGACGACACGACTACATTATTTGTGTCGGACCGGCAGAGATATTAAGTAAAATTGTAGATGTAGTTAATATTTTCTTCCTTTACTTTTTGGTAGAAGTTCATGATGAAACAAATATGCGAACTACCAATACACAAGGTGTTACAAATTAGTAGGTCAAGCCGTTAACCACAGATTATCTGGCCGAAATTAATGAGACTTTCCTTGTGCCATTTTTCATTTAGACTTCTTTCTTTCAATATACAGGGTGTTAAAGTTAAAATTTAAAAAACGATTTTTAATAATAACTCCTTTGTTTTTTGGGATATTTAGTTGAAATTTTGCACGACATTTTTTCATATACCGGCACAATGTTTGTGTAATTTTGATCAAAAAAATCGGTGCGCGAACGGAGGAAACGGGGGGTAGTAATACCCATTGACCCCCCAACTTTTCCCTGCGCACGTCTATGGTTAAAAGGTATTGTTTTTTATAAGAAGCGCTCATTTCTTTATTTTTTTTCACTCTTGTAAAATTATGATTTAGGGCTTGGTTTACGAGTTATTGCAACCCATTTGACTATGTGTTGTTGATCTACTCGCTATTTAAATCTTCCAATTTTTCTTAGGTGATGAACTAAGCTCGAGAAAAATGTTCTTAGATGGATATGTTTCTGCATAACGTATAATCTTCAGAAAACTGCCCTTGGATGGCATCGATTCCGACATGTTCCTGCATAACGTCTAACAGCCAAATTAGCATTGGAAAGAAAGACAGGTAGGCGTTAAGTTGTCAAAATAATTATTAATAAAAAAGGTACCATCCAAGGGCATTTTTCTGAAGATTAGGCGTTATGCAGGAACATATTCATCCAAGAACATTTTCTCGAGCTTAGTTCGTCACCTAAGAAAAATTTAAACAGCGAGCGGATCAACAACACATAGTCAAATGAGTTGTAATATCTCGTAAACCAAGCCCTAAATCAAAATTTTACAAGAGTGAAAAAATTTAAAGAAATTAACGCTTGTTATAAAAAACAATACCTTTGAACCATAGACGTGCGCAGGGAAAAGTTGGGGGTCAATGGGTATTACGACCCCCCCTTTCCTCCGTTCGCCGATAGATATTTTTGATCAAAATTACACAAACATTGTGCCGGTATATGAAAAAACGTTGCACAAAATTTCAACTGAATATCGTAAAAAACAGAGGAGTTATTAATAAAAATAGTTTTTTAAATTTTAACTTTAACACCCTGTATCTTGAAAGAAAGAAGCCTAAATGAAAAATGGCATAAGGAAAGTCCCATTATTTTCGGCCAGATAATCTGTGGTTAACGGCTTGACCTACTAATTTGTAACACTTGTATATATAACGTTTTATTTAAATATTTGACCGGTTTCAGGATTTACCCATGGAATCTTGACAACTGGATATTTTGTTTATTTAGTTTTTCTGTTCTGACATTTCACTTGAAGGTTTTTTCAATTGAATTTATTGTTTTTTCCAATATGGTTTTCTTTAAATTCATTGTTTTTTCCTTTGTGTTTTTCTTATATCCCTTAGGTAAATACTGAAATTCAGTTATCTACGGGGTTATCTAGTTATCTTATTTCATGGATATCATTATTATTTGTATTGTTTTGTCAATTTTAGTTTCCTTGTCAACTGTCATAATAATTTGTTTACAATTTTACATTTCTGATGATGGGATCGTTGTAAATCCTGAAACCGGTCAAATGTTTAAATAAAACGTTATACCGGGTGTCCAAATAAGAAAGGATGCCGGCCATATCTAAGGAACCGTTCATGGTACAGCTATGGGAAAGAAAAAATAATAATAAAAGTGGCCAAGAGAAATCCCTGGAAATTATTTTCAAGTTTCTAAGTTTGCTGCTAGAGGGCGTAATAGTCATAGTCGACAAAAGAAACATGGTTTTCTCTAAAATATACCCAGATAAAGTAGATCAAAAATACGAATATTGCAATCTTAAATATATATTGTATACTTCTTGCTCTAGCTCATCAAGTAGCAGCGGCGGGGGAAGGGGACCGATTGATTGTGAAGATGCTTGTAACTTCGGTTTGGTTCAACATAATTTGGCAAACTTGGTCTCCTTCAAAAGAGCTCTCTTCGGTTAATTAGATGCTTTTATGAGCTATGTTATTTTAGTTCTGTAGTGATCGCTAGGGGCGCTATTTGAAAGGCCAGCAAACTTTTCACAATTTCTTGAAAATTTTAAATGGAATGATATAATAATTTTAACCTACTTAAAAAGAGGATAGAATGATGAAAGGAATAGTGGAAACCGCGCATTGATATATTTTTTCTAACCGGAGATATAAACAAATTAGTGTTAGGATTGGGAGGATGGGGGCAAAAATTGTTGGTAACACCCGGTTCAACATTTGCAATTATTATGTAGTAGTGATAAACTTGTGTATGCTTTGATGCCAATATAAAAATTATACAAATATGATAAAACAGCTTTTACTATAGTTTGGAGAAAGTCTCCCATCTTCCGAAAATTTAAGATATTTGTAGATATCAAACACTTGACATTGATTCTGTTGAATCTTTTTGTTTCAACGCCAACTTGTTTTATAAATATACTGCGCCCACAGTGGTTAGATCAGTAACTTTGGCCTAAATTCACTATGAATTTTTAATAAGCTAACCTCACACGCCAAAAGACAGTTACACAGCACACGCCTGAGGACGGTGACTTCGTCAGCGAAATATGTGTCGAGATTAATAACTGTGTCACTGTCTTCTTCTTATCTTCTTAAGAATTCATAATAAATATTGCAATTTACAAGATTACGTTTTAATACCTGAAGCATAGGTTTTTGCCGGTTTTTGCTTTAAAAAATTGTCATTTCCACATTTAAGAAGGCCACGAAGAAGCAACGTATAATTTTAATGATTATGATATTTTCAAAATGGCTTTTATATTTGGTGGCATGTATAAAGGTTAGTAATTAACCTGTCCTCCCGCCCCTAAAACTCTTTTGTCCATATCTCCGGTTAGAAAAAAGATACCAATGTGAGGTTTTCACGGTTTCTTTCGTCATTTTGTCCTCCTTTTAATTAATTTATAATTATTATACCGTTCCATTTAAAATTTTCAAAAAAATCTGAAAAGTTTGCTGATCTTTCAAACAACGGCCTCTAGCGATCACTACAGAACAAAAATGACTTAAATTATAAAAGTAGCTGATTAAAGAAAGATAGCTCTTTTCAACGAGACTAAGTTTGCTAAATTCGGTTAAATGAAACCGAAGTTACAAGCATCTCCACAACCAGATGCTCCCCTTCCCACACCGCTGTTATTTGGTGAGTTAGAGCAAGAAGTGGTAAAGCAAAATTATACAAAATATATTCAAGATTGCAATATTCGTATTTTTGATCTACTTTATCTGGGTATATTTTAGAGAAAACTGTTTCTTTTGTCGACTATGACTGTTACGCCCTCTAGCAGCAAACAGAAACTTGAAAATAATTTCCAGCGATTTCTCTTGGCCACTTTTATTATTATTTTTTCTTTCCCATAGCTGTACCATGAACGGTTCCTTAGATATGGCCGGCATCCTTTCTTATTTGGACACCCGGTATATTGGTAGTTCGCAGAGTAATTATTTGTTTCATTAAAAATTGTAGATAATAAATTTAACTCAGTTACCAGTAGTGCAGATTCAGAGACGAGAGCAACGTGGATGTCGATGCAGAATTACTAATAACTTTATTTGAGGGAAGTCCTGTGCTATGGGATAAACCCATTGAAGAATATCAGAACAAAAATTTGACGTCCGCAGTTTGGGTAGAAAACAAAGGTTGTACCCAATACATTCTTTCGTATCTATATCTTCGACGAAGGTAGCGTAAATACAGTAAATACAAAACTTTTCTTTCGATCCATGACACTACAGCACACAGGTGCAGTGAATACTGAATAAAATATACGTCCCTGTTTACTTCTCCAAAAACAAAAAATTGTATCATGTGCAAACGCTTAAAAATCGTGTCCGGCAAAAACGATAAACAGTGCCGGATGAAATCTGAATCGTGTGCAAGAAGTGATTTGTGTTAACAACTTTAACGCTTTTTTCCTTTTTTACCCCTTTCTCGTAAACCGCCTGGGTTACTACCGATGCCGAACTTTCGGCCCCCTGCACACTCTGAAACCTTGTTGATTAGAAGAAGTTTGTCTTCTTTATGGTAAAAACTCTTGGTTTTAATAAATTAAACTAAAGGTGAGAAAAACATTTTCTTTTAATATCGGGTCCCCTAACTACGGCATGCGCAAAATGGAACATTTTTTGTTCTGTTTGATATCATATCTCGTTATCCTTGTATGATGAATTCGAATCACATTAATACGATTTACATAATGTCATAAAACAGGTTTTGCGCATAATCTAATATATAAAAATCTCGTGTCACGGTGTTTGTGGTCGCACTCCTCCGAAACGGCTCGACCGATTTTTATGAAATTTTTTTCGTACATTTGGTAGGTATGAGAATAGGTCGTAAAGTATTTTTCACCCTCCTACCCCCACCCCCCATCTTTTAATCGCGATTTTAGTATTTCTGTATGAACTATCCAAATAATTGAATTTTTTTGTACATTTGGTAGGTATGAGAATAGGTCGTAAAGTATTTTTCACCCTCCTACCCCCACCCCCATTTTTTAATTATGATTTTAGTATTTTTGAATGAACAATACCCAAATTGAAATTTTTTGTACATTTGGTAGGTATGGGAATAGGTCGTAAAGTTTTTTCACCCTCCTACCCCCAACCCCCAATTTTTTAATTGCGATTTTAGTATGTTTGTATGAACAATCTATATATATAAAAAACGGCTGGACCGATTTTGTTTAAATTTTTTGTGTGTGTTGGAGTGGGTCCCTGGATGCTTTACATTCACAATTGGACCCGGTAGGTGGCTCTGCAATCGGGTTCTAGGAATTTTTTTGAACGGCTGGACCGATTTTGATGAAATTTTTTGTGTGTGTTGGAGTGGGTCCCTGGATGGTTTACATTCACAATTGGACCCGGTAGGTGGCGCTGCAATCGGGTTCCAGGAGTTTTTTTTAACGGCTGGACCGATTTTGATGAAATTTTTTGTGTGTGTTGGAGTGGGTCCCTGGATGGTTTACATTCACAAATGGACCCTGTAGGTGGCGCTGCAATCGGGTTCTAGGATTTTTTTTACGAAAATTTTTTTAATGTCGGGCAGGACAACGTCTGCCGGGCCCGCTAGTTATTGATAGGAATATGGACAATAAATAATATTTTATGTTAAAAATCGGCGGCTTGGGCTTGTATTAGTTTTTAACAATTCGAATCCGGCATCATTGCGACTGTATTCTTGTCTTTCAGAAACAAAGGTGAGTAAAATGTTTGTAAAGGTGTATAAGTTGAGGTGGTATGCAGACGTACGCTGTGTGCTGTGAATTTCATTGGCGACTTGTGGGAGTATAATTGTCGAGCATCCAGCAAATTTTACTCATAAATTGGTCAGAACAGCGGTCAAGTGATTGGACATACAGTAAGTTCAGCTTCTCTCGGCATTCTGGAGATATAAACATGTCAAACGCGTGCGACGAGTGCAATTCAAAAATAGCAAATCAGAAGAAATCTGTAAAATGCATCGAAAAATCATTTTCGAGAGTAGGTATGCCATCAAGAGTATTTGGAATCGTCTGTGTTACCTAACAATTACCCATGTACTAAATTGGTTGATCAACCTTCAGCGCTAGAAATTATGAAGGAAATACAAAATGTTCGTGTTCAATAGGGTAAGTCGCTCGATCTGGCTTATCCTCGAAAATGAACATATTCTTATAACGGTAGAGCACATACACATATTATTTCATGCTCTTACAGTTCCCTTCGTTGGAGATTATAATATTGGCAATTGCCATAGGTTAGGGCGATCGGTAGGTGACGTACTCAAATGTTCAAAAGGTCATTCTCATATAATATAGTCAACACTTACAATAACTTACCTAAAGCCATAAAGATGATGTCTTCAACTGTAATCTCTGCACATCTATGATTTGTAATAGCCTCCGGATATTTGATAATGCCTATATTTACTGATTTATTGCAACTTTCGAGAAAATTGTTCAAACTTTAAAATTATTAACAATCGAAGGGGGCCATCCCGTTTTCAGCTGGTTTTCTCTTATGCTGCAATTCTGTGCACAAAACCGTAACTCTGTAAATTCGTAATGCCGTAACTTACAGAAAAACTATAAATTCATAGTCTAGCAAACTCCAACCGTAAATATTTATAAGAAATACGTTATATTTAGGTATAGGAAACTGTAACCTAAATACTACTCAGAATTGCTCATATACAACTGGAAATTCTTACAGAGTTCACATAGTTACTTACAGCTCTTACAGACTTGCGCAGAATTGCAACATTAATTTCTTAATACTACCTAACCTTTGGTGGAACCCTCAAGCAAAACCCAAAGCTGAGGCGTTTGCCCCCGTTTTACCTAGGTATAACAAACATATCTGATATCTCGATAATTCCTTATACAAATTTTTCCCCATCTTCGACTAAATTAGCAGAGAACGGCGAAAAAGTTCCATACATACTGAACTAACGGCCGGTATCTGAGTTTCGATCTCGCCGTCAAATTTGTACGCTAACAGCCTGACGAAAACTCGAAAATTCTATTTATCTACGCAAATTGGGCCTGCAGGTAAGCCGAAGTAAAAAATCGAAGCACTCGGTCGCCGAATTATTATTTGACACTGTCAAAATGTGACGTTGTCAAATTGACAGTTCGTGTTTTCCGTACTTAATTTCCAAGTCAGATCTGCTGGGCGAACATTTAATAATAGTTGAGAGTAATGCTACTTTGTATTGTAGCTGCTCAAATCTGCTGAATGCCACAAGTGACCATTGTTTATCAATGTGCGTTTCGGCCTCGGCGCAAATACACGTCTGAGCGATAAATTTGTCACTCTTGGTTAGTCATTAAATTCGATATTTATGTACACGTTTTAACGATTGCGCCATAGTTCATAAATCTGTTAATTACACAAGCTCAACACTTTCAGTCTCTAATATAAATGCCTCATTTGTAATCACGCTGAAAATGTATAATAGCAATTTTTTTCAAAATTTTGTTTCAGATACCTGACGACGACGATTATCCGAAAAATGACAGCAAAAGTACAGACGGCCGTGATATAATTAAAACGTCAAAAGTAGCTGATTTCGAGTCTTCCAAAGAAACTCTGCAAGATCAGACTCACTCTTCCGGCGAGACGGAGATATTAGAAAAAGAAAATAGTCAAATTGTTGAAAACAGCGGGTCTGAATTTGCCGAAAGTCTTCCTCAAATCGATCCCCCCAAAGAAGTGGCGCAACTAGAACAGTTAAATTATGAAGAGAGAAAACTGAGCGATCCAGATTCGAAAGAGAAACAAGTTTTGGGAAAAAGACCTCGCTCTTGCGGTGAGACTACAATATCTGGAAAAGATACTGGTAAAAACAGCGATTCATTACTTTCATATACCATTCCTAAGAAACCGCACTGTGGGGAAAAAACTCCTGCGAATGTCGTCCAAAGGAGGAATACCGTAGCCTCGTGGATTTCGCAACAAGATTGTCCCAAGCCGGCGAAAATTGTTCGCAGAACCAGCGATCAAAGTGAAAGGGAAGACCCTAGACAATACAGAATGAGTCAAATTGGTAGATTACTTGTGAATAAACTTAAGACAGATGAGAAATCCAAAGATTTTGTTCTAAAGCAACAAAGAGAAGTGGATGATATGCTAAAGGATAAAGAAACAAGACAAGGAGAGAAGCTACTAGGAGAAGTAATGAAACCCGAAGATTCTCGGAAAAAGGAAGGTGTGACGACGAAATCGTTGCTGAAACGAAGGCACAGCGTTTACTGTGACAGCAGCCGCCGGGAAAGAACTCGAGGAAGGCCCCCCAAACGCAGTAAATCGTTAGAATTGGAATACCGGGATGTATATCCCATTGTGACCCGTTCCAAGTCCGACCAGTATGGTCTTTGGGGTCTGCTGCCCGATAGAACTCGCCGTTCTTCTCTGAAGTCCTTGAAGCAAGTGGATGAAAACAAGCAGATTCAGAAGGAAAATCCGAAAGAAAATCCGAAAGAAAATCCGAAAGAAAATCCGAAGGAAAATCCAAAGGAAAATCCGAAGAAGAAGGTGCCGGGGAAGCGGATGTCGTATTCGGTTGAATCGAACAGAGAAGTTCCGCCCATCAAGAAAAATGATCCGGTCTGCAAGGGACAGATGATTAGCTTGGAGGAGTTCAGGAGGAAGTACAAGGAAGCGGCCGAGGTGAGCAGTCCGCACATCAGGCCCAGTAGCGATACGTCTATGGAGAGCAAATTCAAAAACCTGTTTGGGGACACAGGTACTGACGATGAAGATGATTTGCAGTTCGATGAATTGCAGGTTCGTAACTTGATATATTTTTTCTTGTCGCGTTGTTAATTTATTGTTTGCTTCAGCGCCGCCCTGCACATTTTGTAATTGTACACTTGAAATTGTTAGAATTTTATTTTATCTACTTGTCGCTTTTGTACAAGTTGGGTTCATTGTGAACACTGGTATCAGATAACATTGTGAGCAGCAACTGTAAAGTTCCGTTTGAGGTTCCGTTTTGGTAGTGATAAGAAATTGCTGTGCGCCAGGTTAATTCCAAAATGGAAATGAAAATCTTATGTAGATAGAAATCGACTTCAATTTTACAATCGCATTATGATGTCTTTGAAATCTAACTATTCTATTTGAAATTTCGCCTGGTGGAGGAGAACATTGAATTTGCGCGAAATCGTTTGAAACCAATATTATTATTAAGTGTCTAATTTTTTACTGTAACAAATGACAATTTACGATCTTCTCAGGGCGTCCCGATTTTTTTTATTTGAGCATCCACTTAAATGGCCTTGTCGAAGTCTCGGCTGTCTCGCTTACGCTCATTGATTGTCTCTGTGAACTAGGTATTCGTTTTTCAAGTAAGATCAAACAACTTTCGGAGTTTCTACCTGAAAGTTTGTATACTTAAACTTCTTGTTGTTTAAATATGCGCCATCATCTCAGTTTTCTTGTAATTTCGGAAAGAAAAGCCTAATTTCCAATTTGCAATAGATTTTCAAGAGTAAATGTATAAAATTTCAGGCAGAAACTCAAACTGCTTCAAACTTGATTTTGGTGCTACTGAGTGTACTAAATCAAGTTTTCAATAAAACTAGTAGGTAATTATTGTTTTATTTAAACTTTCTACCCACGAACAAAATTCGACAAGAACAAAAGCTATAAAGTGAAAGGTGGCGCCTTTTATGTTTTATTCAAAAATAAATGCATATTATTGTTTAGGTACCCGAAAAACCTTCCTATGCCAAGTTTTACTGAAATAAATTAAACTGTGCATGAGAAATATGTAATGAAATAAAACGAAATAAAAAATTGGTGTTCGGCCTATAAATAACTTTTTAAGGAAACAGAATTGTACTGAGATAAATTGACCCAGATCGGTGCTATGATACCGACTTTCTGATTGGTTGTATCCAAAGTGGATAAGACAGGTGTAGGTACCGACTGGCCGCTAAAAGGTTAGTAGTATTTGTCCGAGCTTAAAGGTAAGAGAAGGGAAGTGCGAGAGGCGAATCGAGCAGATTTGCCATATTTCGCGCGTAGGAAATGGTTTACTCCAAAAATGCCAAGATGTTGTGATTATTGGGTCGTGGAGCACAGAAATGCCCATGCCAGTTTTTGTTTTTGGTACAGGGATGTGTGGCAGACCCGTAAATTTGTAAAAAAATTGCTTAAAAAAGTATTATAGGTTTAGGACCGGGGTTTGCGGGAAGCGCTAAATTATGAAAAGTAATCCAGCGGACGCGGTTCGCTTGTTGTGAATTCTGGGACACTGACCCGCTGCAGGGGTCAAACTGTGTAAATAAATCACTCCCAAAAAATCGTAGGTTTACGCATGGGGATTGGAGGGATCTCCTAATTTACCCCCAAACATCATGAATGTCGACTCCCATTCATTTTGGTTGGTACAAGGAGGCGCCACTCTCGCGACATTTTGTAAATTCACTCAGGTAAAAAAATAATAAGTTTATGAATGGCGTTCAGTAACTTGTTAAATATAAACATACTGAGTGCGAAAATGCATTCGCCATCGTTGAAAAGTCGTCTTGCCATTCACGATAATTGATTGTGTACCGAAGAAATAGGAGAACGCGCGAGGCCATTCTAGCTTTACGACTACTAATACAAAAAGCAATAGAAAAGGGAAAGAGACCCTATAAAGGATTCGCAGATTTGGAAAAAGCCTTCGACAATGTGAAATGGAAGATGTGCTCAAAACGGTAGGGATTAAGTATAGGGATAGAAGAATAATTCATAATCTACACAAAGAGCATACGGCAGTTACAGAATTTGAGCAGAAACATAGAGAAGTAGATATCTGAAAGGGAGTGAGGCAGGGACGTGCGTTATCGCCTCTAGTTTTCAATTTATATATCGAAGATGCGATGAATATTGTTGAAGACAGAATAGCTGCTGGAATTAATATACAGGGTCAAAGTATTAATATGCTCAGATTCGCGAATGATATAGCAGTATTAGCATCCAGCAAAGAAGAATTAGGAAAGACTCTGGAACGAAATGGAAGCAGTTTTGTTTTGACGGAGGGCTATGGTATGAAGATCAATAAAAAGAAAATGAAAATTATGGTGAGTAGGAGGCGTGAAAATAGGGCTAAAACTAAAATGCAAATAGGAAACGTGAAGATAGAGGAAGTCTCATATTTCTGCTATAGGAAGTCAAATAACTCACGATGGCAGGAGCACTAGAGATATAAGACAAAGAATAGCGCAGGGCCGAGTTGCATTTAATAAAAAGAAACAACTATTATGCTCGGAAATGATAAATGTAGAAACTCGGAAGAGGCTCTTAAAAACGTATGTATGGAGTACAGCAGTGTACGTGTGTGAAATTTGGACGATAGGAGAAGCGGATAGGAAAAAAGAAGCATTTGGAATGGGGCGCTATAGACGCATGATGAAGATACTGTGGATAGATAAGGTTAGCAACAGAGGTATTAGAAAGAGTTGGAGAAAAGCGAAATTTATGGAAGACGGTAAGGAATGGGAGAGATAGGATAGTAGCACACCTTCTGAGGCACGAAGGCTTAGTTCGCAACATACTAGAGTCAGAGATAGGAATAAGAAGAGGTAAGGGTAGGCCCAGATTGGACTACTGCTCTCAAGTAGTTAGGGATGTAGGATGTTCAACTTTTGGGGAAAAGCGGTAGGTTAGCTCAGGATAGGAAAGATGGACTTACGCGTCCAACCAGTTTTCGGACTGAATTCTTTATGATGAAGGGTGAAAATTAATAATTGCTTTCTTTCAACCTTTCTAGCGGGCCCTTGTACCACCGTTCAACGAGAGGGAATGTATTTTTGTAATCAGTAGGTTCATCATAATCAAATTCTTGAACGCCATTCATAAACTTATGATTTTTTTACCTGACCTGCGTGAATTCACAAAATGTCGCGAGAGTGGCGCCTCTTTGTACCAACCAAAATGAATGGGAGTCGACATTCATGATGTTAGGGGGTAAATTAGGAGATCCCTCCAATCCCCATGCGTAAACCTAGGTTTTTTTTGGGTGATTTATTTACCCAGTTTGACCTCTGCAGCGGGTCAGTGTCCCAGAATTCACAACAAGCGAACCGCGTCTGCGCTTCCCGCAAACCCCAGTCCTAAACCTATAATACATTTTTAAGCAATTTTTTTACACATTTACGGCTCTGCCACACATCACTGTACCAAAAACAAAAACTGGCATGGGAATTTCTGTGCCCCACGACCCAAAAATCAGAACATCTCAGGCATTTTTGGAGTAAACCTATTATGCACAATTCTTGGTCTATGGGCTCCTGGTCTATACAGGGTGATTCAGAACGGGCGTGCCAAATTGAAATGGGTGCTAGATGAACTCCAAATAAGACGAAAAGTTTATATTAACATATGTTCTAAAGTGACTACTAACAAAGATACAGGGTGTAAAAGTTTTCATATTTTTTTATTATTTTTTTTTATTGCCTTAGTAACTAGGAAAGTTATTGAGTTGAAATTTAAGGTGTCGTTTTCATTTGCCAAGTTCTAATTTTCCAAAAAAATTTGCTCTGCTAGCCCCATCAGTAGCGTAGCTACGGGGTAGGCCGTTTATTTATTTCCCCAATCCAATGTTACGCTACTGGCGAATGCAGGTGATATTAATGTATTTGATATCTACGTTTAATTTGGGAAGAAATTGGTATCTTCAAAATTTTTCCTAAAATGCTTAGTTTTTGAATGAAATAGCACATGCACTGAAATTTTCCATAATGCAATAATGGCTTCACCGATATGCAAGGAAAGTGAAAATTGAAAAAAATAGTTTATTAAGAATAACACTAACAAAACTAACAAGAAGAACGGGAAAACACATCAATTATTACATTACGATATTTTAAAAAATATTAAAACTTTTACACCTTGTATCTTTGTTAGTAGCCACTTTAGAACACATATGTTCATATAAACTTTTCGTCTTATTTGGAGTTCCTCTAGCACCCATTTTAATTTGGCACGTCCGTTCTGAATCACCCTGTATACACCTACATTTTTATTGCTCCCTGAGGCAGCGCACAAATACACCACTTCAAGTGAAGATTGAAAATATAAATAGATTCATAACAACGCAAACTGCGGCAAGTGATTTTTGTGATCTTTGGTCACGCACTTTGCAGATTTCTTTAGACAATCCTCTGCCAGTTTTCAACTTTGCGTTTGTGACCAATATTATTTAGCAAACGTACAGTTAAAAATCGTTAAAATGGGGGAAGAATATTTTTACCAAGTCGGAATTTGAAATGTTTTTGCATATTTTGTTCTTATCTGTATTTGAGGGTGGTCTGCCAAGGGTGTTTAGTGATTTACATATGGCAAGTCGGGGTGGTTATCCAAGTTCTGCCACTTGAAGAGTGGGTATAAGAGTTTCGAGATACATACTTTAATTTATTGCCGCATTTCTGTTCGTTTTGAAAGTCGTCGGAAATAACAAATGGGGTATTCTCATTCAAGATTGATCACGTGGCAGAGGGTGGTATAACCTTCGCCTTTGACAACTTTACAACCATTTATTATAACTGTTCGAGGAGGTTTGATGAGAAGATGCGGAAAGAAAATTAAACAAATTGGGCCAATTCGTCGTGATACCAAAAAATTAAAGATTTAATTTGAAACTAAATTATTCTCGTAAAAATATGTTTTTCTACTCACTACATACAACGTGTCCAAGATAAGGAGGGCCAGTATGGGGATATTGAATATGACAAGAGATACGGATTTGGTTAAATGGGAAAAAAGTTGTGTAATTAGAGGGCCAACAAAATGGCGCCTAGAAATCCTTGATAAGATTTTCTGTTTTTGAGTTATTTTGAAAAAAACTGAATTTATGGATTTTTAAGTATATTTTTTTCTGGCTTTAATATTAAAGTTAGAGCGAAACTGACAAAACTTCCTCATAGCAACTTTTGATGAAATTAAAGATTTCATTGCCAATTTTTTTTATTCTACGTTTCGTCTTCGAGCAACCATCATCAACTTAATTTTTTTAAATACGGTCCTGATTTTCTGATGTCAAATTTTATTAGCCCTTTTTATTCTGATTTCAACAATGTACCACACATTATGGTTTAATTACGTTTCGACCCTTTTTTGGCCATCATCAAAGAATTTTTAAGATACGGACCTGTATGTCTCATAGTTTTGTAAAAAATATGTACATACAGTATAAGTTTGGCAATTTTTAAGTGCACCACAAGAGTTTCACGAATCTGTTAGATGATACTAGCGATAAGCACCTACCCTACTCTAAGCATAGCGCATCTTGCAGTTTTGGAAAATCTTGTTCGTTTCTGATATCAGAAGAAAGCCCAACTAACTGTATTTCTCATAATTTTTAGAAAATTAAGAGAAATGCAGGTCCGTATCCTAGAAATTTCTTGATGATAGTTAAAAACGGGTCGAAACGTAATTAAACCATAATGTGTGGTACATTGTTGAATTCAGAATAAGAAGGGCTCATAAAATTTGGCATCAGAAAATCAGGACCGTATTTAAAAAAATGAAGTTGATGATGGTTGCCCGAAGACGAAACGTAGAATAAAAGAATTGGCAATGAAATCTTTAATTTCATCAAAAGTTGCTACGAAGAAGTTTTGTCAGTTTCGCTCTAATTTTAATATGAAAGTCAGAAAAAAATATAGTTAAAAATCCATAAATTCAGTTTTTTCAAAATAACTCAAAAACGGAAAATTATATGAATTGGTGGCAGTTCCGTACATCCCATTTCCGTACAAGGCGAAATCAGTGGCAGTTCCGTACACGATGCAGTGTCGCGATACTGGGGATCATTTGTAAGAAACTGTCATTAGCAATAGTGGCAGTTGCGTACGGGTATAATCCCTTACTGACAGTATACTCGGAGAGCATTCTAAGAATCACCCGGGTTGTTTACGTAGGTACCTGAACATAGAATTTTGGATTTAGTCTAGGGATGCAACGTTTAAACGTTTAAACGTTTAACCGCCCGTGTGGACACTACCCGTTTAAGGGAACGTTTAAACGCAAGGCAGATAAAATTTAAATATCATTAAATTTCAGATAAACAAAGCCGCGGCTAGCGCTAGGCGCGCACCCCGTAAGAGCAAAAGCGACGCGTCGCGACGCGGCCGCTTAGATATTGCAAAACCGGCATGTACTTTTCAAATTTATTGTTTGCATCCCTTTGACGACTTTCGCCGCCGTTGTGGCGGCCATCATTCAACGGAATATGTATTATTTTATGATTATTTATAACCCAACTTACAAACGACGTTTGATATTTTTCTAATTATTAAAGTTTTAAAACAATATTGCAATATTGGTAAGCTACGCGTAGGGTGCGCGTTTAAACGGTTTAAACGCCGTTTAAACGTTTAATATACGCGTTTAAACGTTTACGAAAAATCGCTAAACGTTGCATCCCTAATTTAGTCCCATTTCGTGTGTTCCCGTTTCTTGCGTCGTTGAAAATTTCTCTCCTATTGTTTTCAAATGTTAATGTTTTTGTTTTGGGGGGGGGCAACTTAAACGCTCCGCTCGCGTTCGCTCGCTTCGCTTGCCTACAGACCGGAAATAGTGGGCCGTGGAACCACTTTTTTGGCCGTATTCAGTGACGGGCGACTATAAAACAAAGCAGTACGTTTTGTATGCCTTTATTGCTGTAACGTACTGGTCCGGTTCAGGTACCTATGTATGTACGTAAACAACCCGGGTGATTCTTAGAATGCTCTCCGAGTATGCGGTCACTAAGGGATTTGTACCTGTACGCAACTATCACTATTGCTACTTACAGTTTCTTAGAAATGACCCCAGTATCGCGACACATGCATCGTGTACGGAACTGCCACTGATTTCGCCTTGTACGGAAATGGGATGTACGGAACTACGACGATACCAAATTATATCAAGGATTGCTAGGCGCCATTTTATTGATCCTTTAGTTACGCAACTTTTTTCCCATTTAACCAAATCCGTATCTCTTATGTCATTTCCAATATCCCCATACTGGCCCTCCCTATTTTGGACACGTTGTATATAGAAAGCAGGATTTTTCTCCCTCATTTCAGAAAACGGAACTCTCTTTCAACCAGCGGGAGGTAATATATTTTATCTACGCCCGCCAGTTAAGAACTTCTTAACGCACTAATTTTGGGTGCGTTAAGGAGTTTATTACCGCACTTGTTTTTCTTATCGCACTGCTTTTCAACCAATCAAATTAAGTTAATGACAGTAGCATTAAATATAATATTAATTAATATGTCAATTTTTACAATCGCCATCTCGATGTGTCGCCATGTAGTTTCAATGTTCTGATTTTCTCTATAAGGGCCGTCTGACACGATTTTTGAAAATCGCACAGTTCATTCATATTTTGTAGTCAGCTTTGAGACTTTGACGTTTACTGAATAAATATCCTGTCGCGTCTTTCTTTAGATAATTTTTTATCAGAAAAATCTCTTGAAAGGTGTAGCCGTCGAACATTTTAATGGCTACTCCGTAGAAGACCTAAATATTTTATATAGGTACGAACTGGTCATATTATGAATTGGAGGACAAGAGAACAAATCAACGTGTCATTCATGAGCTGGTCGGAATTATTATAATATTATGCTCATGCATAGTAAGTTAGTAGGCTACTTCGAAATTTTGACATCGGTTAATATCGACAACAAATCCTTAAATAAAGTTACTGTTTTATGAATAAATTTGTCTTCTTAAGGGGTCGTAGGAAAAATAGTGTACATAACTCGATGGAAAGTGTATTTCCTGTAAACTCGCGTGATTTTCTGCACTCGGCTACGCCTCGTGCATAAAATTTCACGCTCATATGAAATTTGTCACTTTCCATGCTCGTTACGTAAACTTAGTTCAAAAATAACTATTTCCTACGACCCCCTAGGAAAGCGGCACGTTGCATACAGAATAGTAGGCCGGAAACTTGACAATTGCGTTACCCACACAATCAATATTATTGACAATAATATTGACAATATCGTGATTCGACCAATAATACCGTGTTTTGATTGGTCAAAAAACGACATTGTCAATATTCGTGTGCGGTCAATATCGTGTGCGGTCAGCTATACGCTAAACTCAAACCTATGCTGTTATTTTTGAAAATCGCACAATTCATTCATATTTTGTAGTCTGCTTTGAGATTTTGACGTTTACTGAATAAATATCCTGTCGCGTTTCTTTTTAAGTCTAATAATTTTTTATCAGAAAAATCTCTTAAAAGGTACGGCAGGTGAACATTTTGATGGCTACTCCGTGGAAGACGTAAATATTTTAGGTACGAACTGGTCATTTATGAATTGGCGGGCAAGAGAACAAATCAACGTGTCATTCATGAGCCGGTCGGAATTATTAGAATATTATGCTCGTGGTAAGTAGTTAGTAGGTTACAGGCTACTTGGAAATTTTGACATCTATTAACATAGACAACAAATCCTTAAAGCCTGTTTACAGTCCGCAATTTTCGTTGCGTGCAACTATAATTTCCTGCAATTTCTACCACGCGCATGCGCCATGAACACTAAACTTACAATGATTGCAATTACAACTTACAAGTATCACAAAAAAATTATAACAACTTAAAATGTTTGTATTCTAATGATGAATTGTATTCTAATTCCTATACAAATAAAAACCCATACCGTATACAAAATTAAATGTAAAGACAGAAAAAACATAATGTATTGGTCAATCCAAAAATCATTTAGAAACCAGACTGAAACAACACAAACACAAAAACAGTAATAATATGAAAAACAACAATCATACTTTTGAATTCAATGATACCGAAATTTTAGAACAAGAAAAAATTTAAAATCGAATGTTTTTAGAAATGATTTATATAAAAAAAGACCAAAACTCTATAAATGATAGAATTAATATACAAAATTTAAGTTAAATTTACTGTAATATACCTAATAAAATAAATCCTGCTCTCTGCTACTTGCGTATTAGTATTATTGTTGGATTAAATACATATTCCCTTTTCTCTTATAAAAAAATCAAATGTTTCCAAAATCGAAAGTGTTAAAATTTTTATATTTACATGAACAGTTAGATAGCTACCGTATAAATAGTTTTTATTATTTAGAAAAATTTGTTTCTTCTGACAAGTATACCGTAAAAGCTACGTACTTATTCGCCAAGGGAACAATGATGAACTTTTTTGTTTATGTTGCGTGTCTCCTAAAATGTTTGGGTTTGTTTCAGTAAGTTAACTGTTTCAGTAGCAAAGTAAAATAATTGTTGCTGTTTGTTGCGTGTTTCCATCTCGAGTAGGTAACATCAAAGGAAAAGTTGGAACAAGTGGAAACAAATCTAGTAGGAACGACTTTTAATAAGGTTTAAGTAAGAATGTTGTTTCATCAAAATTATAATAACTTGAGCGGAGTCCTCGCCTCTTTGTGGAAGACACCAAGGATACTGTTATCGTATGTAATATAACAAGTGCTATGATTATCATCGATGATATCTACGAGCTGAAACCGAACTGGAGATTCAACGAGTCCGAAGGACGAGTTGAATGTCCTGTTTCGGTTTCACGAGTGATATCCTCGATAATTAATCATAGCACGAGTTATATTTGGCGAGAGAATATAATGAATAAGAAACATTTAAAGAATGAAACTTAATTTACATTTGAAATATGACATATCAACTGTCAGATTTGACAAATAAAATTTATTTAATACTTTCTGATGGTCTGAATAATATCCTATTCCTAACAACGGACCAAAATAAGGTGATAGATTTTTTGTTTTTTTACTATCGCTGAGATAGCCATGTAACCAAGCAAATTTTTAATTTCTATTGGTGCAAATCGCGTCAAGTGACTTATGAATTATATTCTCGTGGATTTATTTGTGTACAGCAGCTGATACTGACACTGCGACTTTTTCAGTGTCCGAAATATTTCCGAAAATCTAAAAATAAATACCAAATTTGGCGCCCTCTAACTCGGAAGCGAAGCATTTTTACGCTGTAGTTTATTTGAGACACCCTAATTATTTTCGGCAGTTCTATCGACTCCTGAAGTTGTCAAGATTAAAACTGAATCACCCTGTATAGACAAGAGTATTACATTTTGTATTACATTTTGTATTAATTTTTGTTCTTCTAAAATTTCGCACTCTATGGATTGTATTATTATCCCACAAAAACTCCGATTTATTTCACCCACCAGTCGGTTTTATTGTGGCTATAAACTTAAAAATTGCCATGTTTTTTCCTCATCTGTTTCTGTGTAACACGTGTCCGTCAGTGGGACCCCATTAATTTTTATGCGGGTAGGTACCTTTTGCCGGGGCGAAGCAGGGATGAGGGAGCTATCGTGGGAATAGTGCTGTTTAAGCGCATTTTTCTCAGTGAATGTGAACTAAGCACGAGCTGAGTGCCTACTCGATTCATAAACATAGCGAGATTTGAAATGTGTTCAGGCGTTGTGTTCTCTCGCATCGGGACGTTGTGTTTATTATTTTCTTTCGTTCATTCTTCGTTCAGTTTCAGTCTTTCAGTGTTTCAGTTCAGTGGACGAAGGGTTAACGATATGTTGTGATTTGTGTTATGTGCGAGACGATGCCGAGTTTGCGTACCAAAAATGAACTGAAGTTGGTGGAAAAGATCAAAATTATAATGGGGTTCTCAAGGGGTGGGAACAGTGCCAGGGAGCTGGCCAAAAAATTCGGCGTCGGTATTACGTTGATCGACAAAATTTTGAGAAACAGAAATGAGCTGGTGAAGGAATTCCGAAGCGAAGCATCCCGAGGATGGCTCGTTGTAGGTTATTTTATTTTACGTTGTAGCGACAATCCATATAAACTAATATTAATGATAAAAATATGAAAGTTACAAAATGTTTAAAGTTAGTTTCGAGGTTCGCTGCCTTTGAATGCAAAAATATATCGCTCATCAGATCGCTAAAGAATCACGTTTTAAAACCCATAAATCAGAATAGAAACCCACAATATTTTCTTTGTGCAATGAATAAGAGCTTCGATTTTTTACGGTGTAAAAATGCTTCGCTTCCGAGTTAGAGCACACCAAATTTGAAATTTTTAGATTTTTGGGAATATCTCGGAAACTGAAAAGTCTTCATATTTGGTACGTGTTGTACACCACCATACATACAATTCGTTATCTAGTTGTAATTCGCATTATTGTTAAGTGTAATACGCAATAATTATTTAGATACGTAATTTGTGCCACGCAGTTGTTAGTCACCCTTCTTGTTTTATTTATATTACTTGATGATCTTAGAAAGAGTTGGAGAAAAGCGAAACTTATGGAAGACAGAAATAATGAATATGATAATATCGAATTATCTGTAATGAGTGGTACCTACTGGACTGTTCGAACAACTACTCCTCGAGCAAATACCGCACCAGGCATTGGCTTTGCTGCGAAAGAGACCTGCCAGTTCCGAATTTAGACTTCTGCAGCCGTTGATAGAATTGAATATCTCCGTTATTGCTAACTTTTGCTGCGAATGTTCAGTCTGTAGCATCTTTTGGTGAATTCGTTGAGGTCAACATGTTTATCTCACCCTTTACAGGCTGTAAAGACTAAAATGATTGTGGAAGACAAATAGAGGATTGCAGTTATACGAATTTCTTCAGATACGGCGAATCGGTTCGATGCACCTAGTACCATGTAACCAGCTAGAGCAGCTTGCAGCACTAACTTTTTTCATAAAATAAGTCTTTGGATTTTCATAAATTCCGGCAATTGTGTCTAAACACATTTAAAGCTGAAGAACTTCAGGTACATTTGGAAGAAATGCTGTTTTATATAACCCCATTTCCTGTTTTTATTGCTACCCCAAATCCGGTACTTCAATGCCGACAAAAGGTTTAGTATACCCAATTTAGAAAGCAGAAATATTTATTTGCTTCATTTCGGGGAAGGATTTTATAAATCATCCAAACCAAATAGAGGCACAGACTGAGACCTGAGACGCCAGACGCATAAGCTTTCAGACAGCAAGTGGAACATGTGTGGTGTCAGCTGTAAGATGTCTCTGAGTTGAGAAAGTGTAAGCTCGTAGACCATTTTTGTGCTGAAGTGTGTTGTTCTCAAATCGCCAGTGTAAAACTACTTTAAATTATAACTTTGGTGGACATAATTATTATTTTAGTGATGAAGTTACGCAGTCACCTATATAATACAAGGAAGGGTTTGAAGTTACAAAGCCAGAAAAAAAGTGCAATAATTATGCTCAGAAAGGGAGCTACCAACATTTTGACGACGAAAGTTGGTGTAGAATTTAAGACGGTTGGAATGGTTTTGAAGGGTTTAAAGAGGAAAAACAAGTCTCCACGTGTCTCTGTAAGT
Organism: Xestobium rufovillosum; assembly: GCA_963966045.1. Taxonomy (NCBI): domain Eukaryota; kingdom Metazoa; phylum Arthropoda; class Insecta; order Coleoptera; family Ptinidae; genus Xestobium; species Xestobium rufovillosum. The sequence continues at coordinate 7,064,854 of OZ014503.1, read as the reverse complement.
TTGCATGTTTCCGATTGAATTCAGTAGGGTCCTTGAATGAATTTTAATATTTCATTGGAATTTGTGACATTTTATGTTAATTGAACCTCTGGAAAGAAAAACATTATTAGCTATGTAATAATAAATTTTGTTTCACGTGTGGACATTGAAATATGACGTCAAAGCTAAACAGTGTGCTGTTGGTCATGACGTCGCATTATAGCAAATTTTGCTGTGCATATTTACATCTGCCTGCACGTGCTTTCGCGTTGTAGGGATTGTGTATATGTTATTGTAGTTTATATTGTTTTAAAATTTTATAATTGCGTACCTATTCAATTTTCTATTAAATTATGTGAAATAACGGAGAAAGACTTCTGATAGGTCAATATGATAATTTACAGAAGGTAGGATTCATTAATGGCCGCCGAGTTCCCAGTTTTCTGCAACCAAAATACGGGAAATAAAGACTTAATGGTAACAGTCAAAAATACATCTAGTTTAAGCGTGTATTATTTAACAAGATCTTGTGTACAATATTAGACTATAATTAATTTGAGAATAACAAAAATATCGAATATTGCTCCACTTAACCATTTCTAAAATATTTTTCTTTTTGGGAAATAAATACGATTTTAAATCTTTTGCACTCGCCTGTATATCCATCTGAAATCTGACGTGTTTTTCATGCAATAACTTTTATCAAAATGTCTTGACGAAATTGGCAATGAAGAAAATTCCCATGTTATATTGGAAACTTTTTATGGCGTACACCTGCGTGTAATAAATATTATTTAACAATTTTGAGTACCTAAAACTATTCTGAATTTTTATTAAATTGTTCATTGGCAGCCTTTCTATCCATATCAAAAGTATCGGTTTCTCACAATATTGCTTTTCGTTAATATCATCAGTGTTGGAAAAATTAGCTGAATATGTTATCCATATTACTATTGTTGATATTAATAACGATCTTATCTTTGTAAACATCGATATCACGGAAATATCAGTTTTATTACACCATATCAAAAACATTGAAATTTCAAAAATATATGATCGGTTTTTCACAGAATCGCTTATCAATGTTGTCGACAACATCTAGCAGCCGTAATCAGTACAGTACTTCTTTCATTTAAGAGTTAGCAGGAAAAACTGTAATGCGTATGTTTCCTTTTCTAGATGTTGGAAAGAAATGAAGGAGCTACCAAAGAAAATAGTAAAACCCAAAAGTCTGACAAGCCTCTTACCAAAGAACAACCAAAAGTTGAGGAATCCCACTTAAAATTGAAAAAAGATCCAACTCACCACACCGCTGACAGATGCAGTGATCGAGATGCTAAAACCAAGAAACCAATGACTTCTGATTCTCGCAGAAACAAAATTAATGATAAGGTCAACCGGAGAAAGGCAGTGGATAAAAGCTGTGGCAAGACGGGCAGTCATCATACCGTGCTGGAGAAGCGCAAGAATATTTTTGATGATGGTACAAAGAATTTGGTACACAAGAAAAAGATGGCAGAGACCAGCAAAGTTGATGCTGATGTTAAAGAGAAGACTTGTACTTTGTTGAATAAACCTAAAAATGGCTGTAATGATGGACCAAAAGTTTTAGTACACAAGAAAAAGGGTCCAGCAAATAGTAAAACAGATGCTGATGTCAAAGAGAGGACTTGTACTGTTTTGGAAAAACATAAAAATGTCTTTGATGATGGTACAAAAGATTTAGTATGTGAGAAAAAAGTTCCAGAAAATATTAAAATTGATGCTGCTGGTGTCAAGGAGAAAAGTATACCGATTCATAACGTCAAAGAATTGACAAAAAAGTGCTTAGAGAGGCTTCCAAATAAGGAAAGAGTGAAGAGACTGTCAGAATCAAGCAGTAGTGATAGAGAGAATGGCACCAAAAGGAAAATAGAGGGAGAAGAGAAACGCGTACTTAAGAAGAAACGCTTGGAAAATGATGAGAAGAAGAAGAAGAGAGGCGTCAATGATAAGAACATGAAACAGAGTACCAAAAGGAAACTTGAACAGAAGGAAGAGCCCAAGTTGAAAGAAGCAAAAACTGACCAAGATCTGATCCCTTGTCCCGCCTTGGAAATCTTTCTCAACAACTTCTTCCATTCGAAGACTTTACCACATGACGATTCTAACAGCATGACTTTGAATGTCGCAGGAGTCAGCGATGGGTGTATCAGCACCACTGTACTCATCTCCGAAAAGAAGCAGTTGAGCACCTCGGTCGCAAAGGAAGTGGAGTATGTCGAGCCCAGCTGGGAGGATGCAGCTGTCATTCCGCCTAATAATTGGGAAGTGAAAACAGCAGACAAGGTGGAATTTGATCATCTGCAGTCGGTTAAAGTGGGAGAAGTTCCGGAAGTCTGCTACGCAACAATCGACTTGACTGAAAGCGATGAGGAGTATGGAAGTGTGCGGAGTAGTGTAACTCAGATGAAGAGTGTGCAGAAGAAAGAGCACAACGTGGAGAAGACCACCGATACTTGGGCATCAGAACTAATGCAGGCCATGGCCCAGAAATCAGATGCCGAGACTGTGCAGTCTACAGGTATGTACTTGCTTTTGTTAGCGTTTTTGCTCTCGTTTTTGTCTCTCATCATCATAAAGTTCTCAGTCCGAAGACTGGTTGGACGCGTACCTCCATCCTTTCCTAACCTAAGCTAAACTACGCATTTACCTAAAAATAGAACATCCTACTAATACTTCCCTATTGCTAACCCTTTCTATCCACAGTATCTTCATCATGTGTCTGTAGCACCACATTTTGAACGCTTCCGCTCTTTTTCGATCCGCTTCTCCTATTTTTCATGTTTCGCACCCGTATAATGCCGTACACCATACATACGTCTTTAAGAGTCTCTTCCGAGTTTCTACATTAACCGTTCCCGAGCATAACAGTTGTTTCATTTTGTTAAACACAACTCTATCCTGCTCTATTCTTTGTTTTATGTCTTTAGTGCTCTTACCATCGCGAGTTATTTTACTTCCTAAATAGCAGAAATCCGCGACTTCCTCTATTTCCTCATTTCCTATTAGTAGTAATGACCACGATTCGTCCAGACAGATCTAGGGACTTTTCTCCCCCCGACATGGGAACTTTTGGTTTTGGCAGACAGTTATGGTGACTTTTGCCTGAAATCTAGGGACTTTTGGGGAAATCTGGTGACTTTTTGGTAGTTGGCAGTACCGACAACGAAATCCCACACCATCCCACACCATTCCACACCATTTTACACACCCGGCGCCATTGTAGTCGAACGATTGCATCATCGGTCTTGTTGTACCTTGGTAAATACCTGTAATTCAGCCGCCATCTTGTCTCCTCGTTAATTATTATGAACGCCGTTAACTCCTGCGTGGTTATGACAGGCGCGGTTGGAGCCCGGCGACGTTTGCCTTTGCAAATTGACAGGGCCAAACATGGCGCGTACAATTGGCAGGGCCAAACATGGCGTTTACATGGTGATAGACATCGAAATAATAATACTAAGATCCGTCAAACAATGGGGGCCCACATAACCTCAAAAACAAGCATGAGGGCCCCCGGTGTCAAAGTCACTCACCAAATTGGAGCCTTCCAGCTTGTCCCAAGAGCGTTTGCCCCCCCCCCCCCCCCTAATAAGAAGCACTAAGGGGGCCCCAAACGCATCCACGAGCTGAGCGTTAGCCCCCCAAATAAAGGGCCCCACATAATCTCAAAATTAATGTTCGCGCACACACACACACGTCCATCTCGGACCACCGTTGTCTTAATACTGAATGGTTCTTCTTCAGTTATTAAAAAGGCCCAGGCCAAACATGGCGTCTACATAAAAATAATCTAGGTGGCCGACATCAGTGTGGTTTTAAGATAAGAGTTTGCCAGCGGTTATATACCGGGTGTTGTAGTAGTAGTACTAGTTGCATATTAAATACAAATTCATATCAAAATCAGATCACATAACCTCAAAAACAAATGCGAGGTCCCCCCTGCGCTTACCCAACTAGGCAGAAAGAATTCTATGAGCGGGTTCCAAGAGCGTTAGCCCCCCAAATAAAGGGCCCCACATAACCTCAAAATTAATGTTCGCACACACACGTCCATCTCGGACCACCGTTGTCTTAATACTGAATGGTTCTTCTTCTTCTTCTTCGGCCATTAAAAAAATTTGAAAATGGTGAGTCACAGACCTGATGACGTCACCACTACAAGGTACTAATAATCCAACGTGGTTCCCAAGCAGTGCCATCTGTCTTATTAATGAAGGAAACAATCATAGGACTTAGAAGATTTTTATTTTCAAAACAGATTTATAAAATGTATAAATAATACGGTGGTACACCTGTAGTGGGTATGTACATTTGAAACGAAGATGGCGGTACATTTCTAGGGAATAATACTATAGAGGCCTCAAAATATAAAATTAATAATCGGGGAGCTCTGTCTGAGAAGCGTTACACAAATACTACAAGAGTCTTAACATGCACGTCTATTGAAATTAGGTGACCCCATATAGGTACAAAATTATTAGGCGTAAAAACCTGAGGGCCCCTCGGTACTCGCTGTTTAATAGACGCCTGGAAATGCTTACATAATTTAATTTCATAATTTAATAAATATAATACGCCCAACAAGGCCATTCCTTTAGTTTCTAGAAAAATTTAAAAATAGGGGCCTGGTCCGCGAGATATGAAGTGATTATAACATGAAATCAACAGGAAACAGGAACCGTGGGGGTTGTGGGTATCGGAAACAGGGAATAGATAGTCTTTGTTATAAATTAGTTAACAAAAGTTTATTATTTGCAATGTGGTTTTAATTTTTGGAATGAGTGGCCGTGGGTATAGTGAGCTGTTCAGAGTGTGCCTGAATCTGTTTGTCTAACCGAAAGAAAATAGAAGATTATGATGATAAGGTAAGTGTCGTAATTTGTCATAAATTTAATGTTACGGTAGGAGTTTAAATTCTGAATCTGATATACAACATGTCCCCTGAAAATTTTAAATATTTGTTACAGCTTTGAATTCGATGTACAGAGTCTTTAGGCTAAATAAATATCGGTTTTGTTTTTCGCTTAAACCTTGAATCTGATATACGGCCTGACCCGGAAAATTTTAAATATTTGTTACAGACAGGGCATTTAGGTGGTAAATTGCGGTTTTGTTTTTTCGCTTAAGCCCTGAATTCGATATACGGGTTGACCCGGAAAATTTTAAATATTTGCTACAGCTTTATGTTCTATATACAGGAAATTTAGGTGTTAAATTTCAGTTTTATTTTTCGCTTAAACCTTGAATCTGATATACAGTTTGGCCCGGAAAATTTTAAATATTTGTTAGAGCTTTGTGTTCGATATACAGAGTCTTTAGGTTAGATAAATATCGGATTTATTTTTATTTTCGTTTATGCGTCAAAGTCAATATACAGGGTGGCTTGAAAAATTTTAAATATTTGTTACAACTTTGCGTTCTATATACAGGACATTTAGGTGGTAAATGTCGGTTTTATTTTTCATTTAAACCCTGAAGCTGATATACAGCATATCCCGGAAAATTTGTAAGTACTTTTTATATGGTTTTAAGTGATATATGAACCGTGTTAACATATTTGTAATGTTTGTCTTACAGCCTAAAATTTTCTATTTCGGGATTTGTATTTCTACTTACTATAACTAATATTTATCGTTTGTTTTCCTCAGAAACGGTGAATTGGTTTTCCCGGACCAGATAGCAAGCGCTCTATCAAAGGGATATTGGTTATCATGGACGTCGTGGACCGTCGTAGGAATACAACGGATCAAATCGAAGAACCAAAACATATTGTGAGTCTAATAGAGGAAAGGCGAAACTATAAAAATATGGTGAAGGAGTTGCAGAACCACCTGGATCATCGTGGATAAACAAATGAAAAATGTAAGTAGTTATTTATGAAAAGTTTAATTCTATCGTTGTCTTCGTTGGCTTCTGGCTTACCCCATACAGCCTAATTAAATATCTTCACCTGGCTCAATACGGGCCGCAGGAAAAGTTAAGCGGGATTCTGTTTGATGATATGTTACCTAACACACTCCTTGATACAGTTGTTGTTCGCTGCATGTTCTTCAAAGAGTGAACAGAACTTGTAGAACATTTTTAGCGGTAAACCGAGGTGAAAGAGCTCTCTAGGGAGCAGAATTTTACACATGTAAGGACATACTCAGTTTACCTCTGCTGGATTCTGGGTTATGCTCACCACCATCGTCATCTCCTGGGTAACTATTATAGTGCATTTTGTTTATCATTATTCACATAATAAAAACCCCCTCGACGGTCTTATTGTGAGGTCCATACGTCATGCTCTTCGTACGTCCCAAGTCAGGCGGCAGTACAATGTAATATATATATATATACTGGTCCGCCGTATCTTGTGACATCCGGTAAAAATGGTGACGTTTCGGCATCCAGCCTTAAAAAAGCATATATGAAGAAAACAAGAATAAGACTTTCTGGAATTCAAGAGGGGGTGCCGTTTCGAGAAAAAAAAATTAACCATACACATAATGAAAAAAATATTTGTCCTATCTCTTTGACATCCGTTGTATATCCATTATACATATTTATTTCACATGTCCTGCGACATCCGTGAAATATTTGCGTATCTTGTGACATCTTTACAGAGTTGCCATTTTCATAAATCATTTATTAAACAGGAGGTTATACCGCGGGCGTTTTCCCTATGCAACCCATGTATTTAACGCAGGGCAAGGGTTTCCAAAATAAAATTAAGTTCTCTCAATATTCTTAACCGATTTTAATTATTGAAAAATTTTCTCGTTTCGGAAAATATTTTGCCTACAGAGAGTTCTTTTCTCGTAAATTTGCATAACGAAAGGTAGCGCAATGTGAATGTGACTGGAATTGCGTTAACTGGGTGCATTAAAACAATTTTTTTCGGTTTCAAAGTTAAAAACTTGGAAAAAGGCCCATTGAGTTGCAATTTTTTAACTCTGCACATGCCCAAGGAATGGCTGAACTCGTGGCTGAATAATTTATTAAGTATTGGAAGATAAGTATAACCTCCTCTTAGGAGTAATAATAAGGACATTTCAAGTTTTTTTTCAAAGGAGGGCTATAATTGTACAACTAAAACTTGAACAATTTTGAGTGAGCATCAAAAATAGGTATAGAATAAATTCCTACCAAATTGGCGGATTGTGTGGCTCTCCACTGAAGCAGCCTGCCAGGGAACAGGATGCATTTTTTTAATTTTATTTTAATTCATCATCATAAGGTTCTCAGTCCGAAGACTGGTTGGATGCGTACCTCCACTCTTTTCTATCCTGAGCTAACCTACGCATTTCCCTAAAAGTAGAACATCCTACATCCCTAACTATTTGAGAGCAGTAGTATAATCTAGGCCTACCCCTGCCTCTTTTTATTCCTATCTCTGACTCTAGTATGTCGCGAACTATTCCTTCGTGTCTTAGAAGGTGTCCTACCATCCTATCTCTCCTACTCTTTATTGTCTTCCATACCTTTCGCTTTTCCCCAACTCTTTCTAATACTTCCCCATTGCTAACCTTATCTATCCACGATATCTTCATCATGCGCCTGTAGCACCACATTTCAAACGCTTCTACACTTTTTCGATCCGCTTCCCCTATTGTCCAAGTTTCGCACCCGTATAATGCCGTACTCCATACATACGACTTTAAGAGTCTCTTCCTAGTCTCAGCATTAACCGTTCTCGAACATACCAGTTGTTTCTTTCTGTTAAACGCAACTCGGCCCTGCGCTATTCTTTGTTTTATATCTTTAGTGCTCCTACCGTCTTGAGTTATTTTACTTCCTAAATAGCAGAAATCCGTGACCTCCTCTATCTTCTCATTTCCTATTTGTATGTCAGCTTTAGTTCTATTTTCACATCCCCTACATACCAAAATTTTAGTTTTCTTTTTATTGACTTTCATGTCATAGCCCTGTGTCAAAACTGCTTCCATTTCATTCAAAGCTGCTCCTAATTCTTCTTTGCTAGATGCTAACACTGCTATATCATCGCAAATCTGAGCATGTTAATAGTTTGACCCTGTACGTTAATCCCTGAGGCTGTTCTGTCCTTAATAATATTAATAGCATCTTCGATATATAAGTTGAAAACTAGAGGTGACAATGCACATCCCTGTCTCACTCCCTTCCGGATATCTACTTCCCTTCGTTCCTGCTCACATTCTATAACTGCCTTTTGCTCTTCGTAGAGATTATGCATTGTATTTTAATTGAAAATTTAAATTCAGGCCTAAACCTACCATAAAATTAAATTCCTGGTGAACAAACTGCACCTTTCTTTATTACTGTTAGAATGTATCTTTCATTTTCATATGTTTTGGTATTACTTGCCTTATGCTGCGCCACTGTCTTAGAATTTATTTTGTTTTGTATACTGATAAAGCAGAGTTGTTTTTGGTTTGGTTCTTTTTTAAAATTATTAGTTTTCTGGATGCAAAATCACACGTGGCTATAAAATTTTCTGTGAACTTATAATTACATTATTTTACGTTTTGCATTCTTTTTCGTGTAATTACGCTCGTTCAGCTGAAGTTTACCGTATTATTTGACAGATTACGGCCCCAGATCACGGAAGTCTGGATGCTGAACGTTTAATTTGTGGTGAACGTGTTTCATCGGAAAAAAGTAAAAAAAAAGCCTAAGGTTAAATGTCTGTGTGACAATGGGTGATCGGAAGTGATGAATGTAAAAAAAATTATTGTAGAAATTACCATCAATATAAGTTCCAGATGAAGTGTACATTAATAGCGAAATGCTTCTATAGTATAGCCGATGGTACAGTAAGGAAACCAGAAGTTCCTGTTGGAGACGATGAAGCGCAGAAAAAAAATAGAAAAGTGGGTAAAATATGATGGGTATGTTATGTTCCTGTTGACGTCAGCAATGGAATTAATTTGGATGACGCTAATTGGGAAATGTTTATCGTCTAAAGATATTTTTGATCAACTAAATTCTATTTACGAACAAAAATCTGAAACAAACGAAAAGATAATTGAGAGATTCCATCATTATAGCATGGATCCTAATGATACAATAGCTCAGCATATAACGAAGGTGAAAAATCAGGTCAGGCAAATAAAGGAAGTTGGAGAATCGTCAGTGACTCAGCTGTGATGACCCAAAATTCTTAGTGGATTACCTACAAAATACAGAAATTTTAGACAAGCTTGGCTGCCATTTGATGAAGACAAACAGACAATAACAAACCCAACAGCACGTTTTCAAGACGAGAAGGCCAACTTATCATCTGCAGAAGACTCAAAAAAGGCTATAGCAGTAGTGCCATCGAATTCTAAGAAAACCGGCAGTAACCTCAACACAAAAGAAAGGTACAGAGTAAATGTAATATGTAATATGTTACAACTGTAGAGGTCGTGGTCACTTTGCTTGGGATTGTCGGAAACCGAAGAAAAATCAAATGAGAAGTAAAGATGGACATGTCTAAGTTAAGTATACAGGGTGTCTCTACTTAAGCTTACGTTAGGAATATCTCATGTGTTCCAGCAAACATTTTGTTTTGAAAGTTTGAATGCATACCTTACAAAAGATGGCGGATTTAAAAAAAATGTTTGTGATTGCATTTTGGTGTTCCTTGTTGAATTTGAAGGCCACTTTGTTAACCGTACATTGGGTCTAACTCCCACCGTTTCGGCGTTATTTGACGTTAAAGAACATAATTTTTCAGATTTTATCAATTATAACTTGGAAACGCTACGAGATATTGAAAAATGACTTACACGTCCCTATCATAGTTTTTAATCTATCTAATGGGACTGGAAAATACTGCTACAGGATTGGTTAAAAAATTAAGAAAATGATCTGTCAGGAGGCAGTATTAATGAAGCGTTTCCAGACCCATGTTTTTTCTTATCATTTTTCTTACTTTGACGCTAGGAATATGTTCAATATTTTTTCCGATCATTAAAGAAACACCCTGCATATACAGTGTGTCCACTTATTAGGGGTTTCCTCCCTCATAGCTTTATTAGACTTTGTACTAAAAAATGTTCTTAATAAATGTAGTTAATATTATCTTCAATTACTCTTTGGTAGAAGTTCATGATGAAATAAATAATATTATTATTTATTTCATCGTTCTTAATAAAGTTTTATTCTTTCTGAATTGGCTATAATTTAAAATTATTTGCACTTATACAGGCTGCCCAGTTCTTCTGCACACCGCCTAACTTCATTTTCTTAAACGGAACACCCTGTATTTGACTGCATTTTTGGAATTCCTTGTTGAATTTAAGGGCCACTTTGTTAACCGTACATCGGGTCTAACTCCCACCGTTTCGGCATTATTTGCCGTTAAATATCATCATTTTTGAAATTTTATAAATTATAAGTTGGAAACGGTAAGAGATAATTAAAAATACTTACATGTCCCGTATCCTAGTTTTTAATTCTCTATGTAATGGGGCTGGAAAATACTGGTCCTGATTGCTAATTTTTGTCATTTTTTGACCAATCGGGAAGCAGAATTTTCCTGCCTCATTAGATGGAGGATTAAAAACTAGGATAGAGACATGTACCTAGGTCATTTTTCAATATCTCGCACCGTTTCCAAGTTATAATTGTTAAAACTTGAAAAATTACTATTTTTAACATCAAGAAAAGCCGAAACGCTAGGAGTTAGACCCAGTGAATGGTTAACAAAGCTGCCTTAAATTCAGCACAGAATTCCAAAATGCAATCAAATACAGGGCGTTCAAATCACAAATCGGTGGACTAGGTTTTTCCGTGCATTCTTGGAACATGCAATATTTAGTTAAACATAACCTGCTGATAAGCCAGTAAGTACGTAGAGGCACGTTATGAATATTTCAATGCTAGCTTAGTTGGGGTAGCATTCTATGACGTCTCATAGTACACAAAATTCGGAGTTAGTTTTATAATCATTCAGTGCCTAGCGGTGTACTTGTCCGAGGATAAGTTGTTCGAACTGTCCAGTATCACTCATTTGTGAAATTACAGCAATTTACTCAAAATCACAAGAGCCGCCATTTTGAATGGAATCTATAGAATGGTTTCATACTTGGCTAAATTAAGAATTGAACGACCTTTAAAATTATTTGCAACATACCCCCCCCCGCTTCTTCGTTAAAACAATTATGAAATTTGATGACAGCTGACATCTTCGATTTAAACTAAGTGGTCACTCGCCAATTTTAACAGCAATTATCTCATGTTTCCGAAATGGTAGGCAGATCTGGTTTTCACCAGTCAATTTATTTTGTTCTAAAGTTTTCTATATGCCATGTTCCAAATGTCTCCCTATTTATGCAAAACAATTGCCCTTTTCGATTTCAACAATCGGTGTTTTTTTTAATGGAACAACCTGTAGGTATATTTTTAAACCATCAAAAAGCTAAGTTCATCTATTTTTCAAAAATGTACAATTTGCTGCATGTTAAATAAAAATGGGAGAGTTATTTAATTTTAAAAGTAGAATGAACTCATAAAAATTACCTCACGTATCAGATAAAAATTCATATGTTTAGATGAAAATGGGCAACATATTCCACATTTACATAGGTACTTTAAAATTGCAGCTATTTATTGAATTCTTAGCTGTTATTATTTGTAATGTTTTTCATTTGTTGATTAATTAAAAAAGTTTATTTTTCACGTCTGTCTTTAATTCATTTAAAATGAAGTAACCTATTTTTTATTTAATATGCAGCAACCTTTACATTTTTGGAAAGTAGAAGAATAATTCAAACTTGTCATTCTTTAATCATCGTTTGAAAAATTATATTTTTCGAAATTCCAGAGAGAGCGAAAGTTTCGCGAAAAAACAACACACGGGGCACTCTCGCACTGTTGTCAAGTTTCGGATGTCAGAAAGCGCGCCAAGTGAAACAAAAATGTCTACGTATAATACACGGATGTCGCACGAACTGGAACGTAGAATTTTGCAATATGCAACACCAGCTCTCCTGCGCTCCCTCTATGCAATATACGTTGGAACTTAAATATACATGTCCAACTTAAAACACTGCATTTTGACATCCACCTAGAATTTATTCTAGACCCTCCCGCCCCTCCTACAAGGCGATTTAACATAGAAAACGTTGTGACATCCGATTTTGGATGTCACAACGTCAATGGATGTCAAAGAGTTAGCAAAATTTTTACGCCTGGATGTCACAACGACTGGTGGATGAAAGTATAAATAGGCAAATTTCCGGGTACTTAATGAGCACCGCCGTGCCGTTGTGTTCTACATAGTATTTTGTGTGGGTTCAAGATGTATACGGTTGTGTACTGAAGCTGTATAATATCAAACGCGTTTGAAATTTCTATAACTCTAAACAACTTGATTCACCCCAGGCCCCAAAATAAGCGAGGCTCACGCAGGCTATCATTATAGAGCTCATGTTAGAAACTGTTGGCTGAAGGTGTATCTACCAGACAAAGCGTTCTACTTTATTATGTTTTCGCCTCATGCAAAGTGAATAAGAGAAGTGCCTCCACTCCGTGTGGATACTGAGCTACGCAAATGTAATGTTTCTAGGCGACTGGAGTGGGGGAACTGGGCCGAGCGTCCGCGCGATTATACCGATGTCGAATGTATTGTGTATGATGCATTGATTTCATTACATTACCAAAAAATGGATTTATAGTGAAAAAGATACTCGTTTGACGGTGGTCAACATAGACAGGTTAACCACTTATGTAAAATTATAGGAATTCCTCGGTTTCAACAAAAAGCGGTCAAATTATACGTCAATATTCACATAGGATTCACTGTATTTCAATTATTTAAAGTCAGGCCGTAAAGTAAATTCAGCAGCTGTTAAAAAGTCATATTTATTTTGAATATAATCTTGACAATTTCTTATTTTCTCGATTCTGTTTTTTTGAGGCCTGCATTTTGCTGCTTAGAATAAAATTGCATTCTTAACAATATGTAATTATGACGCAATGACGCCAACACATACTGATTCGTGAGATTTACATTCATATTTTAAAGTACCTACTAAAGTTACTTAAGAAATCATATAGTTAGGTCGTAAGCATCTCTGGTATCAATATGCTTGGAAAAAAAACGTTCTAGTTTTCTTAATAAACAATATGTAAGAACTGGGATGCACAAGTTAGTGTTCCACTTGTTAGAGTGACTTCGTCTGAAATATTTTCGGGGTCCAACTGGTTGTTTTCAAGCTAAGATAAGCATGTAATACAATTGGTAATGGATGACAGATTTTACAAGTAATCCAGCGAGGTAAAATAAATAACAGAATCAATTATTACTTCCTCTTGAGTAATTATAGCACCAATTTTGTTTTGCAGTACCCGCTTTAATTAAATTTTGTTTCTATTTATTTCCTTCGAATCAAAATGTTTTTCAAAAACGGAGCCCTATCGAGCAATTGCCCGAGGCCATTTAGCTGCTAATTTTGCTTGTTTTGAAATGGAGAAAAATGCTATTTTTCCGTACGAAATTATATTTTGGGATACAGCATTTACGCCCCTTTATTCACTTTAACCAGAGTACTTCCTGAACGCTAAAACAATGTATTATTGCATATATGGCCAAGCGGTACGCCCGAACGAATGGCCCAGTTAGCTGCACACGGCACCAATGCCAGTATTACAGTTGCGTAGCCCGCTCTTCTGCTGCAACAGCTATCAAGTGGAGACACTTCTCTTATTCACTTTGGCCTCATGGCAACAGGGTTTTGCACTGGTTTTGAACAGGCCGCTTGAACAGGTCGGTTCCCTTTGAACAGATGTTAAACAGGTTTTGAACTGCTTTTGAACAGGTCCCTTCAAGCGATCGCTTGAAAAGTGCATGAGCGGTCTCTTTGACCTCTTCGTTCGGTCTCTTTGACCTCTTGAGCGGTAACTTTATTATGTTTTCACTTCATGGCAACAGATTTTTGAACTGCTTTTGAACAGGTCCCTTCAAGCGATCGCTTGAAAAGCGCATGAGCGGTCTCTTTGACCTCTTCGTTCGGTCTCTTTGACCTCTTGAGCGGTCTCTTTGTTCGCCTTGAATACGCATTGTACTTCGTTTCATAACCTTCACTGCAACCCCATCCTATAGGCACCTATCTGCTATAGATGCCTTTCCTTAATTTAATTCTGCCCCCATACTTGTGTAGGCCATAGACCTCAATATAACCGAGTAACCTTATTGAATAGGCATAGTATATTATTAACTGGTTCTCTCCCTTAAAGTTTGGAGCTCTCATACCTGTACAATATTTACATATATATCTTAACCACATTATTAATTTTAAGTCGGTCCATCTGTTAGTCGCCGACCTACATTTCTTACATTTATTTGGAATATATCTATTTTTCCCCCCGCTCGGTGAAGGGCCCCTTATTCCGCATATGTTATTTTGATAGTTCACAAAGGAATTAATTGGTAACCTTTTCCTTATAGAACTATTGTTATATGAGAAGCACGAACAATAGATCCTCTACGTGCTTATTTTTAGTGAATACAAGCTCTGTATGTACTTTGATGTAAGTGGCTTTTTGTGTGCGTTTATCATTGACTGAGATCGTTTTTCGAATTTTCTTTAACGTCGAAGGGGCCGCTAGATGGTGCCCATAGAGAGAGAGCCCGGTTCAAAAGAGGATATCTACACGCTAGATGGTACCCTTGAAGAGAGCCCGTGGAGTGTGGTCCTCGAGCGGTTACTATGTAAGTTATATTTGGGAATTTTTAATAAAACTCGATATTTTAATACGGCCTTTATTTTAAACAATGCATGGGGTATAACAGATTTAGTCACATGATATAACGGCGATTAAAGACTGAGAAACTAAAATTATTTACATTCAAATACTGAATACAATATTTCAAAAAAATAGACAAACACTCCCACACTTAATATTAATTTCGTAAAAGATATACATAAAAATACTACTTAACATTATGAGTCGAATTATTTACATACAACTACTTATTGATATCTTAAAAAGGAATTATTTTTATAAAATACTTGTTATCACGGTGCACGTGTTAAAAAATTACACAGTTTTTCGTTTCTTGAAACCGTAGGGGACTGAGGTATAATCTTCCTTAAACTCTCTCTTTGCCGCCGTTATCCTGTACACCTTTGATGCGGTTTTTGTAATAACCTCATGATCTTTAGTGCGCAAAATCCTCTTGGTCGTCACCGTTATGGGTCGGGAATCATCTACCATTTGTAGCATCGACTCTAAATTTATTTGTTTCTGGGTTTCGTAATTCAGTGTTATCCCCTTCACCTTACAGGTATTGTAGTAAATATCTTTTACAGGACTATATACGGAGTATGTGTAGCACTTTGGGCCGGTAGAGGCGAAGGCCGTAATGAAGGCATCTGATCCATAGTCATCAAGCTCGTCTGTAAGGTCGCCGAGAAAGCTACCCGTTGGCGGATCGTATTCTCCAGGTCGAGCCACGTAAATTACGCTGTCCGTGTCATAGTAGAGTACCCGGTCACCCAGTTTCTCCAGGTAAGAGTACAATTTTAACCTTGCTTGCGTGGTAGTGTAGGCTGCAACGCACACGTTCACGGTTGCTAGAGAATCACAGGCTTCATCCTTCTATTCCCAATTCACAATGGGGGTATCCTCGTTAACCTCCAAAATATTATTTACCTCTAGGGCCGGGTTTGATACCAGGTCGTAAAAAGCAGCCGGCTCGTTGATTATCCCGGTCTTCGGTTGGTTCTCCCTCTGGCCAAACTTACCCCAGAAGCTGTTTAGAATTAATTTAGACAGAGCCCGGAGACCAGCATTCTTAGCAATTTCCCCATATTGGAGCTGAATCCCTTCCCTGTCTAGGTAGTCTTGTATGTAATTTTCACGCTCTTCACTACTAATGCAACTAGTCCGCCATCCTGATGCCTGTTGTTTTATTTTCAAGAACTCGTTGATGAATTCAGTAAACAGGCCCCCTGTGTTGCTCACTTTATCGTATTGTTCAATTTCATAGTTCCACACCTCGTACACTTTCAATATTTGGTAGCCCATTTCAACAGCTTTTAATACCTCGTCCAACACCCATGTACCCGTCAAGGATCGTTTCTCGTTGTTGTGCGTGCACGCGCCCTGGTTCAACTCTTCGGCACATGTGCGACACAGCGTGAACATTAACTTATTGTTCATCTTTAGGGGGAGAACCGGGTGATACAGATCTCTGGGCGGTAAAATTTTGCATTTAATGAGCCCGTCAGTCTTCTCTAGCTCAAGTTCTGAGCATGCGTCATGGCCCACGAGAATTTGCAGATGTTCAACGTTGCACTGATCCAACATTATTCTGCGGAATTTCAGACAGGCTTCGGTTAAAATCTGCACATCACTCACGCAGTATATAAATTCGCGTTGGAAATCAAACACGTCTTCTTTATGCTCTTCGTGCCATTTCATAAATTCTTCGTGGGCCTTGGGTTTCAAACAGCCCGGATCGTAAAATTCAACAGAGAGCATGGGTCCTACATAGTTCTGGTTGGCCTGTGTGTTAAAGAGATGCGGAAAATATCCCTTTTGGAACGTGGCCGGTAAATCGAAAGCTTTGGGTAGTGCAGAGAGGGCCATAGGAAAATAGTTGAGGGAGTCGATGAATTTAATTTTCTGGTTAAGCTGCATCAGAATTAGTTTTGTGCCGCGCATGATTAGGGTGGGCGTGTGTTTGGTATTTTCTAATATGTATTTCAAAATGAACTGATGGTGGAACGCTTGGCCGTTGTGTGCAATTACGACGACCTTCTTGAATATTTTGGCCTGATTTAAGACGAACTCTAGGAAAAGTTCTACGGGGTTCTGTTTGAGGATGTGCCGCCTAACACAACATCTAGCACATACAGTTTGATTATCATCTGCGGTTAAACACATTGAACAACGCTGTTGAAATACACACAAGTTTACTTCGTGCACTTTGGACCCGTCGGCTTTGGCGGTTTCTTGTCTCGTCTCCAGATCGTAAAATATGTAGAGCACATCGAAGTTCGGTTTTCTCTTGTCCTGTTGAATATAGCACAGGTGGTTCTCATCCTGATGCGTTTTACATATTTTACAAAATATTTCCCCGCAAATGTGTTGCCGATCCTTCTGTACAGTCTTTAGACATGTGGGGCACTTTCGTATTTTTGCACAAATGGCAGAGAGGTGATTGTCGTAACATGTCTGGCCTCGGAATTGCATGTTACAGTCCGTGCACATAATGTTAGCAGTTTTCTCACACGGTGGGGTGTGCTGACAACATGGACACATTTTCTTACAGCGATGTCTCGATTTTTTATCATAAGCCGTATGACAATGTTCACAAAAATACCCGGTCCCGAAGGCTGCAGTCAGAGACGTAATGACGTTGTAGTGGCCCGAGTGATAGAGCAAATTAAGTTTCAACGGAGCCTCTCTCCCCTCGAAGATCCTGTTGCGAGTCCCATACTCGTATACGGTGATCTTGTAACCCTGGAGATAGCCCTGAAGGCCTCTAATTTCCTCTACACCGGCACCTGCCTCTGGAATAACCACGCCCGACGCACTTAACATTTCGAGAGCCTTCTTCTGCTGTAATCCTTCAGTATTTTTCGATACTCTGGGTCTCCGGTAACTTTCGCTATCGCAACTGAAAGGCAACGAGGCAGGCAGAGCTGGTCCGTATTACTTATCTGAAAGAAACACGCTTTATCAGAATATTGTTTTCGATTTGAAAAATGAAATTGAAACACGTTTTTAAAACAAAGAACTAAGTATTTACCGCTACTATCCCGTGTCTTTTCCGGCACTCTTCTTCGAAACCATCATAATGACCGAGGTACCGATTGCGGCCCCGACCTCTTGGCTCCTCGATGCAGGTAACCCCCAGGCGAAATTTATTCGTGTTCAGGCCCTCGCTGTTGCTCTGATATATCCGGGAGACCATGTTCCAAATGTCGGCGAACGTTATATTTGAGGCCTTTCGGAAGGCCAGATGCGACTCTTTATCGCCATCAAGGGTTGTGAAGGAGAACCCAGACCTACATGTGGGGTCCATGTTGGTAGTCACGTGGTGCACTATGCCCTCTACACCTGATTTTAACTATTTCACAGAGTCTGTATTTTTAGGAATGTCAGTTGATTTTAAAAACAATGTTCCGGCGGGCGATCTTGTATTTCGTGTTTTCCGATGAGTATTCGTTCACAATTTTAAATGGGGCTGGGGTCGATGACACAACACCGGCGTCACTGGACGGACCCCCTGTTGATGATGATGCGTGAACCTGTCTGATATAACGTTCGACAGCATGGGGCCACGAGAACTTCTTGTCGCACTGGGGACAATCGTGTTTTACAGGGTTCTTTCCACATTGTAGCTGATGTCTTCTCAAACTATCTGGTCTTGAAAAAGACCGTTGGCAGATATCGCAGGTGTTGGACATGTTGACTCGCTGAGAAGTACAGATGAACTGATGATTTTAGTCGCTGTGCTTCTTATTTCATACACTTGCGCGTACCGCGTACTAAACGCTCGAGTTCTTGGTATTCGGGCGCCTTATCTGATGAACCGGTTTGTACTAGTTTTCCGTACGATACAGTGATAATCTGTATATCCCAGGCCGCAGGGCATATTTTCCCGTATACGCTTTTCGCGGGTTAAATTGCGATCTTCTTCCTCTTAGATATTTTGGTTGTACTATTCTCGAGAGAGAGGTAAGAGGAAGTGAATGACTCACTACTTTGATCACAGACTTGTCAGAACCTGTCAAATTGACTTCTACTTTTTTTGCTTTGAAACAATTTCTATTGTTACATCATCATTATAGAGGATCACTGATTTGTTTACACGCTAGGAGCCCTATCTAAATTAAAACAAATAAGACAAGTAGGAGGCTGATGACATTTTATTTTTTCATTACACCTCTACATCAACAACTTAACTATTTAATTTTCGTATTTCGAGTACAACAAATTACATATTTCTGAATCCCGGTATATCTTCTGACTTCTCATCGATAAATGTAAAATTGCAATTTTCGTCCGTACCGTAAACTCTGTTGTTTACCTGAACCGTGAGATGCTGAGTTTCTTGAGGCACAGCGCCGGTCACGTAGACTTTCAGACAACAGATTAATAGAAGAGTGTTGAGTTTATTTTGTTCCACCTTCATCATGGCTGCACATACTTTGTCTACGACGTTATCCTTGAACCATTTCTCGAAATCAGAGCAGTCGCCTGTCGGCTTAATGTCTACTTCTTTGTATTTAAGCTCCTCCTTAACATTGTACTTGAATTTTGCCCGGACCAGCCCAACATCTTTGATGGTGTGGTTGTTCAACTTCTTCTTAAACTCGTTCATACAGCGTCTTATGAGGAATCGTTGACTTTCGATCCCGTATACCGAGGGGAAGCCGCTCACACAAAGTAACATTTTGTTAAAGACCGGGTCGAACTGTATCATAAATGTGGGCTGTTGATGGTTTCCTTTTACATGTCTCTTTACAGAGTCAAGACTTGAAAACTTCTTATCACACTGAGGACATTCGTGTTTTGGTTTTGTTACGCCCCCACAATGCTGCTGATGTCTTTCCAAATTGCTTGGTCTTGAAAAACACCGTTGACAAATATCGCAGGTGTAGGACATGTTGATTCGTTGAGAATTACAGATGAACTGATGATGAAACTTCAACGGAGCTGCTGTTATATATCTAATACAGGGTTTTTGTTTCAGATACCTATTTTACCAACTTGTATTGCTGTCATGTCTGAGTGTGTGTGCGATTACGTCAGTGCCTTCAGAGCAGCCCCGTGTACTTGATGTGAGAAAACCGATGACCTACAGGTGTACCACCGTATTATTTATACATCTTATAAATCTGTTTTGAAAATAAAAATCTTCTAAGTCGTATGATTGTTTCCTTCATTAATAAGACAGATGGCACTGCTTGGGAACCACGTTGGATTATTAGTACCTTGTAGTGGTGACGTCATCAGGTCTGTGACTTACCATTTTCAAATTTTTTTAATGGCCGAAGAAGAAGAAGAAGAACCATTCAGTATTAAGACAACGGTGGTCCGAGATGGACGTGTGTGTGCGAACATTAATTTTGAGGTTATGTGGGGCCCTTTATTTGGGGGGCTCACGCTTTTGGAACCTGCTCATAGAATTCTTTCTGCCTAGTTGGGTAAGCGCAGGGGGGACCTCGTGTTTGTTTTTGAGGTTATGTGATCTGATTTTGATATAAATTTGTATTTAATATGCAACTAGTACTACTACTACAACACCCGGTATATAACCGCTGGCAAACTCTTATCTTAAAACCACACTGATGTCGGCCACCTAGATTATTTTTATGTAGACGCCATGTTTGGCCTGGGCCTTTTTAATAACCGAAGAAGAACCATTCAGTATTAAGACAACGGTGGTCCGAGATGGACGTGTGTGTGTGCGCGAACATTAATTTTGAGGTTATGTGGGGCCCTTTGTTTGGGGGGCTAACGCTCAGCTCGTGGATGTGTTTGGGGCCCCCTTAGTGCTTCTTATTTGGGGGGCAAACGCTCTTGGGACAAGCTGGAAGGCCCCAATTTGGTAAGTGACTTTGACACCGGGGGCCCTCGTGCTTGTTTTTGAGGTTATGTGGGCCCCCGTTGTTTGACGGATCTTAGTATTATTATTTCGATGTCTATCACCATGTAAACGGCATGTTTGGCCCTGCCAATTGTAGGCGCCATGTTTGGCCCTGTCAATTTGCAAAGGCAAACGTCGCCGGGCTCCAACCGCGCCTGTCATAACCACGCAGGAGTTAACGGCGTTCATAATAATTAACGAGGAGACAAGATGGCGGCTGAATTACAGGTATTTACCAAGGTACAACAAGACCGATGATGCAATCGTTCGACTACAATGGCGCCGGGTGTGTAAAATGATGTGGAATGGTGTGGGATGGTGTGGGATTTCGTTGTCGGTACTGCCAACTACCAGAAAGTCACCAGATTTTCCCAAAAGTCCCTAGATTTCAGGCAAAAGTCACCATAACTGTCTGCCAAAACCAAAAGTTCCCATGTCGGGGTGAGAAAAGTCCCTAGATCTGTCTGGACGAATTGTGGTCATATATCAGTTTTAGTTCTATTTTCACACCCTCTGCATACCAAAATTTTGGTTTTCTTTTTATTGATTTTCATGCCGTAGCCCTCCGTCAAAACTGCTTCCATTTCATTCAAAGCCATTCTTAATTCTTCTTTGCTAGCTGCTAACGCTGCTATATCATCCGCAAATCTGAGCATGTTGATAGTTTGACCCTGTACATTAATCCCTGAGGCTGTTCTGTCCTTAACAATATTAATCGCATCTTCCATATATAAGTTGAAAACTAGAGGTGACAGTTCACATCTCTGTCTCACTCCCTTTCGGATATCTACTTCTCTTTGTTGCTGCTCAAATTCTATAACTGCCGTTTGCTCTTCGTAGAGATTATGTATTACTCTTCTGTCCCTATATTTCATCCCTACCTTTCTGAGCACTTCGAACATATTCTCCCATTTTACGTTGTCGAAGGCTTTATCTAAATCTACAAATCCCAGAACAACGGGGCAATATTTTTGGAGCATATAGTTTGGGTCAAAATAACGCTTAAAGTATCTAAAAAAAATTTTCTAGGACGCCTCCCTTCGAAGCTATTCGTCCTTAAAGGTCAAGTCCTGAAGAAGGTTTTTTGCTGGTAACTTTCAAACTACTGTATCGAATGTTATCAAATTTGGACTGTAGACATAGTAAGAAAGTATCTGTGATCGAGTGACATGACATCTTCCGTATCTTATCTAGGAAGCCCCTAATGCTTTTCACCCCTTAACTTTTACGTTGATGCTTTTAGTGAATTTGCAATGACATTTTTAAATTTCTTAAACAATTGTCTCAAAAAAGGTACTCTTTTTTGAAACCGTTAAAATGGCCCATTTCCGAGAAAAAAAAATATACAAAGATATGGTTTATCATTTTTACTGTACAAGCCAGGCTATGAAATATGAACTGCTACATGAAACATGTGAAAATGACATGAAAATGTAGGAACACTTGGTTTTGAAAACATAATAGCCGAGATAATAACAGCTACAATAAATTTTCGAAGTGAGCACCTTGTAGACACATTCCTTTTTTGTGTAGTAAAAATGATAAACCATGTCTTTGTATTTTGTATAACTTTTTTTCTCGGAAACGGGCCATTTTAACGGTTTCAAAAAAGAGTACCTTTTTTGAGACAATTGTTTAAGGAATTTTAAAATGTCATTGCAATTTCGCTAAAAGCATCAACGTAAAAGTTACGGGGTGTTCCAGCCCCGGCTTCCTAGACAAGATACGGAAGATGTCATGTCACTCAATCATAGATCCTTTCTTACCATGTCTACAGTCCAAATTTTATAACATTCGATACAGTAGTTTGAAAGTTACCAGCAAAAACCCTTTTTCAGGACTTGACTTTTAAGGGCGAATAGCTTCGAAGGGGTGCGTTCTAGAAAAAAAATTCTACATACTTTAAATGTTATTTTGACCCAAACTATATGCTCCAGAATTATTGCCCCGTTGTTCTGAGACACCCTCTATATGGCTTGGTCATATTTTTGTGTTTTTGTTTTTATAACAGGATTAGTACTGGAACTGGGCAACCTTGAACCTTGAAGTTGAAAATTCATCTTCCTCACTCGTATTTTTGCCTCCAATTCAAAACCTTAACAATAACATGCTGTAACTACATAAATATCAGCAGTAATTTTTTCGAGCGTTTGAACTAAAACTCCCTTATGCACATCGTCAAACTAATGAGTAACAAATACTTTGTTGCGAAAATAATTTATAGTCGCATAATTTCAATTCAGAAAACTCAGCAAGTTACGGTATCTTTTCGCAAGCTTCGGATAAAGCACACGCTATTGGGTTATTATCTATTCGCTATCAAACATCCAAGGTAAGAAATGGGGAATGCGTAATATGAAAGTTGCAGAACCGCTGATGTGTACCATGTAGATGTATCTGATGTTAGCAATAATTTTACCTATACTATATTCTGAAATGCTTATGTTTTTGGTTCAGGTATAGCAGAATGCCGAGTGGTACTTTCAAAACTTCCAGCGCAGGAAGCTGAATGTGCTCAGACTTCTGCACCTACCATGGTTACAGTGACACCGACAGCGGTACCTCAAGGTCGAGCAGTACCTGCAAGCATTCCGGCACAGGAAGCTGAACATGCTCAGTGTTCTGCACCTACCGTGCTCAGTGTAACACCATCAGTGGTACCACAAGATCGAGCAGTACCTGCAGAAATTCCGACCCAGGAAGCCGAACATGCTCAGAATTCCACACTTCTAATGTTCACTGTATCTCAGACAGCAGTACCCCAACTCGTTTCTGTTGCTCCCGATACAGTGCAGCAGCCCAACTGTTTTTCGAATACCCCTTCGGAAAATGTTTCTCCCAGGCCGACAGTTCCAATCACAGTCGAACAATTTGTTGATGGTAATTTTTAAAAATGTTTTTCCACAAATTTCTTTGCAGTTAACAGTGTTGTGTTTTAGGTATTTTAAAAGACATTGCGGTTCAGCTGATTGAATACAATATATTTTCCAAGATCCGAAGTGCTTATGAACTTCATCTGCCCCCGGAGACTGCCCTTGAATTAATAGAGATCTTCAGGCCATATCACAGGATGCGCATATGTACCATCTTGCAGCGGCTCACGAGTTTCTTGCAATCGGTCTACGATGTGCGAGATTTTAATATCAACGCAATGATGAAGATGGTGATAGAGCGGTTGGAAAAGGAGCACAGGATGACTCCGAATCCCATACATGTGTACAGGATGCTTATTTACATGGCCCGTGTGCCAGGGACGTCTGGGTCTAATTTCGTAACAAAATTCGAGAAGGAGCTCTTGAAAAGTTGGAAACAGTATCAGGAAGCTTTGCAGCAGCAGCAGCAGCAGCAGAGAGGGTCTGATGGTAAGTTTCTCTCCCTACTTAAGAAAATCGTGATTGTTATATTTTTGGTAATGTCTTGTTAGCTGATCACTAAAAATTCAAGAGGCTTCCGTACCAATCGATAATCCGGTCAGCTGGATAACCGATTAAATGGCTAACCCATAAACTAAATTCAGCCTTAACTTATAAATCTACACTCTGCAGAAATATTATCGCATCACCTAATGTTCGCTTAATATTCTTCAAAAGAATAGTCAAAGGGATACACAAATGTATCGAATGGGTTCACAGGCTTAAGGTGGCAATGTTAGGATTTCTTGCATTTTTCATAAATTCGCAAGTTATTCAAATTTCTATAAATATTTTAAAAAAAGGGCTTTTTAGCGACCTAGATATATTCAAACTTTATACCCATGCACATTTTTGGATCGTTTCCTTGTGTAATATAATGAAGGCACAGCATAAATTCATTTGGGTCGTTTTTCGCGAAGCTGCAGTTTTCTGACTTTAATACTTAATGATATGATTCAAAAATGTGTATGGATAAGAATGTCGAATTTATTTAGGTCGCTAAAAAGCCCTTTTTTAAAAATATTTATAGAAATTTGAATAACTTGCGAATTTATGAAAAATGCTGTAAATCCTAACATTGCCACCTTAAAGTAGTGATAATACATTGTAGCAAAAGGTTCAGAGTAGGGTTTGGTAGGTGCAATTACAACATAAGTATACAGGTTGTAATCCCTCCCAACCCTCCTAATTAATAAAAGTAATATAAATTTTGCTCAAATCTAAATAATTCCTCATTAAAATGAATCAAACCAAAAAAAAACGCAAATGTTCAATAGAATTCTCAAATTATCCCGAAAACCTATCTATGAGCCACATGATTGTCTTTACCTATGTTGTGTTTATATTAAATTAGACATTCGAATACAAAGAGTCGACACAAAGGGGTGAGAATGCAGGCGTTTTGATAATTTCAAACGGGAAGAAATTATTTGGGCAGTTGTTTTAACATCCAGACAGTTTCATCGGGCAGTTAAAAATCCACGCGGGCAGTATTAAACTTTTTTGGCGGTTATTAACTTAATGTGGCAGTAGAACGTGGCCAGCAATATAAAAGAATTTGGTCGGTTATTTAATCTTACAACGCCAGTTCAAAACTTACTCAAGCGGCAGAATAAATAAATGTCCAGTGCAATTATTATTTGAGCTGTAAAATGATTGAATGGGCAGTATAATGTATTAATGGGCAGTTATATAAATAGTTCGCAAGTTCTCGACGTTTGGCAAAATCGAACGTCATTTTCATTGAAAAGAACGACACACTTTCGTTAAAAGGGGCGCAGCTTACGCGACAGTGCACCGTGAGCGGCCAATTGGAAGAGATTTGCCTATAAATATTAGGACGTTTCGCTCATTACCTTATCACTGAGTTGCGAGTGCTTGGATCTATTACACTAGCATTACACCATTAAATTTATTCAAGGCACCCCTCTCCGTTTTCCCATAGAAATGTTTAAAAAACTGAACTCGGCCCCTCACAGGTAAAAAAAATATTAATTTTTCTTCATCCCTTTACGTCTTCTATTGCACCGCATTGCACCACAAAGCATTTTTGTAATGCTGCATCGAATAATGCATCATTTGGGTGCTAACGACTGAGTCTTACAACGCTCCGCTCGCTTCGTTCTGCTTGACCTTAACCTGACAGACTTTTATATTAAAAAGTGTCAGTCGTTAGCGTTTATATTATCCTTTTCAAATATTATTCATATGAAAATGCGCACCTTTGAAGCGAATAACATTGTAAACGCTTACAACTGACACTTTTTGTCCAAAAATCTGTCAGGTTAAGGTCAAGCGGAGCGAAGCGAAGCGAGCGGAGCGTTGTAAATCTCAGTCGTTAGCATTGAATAATTTTAATGGTGCAATAAATTTAATTTTTTTCTTAATATCTACATTATTGTTAATTGTTATTTTTTATTTCGCTGCCTAACTTAAATAAACATATGATACCCTATATGTATGTATCATTTAACAGGCCGATCATATTTTGTACTGCGGAAGTATTTATAGAACTACTTGTTCCACGATTTCTAACAGACCCATTCTGATTTCATAACTGCACACGCGTTACTGCCCCTTTATTCTTTTTACTGCCCAATTGAATTTTCACGCATTCAAATATTTATTGAGCTACTCATTTGAAGATATGTTACTTCTCGTTTCCACTTTTTTTACTGCTCATATTTTACCATTCAATCTGTTATTGAACATACAATTTGTATTTTCACACTGACCAAAACTGTAATATAGTACTGCCCATTTAAATAATAGCCATTTCAAACAAATTTATTACAATTATTATTCAATGAAATAATGTTGCAAACAAATATCAGTAAAGTGCATAAAACCACCACCTCAATCCATTATCAGAGAGACAGGGTAATTTTTTTGTGAGGGGGTAGGGGACTTTTCATCTCAAAACATACACTTTTTTTTTATTTAAAAGCATTTAAGGAATACAAAAGATCCTTGAGATACATGGTCTCATCTGGATCAACATACAGAAACTTACAAACTGTTATGAATTATAAGAGGCGAAAAATAAAAAGAAAATATATAAATGTACAATAAGTATAAGAGATAGGAGAATGAATACAATGAACTATAACTGCTTTAAACATAATCGAAACTTACTATGCTATGGTAAAAAATAACAAAACAAAAAACATAATATAAAATCAGGTAACTCTTCATTGCCATTATTTGGTAATACTTTGTACTTTATGCTTCAGTGAGGTGAAAAACATGCATAAAAATTGTGCTGTCATTCCTAATTAGTCCGTTTTTCTCTTATCTAATAAAAAAATATGCAGATATGTCTTGAATTTGCTCAAATTTTGTATTTCTTTTATATTCTCAGGTAGGTTATTATATAAGTGAGTGGTTTTAAATGTTAAGTTATGTTGTGTTGAGGTTAGTCTATGATAATTTTTATGAATTTTGTTTGCATTTCTTGTATTGTAATTATGGATTTCGTCGTTACGTACAAGTTTGATATCAGTGGCTATGAGGTTGTTTTTGATTTTATGTATCAGTTTTATGGTTTCCGATTCTATCACTTCATTTATATTTAGTATCCCCTTAGACACGTACACTAGGTGTGCTAGGGTTAGATAATGTATATTGTATAATAGTTTTACTGCTCTGTTTTGAGCTCTTTGGAGTCTGTTCAGGCGAGTTTTGGAACCTCCTCCCCATATCGGGGATAGATAATTGAGATGTGATTTTATATATGCATAGTAGATGCAGGATCTTACCCTATTATTTAAAAAGTTCCGAGCTCTTTTTAAACAGCCACTTGTTCTTTTAATTTTTGTTATTATGTCATTCACGTTCTCTTTCAAAGTTAGATGACTGTCAATTTTCAGACCTAAGTATTTAAAACAGGACACCTCATTAATAATTGTTTTATTAATAGTTAAAACGATTGGAGAAAAAACGAAATTTATAGAAGACAGTAAAGAATAGGAGAGATAGGATGGTAGGACGCCTTCTTAGACACGAAGGCTTAGTTCGCGACATACTAGAGTCAGAATAAGAAGAGGTAGGGGTAGGCCCAGATTAGATTACTGCTCTCAAATAGTTAGGGATGTAGGATGTTAAACTTTTGGGGAAATGCGTAAGTTAGCTCAGGATAGGAAAGGATGGAAGTACGCGTCCAACCAGTCTTCGAACTGAAAACTTTATGATGATGATGCTATATGCGGACGATACAACTCATTACAAAGGATCGTGATCAAATAAGTCTACTCCGTAGACCTACAGAAGCTAACAAGGATGCAGCCAAGTGGTTTGCTGCCAACGAACTCTGCTTGAATGCAGAAACAACCAAATTAAGAGTCCGACAAACCCCTTTAAAATGAACCTGAAAACTGACTTCGTAGCACTGCGCTCATTTCTAAACGGTGAAAATTGAAGTGTTGAATTTTGGACAGTTTATAAACGAAACTTTATTTTAGTATTCTATAGAAAGAAAAATTAAAAATTTAATCTTAGAAAGTGTCAGTTCACTCATGAAATTGACCATCTTCATGTCTGCAGAGTGCCAAGAGATTTACAGTTTTCGAAAAATTGTTTCTATGGAGGCATAAAATATACCTTCTTCTACCATATCAGGCATTTTTGTTGCTAAATTTACAAGGATGAAGGTTTAATCGTAGTATAGCGAAATCACCTTTTTCAAAATTTTGGCTTTTGAATTAATAGGGATTAAAAGTTGCCTTTTGTAGTTTTAAAACAAAAGGTTAGTTTGGACTTTTTGATTGTGTGACATCTTTTGCCGTCTACCGAGACTCAAAATTAAAAAAAAATCCCATAGGTGAACAATAGTCGAGGAACATATTTTTTTAGTGCAAGCGCAAGCACGAGGTTCCATTTTTCTAGGTCATACAACCCCTTCTTCTGGATCTGCCAAAAGCCTTTGTGAAAGTATTGTGAATTTTTTGGATGAAAATGACTACAATTTGGAAGAATTAGTTGCAGTAGGATGTGGCGGCACAGTGGTCAATGCAGGCTGATATACCTACGTCACATACACGAATTTCACAAGACTGAAGGTTGTCATGTTAGCCTAGCAAAATTGAACCAAAAAATACAGACCGAGCTAGAATGGGGTTCAGGTAGAGAAGGACGCAAATATTGGAAAACACAATATAAGGTCTCTTCGTTTTTCATATTTGAAGGAAATTAAATATTTTCGAAGTCAAAATAAACCAGTTGTTTACCTGAACGAAATATATTTGCGCAGTTGTGGCCATGTCTCGTCGAATAATTGGACAGATGACTCAATGCAGGCTGATATACGTCACATACACGTATTTCACAAGACTGAAGGTTGTCATGTTAGCCTAGCAAAATTTAACCAAAAAATACAGACCGAGCTAGAGTGGAATGGATCCAAAGATTAAAGTACAATGCTTTGATTTTTATATTTAAGATACAAAATAATTTGTTGCCGGCTTATTTACAAAAAAATATGGAGTATGTTAGTGGCAGGTATTATAATCTAAGCATCTAAGGAATGTTGGAGACTTTAGGTTACCTCTGTACCGGCGAGCTGGGTCACAGAATGATATTTTTTACAAGGGAGCTCAATTGTTCAACAGACTTCCTGAGGAATTAAAGACAGAGAGAAATTTAATTAGATTAAAAAAATGTATTGTTTCTTATATTTGTAACATTTGTGATAGAGTAATTTAGTGTTATTCGGTTAAAAAAAATTGTTTTCTTTGTAAATAGTGTTATAAGAGTTTGAACTAATAAAGTATAAATCTAAATCTAAAACCAAAGGACTATTTGCAAGTATCTATAAATGCCAGAGATTAATAATAATTGTAAATGCCGTTTGCGAAAAGGACTTTATACCTGAATGTTTGTTAATATATAAATCTGGATCTAAAACCGGCGATTACCATTCAGAAATGAATTCAGAGAATTATGGCAAGTGGTTGCAGCAAAAGTTAATTCTTAATTTATCAAAGAATTCTGTCGTCGTAGACAATATACCCTGCCACAACGTCCAAGCAAATCCCGCACTTCTCAAATTAAGACAAAGAATCTAGTATTAATGATTATTCTACAATAAGTCGCATTACATTTGTCTTTTTACGTTCTAGTTACCTTTGGTACTAATAATTTTCTTAATACACGTTGAATATTATTTACTGAATTTGTATTATTTAATATTTATTCCCAAGAGTAAAAAAAAGTCCACATCACTGTGGCAGGCTGTGGTAGGCGCCAACGAGTCGCAACCCCACTGCTCGCCTACTTAAATCTGTTGGACTGTAAAAACTGTGTGTGACATTGGAGTGATACATGCTGTAAGAGTTGTTCTGCTAGTTAGTGATAAACATATTTGTATAACTGGCCAGTGATAAACATATTATGTATAACTGACCTAGAACTCGAACCAAAATTTGAAAGCCTATTCAATGTTTCATATTGATAAACTCAAGCACATGTGCTTTTGTGAGAAATTGTACCGGTTTGTTTATATTAAAGGGGGTCTATCACAAAAATGAAAATTGTAGAACAAAAAATTCTAAGAACAAATTTTCAATCCGCACTTCTTTACGACAGGCCGTTTCAGAGATATGTGCGCTAAAAGATATGTAGCATTCTTTCGTGACGACATGGCGACACCGCGCGGCGTAAAGGCTGGGGCGTGCATTGTGAGTCGACCAGCTGCGGCGTGTGTAACTCGTGTTCAATAATTGTTGCAAAGTTATTTCACGC
This sequence comes from Xestobium rufovillosum, assembly GCA_963966045.1. NCBI lineage: Eukaryota > Metazoa > Arthropoda > Insecta > Coleoptera > Ptinidae > Xestobium > Xestobium rufovillosum. The sequence continues at coordinate 7,034,626 of OZ014503.1, read as the reverse complement.
AGTTCAGTTGCAAAAATTTATTGAGCATGGCTTTCGGGTTTGAACCAAAATATAGTGAGTCGGAAATGAGGCGTATGGACACTGAAAATCTTCAAAGAATCGAAGAAAATGATAATGCGCGGTTGAACAACGGCACTGTGTGCCGATGCCTACTGTGAAGGAAAGTGTTTGCTGTTAGGATAATGATGAAATAACTAAAAGTTAGTAGGGTTGCCATATGTCCCGATTACTCGGGATTGTCCCGATTTGAGACTTTCTGCACCGATTAATTTTTCTGTCCCGAAATGTCCCGATTTGAACAGAAAAATGCCAAATATATTTTGAACTCAAAAATACTACTCAAAAATTCTGGTGTGTATGTGATAAATCGTAAATCGTAAACAGGCGAACAGTTCCGATTGCTTTCCAATTTTTTGAGCGTCTAGAAGACTAGTCGCGATTTCCAATTTTTTGAGCGTCTAGAAGACTAGTCGCGATGGTCGGGCGGTGGGAAGACGACTGCGCAACTGCGCTGCACCTGCAGTTTGCTAGTTAGTTGTTAGTGCGGACTATTCCGTTTATCAAGGAATATTATGTATGCGTATGCATAAAGATGTCGAAAGCAGCAAAGGCAAAGCGCAATTCTAAATTTTCGAGTGCAATTACGGCGGAATTTCCTTGTATAATAAAAGGGAACAACATTCATGAAGCATATTGTAAATTGTGTAGGTAAGAAATTTGCACTAGCTTATAATTTAATGCTACTCCAACGAATACGCGTTTGTCTTTGCAGAATAATTTTTTCTGTGGCACACGGAGGGAAGAATGACGCTCAAAAACACGTTAAGACTGAAAAACATAAAAGGTCCCTAAAGGCACGGGATAGTTCTCATGCAATATCATCGTTTATAGCTGTTACGAGCGAAGAAAATAAATTAGTTGCGGCCGCCGAAGGATCATTCGCCTTTCACACAGTTAAGCATCATATGTCCTATAATTCAACGACATGCACATCAAAACTAAATGCAAAATTGTTTGCCGATTCAAAAATTACATCCAAAATGTCATGTGCGAAAACAAAAACAGAAGCAATAATAAACAATGTATTAGCACCACACGCTCTAACATTAGTTAAAAATTCTTTAATTAATGTCAGATTTGTAAGCATTAGCACTGATGCCAGTAACCATAAATACCATAAGCTGTTTCCAATTATTATACAGTTTTTTGATAAAGCAAGTGGTTTGCAAACAAAATTAATTGAATTTGACGAATTGTTGAATGAAAAGTCTGCCACCATTAGTAAATACTTGTTTGACAAGGTTAATAAATTTCAGTTATTTGATAAAGTAACAGCTTTTAGTGGTGACAATACAAATACTAATTTTGGTGGATGCAACAGAAAAAGTTCCAACAATGTTTACAGCCACTTAAAGGCATTATTGAATAATCCCAACTTATTGGGAATTGGGTGCCCAGCTCATATTTTACACAACACAGTGCAGTTGGCAGCAGATAGTTTATCTGTTGACGTTGAACTAATTGTAATAAAAATATTCAGTCACTTTACAATTTACACCCTTAGGGTTCAATCACTCAAAGAATTCTGTGATTTTGTAAATGTAAGTTACCAGGATTTGCTGAGACATTCTAAAACAAGATGGTTGAGTCTTTTCCCAGCCGTTGAAAGGAATTTGCTTCTATTTGAAGGACTAAAATCGTATTTTTTATCTACAGAAAATGTTCCAAAAGTTATCAAATTATTTTTTGAAAATCCATCATCCGAAGCGTCTTGTTGGTTCGTTCATTCTCAGATGAACCTCTTTCAACAAAGTATACTTAAAATTGAGAAAGAGAAGGTTTCTGTAATTGAAGTCGTAAATATCCTAAATCATGTGATAAACACTCTTCAAGAAAGGGCAAATGAACATTTTCTTCCAATGAAAGTTAAAAATTTGCTAGCCCAGATTGATGATGACTCAGTTGTTCGACGATTTCATTTCGAAGTTACACAATTTTATAATACAGCTATTCAATACTTAAATAAATGGTTGGTCAATTTTGATGATATTTTGTGTTTCAAATGGATAACAATTGAAACATGTCCGTCCTGGGAACATATTGAGGCAACTATTAAATTCTTACAAAATCAGAAATTTTGTTCTATAAAGGAAGATATTCTTTTCGACCAATATGTTGTATTAAAAAATTATATAACTGAACAGAACACTAACAATGCAGAATATAACAGTTTGTCCACGAATGATAAATGGCGACATTTTTTCACATCTTGTAGGTCTCCAGAAGAGTATTCAGAGCTTTTAAAAGTAGTTGAATATTATTTTAGCATACCTAGCCACAATGCCAATGTAGAAAGGGTATTTTCTTATATGAATTCACAGTGGACAGAAGAGAGAAACCGCTTAAAAATCTCGTCCGTTAAAGCGATACTATTGATGTCATACAATTTAAAGGATATGAGTTGCGGGGATTTCTACGATCATTTACTAAGTCACCCTGAAGTACTAAAACAGATTTCAAAATCGGAAAAATATGACTGGTACCAACAAAACCAAACCCAAAAAGTTAATAATGCGTAGGTAGGAGAAAATACGTGTGATATGTACATGTTACTTGATTAAAGCGCTTGAAAAAAATGTTTATTTATAGCAGAATTTAAATTTTGTTACATTTTATTTTGTTAAATAAAAAATATATGCATATATGTATTTTCCTTTCTTGCGAATTGTATCTTATTCTAAAAAATATATGAGAGGGTGGTTGGGGGGAGGATGCGCCTGTGTCCCGATTTCGTATTTGCAAATTATGGCAACCCTAAAAGTTAGGAACGAAAATATATGCATAACTTTGCATTAAAGTTTTGATAATATAGTTTTAAATTTAGATATTTTAAATATTGTAAGTCGCAATATAATATTAAAGGAAGTGCAAAAGCCACGCCAAAAAGAAGAGGTATATGGAAGTGAATAACATGCTTTGGCAACATCTTTCCTACAAAAATTTTACATCTTGGGTGAATTCTTGGACTTCAATTGGACATTTCAATAAAATTGCTATTCCAACTTGCGTAGTAAGCCAAATTCGGGAACGCTTTCCTGAAATTAATGGCATATACACTGGTTTCAAAGAATATGAAGATGGGCAAGAACAGTAAAACTTATAATAACGATAGATCTGCATAAATAGTGTGCTTTGAAAATTGTAATTGATTTATAATGTACCTACCTAATCTTATACGTTTATTAACAAAATTTAACAAAATAGTTTTATTCTTAATAAATCAAAACTGAACTTAAATAAAAACAATTGAAATTTTTGAGTACATTATTTCTTAAACCTAGATAAAAGTCACGATTTATTCTATTTTTCCACTCTTTAAACCGCTGAGGCTCCTTATTTTTATTGGGAAATCTATGTAAAGATTCGGACGAGTTTTTAAGGTTCTTATTACACCCAAAAATACAACAATTAGACATAACCTGTGCTCTTAACTCCACCTTACGCAAATTTTATGGATGTCTCAGGAAAATACAAACAAGGGAAACTGCAAGCAACAACCGATCTGGAAGAGCGGCACGGCGTACGCAGTGGCTTAAGAGCGTGCGCCAAGTGTCGCCATGACGTCACGCGCAATAACCGCTCCACTTCAGAAATGAGTATCTCGAAAACTGTTGCAGTTTTTTAGATGCGGATTTCGCTGTTATTCTTAGATATTTTTTTACTATTTTTTCATCACAAGTTGTATTTTTGTGAGAGACCCTCTTTAAGGAAATGCATTCACATGCTGATCTAAATAAACATTACTATAAATATTATTATATAAAATATATACACATTTTTACCATTTTAGGGACGAGTCAACCGCCAACTACTGCAGCACCCCTGCAACCGTTTCAGACACAGAAGCCTGCTCAACCTGCGCAGACTTCCCACCTTCCAGTGAACCATCCAGCTGGTGTCTTGCAAAACCATGTAATTAACCGAGGTCCTCAGGTTGTGCAGCAGTATTCCATCCCTCCAAACCAAACTGTTACGAATGTATGTAACAACCAAGGACAGTTTGTGACAGTGCAAAATCAGATGGCACCCAGAGGGATGCCCCAAGTGTCAAGATCAGCCATTCACAGACAGCCTCAAATCACCATCTTACAGAATGAAATTTTGCCAAGTTTACCTACGCCGTCGGCGCAAAATTATCAGTGGAATCAGCATTCCGCCTTGCAAGATTTGCTACGGTCAAGAGATGTTCAGTCGCAGATGGTTATGCAGTCACAACGATCTCCGATTCAGCAATCTCAGATTCCGGTACAGCAATCTCAGATCGCCGACAGGATGAAACCGAAAGAACAGTTACCAAATCAGCAGCCGCAGTTCATTTCACAACAACATGATGCACCCACGACTGCTCAGCAGAATGCTTACTTCCAGTATTACACCATGAATCAACCTCAACGATCTCAGCAGCTTGGTCAGCAACCGAATTTTCAAATGAGACAGCAGCCATTGTGCTATCCACAGCAGCACTTAAGACCTGCCCTTAGCACCGTGCATCATCAAGCTGCCGCTTTGAAGAAAACACCCCCACCACCTTACGCCGTAGAAAACAGTATTGAAAGACAGATGTCCATGGGGAGGCAAACGCAACAGCAGAAACCTACCCCGAGGAATCAGCAATCCCAGCATAACTATGGCGGGGAAGCAATACAGCGGCTGCAGAATTTCGTGGTGCAGCAGCATGCAGTTGGGCAGTACCAGTACCAGTATAACTTCAACATGCCCGGACCACCAAATGTTCAGGTTGCTCCAAATGTTCAAGTTGCTCCAAATTTCTATCAATTGCCGCAGAGACAACAGGACTTGTCAAACAGTCAACCAGCGAAACAAACCAAGAAAAAAGAGATGCTGTCACAGCAGCACTGGTTCATTGCCGAGAAATCTCCTCCGGCAGAAGGTATCATCAGGCGCTACGACCAAGTGACCGGGCAGTTTGTGCCACATGAGGTCGCAGAACAACGAACACAGTCCACCCAACAGCACCAAGAAGATACGATTGTGCCGATAGTGATTCCCCCAAGAGCCAAGGATGCCGAAGTTCCGCAGATGATTCCGCTCGAAGCTCTCTCCACCATTTTGCCAAATACTGAAGCTCCAGAAGTGCCACAGGAGCAGCAACAGCACACCGACAATATTATCGACTTGACCTTGGATTGGTTGAAAAGCGAAGAACCCGATGACGAACTGCTGTTTCCGTTGAAGTTTGAGCTGGTTAAAGCCGAGGTGGAGGTGAAGACTGAAAATGGGGCGTCTGTGTCTGGCGAAAACGAAGAGGGGCAAGTGCAAGAGGTTAACAGTCAGCTGCCGCGTATTGCTTCTGTGGACAGTGGCGTGCACAGTCCGCAAAATCAGGTGAGAATGCTTTTGCCACACCACCCTTTTCGAAATAACTTTGGGGTAGGGCGTTTCATATTTTTCCGGTTCTTTGATTCATTGTTCTTAAAACAGATTTCCACCAAGTGGAGGAAACTATTGTTTATTGGGAGTATTTTATGAGCACCAAACTAATTACTCGGCACCAATTTTTATACTTTGGTACCTAAGTAATATTTGTGAACATTAATATATGAACACCAAAGAGTAGGTAGGTCGAGGGGTGAACCGCAGAGGAATTTTGGTGTACAAGCTTGAGGAATTGCAGAGGAATTAGTGCGGAATTACATAAATTTGTAGGGAATTGCAGGAATTGTTTGGGGAATTGCAGGAATTAGTGAGGAATTGCAGGAATTACAAGGGAATTGCAGAAATGTTTACCCCTCTTATACTAACGATTGCGCATGCGCTGTAAATTATTGCAGTATCTGACGTACAGGAAATGCAAGAATTAGTTGTAAGGGAATTACAGGAATTACTAGTTGAATCGCAGGAATTACATGAGGAATTGCAGGAATTACATGGGGAATTGTGGGAATTACATGGGGAATTGCAGGAATTACATGGGACATAGCGGGAATTACTTGAGGAATTGCAGGAATTGGATAGGAATTATGGGGAATTAAAAGGAATTACACATAAATAGAGGAATTGGTGTACAAGATTTTGCTCTGCGGTTCACCCCTCGAGGTAGGTATTGCATAGAGTTAGTAGTTTGATGTTCTTAGGCGTGGTGGGGGGAGGAGGTCGACTCCCGTAGAGGCTAGTTTTTTTTCTTCCGTTTTTACATTATCTTTTTTCTTACAAAAAATGTGTGTGTCGGGTGTCGGTCACTTAAGTGATCTTAAGTGGTCCGTTTGTCAGTAAAGGGTCTGTTTTGTTTGATAAATTTCTTTGTTACAAGTTGCAACACAATATTTAATCCCCATTAATGTCACAGTTCGGCCTTTAATGTTATTGTTATTTCTTGTTTTATTTGACAACTAAGTCATATACAGATCATTTTAGAATGTCGTCACACAATTGACAGCAAGAGTGCAAACATTTGTTTGTTTAAAGCTTAGAGGAGGGAAGAAGAGGAAGAATAACAAACCAGATGTTTGTGTAACCATTTGGCGCCAAAAAGGGGGCGTAACTTAAACTCCTGAGTCTCTTGACGCCGAGAATTGAACGAAAATTCTTAACATGATACGACTAGTTGCACTATTGCAAACTTTGCTTTCGTTATTTTGAGTTAAATTACATGAACTCTATTCAGATTTTGGTAACACATGTTCATAGCAAAGATCGGGTGTTGTGTATCCTTACTCTGCCCTCCAATAAAGAATGGCGGCCTGTCAAAATCAGACATTCTAAAATGGTCTATTGTAAGCGCTCAAATGTTGGTGCTGAAATTAGATTTTTGGTGCCAAAAACAAATATTTCGTGCTGAAAATGATAACAGGCTACAAAACTATCTTTTTGAGATCAAGTTAGTATGAATAATTCGTGCTCAAATTTTATTGCTTGGAAATAACTTTTAGCAGCAAAAGACAATTATTTAGAGATCAAAACAATATTACTTTGGTGTTCGGTTAAATACAACCCTTGCTTATTTTAATCGAACCAGGAACAGCATCTTGATCAGGATTTTAAAAGCTAAACAATAAATTATTTTTAAGAGTTAATTGCTGTTTTGTCTTCTTGATGGAAATTTGCCTTCCCATCCGTTGAACCAGTTACTTTGTAATGTATCCACCCTTATAAATAACTGGTATAATTTTGCTAAATACAAATTTTTGAGGCTAGATGGTTCAGTCAGTACTTATGTCAGTTTAACGTCAAGGAAAAAGTGTGATAATACCAGGCAATCCGCTAAAAGATTATGCAGATTTTCACACTCAAACCAACGGATTCAAAAAGTGATGATGCAATTCTAAGTGTTTTTTTGCAAAAGACCAAGACTTCCTCTCTACATTCAGTTCACTATGAAGATCATCAATAATTTGTATTTGGTCGTAATCTGAACCCTGCAAATTTTGGAGTTCAACAAGTTCATCAAGACTCGAACCAAGTACGGAAATGCCATTTGAGCTTGCTTGATGACTGCAGTTCTTTCCAAAACTTGAGAAAGTGTTCTGGGTTTGTCCATGTTACCTTCTTCACCATTCCTGATTCTTCCATTCTTTCAAGATGTTCTAGCTGCTGGAGCTTTCTGCAGTTTACCACTTCACTAATGCTTGGTTTGTTAAAATTCATGAACTTTCTCATTTCTCCCACTCATCTCTAGCTTGTTCTTTCCAGTTAGGACTTGTTTCAGCAGAAATATCAGATCCGTTGTCGATCTGGATTTCCTGGAACCACTCTGATAGTCTCCAATGATCTCTGCTCATCGTCTCATCCTTCTTTTTGTTATTATGATTATTATTATTAACAGAATCTTCTATGGTTTGTCCCCGGATGGATCTAATATAATGTGTAATGGGGCCAGTTAGTAAATGATGCAATGTTTCTGTTTTCGTCTGGACACTGTCGCAAGCAAGTTTGCGGCATCAGCTCAAATCATCAAATATTGGCATCCATTGTTCATTGCTTGATGCGGTTTTTAAACTTTTAAATTACATTGAATAATAATTGCAGCTACTTTTTGTCCAGCTGGTTTCAAATGGCTGGCCCAATATTACTAACTTTACAGGCTATAAGTACTGTTGTGGTATAAGAGAAACATTGAATTGCTTTGCAAATTAAACTTTTCAGAAGAAAATTTCCAGAAATGAATTTGCAAAATTATGTACTTTAGTCATAACGAAGGCAAAATTATCAACTCTGAGATACAACGTTAAAATTTAATATCTGAACTTTCAATGATATTACAAGCATCGTTTTCCTGTAGCATTGTTAATCTCCTCTTAAGTAACTGCTACTTTGCTCTTGACATAATGTTACGTTTCCTTGTTTTTCAACCACCCTGTTCGTTATTTCTAAATTTTGACTATAACCAAGGTCTTCTCAGAAAAAACAAAACTTTTTATGGAGAATGACCTTTTCTCTGAAAATGTGAAATAAAAAAGTTTACAAGTATCATGGTTAGGTTCACCCGGAGACACACGACTCCATTTTTCTGGCATCTATCCAGATCTCTTATTTGTTTCTTCAGCTCCTTACCTTTGGTCCATTTTCTATGGGGTTGCTCTTATATTTCATACCATAAACTGTTTCTTCAATCTCTTAGTTCGCGGACTATTCTACCTCTATATCTTCTACATCTTCTCCGTCTTATATCTTCAGGCTCTTCCTCTTGATCTTCTGCCATACTATACTTTCTTTGTATTTTCCGGCTACCCCTTTTTAGAAATCCGTCATATGTCATGATGTTTTATTTATGATTGGGTACTTTTTATTTCCGTTCAGCTTTTCTCTTCCTCCAAAACATGATGATTCCAGATCCACAACTTTTAAATAACTACTTGAGTAATGATAACAGGCTTGTCTCGGAACATATGGAGTTTAAATTCGTTGGGGATGTTGATGTATTAAGTATAATTAATTCTATTAAATCGAATGCTTCAGGTATTGACAATATATCAATATCCTTACTAAAATATAGCTGCCCCATTATACTCCCATTGATAACTCATATAATTAATTGTTGCATTGGCCTTAATACCTTCCCCCTATCTTGGAAGACGTCTATTGTAAATCCATTGCCAAAGGTTGGTGATCCCAGAGATTATAAGGACATTAGGCCTATTAGTATCCTGCCGGTTCTGTTCAAAATATTTGAAAAGGTGTTGGCGTCTCAACTTCTGTCTTTTGTAAATACATTCAATCTAATGCCATCTATGCAATCAGGTTTCAGAAAGGGTTACTCATGCGTAACAGCAGTTACACATGTGGTTGATGATATTTTTTCATCTATGGACCAAGGAAAGTTTACACTTTTATTGTTATTGGATTTTTCAAAGGCATTCGATACTATCAATCATGAGATTTTACTATCGATTTTGCACCACATTGGTCTCAGTTCGAGTTCCTTAAAATTATTTACTAGTTACTTTACAGATAGGTCACAAATTGTGAAGGTTGGTGTAAACCTGTCTGAGCCTGGCAAAGTCAGCTGTGGAATTCCTCAGGGGTCAGTCCTAGGATCTCTTCTATTTGCTGTGTATACGTCAGTAATTATTAGATGTTTTCAGCATTGTAATTATCATTTATATGCAGACGATACACAGCTGTATTATTCATTCGACTGTAACGATGTGGAGAATGCCACTGCTAAAGTAAATGATGATTTGAGACGTTTTTGTGATGCACTGAGTCAACATTCATTAATAATTAATCCGGACAAATCTAAACTGATATTATTCGGTAGACCATTTGACAGTGCACTTCGCAGGGATACAATGAATAAGTTAGTGATTTTATTGCAGGGTAGGCGCTTGGAATTCACTGATTGTGCGAGAAATTTGGGTGTTGTGCTGGACTATAAACTTAGTTTCAGTCAACATATCACTAGACTGATTCAAAGTGCTTACATGAATCTCAAAGTAATCTTTAGGATCAGAAACCTGCTGGATACCAAAACGAAAATTCTAGTTTGCAACTCTATGGTGTTGTCTCAATTTAATTACGCGGACACTTTGTATGGTGCTTGTATTGGAAGTAGGGACATCAGGAGAATTCAGGTCGCTCAAAATTCTTGTTTAAGATTAATCTTTGGTATACGTGGGAGAGAACGTGTCAGTCATAAGTTGCGGAGCATCCCTTGGTTGAATATGGAGTCGAGGAGGCGTTTACACTCGGCATGCTTGTATCGCAAAATACTTAAAACTCACATTCCGCCGTATCTTTACAATAAAATAAAATTTAGAACCGATATACACAATATTAATATACGCCAAAAGGATTTTTTGTCAATACCTCAACATAAGCATTCATTTTTTCAAAGGTCATTTAGCTATAATATATGTAAAATCTATAATTCCATTCCTGCGAAATACAAAACACTGCCTCTTTTAAATTTTAAATTACATTTTAAGAAATACCTCGTTGCCTCATAAAATATTCACAAACGTCTTCATCTGCAAATATTTGTAAATATGCCTTTTTTTCTTTTCTTTATTTTTTTTTCTTATTCTTTGCGCAATATAATTGAATCTATATTAATATGCATTGCACACAATTCGATGTCTTTAAACCTTCCCTGAGGTTTAGTTGCTGAACTTCGCCATTTCAGCAGTGGCCGCCCATACCTCTGCCATGTATGTAGGTAGTAGTTAAATATTTTTCACTGCTGAATAAAGTCCATTATTATTATTATTATAAGTACCCATCACAGTAAGATACTAGAGCTATGACTAAATACAAGTTTTTTAGATTTAGTCCATTGGTATAGAGTCCATTAGTGAAATGGCGAAATCAGAGTGTGAAATTTAAAACGCTATCCTACGGGAATAGTTGCATAAAATTTTTCAATGCATTTTAAATGGAGCTTCGATGACCTTGAACTTCACTTTCTATTTTTACCTTTCATCCTGATTTCTTAACATTAAATCAATATATGGCGATTACTATGAAGCTTTTTCTAGGTGTTTGCCTTATAAAAACAGTTATTTATGCAGTCATTTTGTGTAAAACTAAAATTCAACAAACTACTACTATTTACGGGTGTCTATGCTAGAACCGGCACAGTATGATTTGAAACGTTCATAAACAAATCTTTAACAACACTAATTTTTAACATTTTCTCTTCCATTTTACACTTTTTAAATATAAATAAATTCTTAAACCACCTATTAAATAAAGATTAAACCATAAGTAACCGGAAGAAATAAACAACTTAACCTCAAACCCGTGCAGCAAAAGTCAAAATAATCTCCAGTAGTCTAAACAAGACATACGTTCTTTTCTAATAGGTACTGGGCTCCGTTTTAAAATATTTCTGAAATTAAGTTGTATTTTAAGTTGTTTTTGAAAATGTAACAACTGGAAAGAACAGTCTTTATGTCACTTGCAGAATACCTGTTAAGAAATGCACTGAATTTAAATAATCAGTGTTTAAAATCTATGTCCCATAAGAGCTCCATGATAAGAATTTTGAAGTAGGATAGAGCGAGAAACTAGTAGCATAACTCTATTACTGTTGTTGTATTTACTCTTCCCTCCAGTTTGAGGTAACCATTCCCCACCTGGAGCCATGTGCAGCTGCTCTTCTGGTTGACCTGGTTCAGAAGGTATAAATTTCTTCTTTTTCCACCTATGGATCAATTTTCTTGCAGTCGTCTGCTTCCTTCCCCTCAGCCAGTGTATGGATATTCACTATTGCTACATTTATGTTCGTATCCTCAATTTGGATATCACATATTCTTTTTGATATTGGTTCAAACTTCTTTGCGATCCTCTTCACCATTCTGCCCACTAAGAAATCCGTCCCAAATCTCCTGCTTTAGTTTTCACTGGTGAAGAGCAATCCTGCCATATACAAGATACGTGTTCTTGATAGTTTACCCCTCCGTGTGAATCAACCCATTCCACCGATTTTGGCTGAGCGGAGAAATTCTCGAGTTGGAAGTGGAGGGGGCCGCTTGTGGAATGTAACATTATATAATTATGCGACGGGGCGTGGAAATCTAACGAACAGACACGACTATCGGCACGCTACATGAGCATATGGAAGCGGAGAGGGCAGATTGACTGTAGTTGAGTACGGTGTTTTTACATGCCTTTGCCACACATTCCATTTCGTTAACAGGTGGATGCATAATTTTGCAGCGGGCTCTCCTACTATTACTAATATTCTCGTTTTATCACCTGCTTCTTTTATATTTCCTTCGTTATCTGTTTTCGCCTAGCAGCTTCTTGTTTTAACTAAAACTGCTCTCTCTTGGAAACCCTTCCCAGCGTGGAAGCTACTTGGAGTTTTAGCGTTTTAGGTCCCCATTTTGGGGATATTTAATTACGATGTTTAGCCTTTTCTTTTCTCCTTATTTATCTTGTCGTCCATCCTCGCCATCCTCTCTTTGACCATTCCTTTCTCTTCATCTGCTAATTTTCTTTATAGCTTCTAAAGAAAAATTTGGTAGGAGCATGAAAATTTAATTTAGAAATTTTGACACAGAGCAAACTGATAATCCTACCCTGATAGGCAATCTCGATTACTGTATATGCATAGATCAATTTTTTCTGTCAGTTGGTCGTACAGGTAGACCTGGGAATATATTATATCGATACATCGATATATCGAAAATAACTATATATTCCGATATATGTATACAGGGTGTTTCCAAACAAGTGTGAAAAATTTTAGATGATCCCTTGTCGAAAAATAAAGGCGATTTTTCATATAAACGTAATATACTCCCATATTCCTCCTCGAGGAGTTATGTTCTTTCAAAGAGGGAGGTGAATAGTTAGGGAGCCGCAATGGTGAATTATTTTCTACCATTCATGTCAATGTGACGCAGCCTGTGAATTCCTAAATCGAAATGACCGCTTCCGGTTCAGTTGACAGCTGTCTTGTAAGTCTTGAAATTGTTTCGTATGTACGTTCATTGTGTTTGCTGGGAAAATGGAACTATGGTGGAGCTCAGTAGCAATTTGTTGTTCAAAACCCATTATATTTTATTGTTCGCAACTGTAAATAGGCAGAACAAAAACACCTCTAAACTCTACTATCATGAACACGGATATTTTAGGTTGATTACAGGATTCTGCTTGCAAGAACCTTCTGCGGGCATTTTACAGATGGATTTGTGATATTCGTACTAGTTGTGACATAACAACAACGTGAACACGAATGAGTGAAACGAAAACCTATAACCTACAACCTATAACTGTCACTGTATGACAGGACAGCCACAATGAAAAATTAAAATGTACTATTGATCCTGAAATACACTAATAATTAGTTTATTCTTCTTAACTTATTTCTAGTGTTTAACTGTGCATTAATAAGATTGATACTACTCAGTAAAGTAATAAACATCAAATTGAAGCGCTGATAACAAATGATACAGTTAGGCGAGTAGGGAAAACAGATGCGAAATGTTGCCAATAGGCAAAAGTAGCACGTCAGGCTGTGACGACAGCTAGATTGTGTGACGTCAATTGTCAATACGACTGCTCAAGACCAAATGACCCACTAGCGCGTGCTCTGTGATTTGAAACTAAAATGAAATTATATTCTTATTACTACACAAAATAGTCTCATTTTATACGGTCATGGCAAACTTAACACATATTTTCAAAATATGATAAAAAAAGTGGGAGTTTCAATTTATGCAAGTACCCAGTTATCTAAGAATATTCGTTAGAAAGCCTGATTTCTTCAGAAACTTGATATGTTTTGTGTTTTTCATAAAGCTAATAGTTTTCTAGTAAAAAAATAAAATACAGCATCATGCACAGTATGATTATAGAGCAAATTGCATTTTGTGATTAATTCAAAAATGTCTAAGTTACTCGGCTGTAAAGTCCTGTTCTCTGGTTTCGATTACATTTTTACGGTAATGTTGTGCATACTGAATAAATAATTACACCAAAGCTGAAATGGCCGATATTCATTTTGTGTAGGATCTCACCTATGAAGACGTCCACCAAATTTAATTTCTGTACCTTTTCCAAAATTTAACACCCTTTATACCGGGTGGGGATTTAGTGTGTAATCGGTTCATATCTCTGGTCCTGCTTAAGATATCAAAATGAAATTTTACACGTGTATGTGGGGAACGACATGGAGCATTTGGTAAAATTATTTAGGTATATACAGGATGTTCACATTCTGAGTACCAGACCAAAGTTCTATTTCTTTAAATGGAAACCCTACAAATATTTGCGTGATTTCGATTCCCCATAAAATTTCATGAAAATTGATATACTACATGATGTAGTTTTGAGTAGGGACTGTTAAGATATTGACATTTTTGTGTCATTATGGTCCCAAATTTATGCCGCTACTGACGTCTACTGACCAAAGCCACCTAATTATTTTTTATTGAAAGGGGTTTACACACTGCTGTATTTGTGAAATCTATAAATACTTTCACCATAATACTTAGGATTATACAAAGTGGTTAAGTTATGCAAAAGGGAATTTTTTTAAAAAATTTCAAATAGAATACCGTGTATATTATTTGCACAACTGACAGTCAGTTAACTAAGCTTTTAATTGATGTAGATATTGCCAGGTCTACTACTGATAGTTTCGACAGATATTACTATTGGACATCAAAATTTTTGAATTTCATTATTAGTTTGTACTCTTTTTGGCGAATTCCCCATATTCTGTTGCTCAAAACTCACAATAATATTTATATTTTGTATTTGCAAATTGGTATCAATATAAAGACAATAAATCTTATTGTAAAATTGTTTCTTGATGGGTTTCTTCTTAAATGTATAATGTATTTTTAAAGTCGGGTATAATGTTCAAACAAGGAGTGCCATGGAAGAAAATATTATCTTTGAGAAATAACCTTGCAATGGGATTTCTTGTGTTAATGTAAACTTAATTTGCTAAATATTTTATAGAAACAAAATGCAGACCTTTTTTGGAGTTTTGGGTGACAAAATAGGGGAGATCGTCAAAAATAATGTAAAATACTGTAACGTATTTCGTTTTTACACTATTTTATTTCAGTGACTTTATGTATATGTACAAATATTTACAATGATTAACAGTGATTTGAGAACTTAAAATTAACAAATTGAACAATAAGCAGCGAAATATATACAAGCAGTAAGTAACAACAAGCAGTGAAAATTAAACAATTAAGCGAACAATTAAACAGTTAATTACCTAACCTAAACAATCCACAGTACACAAGTCCACAGTTTAAACTCTCTAAAACACTCGTCTTCAACCGACGGTTAATCACATACGAAGACGCCCCGGTACACTTAAAAACGCCACCAAAGAATTCGCACACTCGCATACCGTACCGACACTAGACACGTATCAAGACTTATACTCGCACGGAACTATTAAACGCCCGGTTCTTATCGCATTCGACAACTTCCAAACTTCAGACTTCAAACTGTAAGACTGTAAGACTGTCCACTCGGCTTCTTGCTTCCCATTTTATAATGGTCTTAGAAGATTCTCGAAAATTATCGATCGAACATTGTTCCAGAAAAATAATCTTCGAGATAGGCTATTCTTTTCGGGAATCATAAACAGCGACAAGGTCGCGCCGTCATAAATCAAAGCCTGCTCGCCGTAAACAAATTATGTGTCACCACCAGGGGCGTCGCTGACGGGGCAAAAGTTCGTATCACTGCCCCCTCCTTAAGAGACTGATCGCCCCGATCAGAAATTATCTCCTTCTTTCCCATGGTACGGAGCAAGCCGGTCCAGATGGACTACCTTCATCTTCGATCGTGGAGAACGCTGAATCCGGTAAACAACGTCGTTGATCCTGGTCACTACTCGGTATGGCCCATCCCAGTTCTTCTGTAATTTCGGCGATCGTCCTTTCTTCCGGGCTGGATTATAAAGCCACACCCGATCGCCAGCTTGGAAACCCACAGAATTCGCTCGGGCATCATACCGCGTCTTCATTCGGTCACTCTCTAGGCGCATGCGATCCCGAACAGCCTCATGAATTGCATCGAGTCGTTCTGCCAATTCCCGGGAATACTCATCTACAGGCACTGGCCTATCTTCAGGATGCCCAAACAACACATCCATTGGCAGCCTCAATTCCCTTCCGAATAGCACACTGGCAGGTGTTCTTCCAGTTGACTCGTGCACAGCCGATCGATAAGCCATCAGAAACAGTGAAATATGTCGGTCCCAGTCTGTCTGGTGTTCATCTACCATTATCCTCAGATGGTTTTCTATGGTTTTCTATGGTCCATCTGACTGAGGATGTAATGGAGTGGTCCTGGTCTTCCGTATTCCCATCAACTTACAAACATTTTGGAACACCGCAGACTCGAAGTTCCGTCCCTGATCAGAATGAAGCTCCATGGGTATACCGAATCGGCTGAAGAAATTGTTCACCAGTACTTCAGCCACAGTGGTGGCTTCCTGATTCGGTATCGCATATGCCTCAGGCCATTTACTGAAGTAGTCCGTCGCAACCAGGATGTACTTATTCCCATCAGTCGATGTAGGAAACGGACCTGCTACGTCAATTGCAATCCTCTCAAATGGAGCTCCCACATTATACTGGCGCATTCTGCCACGGCTCCTTGTCTTGGGTCCCTTGCTTGACGCGCAGTCATCACATCTCCGGCACCAGTTCATTATATCTGTCCTGTAGCCCAGCCAATAGTATCTCTCTCTGACCTTCATCGTGGTTTTATTAACACCTAAGTGCCCCCACTCACTCCATTGTGAGCCTCTGCTAGGACTTCCGGAACCTTGTCCTTCGGCACCACGACCTGGGGCTTTCTCTCTCTTCCGTCGGTGCTCTCCCACATTCTCTTCAGAAGACCGTCTTCTATCACAAGAGAATCCCATTGTGCCCAGTATGACTTCAGGGCCACACTCTTGTCGGAAACTTCTATCCACTCCGGTCTTCTACCAGCTTCTTTCCATCTTAGCAGAGGTTCCAAGGTCTTATCTTTCTGCTGGGCGTCTCTCCAGGATTGTAGATGCTCTTCTTCTACTTGGATCCGGGTTTGATGGCATTTGATGGGGTGTACATGCTCTTTCAACTCTTGCCTCACGCAGTACTTGCAATCTTCCGGGCAAGGTCTTCTCGAAAGTGCATCAGCATTGCCATGTTTTCTCCCAATCCGATGTTGAATGACGAAGTTGTACTGCTGCAGCCTCTCAATCCAACGGGCTAACTGACCTTCTGGGTTCTTAAATTGCAGCAACCACTTCAAGGAAGCATGGTCAGTTCTGATAAGAAAATCTTGCCCGCACTGATATTTATGGAAGTGCTCGATGGTCCGCACAATTGCTAACAGCTCCCTCCTAGTGACGCAGTAATTACGTTCAGGTTTCGACAAGGCCTTACTGAAATAGGCCACAACCTTTTCTTCCCCATTCCCCTCTTGAGATAATACACCGCCTATGCCCACATTGCTCGCATCGGTATCCACAACAAACTTGCTTCCAGGCCTCGGATACGTCAGAACAGGAGCAGAACACAGAGACCTCTTCAACTCTTCAAATGCTCCTCGGCACTCCTTCGTCCATTCATATGGCCTACCATCCTCGGTTAACCGATACAGGGGCTTCGCAATGTCTGCAAACCCTTTCACGAAACGGCGGTAGTAGGTGCATAATCCCAGAAAGCTTCGAAGTTGATGTTTATCTTTCGGGACAGGCCAATTCCTCACTGCGTCTGTCTTCTCTGGATCTGTTGCAACTCCTTTGGTGGAAATTATGTGCCCTAAAAACTTAACCTGTTTCTTAAACAGCTGGCACTTCTGCGGACTTAATTTCAGGTTAGCTTGCCTCAATTTCTCGAAGACATCGCACAAGTTCTTCAAGTGCTGATCGAAAGTCTTCCCCATCACGATGATATCGTCGAGGTATACCAGGCAAGTCTTCCAATGTAATCCTCGCAGTACTGTCTCCATCAGTCTCTCAAAGGTGGCGGGTGCATTGCAGAGCCCAAATGGCATTACCGTAAATTGCCACAAACCAGTTCCGGCAGAGAATGCTGTCTTCTCCTTGTCTTTGGGATGCAACTCGACTTGCCAATAGCCACTCTTCAAGTCGAGGGTGGAAAACCATCTGGAACCCGCCACTGTGTCTAGGGTATCGTCAATCCGGGGTAAGGGGTAACTATCCTTCTTGGTGACATCATTCAACCGCCTGTAGTCTACACAAAAACGAGTGGAGCCATCTTTCTTGCTCACCAGCACTACAGGGGAAGTCCACGGGCTCTGCGAAGGCTCAATTACCCCTTGTCCTATGCATGTCTTTGATCAGGTTGTCCATTTCGGTTTGTTTTGCCAAGGGTACTCTTCTAGGAGCTTGCTTAATGGGAGTATGATCACCGGTGTTGATGGTGTGTTGAATTACTCCCGTCCGTCCTAGGTCACCATCTTGCAATGAGAAGACATCTTGATATTTCATCAGAAGCTGAGTCAGCTTCTCACCCTGTATCTGATCCAGTTGTTGGGAACATTCTTCTACCATCGTTTCCAGGGGAGTCGGTAAACTCTTCGTGGACATCTTCTGATCCTCTCCCTTCTTCTCATTCTTCTTTACCATGGCAATCCTAGATACTGGCTCACACATACCAATTAACGTACCCTTGCAAATCTTCTGGTCAAATTCGGCAATGTTCGCTATCCTTACGAATACTGGACGTTGACCAGGTCTCACCAACGTCTTCCCAATTAGTAATCCTTTCTTCACCTCTTCGTACATCGGCTCGACCAATCCCACCAAGCAGCTCGGAGCACCATCCACACGGACCCGTACGATGTTTTCGGATCTGGCAGGCATCAGGACATCTTCTTCAACCTTCACTCGGTATACACAGTTCTTGCGCCCAGGAGAACTCATTACTAGTTCTTCTTCACCAATTCGAAGTACACCGGCGCCAACATCAAGCACAATCCCGTGCTTCTTCATACAATCCAGGCCCAGTATAACTTCATCCACAATGTCGGCTACAAGAACTCTCTGTGGAATGACGACATATTCCATCCCTATGTCGATTTCCGCCTCTCCATATATAGGTGCTGTCTCGCCGGTAGCAGTAACCAATCGGACATTCTTATTGGTCGGCCTAATTCTCCACTCAGCCACAACATCTTTTCTGACTATGGTGTCACTGGCTCCTGTATCGATGGTAATTTCGGTCTTCCTGCCATCAATGATCCCATCAATCATTAAACTATCCCCAACTCGAGCCAATCTTGACACATTCACATCTTGTACTGGGGCTTGGTAGGATTGGACCAGCTTTCGCCCCTCAAAACTGGTCGACTTTAGTTTCCCTGGTACCCGGAGGTACCAGCCTCGTCCTCGTGCCGCCTGGTTGCATTTCGGCACCTGTTGCGGAGATGGCCTTTCTCACCGCAATTCCAGCAACGTAAGAAATTCTTCCTTTCTTGCCATCCCCTCCGAGTCCCATTATTGTTATTATCTTCAGTCCGTCTGTCCAGTTTCTGTGCAACTTTTTGTGCAACTTTTTCCACCAAGTCTTCGTCTGGCTCTTCATTGGTATGCAGCTGTCGCACCTTGGAGTATCCTCGGGATGTTTGCTTTGCTGCCTCAAACTCCAAGGCGTGGGCCAAAGCGTCTGCCAAAGCTTTATGTCTAGCAAGCTTCAGCGCCATCTTTGTTTCACTGTCACGCAGCCCCTCAATGAAGTTTTCTACAGCCAGGCTCTCCAAAAACTCCTCCGGGGCTGTTGGGTACGCCAACCGGACTAAACGGGCGATGTCAGCCTCAAACTCTTGCAGGGTCTCATTGGAGTGCTGAGACCTACCCTTTAGCTGTGCCTGGTGGACTTGCTGGAGGTGTTGATGGCCATACCTCATCTCCAGGCGCTTAACTATCTCCTTATAATCAGCCTGTTGTTCGGCTGTCACGGTATCCAGGATGTTCAAGGCGTCCCCTCGGAGTGCCACCACCAAATTCACCGCCTTCTCGGTACTGGCCCACTGGTTCACCACTGCCGCTGCCTCGAACTGCTTGATGTAGGTGTGCCACGAGGTCTTCCCATCAAATGTAGGCGGCTTCACCTTAACTACAGGAGCTCTTCTTTCTTCGTCCAATCCAGTGTCTTCTGTCTTCAACGTCTTCTTCTTCTCTAGTTCTGCCATTCTCTCGTTAATCTTCAATATCTCTTCATCCATCACCTTTCTTATTTCTTGTGTTTCTTCTGTAATTCTATTCTCCAGTTTGGTCTCTATTCCAGTAATTCTCTCAGCTACCTGCTCTTGACTTCTTTCTATAGCTGACTTCATCTCTTCTTGGCTGTTCTTCATTTCTTCTAGATGGTTCTTCATTTCTTCTTGGTTATTCTTTATCGCCTCTTCTAGATTGTTCTTCATTTCTTCTTGGGTAATCTTCATTTCTTCTTGATTTATCTTCATTGCTTCTTCTAGATTTCTCTTCGTTTCTTCTTGACTGCTTTTCACTGTTTCTTCAAGATGGTTCTTCATTTCTTCTTGGCTGCTCCTTATTTCTACCATATTATTCTTCATTTCTTCTTGACTGTTCTTCATTAATTCCATAAGAGCTTGAAGTTGCTGCTCCATTGCGGCGGCCCTTCTCGTCACCGGCATAAACACTTAAAAGTTCAAACAAGTCTCAAACCACTACCAGTCACTATGGAGTCCAAAAAACGTCGAAACTTTCACTCAGCTCGGCCAACTTCCAGAAAATTCTTCAATTTGCCACCGGCTTCCACGACGTTCTTCACTCTTCTTGGCTCCGCAAATCGCACTTCTGACACCAGTTGTAACGTATTTCGTTTTTACACTATTTTATTTCAGTGACTTTATGTATATGTACAAATATTTACAATGATTAACAGTGATTTGAGAACTTAAAATTAACAAATTGAACAATAAGCAGCGAAATATATACAAGCAGTAAGTAACAACAAGCAGTGAAAATTAAACAATTAAGCGAACAATTAAACAGTTAATTACCTAACCTAAACAATCCACAGTACACAAGTCCACAGTTTAAACTCTCTAAAACACTCGTCTTCAACCGACGGTTAATCACATACGAAGACGCCCCGGTACACTTAAAAACGCCACCAAAGAATTCGCACACTCGCGTACCGTACCGACACTAGACACGTATCAAGACTTATACTCGCACGGAACTATTAAACGCCCGGTTCTTATCGCATTCGACAACTTCCAAACTTCAGACTTCAAACTGTAAGACTGTAAGACTGTCCACTCGGCTTCTTGCTTCCCATTTTATAATGGTCTTAGAAGATTCTCAAAAATTATCGATCGAACATTGTTCCAGAAAAAGAATCTTCGAGATAGGCTATTCTTTTCGGGAATCATAAACAGCGACAAGGTCGCGCCGTCATAAATCAAAGCCTGCTCGCCGTAAACAAATTATGTGTCACCACCAGGGGCGTCGCTGACGGGGCAAAAGTTCGTATCAATACTATCAAAACTCTACATTTTTATAATTCAATTGTACATTCTGTCGAAACTGTTACTGGTAGACTTCACAATATCCACATCAATAAAAAGCTTAGTAAAATGATAGTAAAATGACCATCAATTGTACAAATAATATACATGGTGTTCCATTTGAAATTTTTGAGAAAAATTCTGTTTCGCATAACTTAACCACCCTGTATTATCTCAAGCATTATGATAAAATTATTTATAGACTCCAAAAATATAGCAGTGCGTGAACCTATTTCAATAAAGAAATTTTAGGTGGCTTTGGTTAGTATGCGTCAGTAGCGTTATAAATCTGGGTCCATAATGGCACAAAAATGTCAATATCTCAAAACCACATCATGTAGTATATCAATTTTCATAGAATTTTATGGGGAATCCATATTATGCAAGGACACGTAGGGTTTCCATTTAAAGAAATAGAACTTTGGTCTGGTACTTAGAATGTGAACATCCTGTATATACCTAAATGATTTTGGGAAATGCTCCATGTGGTTCCCCACATTCCTGCAAAATTTCATTTTGATATCTTAAATAGTTCCAGAGATATGAGCCGATTACACACTAAATCCCCACCCGGTATACAGGTTGACCCACATAGGAGGTCCACTATTGGTATCTTGAACACGGTGGGAGGTAGGTCGGTTAAAAGAGACAAAAGTTGCCTATTTCGATGCACAAGCACTCAAGCAGTTGATAAAAACAAATTGATAATATCTCTGTTGCTTACTGAAATATCCCGAAAAAACTGAAAATCAGTATTTTTTTAAAAACTTCGATAAATCCATCATTATTTCACCTAGTTAGCTGAAAATTGGCATCCGGATATGCATACAGATTTCAAATATGTAATCAGAATTTGTATCGCTTACTCCCTTACTGAGATGCGATAGTCAACTTTTTTTTTCTTATGGCCGCCATATTGGATTTTTGCATCACGGTAAATGGAATCGAAATAGATAATTGATAATATAAAAATCCAATATGGCTGCCATAAGAAAAAAAAGTTGACTATCGGTTCTCAGTAAGCTATACAAGCTATACAAATTCTGATTGCATATCTGAAATCTCTATGCATAATAATGCCCGAATGCAAATTTTCAGATAACTAGGTGAAAGAATAGCGGATTTGTCGAAGTTTTTAAAAAATACCGACTCAGTGTTTTCGGAATATTTCAGTAATCGGAAATATTATCAATGTGTTTTCATCAACTGCTTGCGCATCGAAATAGGCAACTTTCGTCTCATTTAACCAACCTTCTACCTCCCACCATGTTCAAGATACCAATAGTGGCCCTCCTATGTGGGTTGATATTTTGACAATTATCGATATATCGGAATATCGATATTTTTTAATATCGATATTAAATATTTGATACTGCTTAGACCTACCTATGGGCCACGCAATGGCAAGAAAAATAATTTTGTATTTTGGCATAAAGCAATTGCCCTGCAGGATCTGGGTGATGTGGTAAAACAGCACATATGGTCCAAGTTTCTTGTGTCAGTATAACAAAAATGTTAATGTGTTTTCTCGTTTTTTGTTGTAGCTGTTGCATCCCGATTTGTATGACAAGCTGTGCCTGTGTGGGCAGCCGGCTGTCAACATCTGCAGTGCCTGTATGAAGGCGATGTATTGCTCGGAAGCTTGTCAGGTCAGTGTTGGTTTGTTTTTTTTTCTAATCTTCATTTTGTAATCGTTTCGAGACTGGCGATTTTTGCTGTGGCATTTATTTATTTTTCTCTATTGCAGCTGGAAGATTGGGCGACACACAAAAATACTTGTGGGTAAATAATGTGCCTTAAAATTCGCATCAAGAGCAATCCAACAGAGTACCTACCTCATTAATTATTTTCTTAGTTTACGTTCCTAGTATTATTTTTTCCTCTCAGTTATGTTGATCTTCTTTGTTTATTCATTTTAAGTTATAGTTAGGAATAATTTCTGTTTACTTTTTGCAATTTGTGGGTGCAATACTGACAAGTGTGGTGAACGGAAATTTGCTTGTTTAAAATTTTTGTGCCAAATATTTTTATGTTGACTGACAACTAGCTTTTATTTATTAACAGGGCTGCCACTCAATCACTTTTCTCACCTCATCTTTCTCACTTTTTTCCACTAAAAGGTATTAACTTTATATTTGATCAATTTTAAATGGTGCTATTCAAATTCCCTGATATGACATCATCCATGATTTTTCAAATAGCAACAATATATTTTGCCTGTAGAATCTTGAAGACAAACTCCTTCCGAGTGTGGAAATATAATGTACATATTTTACAGTAGTTTTGCAAATAAAGGTTTAAAGAAATTAATAAATATTTAATGATGAAGATTCTTTTGGTACACAAAAAATGTTTCTGCCTTAAAAATAAGAATTTGAGTTAGGTTTTTCATTGTTTACTTCATTTTTGTTATTAGTTCGTGTATTTTCTGTTTCAAATTGTTATTTTCAAATGTAGCAATATTTTCGTGTAACCTCAGAATTTTCATCATTAAGTCTTAAATTACTTTTTAAACTTTTTTTGCAAAAAAAAAACGTGAAGTAGGTACCCAATGTTTCCAGAATCAGAAAAAGCTCATCTGCAAGATTCTGCTGGCAAAAATATATTATTGCTGTTTAAACAAATCATTGATGATGTATATCCGAAATTTGAATAGCGCCATCTACTTAATTTGTACATCAAAATATATGCAATAAAATAATAAAATGGACATGTCTGAGGATATTGCTCAAAATGCACACTTTCAAAAATATTGAATTTATCCTGTACTGTTGGACCTCACTATAGGTAAGTATCTGTAAATACGAGTTCTTTTAGTTTATTTTTGATCTCAAGAATGTATTTTTCTTTACTATCAAAATGCAATGTGTCAAATTTGTAACAGTCGACCATTTTCTGTTTATTTTATTGCTTATACAGTGACACCGCAGTATAAAGTCCGCATCATACGGAATTTTTTTTGTTAACTTATGCAAAGTTTGACTTTGGAGGCACTTTCTGTTCCAAAAATGAAGCAATATTCTGTCAATAAAAGTTTTCAAGCAGGCCATGACATCTGTCAAATTTAATATTTTTTTCCAAAAAATTGCAAATAAGGGGATTATTTCTCGAAATTTTGAAGAACGTCAAATTTTAGGCCCATGCACCAAATTTGAACAATTTTGACAAATGTCATGGCCTGCTTGAAAACTTTAACATATTGATGGAATATTGCATCATTTTTGAAGCAGAAATGGCCTACCGAGTTAAACTTTGCATAAATTAATTAAAAGAACAATTATTGTCGCTATGATACGGACTTTACTGGCGTCACTGTAGAAAAATCTATGTATTTTGTTTGGCACTTACTGTGGAAAAATGTTTTATCTTCTAATAAAATTGTTATTGGGGGGTAAATACATAAGAGATCATTTTTTTATCGCTTAATACAGGCCCAAGAGCCAATGAGATTTCTTCAATTTCTTTAAATCGACCAATCAACTGTCATTTTAAACGATAAAAACTTACCTAGCTTTCCCAATAACTGATAAATATGCGCCTTGCTTTTAATCAACTATGCTGTGAATGGTAGTTTTGAAATTTCTACCTTGACAACTGTCACTGTCATATTATTTTCGAGTTTTCTTGCAACGTCGTTTTAAATTGTCCGTATAATGTAGTTGTGTATTAATCTCCCTAAAATACATTCGAGATCATTTTTTTATAAGATAAATACATTTCAAATTGTATTCAAATTTTATTGCCATTTGGCAAAAAATCTCGAATCAAGGGAAGTAGAAAAAATCGCTCAGGCAAGCTCTCATGATCACTACCTTGATTCTCGATTATTTGCCATGACAATAAAACTTTCATACAATTAAACATGTATTTATCGATAAAGAAATTATCTCTTATGTATTTACCCCCGATAAATACATGTTTAATTGTATGAAAGTTTTATTGTCGTGGCAAATAATCGAGAATCAAGGTAGTGAAAAAATCGCGAGAGCTTGCCTGAGCGATTTTTTCTACTTCCCTTGATTCGAGATTTTTTGCCGAATAAAAAAAATGATCTCGAATGTATTTTAGGGAGATTAATACACAACTACATTATACGGACAATTTAAAACGACGTTGCAAGAAAACTCGAAAATAATATGACAGTGACAGTTGTCAAGGTAGAAATTTCAAAACTACCATTCACAGCATAGTTGATTAAAAGCAAGGCGCATATTTATCAGTTGTTGGGAAAGTTAGGTAGGTTTTTATCGTTTAAAATGACAGTTGATTGGTCGATTTTAAGAAATTGAAGAAATCTCATTGGCTGTTAGAATAGGCGTGTATTAATCTACGATAAAAGTGTATTCCGATTTACATATAAGAAGTTCCATCGAGATCAGTCACTTTTTCTTTCAAATTAGTCACTTTTCTCACCTCTTTAAAGAGTTAGGTTGAGTGGCAGCCCTGTGTTAATTTTAACATGTGCATTCATTCTTTTGAAGGTTTCGACGAATGTAGAGGAACTTTGAAAATTAAATATCTCGAGTTTGAATAAAATTGTAAAGGTGATGTTTTGAAGGGATGAAAGTCGCTTATGCCATCAATAAATACCGAAAATATTATACTTGACCAAGTTTTGAAATTCGTTGATCTGATTATGTGTTCAATATTTTCGGGTTTTTAACACTGCAACCGTTGGTGCTGGTTGTCACTGCCACAAATTTATTGGAATCCAAGATAATTAATTTTTAAAATTTATCGAAAATCTTCAAAGTTGGCATATCAAAATTACTCAAGTTAAAATTATTGTATTTTAATCATTTTAAATGAATAGGCTGTTTGTTTTCTCACTGGTCTCACTCGCACTTGTGCTTAAGATGGGGGTAGGTACGAAGGTTTTGTTTCGAGTTTAAGTTTTAGAATATCTAATTATGTATTTCGCCTTTGGCGCTTTAAAATTTGTTTGCCGACTATAAAACATGTTGTACTATCTGTATTACATTACTTTTGCTTATTTTTATTTAAAATTCAATTAGAGCAAACATTTGTTTCCTATGGTAAGAGAAATTTTAACTAAAAATGGAAAAAGGAATGTAATATATTTTCAATTTAATGTTTTCTAGCCAGTACATAAAATTTTAAGCGGTTAAATACTCGATGAAAAATGTAACTTTAGAGCGGAAACCTTGCTGGGTTGTCGATGAGCGTTTTTTTTTTGTTTTTGGAAGAATTGTGGGTTGTGCAAAGGACTTTTGAGTTTTTGAGTACAAAATAGGATATTTAAGTATTTCGTTCTGTGATTGTTGCATTATGTACATTTTTCTTCCAAAAATTCCAAAGATTAGTAGATATGTAGTTTAAGAACTTTTCTACTTTTATATCGAACATGTATGAGTTTAAAAATTAATTATAGATATGACTTTTCGCACAATGTGTGTTGTTACAAAGATTTTAAGTATTAAAGTTGATTTTTTTTAAATTGTCTTTTTTGGTCACCTTAACTTCAGGGTGGAGACCGTGTTTCTGATCGACTAGATGCTGGTGGCTATGGTGTTGCCCTAGGGACATCTTCAAGACTGCTGCGCTGGCACTGGACTTGCATAGTACGGGCCATGTATTCTCGGCATAACAGATCTAGTAGCCGTGTCCATTTATTTTATATTTCTCAATTTTACTTTGTGCTTAATACAACCCGCACAGAACTCAAGTATGTATATCCGAGAATATACCATTATTAGGTGTAGATATAATGACGTTCTTGTGCAGGCTGTCCCAGATAAGCCTCGACAACATCTTTAAAGATAGAATCGCGGTTAAATGGAGAAAAAGTTTTACAATTTGGAGCCCTTTAATATGCCCTCATAAAAGTCGACTTCGCTGTGTTAGTTTTAAAAAAAATGAAAAATTCGCAATTTGGTTTTTTGTTAATAACTTCGTTATTTATTAAGATTTTGATGATTTGTAAAAACGGGTGTAAAGTTTTTTTTTAAGTTCATTGTTGATAGTCTTGGTTAGGGATTTTCTTGTCAATGTAATTTAGGCTAGGAATCTGTAATGTCGGTAAGACTAGTGACGGATGAAAATTGACGGATGTTTGGGGAGGTTTATTCTTGTACTTCCAATACTAAATAAATGATAATATTACTCAGTTAATAAAGTTATTTATTTAACAACTCAGAAGTGGGATAGCAACTCATTAGAACCAAGTGGTTCATAGTCCACGGGACAGCACATCTTTTGAAAATTGATTGACCTTATAAAAATGGCGTCTGATGTGGATGCAGAAGGTGAACTCTCTGTCAGGATTAAAGAAAATAGTGAGACTAAAGTGAAATGTTGTGGCAAAAAGTGTTCCGTTGTCGTGTGCATAAATTGCTACTCAATTTACCATAACAGTTGTATTGAAAGATTACAGAATAGGATCAAAAAACTGGATGAAAACAAAATAATATGCTGTGAACCGAGTAACCTTGGCAGTGAATCTACCAGAAGAACAACAAAAACAACAAAAACAGACCTAGAAGAACAGGTACTAGAAATCAAATACTTGAAAAAGCTTCTTGAAGAAGTGATGGACAAAAACAGTAAGGAAAATAATGGTTTGTTGTTAAACAGAATAAAGGAGCTGGAAAACAATAATAGGGAAACTGAAAAGAAAAACAACCTTCAGGTTCAGACTATGAATGCCAAACTACCTACTCTGAAACAAACAGTAATTACAGATGAAACTAACTTGACTGTAGAAGTTAATGCAGGGGATTTGCAACATAAGAGTGCAGATGAAAATCTAGATACATACGCGGGAAAAGTAGAAAGACTAGAGAGACAATTTTTGTTGGGTTTACAAGAGGTGAAGCAGGAAATACAAGGCTGTATGAACAAAAGAGGGAACGTTCGAAAATATAGTGAAGTGGTTAAAAGTAGGGAGGCAGTTATAATAGTGGAGGCAAACAATAGTGAAGATAAGACGAATATAAAAGAAGCGCTTAAGGAAAATATTGATCCGAGCTCCCTGGAGGTTGGTATTACTATGGGCAAGACTACTAGAAATGGAGGGATAAGATGTGAGAATAATGCAGCATGTGAAAAAGTTAAACGCAAGAGACAAGATGAAATGGGGCAGAAATTTAATGTAACATCATCAAAAAAGAATAACCCATTGATAAAAGTGATTGGAATAGGAGTAGATGAAGATACGGAAAACATCTTACAGAAGATGATCAAACAAAACAAATTGGAGGAACATGCAAACTTTGTGCTGGAATTGAAGAGGAAGAGTAAGCCGATCAATTACAGGTTTAATGCTGTACGGGAAGCTGATGGGAAAACCTACAAGACAATAATGGAAACGGGGAAGATTAAAGTTGGATGGTCAATATGTAGTGTGAGTGAGTATGTGAATATTACTAGATGTTACAAGTGTAATCAATATGGTCGCATAGCAAGATACTGCAATAATAGAATAACTTGTGCAAGATGTTCAGGTGAACATGAAGGAAAAGACTGCCAAGAAAATACGGTAAAGTGTATTAATTGTACTGCAGCAAAAGAAAAGTACAACATCGATGCGGATGCAAACCATCACGTTTTTAGTCCTGAATGTCCATGTTACAACAGAATGAAAATGATTCAAATTAGAAAGATTAATTATGAGTGTTCATAGCAAAAAAAGAGTGGGGAAGTAAAAAATAGCATTGTTTATTTGAATATTCAGAGTTTGACAGCGCATATTGATGAATTAAAATCTATGTATGTAAAAAAAATCCACTAATAGTTTGTTTGTCAGAGACTCATGTTACATCAGATATTAAGGATAATGAAATACAAATTAAGGGTTATGCAATGGAGAGGGTAGATTCCAACAGTAGACATACTGGGGGAGTGGTTATGTACATTAATAGAGACATAAGGTATAGTGTTAAGGAAAAGTTGATGTGGGACAAAAATACTTGGTATATGGCTGTTTCAGCCATAGTAAAGAATAAAACAAGTACAGTGGGTATAATGTTTTAATTCCATTACGGAAATTGCGTAATGCAGGTTGGATAATATCTTCCCCTGCGCGGACAAATTATTTAGGATAGATAATAATATTTCCTCCACCAGACGGATTACCTCATCGTCTATGAATTTGCGAACCACGAGAGCTAGAAGCAGCTCTCTGATTGGTGGAAAGAGATCACCCGATACGCTAACCACCCTGGTAAGCCAGATCGACTCGTGAAACGCGAAAACTTCAGTAGTAACCCATTTCTTCGTTCGTATACGACGTGTTCTGAAAGGTTTAGTTCGCATTGTAGGCGTCCATTTAAGTGGGATTTTTCCTTCAGACACCCTGCTGGACATTGCTTAATTGGTATTGATTGTGAATTGATAGTGGAAAAAGCAAAGTTCCATACCATTAATTTGGGATTATTCGTACGGACATTGGAGTCACTATTCGCAGGCAAATATTCTAACCAGGTAGGAAGTCCTTTTAATTCTCATCTTTTCTTTGCCGGGAATGGTACGTTTTAGCTCCACTCGAATTTTCGTGTTTTTTTGATTTTGGTAGAAAGAGGAGGCTTCATAGAGTGTGTTTCAAAGAAAATTTTTATGGATGAACCACGTTTTGAGTTTATTTTTGGAAAAGAAACTTGCGGGACCGGGAGCGAATAGGGGTGCTGGGCGGGGTAAAATAGTGGGTGTAATTGTGTATTACCGTGTTTTGTTCGTATATGAGTCGATTTGGTATCCCGTAGCACCGGAAACGGCGAAGAAAAAAGGGTTTTTTTGAGAAAATTCTGTACGTAGCAGTAGAGCATCCGTAAGCGCGTAGTTCACTTGTCCCTCGTGTAAATAAGTTGAAAACTCAGCAGCAGTGGATGCGGCCTCTAGCAAAATTCCCGGTAACGTTGCATGTTTATTTATATACCAACAAGGTTTTGCCAGTATAACGTTTTAGCGCGCTGTTAATGTTTTGGTTTTTAGGGGGGGGAGACTTAAACGCTCCGCTCGCTTCGCTCGCTCCGCTTGCCCAAAAACCGGAAATAGTGGGCCGTGGAACCACATTTTTCCTGTATTCATCGACGGGCAACTATAAAAGAACTGGAAACAACGTTTTAGCGCGCTGTTAATGTTTTGGTTTTTAGGGGGGGGGAGACTTAAACGCTCCGCTCGCTTCGCTCGCTCCGCTTGCCCAAAGACCGGAAATAGTGGGCCGTGGAACCACATTTTTCCTGTATTCATCGACGGGCAACTATAAAACAACTGAAAACAACTGCACCATGTTCAAAGTGAAGGATATCGTTGTGCAATATGGTTGAGTATGTTGACCCAACGCCCCAGCAGAAGCGGCTACGTATAGGGTACCGAAGCATCAATGAATCCACGAACGGAACGGCGCGCACTCCGTGCTGTGCAATAATCATGTCTGTATTGTTTTCTTATAACGTGATTTCTATTTAAACAGACCCCTTAGCTGCCCTCTCGCACCAGACACACGCATTTTTTGTGAAAAAGATAGTGTAGGAACATAGAAAAAACAAAACAAGTTTTACGGGAGTTTGTCTAGGTATGGAAGCAGCGTGAAAGCCGGTAGCTGGTACAAGAAGCACAGCATGTGAGAATGTACTACTGTCAATTCTGTGACCAATAACGTCATGCTCATAAGGAAATGTGGTGGTAACAGGAATAACATAAAGGTCATGGCTGCTGAAGTGCAGTAAATGCGTCGACTGAAAATTGCTTTTTTTATTAATATTATAAGAAGAATTAAGATCGCCCATATCTAGAGCGACGAGTATTAGTGTGCTTGTGAAATTGGTGTAAGTTTGAAGTGGGTAGGAGTCTTCTGTAGAGTGGAGTTAAAGCGTACCATACCCTCTTTGCCCGTGCAGGCATGTGTTTCGTGGAATTCTTTTGATTTCTCTTTCCGTATTCTTTGCTGAGATATCTGTACGATATTTCAGGGTCTTTCGTTACCCCGTTTGTATTGGGTAAACAACATAGAAGCTAGAACTCTGTGTATGAAGTGTTCGAGTCATCCACATCTGTACCCGGACGAAATATTGGAAACACAAATACGATACGAGGGCTGCCCGTTATGCTATTGGCCCATGTGCTGAAGAAATAGGACATCCTTTAAGAAGCAATTTGGGAACAAACCAGATAAGCAAAGACGACATCTATTGAGGTCAGAAATTTTATACTTTGTTATCGCGACCCGCCATCTTTGACCGCGAGTTAAGCTATTTAGTAGTGATCCCTTGGTTTCGTATTGCATCGTTTGTGATATTCAGCATGTCAGTAGTAGTATCGCGTTGTTTGTAAAGATCAGAGATAGTAGTCAAAAGATTTTTAGTAGTTGTGTAATCGTGGTTCTAGACCACGGGGTTAAGTTATTGTGTAACAAGTTTATTGGTAAGTTTTAACATTGTAGAATCATTGTAATCATTCGGATATTTTGCCCATTTCTTTAGTCGCCATCTTTACGGTACGCGCAAGCGTGAACGAAGCTTCCTTCCGTGCGGCATATTACCGGTTTGTTTATCACTCATAGTTTATCTAAAGCGTATTCCGAGTTACAGAGCTTATAGCTCGACCATTTCAGCTTGGTCGATTGTGTATTTTGCACTTACATGTTTTGAAATTCGATATTTAAGACTAAATTTAATCTTTAGCGCAAGTAACCTTTTATTTACATTTCAACCATTATTTTATGAAAGAGTTTATTTCATTTATAATACATTTATTAAATATTTGTGTCTTTCGGTTACTCTTTCCCCCTTCTTGTGTACCTAGCGGTTTTTAGGAGCTGTGACCGTTGGATGTTGCTGTCATCGGAGGATCATCGACAACTCCTTGGCGCCCTTGGTAAAAATACTATTGTTTTAGCCCACCCCCAACTCTGTGACGTAACCTAAAAGACTAACGCCACATTGGAGGATCCTGCCGCAGCTATGCTCGAAGCCGAAGATGGGGTGGGCTAAAAACAGGAAAAGGGCGCCAAGGAGTTGTTGGCTGATCCTCTGTAGCCAACACACAACGACTACAACTCCTAAAAGCCGCTGGTACACAATAGGGCAAACAGTAACAAAAGAAAAAAATGTAGTCAAATAGTATATCATATAATGAAAAAAACAAAATAGGTATGAAACCCAGACATGGCAACATCTGACAATACACATATATATATAATAATACAAAAAAACAATTGATATCAACAAAAATAATTATCAATGAATAAATGTAATATAAATATAAAAAAAACAATGAACATAAACCTGGGTGAAATTTAGACACCCGGTACTAACGTTGCGCTAAAAAGGAAAATCAAAAATAGGCGCGGATGACGCGGTAAATACACTACACTACACGAATGGAGCTCCGCACGCGCAGCGCACCGACGGGTCAATCGCACGCACGCTAACTACAACAATGAAGTCGGACGCAAACGGGAGTATCGACTGTTACTAAATCTTGACAAAAAAATAGATACTACTGTAAATCAAAATAGAATTTACAAACAGCAAAATTATTAAAGTGACTATAAACAAATTGAACCAAAATTATTATTGACTAAATGAATTTTAAACAAGATAAACCACTTAACTACGGAAATTATACTATGGCAAACAAATTGAATTTTTAAAAAAGTACTTTACAGATTTTGTTCAAAACAGATGACCACAACACGCCGTGGCCAGGCAACTACATTAACAATAGCCGAACGAGGCGAAAGTTCGAACGGACGGGCGACGCGAAGTCACAAAAAAACGAACACAAAAATTTACACAAAAAGCTGTGACGGGCGCTACATAAAAACCAGCCGTTGGACGCGATGTTCCAGACGGACAGGCGACGTAAAAATCAAACTTTATATCTAACCTTCCAGATGATAACCAGGTCAGCTGCTACAACTAATCAGACTTGCAGCTCAGCACCAGGTGATCGGCACTTGAAACATGGGGAGAGTCGGAGAGTGCAACAGGACCAAAGTTTTGCACGAAAATCGCTCCCTCGGGAAAAAAAAATCATTCCCCCGGAAAAACCATTCCCCCGGAAAAATCATTCCACTGGAAAAATCATTCCACTGGAAAAACCCACGTGGGGTTTCTCCTTGACAAATCCTGCTGAACCTCAACCGTGAATCTAAATCCCAAAAAATGGAGCAGATGACGATTTCTACAACTACAATAAACCGACATCTTCAAGAGGTGCACCAAGAAAATCCCATAACTGGCTAGAAAACTTAATTCCACAAAACTTGGAAACACCGCCCACTCACGA
Organism: Xestobium rufovillosum; assembly: GCA_963966045.1. Taxonomy (NCBI): domain Eukaryota; kingdom Metazoa; phylum Arthropoda; class Insecta; order Coleoptera; family Ptinidae; genus Xestobium; species Xestobium rufovillosum. The sequence continues at coordinate 7,000,885 of OZ014503.1, read as the reverse complement.
GAAGATCAACAGGAAGAGTGAAAAATGTCGAAGCAAATCGGAAAAACGGAAATTCCAAAAAAACCGCCGACTAATAAAATACAAGGTAGCCACATCCGAAACTACAAATGTACCCAGAAGTACCCTAGATTTCCTAATCTTCCAGAGGCGTCACCGGTAATGGAGAAGGTAACTAAAGAAAAGAAAGCTTAAAACGACTTGCAAACCCAAAAGAAAGGAAGATAGCAATAAGAAAAGTCATAAAGAGGTCTCAAGAGACAGAAGAATAGATAAGACAATGCATAAAGAACCGAAAGATGAGACAGGGAAAATGAAAATGAGAGGGCGCGCCACTGAGCATCTAAATGGGAAAATGTCCTGCACAAGTTGGCAGAGCCGAAAGTAACTATCACGACGAAAATTTAACCTCAAAAAATCTGACAACAGAAGAACAACAAATTGGAGGCTATTAAATGAACAACTATACGATCAAATCGTGAAAAGGGAACGACATTCCTCCTAAGGTAGGCTCAGCAAATGATAAATATGAAAGATGAACAATTTCAAGACTCAACGTATGCAGCGACATCCAGCAAACTAAACTACCAAATACAGAGACAATAAGAGGACAACGATAGCAGGTAAGTGAGACAAACCCTATTAGAATAGAAAAGCTAACTAGAATTAATAATTTTAAGACAGTTCTACCCTCAACCAAATCGATAGAAACTCAAACAGACTATAGACGGAGGCATAATCGGAGAGCGAGGCAAGAAATAGGAACAGTGACAATTAAAGCAAATAAGAAACTAAATATAAGTGAAAGACCTAAAATAGGAATACAAGAATGTTAATATGAGCATGATGCAAGTACTAGTCTATAATAAAACGTTAAAAATAGAGAGAATGTTCTAATAGCGAAAATTAACGTTACAAATCCGGCTTGATCTAGTCGCGGTGTATCCTCCTGTATTTTGCGGCGTTAGGCATTTTGGCCCGTGGCATGGGATGTTTATACCATTCTCCAAATAGCAGCCATTCAGAGTTTTTGATGCATCTAGAGGAAATATTTGATAGACTTATAGCGAATTGTAATTTTCTTGTGGTAGGTGACTATAATTTAGATTGGTTGGAGGACTCATTCTATAGTAACAAATTAAAGACTCTTGTAAGCAGTATGAATCTACAACAAAATGTAATAGATGCAACTCATGCCATGTCCCATAGCGCAAGTCTGATAGATTTAGTTGTAGCAAATAAAAAATTTAAATGTGAGGTGCTGGATGCACCAATGATAACTGATCATAACATTATTGTGATTACATTGGATGGTGCTATATGTGAGCGAATTGTAAATAAGTATTATAGTAGGGGTAAAATAAACTACGATGCAATAATAGAAAAACTGAATGCAATAGACTGGGACAACATGTACAAGTTACCAAATATTAATGATTTCTTTATTCAAAATTATTAGAAGCATTAAATCAAATAGCGCCAAAGAAAGAAATCATAACCAAATATAAATGTAATCCATGGTTTGATGAGGAGTTACTGAATAGTATTAAGGAGAGGGACCGTAGTTATAAAATTTTTAAATTTACTGGTGATGAGAAATGCTGGGTTGAGTATAAAATGATTAGAAATTACGTTGTTGCCCAAACTAGAAATAAGAAACAAATATATTACGAAAGAGAAATTGATAGAAATAAATATGACCAAATAAAGATGTGAAAAACCCTTAAAACGTTAATCGCAGACAGAAATGAAAATGACAGAACTGTGAAATTTATTGATTTCCAAGGTAATATTGTAGAACATGAAATAGACATTGCCAATAGTTTTAATAGATATTTTATAGAAAGTATTACAGAACTAGCAGACAGTGTTAAGTCACCGAATGGGACTCCCAGAAACAGTGATAGTCTGGTTGCCTCAAGTGAATGCATGTATAGCTTTAGATCAGGCCCGTGCAACCTGCGGCCCGCGGGCCGCATGCGGCCCCTCTGACATTTTTATGCGGCCCGCGTGGCACAGAATTGAATATTTAAAAGAAGCAAAGTGATGTCTATTAAAAATGTAACGTCTCTCTCCATAAGGAACACATAAAATGCACCGTTTCATGTACAGCACCACAGACGAATTTAAATTTAAATTCGTCTGTGACAGCACATATATCATACGTGTGAACAATTCTTTTCTTTGATGAAATTGACAAATTCGCTTATATTAGCGTCAACCAACATCCGCCTGAATATTGCTCAAATTGTAGACAAACACCAGTGCCAGAAATCCCATTGATTTATTATTAATAGGTATTATTTCATTAAAGTAACCTAAAAGTTTTGTTAAAAATTCATTTAAAAATGGGTGTGACTATACTGCACCGTCCGACCCTCACCTAAAATTATGCTCGAACACGGTCGGGCATGCGCATTACTCAATGTCAATACATTGAAAGTGTAAAAACTATACCCGTACACCCACCGAGACCGTTGGCGTATTTTATTGACACTGCGTAATGCGCACGTCCTACCGTGTTGGAACAAAATTTAATGTAATGGTCGGACGATGTAGTAGTCACTCAATTTTTAAAAATTATTTGAAGAATAAGATATTAATTTTTTTACAATTGTTTCTCAATAATTTGGTGGTAAATATTTTTTTATTTTTACACATGCAAATGTACAAGTGTTCCTAACGTTTTTGTTTCTACCAAAAAAAGAGTTCTTTGTTAACTTTTTCTACTATGCACAGTTGATGGATCGAGAACTTTGGCAAGCCAAGACTCCTCAGGATGCTGACGTTGTCAGCGAAACACGTGTCGAGTTTAATTACTGTGTCACTGTTTTTCTCGCATGTGGGGTTAACTTGTTAAGAATTCACAGTGTTTTTCTGTTATAAAATTATAAATCTCAATATTTAGGGTGTTTGTCTTCAAAATACTGTTGTTATTCAAAATACTGTTTGTATTCAAAATACTCTGAACCTATCACACCTAGGGAACACTTGATAGACAGTAGTACGGCCCGCTAAGATTTCATAAAACTTGCAAATGGCCCTTTCGCTTAAAAGGTTGCACGGGCCTGCTTTAGATTATTAGATCAAGAAGAGATAAAAAAAGTCATCTTAGAAATAAAAAATAAAGGAAGTCCAGACGAGATAGATGCTAAGTTTCTGAAGAGTTGCCTTGAAGAGATTCACTTGCCATTGCTTCATATTATAAATTCATCTTTGTTGGAAGGATTGATTCCAACTGTACTTAAGATATCTACAGTGACACCTATTCAAAAAGTTAGATCAACAGTAAAGTGTAGTGAGTTCAGACCAATCAACGTGCTTCCTATCTTTGAAAAGATTTTAGAACTTGTAGTCTTTAGGCAGGTTACAGAATATATAGAAGGGAAGAAAGCAATTATTAGGGAACAGTCAGGATTTAGAGGCAAGCACAACTGTGAAAGTGCAATTCAATTAGTGTTGTCGGACTGGATATCCAGCATGGAAAAAGGTTTTATAATAGCAGCTGTATTCTTGGACTTAAGTAGAGCATTTGAAACAGTGGACCGCAATAGGCTTTTAAAAAAATTAAGAGGAGTGGGTTTATCGGGCACAGTAATCATGTGGTTTGAGGACTATCTCAGCAACAGATCCCAAAGAGTGAAGTATGGCCTCAGTTTGTCTGAAAACAAAAAAATTGACATAGGAGTGCCACAGGGTAGTGTGTTAGGGCCACTACTGTTTAATATATATATTAATGATATTGGGGGGACGATTAGAGCCTGTAATTTTCATCTGTTTGCTGATGATGCACTGGTGTATTATTCTGGTCAAGGGATAGAAGAGATAAAGGAACGAATGAATACGCAGCTCAGTGATCTGGGTGATTGATTGAAGGAAAATAAATTAAAACTCAATATTGATAAAACCAAAGCAATGATAATTACAAACAAAAAAGTTTCCCTCCAAGATGTGATCTTTTTGACTGATGGCCAGAAAATAGAAGTGGTGAAAAAAATTAAATACCTTGGGATAGTAATTGATGACAGACTGGTTTTCTCTGAGCATGCACAATATATACACAAAAAGATATCCCAAAAAATAGGAGTCATTTAGCGACTTAGAAGTACTGTTACATTGTGTACGAGTCTGCAGATTTACAAGACAATTGTGTTGCCACATTTTATATATTGTCCAACTGTTTTGTATATGTTTAGAAAAGGTGATCTCTCTAATTTACAAAAGTTACAGAACAAAGCAATGAGAACCATACTTCGATGTAACAGATATACAGAAATAAATATTATGCTCAAAACAATGGACTGGTTAAACGTAGAAAATTTGATTAAATTGCAGTCTCTGATCTTTATATATAAAATGAAGATGGGTCTTACACCGGAATATTTAAGCGAGAAGTTGGTAACAAATGCACAACTTCATGAATATAATACAAGAAAAAAGGGTGATTATTATATCGAAGTGTTAACCAAAGCATGTACTGCTAACTCGCTATTCTGAAAGGGATTAAAATTATTCAACGAACTTCCAGATTATATAAAATCAATGAACAGCGTTAAAAGATTTAAACAAGAGGTACGTTCTTACTTAATCTTGAGTCAATGTAAAAGTTAAGTACAAAGCCGTGGTTTAGGTTTGGAGTGGGTGGGGTATTGCTATTGTTATGGTTGGGGCTGTCATTTGTTGTATTTGTTGTATTTAAGTATTGAATCTGAATTTTGTTTTTTTTTGTCAGTTTTCTGTACAGCAGCAATGCTAGAATGAAGCTATTGTTATTATTATTATGTTTGTTTATGCTATTTTTTGTATGTTTGATTTGTTTGTAAATGTATAGCCTTGGCTAAAAATAAACATTATTATTATTATTATTATTACTCCTCTGTAACGTCGTGTACTGGTGTAGTTTTACGAGTCTACCACGTTCTGTATACGCAAGTTCTTGGGAAGGCGGCGTTTTCGAGTTCGCGATCGCGAAAGGCGCTAATGTGCTGATGCTTTAATGAAATTACAAACGCTAAAAGATATTTGTCCGACAAAAATGGTGAGCCGTTTGGTGCGTCCACCGCCTATATCTGGTCAAAATAACGACTTATAAGAATTTTACTACCAACCAGCTGATTTGTTCATAAATATTAAATATATATTTCTAAAATCGGATGGTAACATTGTCCGACAAATATTGTGCGCCATATTGGCAGTCTGACAATCGGAAAATGTCGGTTTCGTGATAACATGTTCACTGATTACCGCTTGTCGGACAAAGATCACACATGTAGGTGAGCGTATTTTGTGATCAATAATGACAATGGCTGACAAAAATATTGCGCTGTATAGCTAATCCGACAATAAAAAGGGCAAACTGTTACATCAATAAATTTTTACACAGTAAATTTGTCTGACCATTATTATATTAGGGATTTGTAATTATATCAAACCATAACAACCAATATGGTTGTATAAACCAAAGACTTGTAGAGGGGACTTAGCTATTTACATTATCGATTGAAGCAGGAGGAATACACACAGACTAAGCGTTTGTGTGTGGAAAAGGCAAAACAAAGCAGCCGACCAGTTGTGTAGTAAACAGGTGCCGCCGCGGAAACAGAATATCGCGGAACATTCGTCTGGTCCGTTGCTTGAATTTAATAACAAACAACGCTACCCGCGACCCGCTGGCCTACGAACGTGTAGACTTCAAAACAAAATCAGCTGTTGCATAAGAACGCCAGGTCCATTCTAGATGTCTTTGGTATAAACAACATATTGTTCTCGTATCTTTGCAAATATATGATGTCCAACATGTGATGAGATCGGACCTGGGACCCCAACAATCAATGTTTATCAAACTTCTTAAAATACGTGAAAAAAGTGGAAAATATGCAAAAAGGAATGTTTATTAAATTGTACACAAAAATGGATTAATATACAAAATATGAAATGTATTATTTATTTTGTACGCAAAAATATATATATGTATATATAGTCCGTTAACCCCCTGTACCTTTCGGTGTCGGGGCATACCATTCACTAATTATTTACAAAGTCAACCCATTTTTTTCTATCGTTCGCTAAATTTCTTGCCTCACTTATTGTTTTTCCTTTATTCCGCAATATTTTATTCACCACACTACTCCAACTTTCAGCTGGCCTCCCCCTACCTCTTCTCACTTTTATGTTAGCTTCCCAAACTCTCTTCACTTGTCGATCAGGTCCCATCCTCCTTAAGTGTCCCCACCAGCTTAACTGTCGTCTCTCAATAAATTCCAATATCGGTATTATTTCTAATTCCTCCCTTATTTCTGAGTTTCTCCTTCTATCCAATCTTGTGACTCCTTTAACATCTCTCATAATAATAATAATAATAACATTAACATTATTAATAATAATAGTAATAATATTCCGGAAATATAATATACAATAAATTCAAAATGCAGTAAAACAACAATAGTGTTTGCAGAAATGGCCACAGTCAGTCATGAAAATTGAAATTCAATCCTCAAGCATGGTCCAATAATTAAAAAAATTTAATCGAATAAATAAGAAATTGCACATACGAAAAATCAAAAAAAAATTAGATAGTGTTGGCAATATTGAAATTAATATTTTTAGTTTAATTATTTATGGGTGGTAGGATGATATTGTCAAAAAGCAGAAGAGTTAAGAGTGTGAAGTTGGCGCGTAACGTAGGCTGACAGATGGTGTTTCAGAACAGACACTACTAGTAGCTCCCGGTTGCATACAATACGCATGCGGCGTGACCATTACATATATCAATATTATAACGTTTAAGTAATTCGTTCTTGAAACACATCGGCAACGATCTCGGTGGGTGTTCGGGTATCGTACAGAGTACAGAGCTACCGTGTTGGTCTCCTACGGCTAGACCAGTTCTGATCCCGCACGGGTCCTGCATCTTTTGTTTGTTCTACATCATCTTTTTGCCAAAATATTCGTGTGTCTGGTGCGAAAGGGCAAGTAAGGGCTTTGTTTAAAATGCGTTCTCTCAGCTTTAGTTTTTTTTACTTCCAAAATGCGTGCGCATGCGTATTGTATGCAACCGGGAGCTACTATTAAGGTCTCGTTGTTTCAGGGCCTGGGAACTGGGTCCTATGAAAAAGAACAGTGCTTGCTGCTCCACCTGGCGGTGTCTCAGGCAATTTGGTAGTGAGCATAGTTCAAGAAAGAGCTTCGCGATGGCGCTAAAATCCTACCGACGCCGGTGTTTTGTAGTTGTCGTCGACGAAGTCGTTGCGTTGTTTTTGCGTTTTGCGTAGATTTAAAATTTTGTGTTGTTTGGAGAGTTTGGATAGTGTCAGAAGTGGTTGTTGGACTTGAATTTTTATTTGCTGTTTAACTAGTTTAGTGTAATAGTGTACTGTAGTTTTATTGACATTTTAATATAAAGAAAAGACTTAAAAATGAATCAGCGTGAACCTGGCAATAACGCACGTGCTCGATCTCGCAATAAAACCGAGGTCCATACCCTGTAATGAGGCTTTTTCGGAAATCAAGAAATTAGCTTTAAAACGCAAATTAAATGATTCCTGCACTTACTGAACGACAAACAGATTCACAACTGACTTCCTAAGGTCACGAAATCATAAGTTCTACCTCAGAGTGGCGCTAGAGACTACAAATTGCACCGAATCTTTGGCGATGTCGTCTAGGTGCTGCATCTGGTAAACTAGAAGATGTTAGTCCTTCATTTTTTCACAGAAGGTGTGCCCTAGGATGCCCTCTCACCCGCAGGTGTCAAATTTATTTGCTCCCAACCAGGAGCGGCATCACCGGCCGTCAACTGCACCGAAACACAAACATTTGTGCCCAGACGACGTCATCTAGGTGCTGTATCTCGTAAACTAGAAGATGTTAGTCATTCACTTTTTCACAGAAGGTGTGCCGTAGGATGCCCTCTCACCTGCAGGTGTCAAATTTATTTGCTCCCAACCAAGAGCGCCCAGAAATACCCAGCAATAAAACAGAAATTTTCGATTCACAAGTTCGGATTCTCAGACGACGTCATCTAGGTGTTGTATCTCGTAAACTAGAAGATGTTAGTCCTTCATTTTTTCACAGAAGGTGTGCCCTAGGATGCCCTCTCACCCGCAGGTGTCAAATTTATTTGCTCCCAACCAGGAGCGGCACCACCGGCCGTCAACTGCACCGAAACACAAACATGTGTGCCCAGACGGCGTCATCTAGGTGCTGTATCTCGTAAACTAGAAGATGTTAGTCATTCACTTTTTCACAGAAGGTGTGCCGTAGGATGCCCTCTCACCTGCAGGTGTCAAATTTATTTGCTCCCAACCAAGAGCGCCCAGAAATACCCAGCAATAAAACAGAAATATTCGATTCACAAATTCGGATTCTTAGACGATGTCATCTAGGTGCTGTATCTCGTAAACTAGAAGATGTTAGTTCTTCATCTTTTCACAGAAGGTATGCCGTAGGATGCCCTTTCACCTGCAGGTGTCAAATTTATTTGCTCCCAACCAGGAGCGCCCAGAAATACCCAGCAATAAAACAGAAATTTTCGATTCACAAGTTCGGATTCTCAGACAACGTCATCTAGGTGCTGCATCTGGTAAACTAGAAAGGTCGTAGGATACCCTCTCACCTGCAGGTGTCAAATTTATTTGCTCCCAACCAGGAGCGGCACCACCGGCCGTCAACTGCACCGAAACACAAACATGTGTGCTCAGACGACGTCATCTAGGTGCTGTATCTCGTAAACTAGAAGATGTTAGTCATTCATTTTTTCACACAAGGTGTGTCGTAGGAAGCCCTCTCACCTGAACGTGTCAAATTTATTTGCTCCCAACCAGGAGCGCCCAGAAATACCCAGCAATAAAACAGAAATATTCGATTCACAAATTCAGATTCTCAGACGATGTCATCTAGGTGCCGTATCTCGTAAACTAGAAGATGTTAGTCATTCATCTTTTCACAGAAGGTGTGCCGTAGGATACCCTCTCACCTGCAGGTGTCAAATTTATTTGCTCCCAACCAGGAGCGCCCAGAAATACCCAGCAATAAAACAGAAATTTTCGATTCACAAGTTCGGATTCTCAGACGTCATCTAGGTGTTGTATCTCGTAAACTAGAAGATGTTAGTCCTTCATTTTTTCACAGAAGATGTGCCGTAGGATGCCCTCTCACCTGCAAGTGTAAAATTTATTTGCTCCCATCCAGGAGCGGCACCACCGGCCGTCAACTGCACCGAAACACAAACATATGTGCTCAGACGACGTCATCTAGGTGCTGTATCTCGTAAACTAGAAGATGTTAGTCATTCATTTTTTCACAGAAGGTGTGCCGTAGGATGCCCTCTCACCTGCAGGTGTCAAATTTATTTGCTCCCAACCAGGAGCGCCCAGTAATACCCAGCAATAAAACAGAAATATTCGATTCACAAATTCAGATTCTCAGACGATGTCATCTAGGTGCCGTATCTCGCAAACTAGAAGATGTTAGTCATTCATCTTTTCACAGAAGGTGTGCCGTAGGATACCCTCTCACCTGCAGGTGTCAAATTTATTTGCTCCCAACCAGGAGCGGCACCACCGGCCGTCAACTGCACCGAAGCACAAACATGTGTGCTCAGACGACGTCATCTAGGTGCTGTATCTCGTAAACTAGAAGATGTTAGTCCTTCATTTTTTCACAGAAGGTGTGCCGTAGGATGCCCTTTCACCTGCAGGTGTCAAATTTATTTTCTGCCAACCAGGAGCGCCCAGAAATACCCAGCAATAAAATAGAAATATTCGATTCACAAATTCAGATTCTCAGACGATGTCATCTAGGTGCTGTATCTCGTAAACTAGAAGATGTTAGTTCTTCATTTTTTCACAGAAGGTGTGCCGTAGGATGCCCTTTCACCTGCAGGTGTCAAATTTATTTGCTCCCAACCAGGAGCGCCCAGAAATACCCAGCAATAAAACAGAAATTTTCGATTCACAAGTTCGGATTCTCAGACGATGTCATCTAGGTGCTGCATCTGGTAAACTAGAAGATGTTAGTCCTTCATTTTTTCACAGAAGGTGTGTTGTAGGATGCCCTCTCACCTGCAGGTGTCAAATTTATTTGCTCCCAACCAGGAGCGGCACCACCGGCCGTCAACTGCACCGAAGTACAAACATGTGTGCTCAGACGACGTCATCTAGGTGCTGTATCTCGTAAACTAGAAGATGTTAGTCATTCATTTTTTCACAGAAGGTGTGCCGTAGGATGCCCTCTCACCTGCAGGTGTCAAATTTATTTGCTCCCAACCAGGAGCGCCCAGAAATACCCAGCAATAAAACAAAAATATTCGATTCACAAGTTCGGATTCTCAGACGACGTCATCTAGGTGCTGTATCTCGTAAACTAGAAGATGTTAGTCATTCATATTTTCACAGAAGGTGAGCCGTAGGATACCCTCTCACCTGCAGGTGTCAAATTTATTTGCTCCCAACCAGGAGCGCCCAGAAATACCCAGCAATAAAACAGAAACATTCGATTCACAAATTCGGATTCTCAGACGACGTCATCTAGGTGGTGTATCTCGTAAACTAGAAGATGTTAGTCATTCATTTTTTCACAGAAGGTGTGCCGTAGGATACCCTCTCACCTGCAGGTGTCAAATTTATTTGCTCCCAACCAGGAGCGCTCAGAAATACCTACCCCTCAATAAAACAGAAATATTCGATTCACAAATTCGGATTCTCAGACGACGTCATCCATGTGCTGTATCTCGTAAACTAGAAGATGTTAGTCCTTCATTTTCTCACAGAAGGTGTTCAGTAGAATGCCCGTTCACCTGCACGTGTCAAATTAATTTGCTCCCCCTGGGAAGCGGCGCCGCAGGCCATCAACTGCACCAGCTCTGATTCTCAGATTAAGTATGTACTTCCATCAGCCGATATCAAACCCGTTCGGTCCCTCACCCTCACCAAAGCGGTGCCACGGGCAGAGTAAAAATGCTTTTAGTCCTAATAAAGCAATACTATTTATCTCTACGTAATATTACATTTTGATTAAATTTTTTATGAGATATTAAATTCTGGCATAAAACTTTTGTTTTTTCTAGGAATACTATTTATTTTCTTAACATTAAGAAAAAATCTTAAATTGATTTAAATCGGTGATTAAAATAAGAAAAATTGTGATTTAAATGAAATGATTAGGTAAAGTCGTTGATCCTGATTTCCGCCAAACGCAAATTAAAGGCCTTCTCAAACCGACGCGGAACAGCGGGAGCGGTAGCGGTAGCGAAAATCACGCTACTGGTGCGAGACGCGGGAAATTAACAAGTATTTACACCAGAACGAAACATTTCGTCATTTTAGACGTGCTTTTATTACCACCGGTTTAAGTAACCTAAATTTTGACAAAAAAAAGTATGTTCTCTTCAGATGATGAGGAAGAAGCTCTTCTGTTACTGGCAGTAGCAGAAGCAGGTTTTGTTTTAGTGTCAAACCAATTTCGTCCCATACTTTGTTATTTTTCGTATACATATTTGCTTGCAACATTTTTATTCGCTACCGCGCAGTTCCCGCTTCTATTATACACGTGCTAACTATCATGGAGACAGAAAAATTAATAGAAACTGTCAAGAATTATCCGATTTTATACAACTTATCTAATACCGAATATAAAAATACACGAAAAAAGAACAAAGTATGGGACGAAATTGGTTTGACACTAAAACAAAACCTGCTTTAGTCGTCTGCTACTGCCAGTAACAGAAAAGCCTCTTCTTCATCATCTGAATAGAACATACTTTTTTGTGCTAAAAATTAGGTTACACAAACCGGTAATAATAAACGCACGTCTAAAATGACGAAATGTTTCGCTCTGGTGTAAATACTTGTTAATTTCCCGCGTCTCGCATCAGTAGCGTAATTTTCGCTGCCGCTCCCGCCCCCGCTGTTCCGCGTCAGTTTGAGAAGGCCTTTAGCCTGTGTAAAGTTAGAGAAAGTGAGCGAAACAATAGCAAAACAAACTTATAATTATTAGTTTCAATAGGTAGTTCGAAAAAAATTCTTACCAATTAGGTGCTACCTGCAGTCGCTAATTTTGCTACTTTTAGTGGTGCAATGGTATGGGGCTGTTGTACAGTGTTTCCTTTTCATTATAAGGTAGAGGCTGTATGATTTCGGGGAATCCTTCATTATTTTCCTTTTTCCATAGCTTTCCTCCCCGAGTAATTTGAGTGGTTATTCACAGTATGACTCGCGCCTCCAACCACTTCATGTTTACGGTTGAACTGAAACTGTAGTAAATAGGGAAGTAATGCTTACCGTATAAGTACAACTGCCATTTGATGATTGGGTTGTTGGGCGATATTTCATTTTTTGCCTATGGTAAAGGATACATAATAATAACTTGACTATCCCGTGTCTTTTCATCCATCCATCCATCCGGTTTAATTGAAATGACAGAAAATAGTGAACCAATGCTTGTGTGTAGATCCTTACAGCCGATCGTCCTTTCACTTTCCTATTCTAAATATCGAATTGTTGGGCAGTTTCTTCGCTGTTTTGGATAAAAGTTTTATTATTTTGGGGGCTCCTCCATCCCCTTCCCCCTTCCGTTCCTCTCCTTTCGGAGGAGCGACTCCAAGAGTAGCTCCCGTGCATTATTTACCAAGACATTTGTCTTTGGTTATTTAGACTGCATGTTTGTATTTGGTGGACTTGCGTCCTCCAATTGCAATGTCTATATGCATTCACCTGGTTCAACTGAAAGTCGCCAAGTATAAAACACTCGATTCGACTCAGGTACTCAGGTGCCGACTCATTTATAATATACGGCTTGTTGTAAAAAGGCGTTAAATATTTAAAAGGCATGAAGAACCTTAAAAATGTATAGAAAAGGTTCCCTTGATAAATATGTGCAAGGCTACGCAGGCCAGCTGTCTTTTAAATATGTATTGTGGCATTTCCTTTCAACAGCTTAAGTTAATTATTTATTTATACCGAAAATTTGCTCCAACAACTACTCCTCAGGAAATTACCCCGACAGCCACTGAATTACAGAGCAAATCCTTGTCGAGAGAGTATATTAAGCGTTTTTTTTTAATTTAATTTTATTTACTTTTTATTTAACACCCTTACTGACTTACTTACACATCATCAATTAACTAAGTCATTCCTGGATTGTTATAGGAGATGTTCCAGGTGTCCTCCTGCCATGTTGACACAAGTTGTACTGTTCTTATGACGAAACTCTGCGCTCGGCATATTGAAATATTTTCTCATTCTTGCAAGTTAGCAAGACAGCCTTTCTGGGAACTCCAAAAGGATAAGTCCAAATCGCTGTGTGTTTTGTAATTTTGTTGTGTTATTTAAGAAGTAAACAAAATAATTTACTTAAGTTATTGAAACTAAAAATTATTGCCTTTTAGATACTTTAACTTATTTTTCAACCACCTGTATAATTATATTTTTATATCTTTGCCTACACACAAAATTGTAAATACTATATTAAATATTTATTATATTAAATAGCATGTTCTTGGCATAGGAAACACTTGAATTTCGTTTCGGGAAGACTTAAACGCACATTGGTGGTATTGCATGTGCATTTTTGATGTAACCATCTCTTGCACCAGTCGCATTGAACCCAATCGTAAATGGATTCATTTAACTCTGTTCGTCCGCATGCTAAACAAATGTTTTCAACACAATCAGAATTTTCTAACAAATATTCCCTCAGTATAGTTCTGTAACTATCTGGCGGTATTATATCCGTCAATGGCTCTCCGTAGATAATTTGACGTGCAAATTCCAAAATCAAAATGCCACAGTTGTAACCATCTGTTTGCTTATAGTGATTGGAAATCTTTGCATCCCAGCCTAAGGCGGAAATGTTTAATGCTTTTAAGAATTTTGTCATACTTTTCTTACTTTTGCTTAACTCATCTTTAAATGGATCTATGTATATAATAAAATTCTTTTGAATTACAATCGGCATAAATGAGGCACCAGTGCATGTTGTTAACGTTTACGGGCCCTATGCATTTTCCAAATATTTTTATGTCTAAAGTGTCCACTTGTTGGTTAAAAATTCGTTGCATTTTATGCGAATCTAAAATGCATACGTTGTCTTCAGATTTTGAAGTTTTGACAAACAAATTTAATGCAATATCTATTACGAAGTTATTTAGATACTTCGCTATACACGTCCCGGTTGTTGCTGTGCAATTAAAGTCTTCTATTGATAACTCTGTAATAGGCAAATCTAAACTTTTGTAAAAGCTTACGTAATAATTCTTTGTCGACAAAGTTATTGGTTTATAGTAACTTTCGTCACAAAGCAAGCCAATGGAAAAAAATTTGGCACATTTGCTTTCATTATCAGATATGCGCGTAGTTTGAGTTTCAAACTCGGCAGACTTCTGAAATTTCGCTTCGGTTTTCGACAATTACTTCCATAGGCTCAGGGGGTATTTCTTTAACAATAGGTTGAGCTGGTTGAGAAAACGAAAGTATTCCGGGCTCAAAGTACGTATGAGCTCGTTTAGCTTTCTTTCCCCACCTTTCAACTGCATGTTCCGGGAACTGAGCTTTCTGTGACGTAATTCTTTTTCTCTTGATGTTAAATGAGAACTGTCTATGAAGGGACAAAACTTTTCTTCGCACCTTTCTTAAAAATCTACTGAGTTTTAAATTCAACTGGCCGTCAAGTATATGATTCTTTACCAAACCATACCAATTCTCTACACGTGCATTACTTTGACGTTTAACACATTTTGTCCCAGAGGGATCTGTAGCCTGTAACATAAGTCCAGACCACAAAGGCAAATAGGGTATATACTTTTTTAACATGTGCTTAAGAAAATCTGGTTTGAAATACAAATTTTCTTTTTCACTTTCTGGGAGAGTACTAATTTGACCTTCCACTCTTTCATAAATTTCAACGAATCTTATGTAGAATGGACTAGACTCAAAAATTGTATTACCATATGACTTACAGTCTTCCTCTACATCCGTTTTTTTATTTGGAACATCATATTCCGTTGCATACTTCCTTATATTGCAAAGCTGTCGTAAGCTTGCAACAACACGGTCGGTTTCAGTTGGAGACAAAGTTATGAAGCAAATGTATTCAAACCAATCTTCCATAGCTCGCGAATTGGATATTCCAAATGCACAAGCCAAAATTTCTTTATAAAGAAGTTTTACTTCCCTTTTTACAAAGAACTTATTCACGTCATTAGTTATAATTTTCATAAAATGACAACAACATGTGTTAATTTGAATGAAGTTCTTGGGGCGCACGGATTGCTTATAAATAATATCGTTGCAGGTTATTAAATACTGAATGATACTTGGCATGTAATTCCAGTGCATTACTATGGTATTAATAAATGCAAAACTAAAATCAACAATCACCTTATCAAAAAGCGGCCACTTGCTACCGTTTTTAATTGCGAAACTTTTAAATTTCGTTAACCAGCAACCAATGGAGGCGGCATCATGATTGCTGCTTACCATCTCGATAACAGGGCACACGACATTCTCATTTTGAATTTTAATTACGCCGGCATAATAAAATGGCTTTTTATTAGTGAAGGAAGGTGGCCTAACAACAGATCCCGTAGCATCCAGATATAAGGTGGGTAACTCACAACTACCATTACCTGTGTGAGCACGGATTATGTCTAGCTGCTGAATGCTGTATACATAAACTGAGAAATCATCACTAACACATTGAATGTAGGAGGAATTATCGTTATCCCTTCTCATTAAAATAACATCTATTATGTCGTCATCATGTCTGTCATTAATACTTAATGCTTCAGATCGAACTTTGCGGTAAACATCATTTGACTTTAGATTTTGCAGATGCCCCCTTTTCAGCATACTCACAGACGTGTCCAAGACAACCTTGTCTGCATAAGTAGACGGTTTAGTATATTTTAATTTATTCTTTATCATGTCTCTCTCAATTCCCCGCAATTGATTTGTTAATTGCACACCAGGCGAATGATGATAATTTAGGAAAGAACTAAATACTGTTACGGAAACTGTAGGCAGGTTTAAGTGGGTGAAACGAATAGCAAACGTTTTACAACCATAATGACTGCAATATCCGTACATACACGCTTTTTTACCGCATTTACTATAATTTACGTTTTTTATATTTAAAAGACATGTATTGTTAATTTCTAAGAATTTCCTTTTGATATAAGGAACATCCATAGCTCTAATAAATTTTCCTTCCATATATATTGCTTGGAATTCATTGCTTGGAAGATTGAAAGTTCCCTCTTTGAAAAAGCATTTTTTGTATTGTATGGGCGGCCGCACTTTCAATCTTTTACTTGCAATGTTCACACTTCCAACAGGTAACACTTCATTTCCCGTACATTTCTCCTGCAGTTTTTGTGAAATTGCAACAGGGATATCAATAGAATCGCTACTGACGTTTAATTTTAAGCGGTTAAATACTCAATGAAAAATGTAAGTTTAGAGCGGAAACCTTGTCAGTTGTCGATGAGCGGTTTTTTGTTTTTGGGAGAATTGTGGGCTGTGCAAAGGACTTTTGAGTCTTTGAGTACAAAATAGGATATTTAAGTATTTCGTTCTGTGATTGTCGCATTATGCAGATTAAAATTGTTAATGTTAATGTACTTACTTTTCTTCCAAAAATTCCAAAGATTATTAGATACGTATAGCTTAAGAACTGTTCTACTTTTATATCAAACATGCACGAGTTTAAAAATAAATTATAGATATGACTTTTCGCACAATGTGTGTTGTTACAAAGATTTTAAGTATTAAAGTTGATTTTTCTTAAATTGTCTTTTTTTGGTCACCTTAACTTACTGTCCATCCCAACGGACTTTGTACCTTGAGGCCGTTTGTCCATGATGTCCGATTCAGAGATACGAGATGACGGACCGAAATGGAGGGCATCATAATCTTATGTTGGTTTGTCCACGGGACGTTCGTCATTCGAGATCCGGCATTTTGGCCTCCGAGAATTCTGCTCGGTCCGAAGTTAGCTGACGGACCGAAGTGCTCATAACACAAAAGATGTTTGCGCTTGTCCACGATCACCCGTTCGCCATTTCTCAGGTGTCAAGACGTCAAGCGCAACACGTATTTGTTGTATTTTATTGTTTTCGAAAATGGGGGACAATTTAAGTACGATATATTTACATTAATATTTAAAAAAATTATTTTTATGTTGCCATAAACCATAATTCATCATAAAGTAGGTACCTACATAAAAGGCTCATGTTATGTAACTCTCCCTTAGGAGAGGATGTATCCAAAATTCTTTGAATCTTCTGCGTTTTCTGCGTTTTCTTACACTTAATAATATTTTTTTTTTGCATACAAAATCTTAATAATAAAGCAAAAAGTTGCCGACGTTCAAAGCGAGGATTCATGACGACCGTTGCGTCTGCCACTACGAAATTCAAAATGGTAACTTTCCTTATCTATGGATCGGATTTCGGATGTATGGTCGTGGTGTCGTGAACAGACGTCAGACGTCATGTTTTTCCGATACCTGATATCCGATATCCGTCATCCGAACTCGGATCTCGGAATCGGACATCGTGGACAAACGCTCTGACGCAGTTCCAGTAGCTAATACTGAAACGGGTGGGATGGCTTGTATGCTTCAATGATCTAAAGAGCCGAACCACAGGTTTAACCATATTGGGGGAGGGGGTGTTATTGAGAAGACAGACTAAATAAAGTCCCCGAAAGAGGGCAGCAGCTCTATCAGTAATCAGAGTGGCAGACACTGTGGGGGTCGGTATGGCACTTTCATACTCACTCTGCGATGTGGAAGGCAACGGGAAACCACCACATATTTTTTTTACCTAGAACAGCGTACTAAAATTTCATGATGGCACCTTCTGGAGTAAACTATTCCGGAGGTAAAATAGTCCCACATTCGGATCTCCAGACGGGAACTGTTTCGAGGGGGGTTATCAGCAATAATAAATGTAACATTTCACGGGTCGGAGCGTGGAATGTTAGGAGCATGAAACGAGTAGGAGTTTGAAAATTTGAAAATAGAGATGGACTGGTTAGTATTACATTGTAGGTATCAGTGAGGTGAGATGGCCAGAAGCTGGAGACTTTTGAAGTGGAGATTTTAGAGTAATACACACAAGGTCGATAGGTGGAAATTCGGGAGTAGGAATTGTCATGAAGAAGAAAATAGGGCAGAGTATAGACAATATCTTAGAGAAAAGCAACAGGGTAGTTATGGTTAGGTTAAATTCGGAACCTGTAAAAGGCTCGCCACATAGGCCATGCCATGCCATGCTAAATTAAATTTAGCATGACACAGCACAGAGCTGTCCACATAGGATATGCTATGTAAATTTGGGTAACCATAGTTATTTTTTTGAAAACTTATTTTTGTCAATTGGCAGCTGTCAATATTCATAAATTTAAATATTGGATGATGTTCATAACGTTGCTTCGGGGCCTAGATTAGGGAGTATTATAGATAGCCCACACCGAATTTTAGGCATTAAATTAGAGAGAAAGAGGAGCATATATCTGTCTCACTCTAAAAGTACATTGCCATCTATGAAAATCGTTCAGTACTACATACAAAATTTCAGAGGTTTAGAAGGAACCTGTATTAATTATTGTTAATAATAATAGTAATAATTCAATTCTTACTTACTTGTAGGGGATGCAGTATTTTAAATGAAATTTTTTGAGACTTTTTAAGCTTCCGGCAAAATTTATAGTTTTCTTTAGGAAAGACTACTATGAATTAGTAGTATTTCTTTCCTAAAGAAGGCAATCAATTTTGCCGAAAGCTCAATAAATCTTAAATACATCAGTAAGCGAGCGTATCCTACTCGCCTTTAAAGACTAGTTGTTTGTTGGGTTTATTCGCACACAGCTGCACTGTACTGATGAGTTCCAACAGAGTGAAATCATGATATACAGTTGCTGTGTGCGAATGAACCAAACACTTCTTTTCTTCTTTATAATTTAGCTACAGCAGGGCTATATATACTGCTTTGTGTGTGTACGCTAGGGGCACGTTGGAATCTTTATCCATGCAATAGTAGATAGCAGGTGAGATTTCCTTTTGTTTTGCCGCCGTCTAGTCGGTCTGGGCTTGCTCTATAATTCAATGCCTGTCGGGGTATTTGCCCGGGGAGTAGTTGTTTGAGCAAGTCCCGATCGTTTTTGATAATTATAAAGTCGGTAGCGAATATCTCAACAGACGCCCATTTACGTTTTTGCACATCGCATGAAAATGGATATCGCACATGGTAAAGTTTCTCAGGTCCGTTGATTATTCCAATTTCTGATTTCCAGATCTCCGAATCCATATTTTTCTGATGTTACAATCTTTGGGAATGTAATGCCTGCAAGTTTTGACTAATATAATATTTATATACCTAACAAATTTGCTTTTTTACCTTTTAGCTATTTTATCTTCGCAGCTAGGAACACAGCATTACATGTCTTAATTCTTTTCACCATTTTTTTACTTTGTAACAAAAAGAAAGGACAACTATAACTCGAACAACAACTCAACAATAATACCGCAGCAAAAATGTTCAACACGAATACGAAACAAATCTAGGATACAAATCACAAAGAATAATGATAGTTTATTATAATTTTTTGACGACCGGCAAATATGCAAATTTAAAACAAAGAAAAAAATGAATTTTAGTTGCTTGGCTACTCTCTTCTCACTTTTCTTGTCCCTTGGCCATTTTGATATTTATTTTGTACTTATTTCCTAATTATTTTACTTTGTACTTAATACAGCCAGCACAGAATTCAAGTAGGTATATCCGAGAATATACCATTATTAGGCGTAGACATAACATGACGTTCTTACATTATAATTTATAATAGTGCTCAAATCGGTATCAAGAGTAAACCATACAGATTTCTTCACGTTCAAATTTCCAATTTATAATCACCTCCCAATTTTCAGTTTCCACAATTTCGCTATTCGAAATCCAATTGAACTTATAATTTATGCTTTAACGCTTTATTTTTTCAATTTCTTTCCATATTAATTCAATGAACATTCTCAAAGCAAAATTTTGCATGACAGTGACGTTTTCAAAATTGTGACTTCTGTATAAATTTTGAAATATTGGTAATTACGAAATCTATCTTTCAACTTCAGCGCCATCTAAAAAAATCGTTCAGTACTGAGAAAAGTTTCTCAAGGAAAATATGATAAGTTCCCAGGCCCTGCTTCGGGGTTCATTTTGCTCCGATTACTATTTTATTTCCTTGGAAACGTATCCATAGAAACAGCATAGAAGTCGACTTCGTTGCTATGTAAATTACTTTAAACATGAATAATATTTTAATAATTCGTTAACTTTATGGCAATGTAAAACAATTTGTATAAAATGTCAACATTTCGTTCCCGGTTGGGAACTTTGTCAAGACTTTATTGAAAAAACGTATAAAAATGTGACAAAATTTTTTTCTTGATAAAATTGTAAATAACAGTAACTATGAACTTATGATTAAAAATAGAAAATATACTTAGCACACTGGATTTGGTAAAATCTGGGAGAGAGGAATAATTATAAATGTAGGTACATAATTTAGAATCAAGTTGTAGAGAACAGATTTAGCAAACTTGATTCGGTGAAATGTAAATAATTTAGAATCAAGTGGTAGATAAAAGATTTACGTTATTATATTTCTATAAATTTGACTTAAATTTTGAATGTCAGATCTGTCATTCAAATAGTTTTGGTCCTTTTGGATGTGTATCATTTCCAAAACGAGTCTACCCTTTAAATTCTTCTCTTGTTCCAGAATGGTAGTGTTGTTAAAGTCGAAACCATGTTTGGTGTCTTTAATGTGTTTACTGATAGCAGAATTACTATTTTGGTATGTGTGTTGTTTTAATCTAGTTTCAAGATGTACCTACATTTATAATTATTCCTCTCTCCTAGATTTTACCAAATCCAGTGTGCTAAGTATATTTTCTATTTTTAATCATAAGTTCATAGTTACTGTTATTTACAATTTTATTAAGAAAAAATTTTTGTCATATTTTTATACGTTTTTTCAATAAAGTCTTGACAAAGTTCCCAACCGGGAACGAAACGTTGACATTTTATACAAATTGTTTTACATTGCCATAAAGTTCACGAATTATTAAAATATTATTTTAAAAAAATGGCACAAATAATTATATAAATTTTAAACATGAACAATGTGGACACTTCCATTTGAATTCCATTGTCTCTACTTCTGTGTATTACATTGGCATAGCATAGCATGGCCTATGTGGCGAGGCCTTAAAGACGGTAATAATACAGGTATATATGCCCACATCTAATTATAGTGATGAGGCTGTGGAGGCAGTGTATAGCGATATCAAATATGTGCTAGAGTCTGTGAACGGGCATGAAATTTTAATTATTGTAGGAGACTTTAATGCAGTTGTAGGTGCAGGGAGAGAAGATAAAATAATCGGCCCCTTTGGATTAGGTAATAGGAACGAGAGGAGAGTTAGACTGACACATTTTTGCGATGAACATAACCTAACCGTCGCGAACGCCATATTTCAACATCACATTTAATGTGATGTAGGAGGCGCTATACATGGAAAATGCCAGGGGACCTAGGGACATATCAAATATATTACATTCTTGTTAGGCAAAGATTTAGAAATCAAGTTAGGGACTATAGAAGCTATCCAGGAGCAGATATAGATAGTGATCACAACATAGTGATTATGAAGGCTAATCTTAAAATTAAGATTTTGAAAAAACGAAACGATAGGAGACATCTTGACCTCGAGAAACTAAAAGACTGTGATTCGCGCAATGAGTTCGAGAGAAAGACGAATGAAGTACTAAAGGGCGCGGATGAAAATACTGTTAGGGACGTAGAGGCAGAATGGAATTGCATTAAAAATGGTTTAGGTTTAGCAGCTAGAGATATATTGGGTCGCAAACAGAATGAAAGTAGAAAACCCTGAATAACAAGGGATATTGTGACTCTAATAGACGAGAGGCGGAAATATAAAAATAGGTTAGATGAAGAAGGGAAACAAAGATATAAAGCGCTCAAGTGGGAAATTATTTGGAAATGTAGGAAAGCGAAAGAACAGTTAATTGATAACAAATGAAAAGAAGTGGAAGAAAAGTTCGAAGCGTATAAAATAATTAGGAGAAATTTCAGAGAAATTGGATCTAGCAGCATGAACATTACAAACGAGGCAGGTGACATCCTAATCAAAAGAGAGGAAAAGGCAAAGAGGTGGAAGGAATACTTGGGAATCTTATATGCAGGACAAGAACTACGAGAGATATTAGAAAAGGAAGTCAATATAGAGACGGATAACCTAGGCTGCCCCATAATTAGGGAAGAGTTTGAGCTAGCATTGGAAAGTCTGAAAAACAATAAAGCACCAGGTATAGACGGATTGCAGGCAGAAATTTTAAGGTGTGCAGGTCAAGAGGTAAGAGAGCGTTTATTTAAACTAGTTAGCCGTATATACGAGACAGGCGAGATTCCAGAGGATTACAAAAGGAACATCATAGTCGCTTTGCCAAAACGGAAAGGTGCAGATAACTGCGAAAATTTCAGAACTATCAGTTTAACTTCCCACTCGTCAAAAATTTTAACTAGAATTGTGCAAAGAAGGATAGATAATTTGGCACGCCCGTTCTGAACCACCCTGTATAGGAT
Source organism: Xestobium rufovillosum (assembly GCA_963966045.1). Taxonomy (NCBI): domain Eukaryota; kingdom Metazoa; phylum Arthropoda; class Insecta; order Coleoptera; family Ptinidae; genus Xestobium; species Xestobium rufovillosum. Next base: position 6,978,227 of record OZ014503.1, on the reverse strand, counting down.
TTGTAGGTTTAGAAAAAGCCTTCGACAATGTAAAATGGGGGAAGATGTTCGAAGTGCTCAGAAAGGTAGGTATGGAATATTAGGGACAGAAGAATAGTATATAATCTCTACAAAGAGCAAAAGGCCGTTATAGAAATTGAGTAGGTATGAAGAGAAGTAGATATCCGAAAGGGAGTGAGACAGGGGTTGCATTGTCACCTCTAGTTTTCAACTTATACAGGGTAGTCCACTACGCGCGCGTCGGTCAATAGTCGCTAAACCGTTGAACTTATGGGAAATTTTTTTAATAAAACTTGTAAGATTCCATCTTTGCTGCAACTGAAAATTATTTTCAATTATACAGGTTGTCCCATTTCTTCTGCGCAGTGCCTAACTCTGTTTTCTTAAATGGAACACCCTGTATTTGATCGCATTTTGGAGTTCTTTGTTGAATTTATATTTATATTTATTTTAATTTCATCATGTCAGGACATATAATGGTCTTTTGTGTAATAAATTATTCCAAGAAACAATGTTTTATTTAACCTTCTCACAAAACTGAACATTGGTGCCGTCGATTAGCTACACATGGGCGCCATCTTGACGCTCGGTGACCTAGCATGGCGGCCATCTTGAGTGGCGTAGCAGTCAAGATAGCGGCTTGGGTGTGCACTCTGGTCACTTCTTCGGCCGGCAAAGACTATCGCACAAGCGCCCTCGTGAGCCTTAAGTGGATGCTGGCGTCAGGGTTGCGCCATAAGGGTTGCGCCATCTTGGTTACGCCATGAGTATACTCAAATCACATATGTCAAACCGAAGGGGTAGGCAGGGGGTTGAGGGGGACTGAAGGCTAGAGCTCTGACACGCGACCAAGGCTTTGACGTAGGAGCCGGCTGTTTGCGTCTACTCCAGACCGTTTGATAGGTCTTCTGGAAAAATCAATAGTAATCACGGTGCACCGTGTAACAGCGGCGATTCCGGCTCTTGCTGCTTCATTTGGTATCTCACATGACATAGTTTGACGAGCCTTATGGGTTAACGCTCGTTTGGCACGAACGTTGAGTCCGACGAGGGTTCCGAACAGGGTCTTGGTTAAGTAACGAAACTGTTTTATTCATTGTTCCTTCGCGCATGCGCCTGTGTGGATGCTGACGTCAGAATTGGGAGTAGGACCAATCCATGCCTAAGCAGAGGTCCAGGATACCGAAGCACGATTCATATTGGTTGTGCTATAGAAACATAGCTCTTATGGCACTACCCATGATAATTGTGGCCCCGTTCTCTTGCTTGGAAAAACGGCGACTACAGCTCTTATGGCAGAACCAATAGTAATAAGGGCCGATTTACCACGCTGCTTGGTAGACGAGACGAGAAGCCCATCCGATTACACGATCGTCAGTTGTAGAGGTCCGGGATACTGGCTTACAATAAATTAACATTGATTGTGCTGTAAGAGCCGATTGGGGGAGGAGGGCAAAAAGCAGTGATTATGGTTCTTATGGCACAACCCCCAATCGGTTCTTATAGCACAACCAATGTTAATCGTAAGCCAGTATCTCGGACCTCTACAACTGGCGCGTGTATAATCGGATGAGCGCTAGCGCCTGCGTGAACGCTAACGTCAGGATTGGGCGTGAGGCCCATCCGCGCGCAAGTAAATTTCTCGGAAACCGGACGATGATTCACATTGGTTGTACTATAAAAGCACAGTTCTTATCGTGGCCCCGTTCCCTTGCTCGATAAAATGAAGATTACAGCTCTTATAGCACAACCAATAGTAATCGCGGCCATAAGGGCTCATGTACCACGCTGCTTGGTGGATGAAAAGCGTTGTTATTTTTTCTGGCACGGTTATGCTGTTACAACAAAAAAAGAAAGTGCTACTTGAAAACTTATTTCTTACGCAAATATTAGATACATTAGACATAGGTGATATTAAATTGTATAAAATATAAAATAAATAAGACTAGGTATTATTAAAAATTTGAAAATAAGAATAAGTCTCCAGGTCATAGAGTTTGTAAAAATTTCCGTAAACTTTAAGTCATATTTTCATTACTGCCAATCAGCTAGATTATAGAGTTCAGCTTCTTGGAGGAATTATCTGAACGCTCAGTGCACTGAAAATGAGTTCCAATTGCGTAAAACTACATCAAATCCCTTTAAACTTCGACGAGAGCCATTTATATTTTGGATGTTTGTTGTCAATGGCCCACAATCACAGGAGCATGATGGGTCATTTGCAACTGATGTGGTGGTTGGTGGACTTGATGGAACAAATCTTCCTCTTTGATATCAATGTCGCTCAAGTTGCGTCTGGACAATCGACTCCTGAAGCACTTCCAAAGACCGTACCTGACTTCCCAATCTTCGAAAAATAATTCTGGTTTGTTCCAGAGAATGTGATGCTGCGCGTACTGGTAAGACGGCCTTAGTGGAGGGTTTAGATGTGGGGCAAACTGGGCTCGTTTCGCTATCAAGGTGTTGATGTACTCGTAGAAGACCTGAGGAGAATTGAAGCGTAATTTTCAGAGAATTCTTTATTTTTATTAAGATTAGACTTTTACCTCTGCGTTGTGTACCCAACATATCAACGAAATAATCGACACAACAGTGGCATGTAAGCGATGAGCCTCTTCAAGCTGAAAAGTATCATCAGCCAAAGCGAACTCTTGGATAGCCATCGCCAAACACACCATGGCTGCTGCCGTATATCCACAAGGAACTTCTACTATGATGATAGCTATTGTTGAATAGACATTCTCCAGGTGAAGCCTGTGATGAAAGGGTGAATCACATTATTTAGGGATTTTCTATACATTCTGTTCACGCAGTGCGTCATTCTTAAATTTGCCTTTATTGCCTCTATGAATAGGGAACTAGGGGAGAGGATGCCTATCGGCGCTATTCCGCAATGCAAATCGCCTGGTATCGTTCTTAGGTATATCAGTCTTATGCTGTCAGAGATGTCCCTGAATCACGCGCGACCCTGTTTTTCTTAAGTTAAAAGCGGCTTCCGAATTTTTTTTCAATATTTCCGAATAAAATTTATGGGGTAGCTTTAGTTACAAAGGAGTGGTATAACGTAATTTTTTGTAAATTTTATTTTTATTTTCGCAAAAGAACGTGCAACTAATGTAAGTATAACATATATAATCTATAAAAGATTTCCCGCTTGTCTTGTCTTGTCTCTTTCTAACAATCATATTCCTTATTTAAGAATCAATCATATCCCTAACCACATAAAATTTGAAACACTATAATATACGTGTTTCGGCAACTTTTCGGCAACTAAGTTGCCTTGCTCAGTAATACTACAAAATATATGTATATATACCCAACTCAACACACTCCGAAAATACCGAAGTTCACTCGGCCAGATCTCAAACAAGAATGAGCTTCGCCCGATAAACTCGCTTATATACCCTAAGTGACGTAGCATTGACGTCACTTGTGACTCACAGTAGGATAGAAAATACCTATTTAAGTTTTAGTCTCATTTTTACCCTACTCTGTTCTTATTTTCAGCATAACAAATGCATAAACGGTTGCTATCTTTAATGCAGTTTCAGGATAAAACATCCTATCTTCAGATTAATTAACTTGAAATAAACAAAAAGAAAGAAAATAAATCCAAGTGACCAAATAACCTGGAAGTTACTTGGACTAGCAAATAAACTGCAATAAAGAAGACCTTGACACCGACACATTTACAATTTTACTGTATAAGTTTTACTTATTGTCTAGGGTCGAGCCTTAAAATCAACGACATTACGGAATCAGAAATTGGACCTAAATCTGAATTAATAAGTTTACCATCATATTTGTGAATAAACAGACTCTCGTATGCATCCAATTCTCTATTGTCCGACACTGACTTAATAAGTCGAAGATCCCTCTCATGTACAGGATGACCGGTATCGCAGATATGCTGGGCAACACTTGACTTCTCAATCCTATTATATATGAAATGTGCTAAATGTTCCTTAAACCTAGTAACGATTGTACGCCTTGTTTGACCAATATACCTCTTGTCACAAATACTACACTTTATTTCATAAATTCCCGACTTCTGCTTGTACTCTTCTTTATCCTTGGGATTTCCCAACAGCTGCTTGATGGTATTTTTAGCGGTGTATGCTAAACTTTTTGCGACTTAAAAATAGATTCCAAGCCTCTGGTATGTGCTAAACTATACGGAACCTTAACATATTTCTTATTCTCAATAGGCGACATGTAGAAAGTCTTGGAATCCTTAACAAACTTTTTGTATCTAATTCTATTTACCAATCTATCAACTAAGACAGTCGAGTACCCATTATGAATCGCAACATCATTTATATACTTTAACTCTTTTTGATACCTTACAGTTGACAAAGGAAATTACAACAATCTGTTGACCAGAAAGTGCAAAGCCGAAAGTTTATGTTGTATTGAATGTTGTGAATCATTCACAATAAACCTACTGATGTTACTATCCTTCCTATACACATCAAATTCCAAGCGGCCAATGCCGCTCCCGACAACCAAGACATCCAAAAAAGGGATTGAACCATTTTGTTCCATTTCAAAGGTGAATTTAACACTATTAACACGTGAATTTAAATTATCTAAAAAATCCTCAATTCTGCTCCTCTTGGTATCAAAAACAGCGAACACATCAGCCACATAACGCAATCACACAGGGAAGTACTAACTATCTCTTTTGAAAACCACTTCAAATCTACTCATGAACAAATTAGGATAGCAAATTAGTTGCCGAAATACGTATATAGTGTTTCAAATTTTGTGTGGTTAGGGGTCTGATTGATTCTTGAATTAGTTATTTAACCACAGTCTCTAACATCTTAATTCCTTGAAATATTCCTTATTTCATTGATCTTGCCATTGCAAATTATTTCATTGTGAAGCAACTGCGTATCCTAAAAAATAGAATTCAGGGTGTAGAAATCAATCCGAGTACGAGTACTGGAATCAATTTTCTTCAACCAACCCCTTTAGGACAACTCCTTTTAAGATTTCCTCCCTAACATATAATTTTCTCGTAGAAATATTAGCTTGGGTACATTATTTGGAATTTCCGTAAGCTCAAACCTATAATAAAATTGGGGCTATTCGTTACCACCGAGAACAAGGCTGCATACGCGCCGTACACATTAGGCATTATAATATGCTAGCATTTTGTTGGTTTTACAAAATTTTAGGGTGCCATAGGCCAATAGATTCCTTCATCGCACTCCTTTCGAGTTTTTAACAATGGGAAAAACGAAATTTTATAGAAAACAAACCAACGTGAATGAAGTAAAAGTAATATACATTATCTGGTTAATTTTCTTAGGACAGTCTTTTATTAATGAAAAATAAACTGATTGTCTGTTTTGCACTCAGTTTTGCATGTTGGACTTATATGTATAACCTCTATCAAACTCTATCTTACACTTTATACCATATCATGAATACAAAAGCAGAATTTGTCAAAGAATTGCTATTGCGAGCATAACCAACAATATTCCCTCCTTTATAATCTAAATATGGCTTTATATGAATTTCATCAATTAACAAGGTAACGTGTTTATCATTGCCATCTAATAATTTAAATACATTTTTTGCATAGGTTAAAGAAATTCGTTTTTCTTCGAACGTCGGATCAGTTAGCTTGCCACCCACAATGCAAATGAATGGACAACGCTGGGCCGTGCCGTGCTGTGCTGTGACGGGCAAGTGGGCGGCAAGCTTAATAGAGAACTGCAAATAGTTTTAATTGTGTTCAGATGAGACATGAGGCAGTACATTAGAATCTCTTAAAAATTTGTAACTTTGTAGACTAATTGAATATAGTAGGCATGGAAGTTAAAATTACAGTATCATTTTAGTACCGGAATCTTTTCTTAGCAGATGATTGCAGTTTTAATTGCTGGCTTACAAAATTTAAAGCATATTCGTTTTCTTCTGATTTTATCGAATCTATTGGAGCTGAAACATGACGCAAAAGAGTATTTCGGCTGTCATGGTGTGGTGACCCAGGAACTGGTACTTCAATAATAGAGGATATAGCCACAAATTACTTTATTCCGTAAATAACTATTTCCCACTTTACAAAAGAACATTATAATAACAAACACACGAACGCGTCCTATTTCGTACAGTACCGCGATCTAACTACCTATTCATAACGTCTAATTTCAATATCTTATATCACCAACACACGTAACACCTAGATGATCAAATCCGAGCAGGTCTTATTCATCGCTAGTCGAAGCCGGTCTCCACATCCCTCCTTCTTTCACGAGTTTCAATGGTTGTAGCCGTGGCGTTGCTACCTCCGACGTGGTAGGGTCGTCCTCAATGGTGTGGTGATGAGAGTCCTCTAATGGAGCTGGAAAAGTGCTTGATGATGATGAGAGCCTTGGCGCCACCGTTGTAGTTTCGTTGTTAACTGTAATCTCGGGTAGTTTCTTTACGTGAGCTACATTTCGCTTTATAACTTTCTCATTTCCAAACAGTGTTAGCTCATTTCCATTTCTGTTCAGTACATCATATTCCATCTCACTAAAGGTTGGCATCAGCTTATGAGGAACGCTGACATTCTTCACCACCACACGGTCTCCTGGTTTAATTGTGTCTACAACAGCTCTTCTACTACTATCTTCCTTTCTTTTCCCCAATTCTTTTTTGACCAGATCCCTATCATAGACTTCATCATCGAATGTATCTGATATTAAGTCCTCTATACTAGGTATTTTATCTCGAATTCTACTGTTGAAAAGAAGCTCAGTTGGAGATTTCCCTGTTGTACCATGAGGTGTCACATTGTACATCAAAATGTATGTCATTATTTCCTTCTTGTAATCTTTGTTGTTCTTTATGTAGCTAATTCGCAGCCTCTTCTTCAGTGATTTGTTTATATTCTCAACCTCTCCGTTAGCTTGGGGCCAATATGGGGGAGAATTCACTATTTCTATACCATTAGTGCCACAGAACTGTTTAAATTCTTCGCTATTAAAGTTAGTACCATTATCAACTTTAATTATTTTTGGTAATCCTAATCGGCAAAACATTTCTTCTAGTACTCGAATGATTGTTGACGTAGTTGTAGATTTTGTAAATATGGCTTCATGATACCTAGAGTAATAATCAATGACTACGAGCAAATAATCCTGATTTTGTTCCCCTGACATGTAATCCAGGGCTAGAAATTGCCAAGGGCCTGAAGGCAGCTTCTGTCTCGTCATCGGCGCTGGATTGTTAGGTATTGATACAAGTAAGCACTCTCGACAACGTTTCACATGTTTTTCAGCTTCTCTATCTATTTGGGGCCACCATACTTTGGAACGCAACCTCCGCTTCATAACTGTCTCTCCCGGATGACCTTCATGGGCCAACTCTAAGGTTTGGCCTCGTAGGCTTTTTGGTATTACGATTCTGTTGCCTCGGAGGAGAATTGTTCCCATTGAAGTGAGCTCTAACCGAAAAGGATAGAATGGACTTGCATCATTTGCTAACCAAGAATCTTCAGCCAATTTCTTAATTGTTTCCGTGATTTCTAGATCCACCTTGCTTTCGGTTATAATTTGTGAAATTCTTAATGCTCTGGGAATTGCCTCTTTAATAATTACATGTACATGGTGTTCGTTTGGTTCGTCAAAAGTGGGGTCCATTCCAAGTTGGCCCAGTCTCGATAAGGAATCGGCTATATTGGATTTTCCACATTTGTATTTTACAGTGAATTTGAAAGCCTGCAATCTTAGTACCCATCTTTCAATTCTGGCTGGTGGCTTTGATGTGGGTTTGAATATAGCTTCCAACGGTTTGTGGTCTGTTACTAATTCAAAATGTAGTCCTGCTAAGTAATAGTAGAATCTCTCTACCGCCCACACTAGAGCCAGACTTTCTTTTTCGGTCTGTGAGTATCGTCGTTCTACACCGGTGAGACTTTTACTGGCAAAATAAATTACGTGGGGCTCATTTTCAATGTTGAATTGGAGTAGAACAGCTCCCAAGGCAACTGGACTTGCATCAGCAATTAACTGAGTACGTAGCTTCTGATCAAAGAAAGCAAGTGTCGGTAATTTGTCTAGTTCTTGCTTTAGGTTCTCGAAACTTGTTTGTTGGTTTGGTCCCCATTCAAATTTTGTGTCATTTCTTGTCAGTAACCGAAGAGGTTCCGTTAAGTTTCCAAGATCAGATATGAATTTTCCTAGATAAGTTACTAGTCCTAAGAAACTCCTAACTTCTTCTTTATTGATTGGTGATCGAAAACTCAGAATTACTCCAACTTTCTTTGGATCGGGTTTTATTCCAGATGACGTCAGAATATGTCCCAAAAACTCGAGCTGACTCACCTTTACTTGACATTTGTTATCATTCAGTAGTACATTTTGATTTTTTAGTACCTCCTGGACCTTACGTAAACAATCGTCGTGTTCGGTTTCAGTTTTTCCATATATAATTACATCATCAATGTAATTCAAGCAGTTTTTACACGGTGCAAGAATACTTTGAAATATACGTTGGAATATTTCTGGTGCGGAATTAATTCCGAACATTAAACGTTTGTATCGGAACAATCCTTGATGTGTAATGAATGTAGTTATTGGTCTACTTTCTTCCTCTAGTTCTAGCTGATGGTAAGCACTAGCCAAATCTAGACGGGAAAAATATCGAGCGCCTTTTAGCTTTGTCATGAAAGTTTCGAAAGTAGGTAATGGGAAATTTTCCCTTAATATGGCTTCGTTGGCTCGTCTCATGTCGATGCATATCCTTATGTCACCATCTGGTTTAAAAACTATTACCATAGGCGAGATCCAAGGACTAGGTCCTTCAACTTTTTCGATTATGTCGCGAGCCAGTGCATCCTTCAACTTCTCCTCAACTTTGGTTTCAACAGCAATGGGGACTCTTCGTACCGGTTGTTGCACTGGTTTCACCAGATGATTAATGGCGAGTTTAACTTTAATACCATTAATTTTCGGAAACGGGTCAGCTGCTCCTAAGTGGTTTATGTTTTCCGTTAACCCCAACTTCAGAATACCTAAGGAGATGGACGTTTGCTTTCCAAGTAAGGATATAGTTCCTTTTTCTACTACCATGAATGTTGCAATAAGTTCTTGGCCATTCTCAACGCAAATAGGTGCCGTGAACTTACATCGTATGTTTAGGGGTTCGTTGGATGCGTATGGCTTGATTGAACTAGTCACTTGTTGTTGGACTTCCATTATAGCAGCATTATTTTCCATCAAAATTTTCCAGTCATCTCCGTTGATAATATTACAGGATGCACCAGAATCGATTAGCATATTTACAGGTGTGCCGCCTATTCTAACCTGAATCGTGTCATCTCTGCTACTGTGGGTCTTCGTTGCGCCCTCTATTTCAAAGCATTCGAAGTTCCTGGTACCACTTGTTGAGGGTTCATTTTCTTCTGGAGTATCCTCAATAAGATTAACTCTTCGAGAGTTTGTAGATCGGTAGTGGTTTCTAGAATTCAACGTATTTTGACGAGTGGGGCGTTTGTCTTTTGTAGTCCTACATTTCCTTGCATAGTGGCCTATGCGACCACAGTTGTGACATTTAGTACTAATGGCAGGGCAGGTTCTCATTTCTGTAGGCTTGTGCGTATTCCCACATCGAAAACACTCAGTTGTCTTTGTCCCTTCCCAATGTTTCCATTTTCTAGTATTGTCAACATGATTCACCTGGGGTCCGCTATCATCTGGTTGATTACCGTCCTTCTTTTGCATAATGTTGCTTTGATTCCGTGTTTGCTCATATATCTGGCATTGTTCTATTACATCATTGAGTGGTAGTTCCTTTTCTAACAATTTTCTCTTTAACTCGACAGGTGCCCACATATCGATTATCTTGTCCTTAATGTTTATTTCCCTAGCTTCTTTTTCCGAGCCTCCAAAGGCACATTTATTTGCCTGTGATCTGCATCGTATTAGAAACTTGTTCAAGTTTTCTCCTTCTTCTGGTTTCATATTTCGAAATACATGTCTTTCAAAACATGAATTTTGTTGCGGAGAAAAGTGACTGTCCAGTGTATCAACTAGAATTTTAAACACGTCATTTTTAAGTTCAGGATCGTAATCGACTATGGCCCCTGGTAGTCCAAACGCAATTTCTTGAAGTTGTGGGCCCCCCAGATGCAGTAATTTATTTTTCCTTTTTACGACGTCTGTTATCTCCTCTGCATCCAAATACAGCCTGACTGACCTCACCCATTTCCTCCATTCAATTGCTAGCAATCCCTTTTCTATGGAGTCACAAGCAAAGTGCTTAATTGACAATTGATCCATGCTTTGTTTTCCTAGGATAAAACCTTAGTCAAATCTCTCTATAGACTTTATCTTTCTCACCTCTCCTACTGGTAGAATCGAATCCACCCTGTATATTCTCGTCTCAGCAGAATGTAATCCACTATATTAGTAGAATTTAATCCACTCTCTTAGTAGAATTTAATCCACTCCCTTAGTAGAATTTAATCCACTCTCTTAGTAGAATTTAATCCACTCTCTTAGTAGAATTTAATCCACTCAACAGCTTGGCAGAATTTAATCCACCCTCTTAGTAGAATTTAATCCACTCCGCGCAAATCTGCAATCGATATGCGATATTTCCACTATTTACATACTATTCAACACTTATAAAAAAATTTACCTCGTCGCCAATTGTGGTGACCCAGGAACTGGTACTTCAATAATAGAGGATATAGCCACAAATTACTTTATTCCGTAAATAACTATTTCCCACTTTACAAAAGAACATTATAATAACAAACACACGAACGCGTCCTATTTCGTACAGTACCGCGATCTAACTACCTATTCATAACGTCTAATTTCAATGTCTTATATCACCAACACACGTAACACCTAGATGATCAAATCCGAGCAGGTCTTATTCATCGCTAGTCGAAGCCGGTCTCCCCACATGGGTAAATTTAATACATTTGTCAGTTTCAGATAATAAAATAAATTGTGGTTTCATTAGTACTTTTTTTTTTTTTTTTTTTTTTTTTTTTTAATTTTAGTAATATTTGTGAAATTTATGGCAAATGAAACACTATGTAAAAAATGTTATCGACGTTTCGCACAAATAATTATACAATTTCATTAGTACGTAAGTATTAGCCGTTGTAAATGGAATGTTGATGTTGTCGAATGAAAACGGAATTTCTTGTTCGTAGCAAAACGTTTGAACTTATAATCAAGAATTTATTACAAATCATAGGCCCTGGAGAATGTAGATACTAATATCAATACCAATACCAATTATTTGTGGGTAAATGAAATGAATTCAAAACGGCAAAAAAATTCAAAAGTAGCATAAGTTTGTAAGGATGTACCTATCGTAATAATTCGTTTATTATTAGAAAAACACTCATATGTATTGGACCCCTTTGCGCATTCGTAGTTGGCCACCACATTAACTATGAAAGTAGAAAACAATCATGAGTATTCCATGCCATCTCAACTCATGCAATTATATGTATTAGATTATTTTTTTTTCATCGTCAAATTGACCAATATAGGAACATTGCATTTGGGTCTAGAAGCGTGTATTATTTTGGTTATTTTTTGCCGTTTCTATTTTCCAATAAATGAACAGTATTTTTGATCACGCGTTTAATTCTGACCAATTAAATCATTATTATAGTGAGAATTTTTTACCTAACTTATCCCAGCGGGAATTTTTTTTAGTATTTTGTTTTTGTTGATAAAACGACTTGTTTTCTGGTTTTGACATATTGTCTTATATGTTTTAATCGCAAATTGTGACATTGAAAGAATAATATTGACAGTTGTTTCATATTTGAACGTCAAAAAATAACCTTTCGAATACCACACGACAGTAAGAATAACTTGGAAAATAATTCTCCACATTTTACTCAAACTTGTCGCCATTCGGCAATAGCCACTCGAGCCCTACGGGCTCTCGTGTCTATTGCCTGGCGACAAGTTTTCGAAAATCTGTCGAATTATTTTCAAGTAATTCTCACTCTCTTGTGATATTACATACGGTAATTTTTTTCGATAATTCTGCTTGTTGATAAGTTGCCATAGTTTCGAAATTGTAGGTGCATTTATAATGTATAATCTAGTTACTTTAGTACCTGCCAAACGTCAAATTAATATTCCCAACACATTTCTTTGTATGTGAATTAATTGAAATAAAATTTCGTTTTGAACTACCTTCCTTCGATTCAAAAAATTATCTTGTCAAATACAATTCGTGGTCTGGAATTTTTAGGTAATTTTACTCAAGCTGTTGCTTTTACTAGCCACTCGTGAAAATTTGACAGAAGATCACTCGCGCAAGCGCTCGTGATCTTTTAACTGTCAAATTTACACTCGTGGCTACCAAACAACGCAACAGCTTTCGTAAAATTTCCGACAATTCCAGACCACTTATTGTATTACTACAGATAATAAATATATTTCTCTCTCTCTCTCTCCTGATTTTTCAAAAATGGCAAAAAGTTGCCAATCAGGAGGCAGTATTTTCCAGACTCATTAGATAGAGAATTAAAAACTGTGATAGGGACATGTAAGCCATTTTTCTATATTTCCTACAGTTTCCAAGCTATGATTGATGAAATTTGAAAAATGATTATTTTTAACGTCCAATACCTCGAAGATGGTGCACTTTACACATACGATGTTTTGCATAAAGTAGTTAGAAAATGACAGCCTCAGGCCAGGCCATCGAGTTCTCCAGGTGCCATCGAGTTCTTCGGCAGTGACCTTGAAAGACACCAGAGGCTGCTGAAGGAGTCGTTGAGTCATCCGAAGAAGTGTCTTCAGCAGCGGCATCTGCAGCAGCCTCTGGTGTCTTTCAAGGTCATTGCTGAAGAAGTGTGCATGTCTTCAGCAGCCTCTGGTGTCTTTCAAGGTCATTGCCGAAGAAGTGGGCATGTCTTCAGCAGCGTCTGGTGTCTTTCAAGGTCATTGCCGAAGAAGTGGTCTTCAGCAGCGGCCAGGCGCATGCGCCGGGGCTATTCCTCAGATCAGTCCATCGAGTTCTCCATCCACTTCAAGTGGGCGTGTCTGCAGCAGCCTCTGGTCATTGCCGAAGAAGTGTGCATGTCTTCAGCAGCCTCTGGTGTCTTTCAAGGCCATTGCCGAAGAGTGCACACCCAAGCCGCCATTTTGTGGGCTTTGGCTGTGGCTCAGGCGCCTGCGCCGGGGCTCTGACGCGTGCAAAGCATGTGTTGCTCATTGTTGCGCAATGGAAGAATGTTCTGGAAATGCTGATGCAATAGTATGCAGATGTTGCAGAATTAATGTTTTTTCTCGGAAATTCCAACGTTTGCAATTGTTTACACTAAATAAATATTGTTATCAAAGGTTGAGAAAGAAACAATAGATTCGAAGTCGATAAGAGATGTTATGATTTATTGTTTTTATTATGATGAAATATTAATAGCTAAGAACGTTCTAGAAAAACCTTTCAACTTTGCCGACAGGAAATGTATATTTGCTTGGTTTGACTCCCACATTCTGCATGCTAATAAGTACATGTGCACTTAATATGTCGCAAACTCTACAAGATGATCGAGATTATTTTATACCCTGCTGTTTGTATTATTATAATAAAATCATTCTAGAACATAAAAAGTTTGAAGGCCACCGCCAGAAACATAAACACTCGATTGATTGTTGTTTTTGATAACTTCTACATGTTACCAAAATTTTGCAAGCTCGGCAAAAGCTGCGAGATAAATAGAACGAATATAATTGCGAGAATTATTATTTAGTAATCACTTCAATAGTTCAGTTGGTTCCCACGGAATAGGTGCGGTAAAAGGTAGTTTCCCAATATGGATGTTGTAATTGGCCAAGATGATGTTGGAGATATTTTATTGTACCATTTTATCCTCCAAAATTTACCGGAAAATTTAAAAGTAAGTCCATTTGCAGTAATCATTTCTTTTATTCTGTTAGTAAAACTCATTCATAATAATTTCATTATATGTAGTTAAAAAGCTCACGTTCCATAATTGTAAACTATTTTCTATCTTTAGAACCAAGCCAAAATGATTATGTGCGGAAATGTATCTCACATGGCAACGGAAACCGAAAATGTTTTATTTTCTGGACTATTCATGGAGAAAGAAACCAAGATAATTTTGTTGGAATCGTGCAGTGAACTTGTGGTCATTTGGGTCAATATTGTAAATCGTAAGTAAAGTATTTAGATTTTTTAATATGCAGTGATAGTAGATAAAAAGTGTGGATTTTGGACTTCCCAATTTTAGTAGTGGAAAATTGCCGATTTTGTGATTCACAATTTTAGTAGTGGAAAATTAATTGTGTTTATAATGAATGAAGTTATTTCTTTGTTTGTCCGCCCGTTTGTTTGTTTGTTTGTTTGTTTGTTTGTCTGTCCGTTTGTTTGTCCGTTTGTTTGTTTGTTTGTTTATAATGAATGAAGTTATTTCTTTGTTTGTCCCTCCGTTTGTTTGTTCGTTTGTTTGTCCGTTTGTTTGTTTGTTTGTTTGTTTGTTTGTTTGTTTGTTTGTTTGTTTGTTTGTTTGTTTGTTTGTTTGTTTGTTTGTTTGTTTGTTTACTAGTATAATTTCGTAACTATGATTTTTCTCTTGTTGCAGCCAACGATGTATAAGCAGCGTCACGAGTTTGATTACACTATTTTATTATTTTAATGAATAAAATGTATTTTAATATAATATTATCAAATCATATTATGAACAGTATTATATTATTTTAATTGACAAAATGTATTTTAATATAATAAATTATATTATATAATTTACCGTATTCCATGGGAACCAACTGAACTATTGAAGTGATTACTAAATAATACTCGCCATTATGTTAGAATATTTGTTTGTGTGCTTTTCCAATAAATGTATGCTAGAAGAGCGATTTTTTTTGGACATCAATAATTAGTATGATGGACAACTTCCCTCCGTGCCAGAAAAACAAAGATAAATTAATTTATGTAAGTATTGCTTTAATCCATAAAAACATTACAAATAAAATTGTGCATTTAAGGAAGCGTAACGAATTTCACCTTGGACGTTTTAAATCCTTGTCCGGTTACTAATTCGCCTGCGAAAATTAAACCTCTGGACTCTTTCAATACTTCACAAATATCAGATTCTGTTAAAATCCCGAATCTGGATGGTAGAAAGCATCGACAGTCTTGAAGTTCCACTAAGATGCGATCTCCATGACGTGTTTTCACTCTCCTCATTTTACGAATAGGATAGTTCACATCAATTGTCAGTGCTTTAATATCAACTGTTGGTATGCCGTCCTCACAGAGACTTAATTCGCTTAATGTTTCCATAATGCAATGCGAAAATAAGTAAATGCCACAATCACTACTTAATTTTTACACACTACTGCGACACTGATGCTGTCTTTTGACCATTTGAATTGTAGCCACGTACACCTCAGCTACTTATATAGGCAAAAAATAAGAAATATGTGAACAAATATGTTGTAATATTGCTATGGACCTATTCTGGGAAGTCATGTTTACTTAAGTTCTGCCGAATTAAGCATAATGTTATCAGTTCGAATAATGATTATCGAGCAAGATCAAAGACTTTCTCACCGCTTTGTTCTCGAACATTCCATTAAACAACGTTATAAAAATAAACTCATGATTGTTTAAAGACCTTGTCAAAATAAACATGATTATCAATTCGAAAAATTTATGTCATTTGTCGATAAAGATCAAAGACTTCCTCGCCGCTTTGACACTAAATTAATTCTTAGAAGCGATAAAATTCAAGGTTTCTTCTGGAACTTTCGATTAACAAGGAGATAAGGCGTGACACGCACATAAATTATTTGCACACGGCACTCAATTAATTCTTAGAAGCGATAAAATTCAAGGTTTCTTCTGGAACAATCGATTAACAAGGAGATAAGACGTGACACATACATAAATTATTTGCACGCGGCACTAAAGTAATTCTTAGAATTGATAACACTCAAGGATTCTTCTGGAATGTTCTGCGAAGATAAGAATCTGTATAAATAGAGCGAGATTGGGTGGCATCCGCCAGTTGTTTTATGACCGTTCTATAGTGATAAAGCAGTGTTGACATTACGTTTTGAGTTTCAACAAAGGACATAATATTTTGTGGTGTGAGTGATTAGGCAGTATTGACGATGGAATCGCAATCTGAAATACAGACACTATCATCAGATATGGTGAAAAAATTATTTGAAGTAAGTTTGTTTTCTTTGTTTCCACATATTTTTGCATGCGCTAATTCGAATAATAATTGACAGGTATGTGCTAATAAAAGGAGTTTGTCTGTGGAACAAATTCATTCTTTTTCGAAGATATGTAAGCGCATGCTCAGGACCCACTATAAATATTTGAAAACTGGTGATAAACTTACTCTCGGTCAGCGCAGACATGTAGAGTGTAACATATCAAATATTAAAGTGTGTTTAAATATAATACAAAACCAGAGGCACTTGGGTTCTGGAATTGCATCAAATTCAAATAAGAAGCGTTCTGGTCGAATTATTTGGAGAGACATCGCTTCGGCTTTTACCAGTAGAATAAGGACCGGTTTAATAATCAATAAGCGTCATACTGATCCAGATGCGTTCATTGAAGATTGTTACCATCTCATTAAGACGCGACTAAAGAATATATTAAAGAGAGAGGCTGCAGCAAAGGTTAACTTTAGCCTTTGTTGCACATTTAAACTGTGTGGACAAGGAGAGACTGCGGCTGAAGAGTGCAAATATTTTAATTCCAGCAATACAATAGTTACCGCTTCGTCTGTCTCTGATTCGTCCGAGATGGCAAATTGGTACAAGGAAGTAACGGATAAACTTAAAACCAAGGTACGTAATCAACTTATAATCTTAAGAGACCATATAGTTATTGATGTGTAAACATCTTAGTTCTCGGTAGTAGAACATCCTACAGCGCTAATTATTTGAAAACAGTAGTCTAATCTATGCCTACCCGTACGGAAAACTAGGTGATGTGGGGTATCAAATTAAAGGACTCGACGAGGGGGATCGGAATATGGGGGTGGTTTGCTTTTAAGGCTTGACTACTATATAAAATGTTTCTTATTGTTTCATTATAAGCGTACATTTTCATGAAACCAATGCGCGACCTCATCTTCACAATTCAAAACGATGCGAGCTCACTTGTTTACAAATCAATTCTTGTGTGTGCCGTGTCACTAACATTTTTTTGTTCATACTATTGCAGCTAGTGGAATTTTCTGCGAAAAACAGTGGCTGGTCCTTCACCCAAGTCATTTCGTTGGCCGTAAATATTAATAAATACACTGCGTGGTGGAACGTCCAGCTATTTACCACTGCCAGAAGTAATAGCTGCACGAAGGGCCATTGTCAATGTACGTAATACAGATATGGCTTGTTTTTTCCACGCTGTAGTTTGTGCGATCTATCCCGAAAAGGAACATAGCTATCGAGTGTCAAGTTATCCAAAGTATACGGATGTTTTGGACACCACAGGTATTTCCATTCCGGTG
Source organism: Xestobium rufovillosum (assembly GCA_963966045.1). NCBI lineage: Eukaryota > Metazoa > Arthropoda > Insecta > Coleoptera > Ptinidae > Xestobium > Xestobium rufovillosum. The sequence goes on along the minus strand of OZ014503.1, from coordinate 6,960,742 downwards.
AAATTGACAGACATTTCCAAGTTTGAAAGACAGAATAACATATCTATTAATGTGTTTGGATTAGACAATAAGTGTAACGTAATTGGTCCTTTGTATTATACCGAGGAGAAACGGGAAAGGCATGTGAATTTATTATACATTACGAATGAGAATAATAGCATAGGGCATTACGCGTGGATCAAAGATATGTCGCGTCTATGCTCACCTCAGTTTTCACGACACGACGGTCGGATTCACGTGTGCGATCGGTGTTTAGTCACCTTTTATTCCTTGGAAAAGTACGATAGACATATGCCAGATTGCTCGGCAAAAAAGTCTCACGTCAAAATTACGCTACCAACGGAGGGGAATAATGACATTTTGCAATTTCAAAATTATTGGTTTAAAGAGCCGGTGCCCTTCCTCATCGTCGGTGATTTTGAAGCATTCACCCGCCCAATTTCCGCATGTAAAAATGATCCCGACATTTCGAGTACGCTTGCATATCAGAAACACGAGCCGTATAGCGTTGCCTTTTACCTGATTTGTAACTATGACGATAGCCTGTCAAGGTTTGAGATTTATCGCGGAAAAGATTGCGTCAGCTGGTTTGTTTCGAAACTTCGAGAAATACCTGCGGTTATAGAGCCAATAGTGACCGGAGACGTGGGTATGGAACCATTGAATGACATCCAGCTGCGTGAATTTCAAACGTGCAACATTTGCCACATGTGCGAGAAACCTTTTGGTTTACTGGAAGAGCGAGTGAAAGATCACGATCACATAACGGGGAAGTACCGGGGACCTGCGCATGCGCAATGCAATTTGCTATATCGAACTTGCAGATTCGTACCCGTATTATTTCACAATTTGAGCGGTTACGACGGACATTTAATCATAAAGGAGTTGGCCTACGACACGGAACCAATTGATCTACTGCCCATAACGATGGAAAATTACATTTCGTTTTCGAAAAAGATGGGTGGGGTTAAAATGCGCTTTTTAGACTCGTATCGTTTCATACCATCGTCCTTAGAGAAATTGGCGCAGAATTTGAATCCAAACGAGTACAACGAACGTAACCAGAAGATACTTTTCCAATCCGGAAAATTTACAGTTGATTTGTAGGAAGGGGGTGTTCCCATATGATTACGTGAACTCGTGGGAACGTCTGGAAGAAACCGAACTTCCACCGAAGAATGCTTTTTACAGTAAACTCAACGACAGTGACATTACGGAAGAGGACTATGCACATGCGCAGAAGGTTTGGCGGACATTTGGTTGTCAGACTCTAGCAGACTACTCCGACATCTACCTCAAACTGGACACATTAATTCTGACAGATGTAGTGAATAAATTTCGTTCCGTGTGTTTGGAAACGTATTCGTTGGATCCATTTCACTGTTTCACTTTAGCGGGATACACGTTTCAAGCAATGCTCAAGATGACAAAGGTCAAACTCGAACTGCTGACAGACGTGGAAATGATAAATTTTTTCGAACATTCACTGAGAGGAGGAGTGGTTGTGGCAAACAAGAAATTTTCTAGAGCGAATAACAAATATATGAAAAATTTTGATCCGTCGAAACCGTCTAAATTTCTCTTCTACATAGATGCAAACAATCTGTACGGACACAGTTTGTCACAACCGCTGCCGTACGGAGGGTTTTCGTGGTTGGAGGACAGTGAGATTGCCGTGATCGAGCAACAGCTATTGGAGAAAAAATACACCTTATTCGAAGGGGATCAAGAGTATGGGTATGCGCTAGAGGTGGATCTGGAGTATCCGGAAACAATACATGACCATCACGCGGACTTCCCCTTCTGCTCAGAACATCGCACATCAGACCTATCCAACCAATCGAAACTGATGCTAACCCTTCACGATAAATCTCGATACGTTATCCATTATAGAAATCTACAGCAATGTTTAAATCACGGTTTACTGTTAAAAAAGATCCACAGAGTTTTGAGATTTAAGCAGTCTAAATGGCTCAAACCGTACATAGATCTGAACACGAAATTACGAACAGAGTCCAAGGATGAATTTGAAAAGGATCAGTACAAATTCATGAATAATGCAGTGTATGGGAAAACAATTGAAAATATTAGGAAACGGCGCGACATCAAATTGGTGACGCGTTGGGATGGTAAATGTGGCGCGTCGTCTCTGATAGCAAAACCCAATTTTAAGAACTGCGTGATATTTTCGGAGAACTTGGTGGCTATTGAATTACAAAAGACAGAAATAGTCTTCAATAAGCCAATCTATGTGGGATTTTGCGTGTTGGAGTTGGCAAAAGAACTGATGTACAAATTTCACTACGACTATGTAAAAGAACACAAAAATTTAAATGCCTCGCTTTGTTACACGGATACGGACAGTTTTATTTACGAGTGCTGCACTGACGACTTGTACGAAATAATTAGAGCCGATGCGAAGGATCATTTTGACACTTCCGGCTATTCCCCAGGGAATCCCTACAATATTCCGCCGGTAAACAAAAAAGTCATTGGCAAGTTCAAGCATGAATTGGATGGTAAAATTATTACATAGTTGGTAGCACTAAAACCGAAAATGTACTCTATTCTGTGCGAGGATGACGCTATTGAAATTAAAAAATCCAAGGGAATCGGCCGTTCAGCAGTCAAGGAGTTGACGCATAACGACTATAAACGAGTATTATTTGGCAATTTGAAACTTCAGGCCACCTTTAATTCGATTCGATCGAAAAATCACGAGCTTTATTCGTACGAGATTAGCAAGAAAAGTTTGTGTGCCGAAGATGACAAACGCCACACGCTCGATGATGGTGTAAACACACTACCTCTCGGGCACTATAGTATTATGGACCAGAATAGTTTGTAAATAAACGCATGTATTTGATAAATTATCTATATTTTCAATAAAAATGTTCTATGTAAACAACTCCTGTTTTATTTATTACAAGTCACCCTTATCTATCCACGAATTGTGTGAGTCATCAAATCCGAGCCACTTCACAAACATGCGATCGCCCCTCCTTCGCAATACCTTCTCCACCAGGTATGTGTTGGGGTAATTGGTCTTCAGCAGCTCTTGTTCGTAGAAACATCCCCGAATCGGTTGCCCTTGGTAATCTTCAAGATGGTACGTGGTTGGGTTCGTATGCTTCACCTTGACGATGGTGAACACCTCGGTGGTGTAGTTTGGAGTGTACCCCTTGCTGAAGACGTGCTTATACTTTGAAATGCGCACCTTGTCCCACAGCTTAAACTTTGTCCGCACCCTGACCGCTGCCGCCGCTCCAAAATTGAGTTTCGCATCCTTTGTGACATCAGCGGGGCGCATTCCCGTCACAGAATGCACTGTTTTGTTGTACTCGCCGACCAGTTGAGGCAGAATGTGGAGCCATCTGTGGTTGCCCTGTAAACTGAACAGTCTCCACATCTTCTCCTTGATGGTTCTGTTCCAGCGTTCCACGCAACTCGCCTTCTCCGTGAACGTGGAGTAATGATTGATGCCGTGCTCGGTCATCAGAGCCTTGAAGCGTGCGTTAAAGAACTCCTTGCCGTCGTCGGTCTGCAAATTCTTCGGTGATCGTTGTCGTTGCAGCAGAGGGGCGAACGCTTGCACCACATCCGATGCCGTCTTCGTCTTTAGTGGCACCGCCCACCCGTACTTGGAGTACGTGTCCAACACCATGAGAATGTACTTGTAGTTGCGATTCACCTTCGCGTACGGGATCATCTCCACCAGATCCGCTTGCCAGAGGTCGTCGAAACCGCGGATTATCACCTTGCGCCTCGGGAAGTTTCGTCGTGCGGGTTTGTGTAACTCGTCAATCAGCCCCTTCTTCTCATTCATTCCCCCACCAAATATTTGTCGTTTTGCAATTGCGCCAAACCTAATTCTAGCGCGTGCAGTCTATCACTGTGTTCGCGAAACAGCAACGCTACACTATCTCTGACCTTTTCCAGGTCTTGCTCGACTATTTCTAGTTTCCGGCCGAGAGGGGCCACCGCTCCTGTACGCACCGCGTGATCAATTGACAGTCCCAGTGCTGCAAATAAACTGTCCACGTAAGCTTTATTGGTAGCGTCGGGGTCTTCGATTGCGTTAGCAACATTGGTCAGACGCTTGTTGTCTATGTTATAGTCCCCGGACTGGGTCAGCAGGAAACCAACTCCAGGCGGTCCGCGCAGAACAAACGCCTGCGAAGATGCTTTCTTGGATAGTCCAACCAGCTGTCGTCCGAACTTGTCCACGGACATGATTGAGGCTCGCGCTGCTGCTGCTGCTCCCCTTCTTATACTATAACCCCCTCCTCCATAAGCTCTTCCACAATAGACGCAATCTCGTTGTCGTGTGAGGTGTTGCCGGCCGCTCTGGAGGCATGCAGCAAGTACAAACGTTGAACCAGTTAATTTATGTCATTCCAATACACGTACTCGCTGTTTTTATCGGTGACGCGCATCAACAGTCCACCACCACCACCCTCCTTTGTAAATCGTTTGATGATGCTCTTGTACTTGGTGCTGTTGGTGCCCCGAGTACGAGCTTGATCCCTGTATCCCACCTTGTGAGCATTCGTGGTCAGTATTATGTTCTTGTACGCGTTCAAATCACGCTTGGTGTAATTGTGCGGGTCTTTGTAGAAGAGCAGCTCGTAGAGACCGCTGGTGCCCGGATACCGTTTGTCCTGCACGTAGACATCGTCGTCGACAAACTGAATGGCCGAGTTTCCAATCATGAACGAGTCGTCGACATCGCCGGCTTGTCTTCTGACTCCGTACACGGTGTCCAAATCTCTGCGATTCTCATTGCGCAGCAGTCTCTCGATGTGTGAACTGACCTTGGGACCGGGCGTCGTAGGTGTAGGCGGCGGAGTTTTGTCATCGAAAGATGGCGTTGCTGCCGCTTCACCGTCCAGATCGATGAGGTCGTTGGTGAAACTAGGGGGCTGCGTCAGGGCGGGCGCTAGCGTTGAGGGTTCCTTGAGAGAGTCCAGTTTGCGGGTCATTTCTTGCAGCGGTTCGGTGAGTGGTTGGAAGCGTCGTCTCAGGCGCTCCTCGGCACTCGTTTGGATCGACTTGAGCGAGCGGTACTTGCGTCGAATGGCGTCAGCTGATTTTATAATCTCTTTGCTAAGCATCCGATCCTTTTTTCTCTTCCTATTCTTGCTTGTGTCAGCAGCCATGATGTTTGCGAATACAGCTGTCTGTGTCAACAGCTTCCCTTTTATATGATCAGGTACTGATCGAAGCCCCTCCTGTACCGCCCTTGATTCATATCGCTGTCCTTGTCTATCACCAGGAATCCGTACTTGGATGTCCAACATGCGGCGCAAGCTGAACGAAACACCGACCAGTCCATGTCGGTGTTCACGTGATCGTTGTACACGTGACGTAGGTTCAAGTCGTCCTGCTTGAAGAGAACAAGAAAGTTGACGTTGTCGCGTATCAGGTGTTTGGGGATGTGCGTGTACGTCTGACAGAGGTAGAAGCAGTCTGTGGACTTGTGCCTTCCCATGGCGAAATAGTCGCGCATAACGTTCTGCTTGTCGCAGGCCACGTCGTCAAAGATGAACACGGAATTGGGCAGGGCGTTCTCGGGTTGCACGATGTCCGCGCAATCTCCGTAGGCAAAGTAGCCGACACCCGGCACCGCCCGCAGAATCTCCCCCAGCAGTTGGTATTTTGGTTGGTACAGGGACTTGGAGTAGACGTAGACGTTCTCGAAACGCAACCCGTTCGGTGCGCACAGCAGCGACAAAATCAAATTCGTTTTGCCACAGTTCGAGGGACCGCAGATGATGGATCTCACGGTGTCGGGGAAGAGGAGTCCGTGTTTGAGTCTCTTGTTGGCGGGTGGCTCGAAGCCTGCGCCGTATACATTCATGACCGGTAAACTCTCCGATTGTTTCACGAACTTCATCGTCGTCGAACTAGTATATATAGACGCGTCGAAACCTTTTATACTCCAGTCAGTATGTCTCCGACAGTCAAACCACTTCGACGACGACGACAACCACGCAAGGGGAAAGGACTCTTAAACGATTTGATTGGAAAACTGCCGGTGGAATTGCACCTGCCCGGTTACAACTTCTGTGGTCCAGGTACAAAACTTAAGGAGCGATTGGCAAGAGGTGATCGGGGCATAAATCCCACGGACGAAGCGTGCAGATCCCACGACATTGCCTACTCGCAATCGAAGGAGCTCGCGAAACGACACGAAGCTGACCGAAGACTGGCGGACAGTGCGTGGCACAGGGTTTTGGCAAAGGACGCATCTCTGGGTGAACGTGCAGCCGCTTGGGCCATAACTAACGCAATGAAAGCTAAAGTCAAGTTGGGTATGGGTGTCGGCACCAAGAAGAAGAAGACGGTCAAAGATCGTATTTCGCTCGGCAGAGTGACGAGAGAGGCGCGAGCTGCAGTGAAGAACACCAAGGATACGGTTATGGCGGTGAACAGAGCCCTGGCAGCGGCTAAGCAAGTAATTCGACGCAAAGAGAGGAAGCCGTTGCCGCGCGTCATCCCGGTGCCGAAGACTGGTGGAATATTACCCCTGATACCAATTTTTGCGGGTCTATCGGCTCTCGGTGCGCTAGCTGGAGGGGCGGCAGGTGTAGCTAAGGCAGTGAACGATGCTTCACAGGCCCGAAAAGAGCTAGGCGAACATCAACGCCACAATCAGACCATGGAGGCCATTGCTATGGGTAAACCGGGAAGCGGACTCTACCTGAAACCATACCGCAAAGGCTTGGGTCTGTACTTGGCGCCGGCAAAAAACCGCTACTGAGGCTACCGAGAAGACCACTCACCGACATCGATCTAAACAAGTACGCTTCAATCGATCTGAAAATTCCCCACTTCCGGGGAGTGTTCATGCGCAACGGCTTGCCCGCGGGGAAACCCAAACGCAACGAGTCAGCTATCGTCAATTTGGATGACGCAAGCGGTCCTGGCACCCACTGGGTAGCGTACATAAAGCGAGGGTCGCGCGTCCTCTACTTTGACAGTTTTGGCAACCTGCGACCGCCCGCAGAACTCGTTAAATACCTCGGTAGCCGCACCACCACCATACAGTACAATCACGACTGGGAGCAGAGCTTCAACTCACCCATCTGTGGACACCTGTGCTTAAAGTTTTTGTACAACAACGGCGGATCATGACCACCACCAAGTCTCTGACGGTGTCGTTGACGGGAAACAGTTCGGTCTTGAGCAGCAATTTTTTCCCACCTATCGAATTGGAGGACGGCAACTACGTGCTGGGGCTTGTACTGTTCCAAACCTTCAACTCGGTGCCGAACGTGGACGAATCAAACAATAAGTTCTATTATGGTAGCGGTGACGCGGAACTCGTCATACCCACTGGTTCATATGAGATCGAAGACCTGAACGAGTACCTGCGCAACAATTTACCCTCGGGTGATACCAGCTTTATTCTGCGCGCCAACAACAGCACCCTGAAGTGCGAAATTAAGTTCGGGAAACAGATAAACTTTGACAGAGACAACTGTTTGGCTTCTCTGCTTGGATTCAATAGACGCATACTTGCACCGAATAGATGGCACGAGTCGGACCTGCCCGTCAGCATACTGAAAGTGGACGTGATACGCGTAGAGTGTAACATCACCACCGGATCGTACGTAAATGGTAACTTAGTCCACACCGTACACGAATTTTTCCCCCTCGTGCCGCCCGGTTACAAGATTGTTGAGGTGCCCAGCAACGTAATATACCTGCCCATCACTCTCAACAGTATAGACAACGTGACGGTGCGCATTGTCGATCAAAACGGCACACTGGTGAATTTTCGCGGTGAAGAGATAATTGTCCGGTTGCACATAAAGAGACTATAAATAGCGAGGGAGGACACTCGCGTGGGCGCATTAAAGCGAGCATTATGGGCATAACCTTTCGAAACAGGTATATAAGCGGGTACGTTGTTGGAACGGGCATCACTTGTGATTCAGAGCAGCAGCAGCAACAGCAGACAAGCAACAGTCCAGCTGTACACCACGCGAACAAAGCTCATCGACAAATCCGTCAGCTTAGCACTGATAGCAAAGCAATATTGACGTCCCTGGGATATCGACTGAAACAAAGGAGGAAGAGGACTTGAGTACCAAGAAGAGTTTGTTGTGGGCTTGGTTGAAGGGTATATTTACTTCTCACTGTCTTACGTCATCGGTCTGTCACGTGAACTTTATTGAAGATGACAAACATAAACGTGGATACTTTTCGTGTTCTGGACGGTGCTGTTTTGGACGAGTCCGCACGGCGCGTAGAGGTGCACGTGCATCAACCGTACGTGTCAACGACATTCAACGCCAACGATGAAATACGCATACCAGTCCAGCAACAGGACGCCTACATACTACCGCATCTCAGTTGCATCTACATGGAAGGTAGATTCGTGACGGGTGAGGGTGAGGGCGCCGCTGCCGCTCTCACAAACAACGCTTTCACTTTCCTGCTGGACGACGTCCGCTACGAAATCAACGGAGTGGAGGTGGATCGAACGAAGAACGTGGGCATCACGAGCACATTAAAGGGTATAGCTTCTCTGAATGAGGGTGAGGCGCGTGCGCTGGAGAATGCCGGCTGGACGACGACCGGTGATGCGCCGACCCATGTACTTGACGCGAACGGAAACTTTAACGTGTGCATCCCGGGAAGAATCCTACTCGGATTCCTAGAAGACTACCACAAGGTGCTGTTGAATGTGCGTCACGAGCTCATTCTGAATCGCTCGAAGAGCGATAGGAACGCCTTCGTGGGTAACGCAGCAAACACCAGGATCGATTTGAGCAAGGTGCATTCGAGGGTACCGTATGTCTACCCCTCCGATCTGGAACGTCTAAATCTCCTCAAGATCATCGAAGACGAGAGAACGCTTCAACTGTGCTTTCGCAGCTGGGAACTTTACGAGTATCCGCTGTTGCCGCAAGCGACGAAACAGACGTGGGCAATCAAGACCGCAACACACTTGGAGAAACCGCGCTACGTCATTGTGGCCTTCCAGACGAATCGCAAGGGCAATGCGATCACGGACTCGAGCCAGTTTGACCACTGCAATCTGACAAACATCAAACTACATCTGAACTCTGAGTCGTTCCCCTACGAGAATCTCAATTTGGATTTCGCCACCGGGAAATACGCCTTACTGTATGAGATGTACGAGAACTTTCAGTGCTCGTACTATGGAAAAGTTGGCGAGCCGCTATACGGCAGGGAGCAGTTCAAGATTCGCGCCCCACTCGCAGTCATTGACGCATCAAAACAGTCGGAAAGCATCAAGTCCGGTCCTGTGGACATTCGTCTGGAATTTGAGTCGAGCGAAAATTTCCCCGCCAACACAACCGCCTACTGTCTCATCCTGCATGACCGCATCGTCGAGTATACCCCCTCCACCGGCTCTGTCAAACGCCTGGTATAAAAGTCGCACAAGCACATCGTGCGCGCCAGTCTCGCGTTGGGTTTGTTCGCATGTCAACCATGGAGTACGTCGCAGACGTTCAGGGTTTCATGACTGCAGTCGGTGAATTCATATTCAAAGAAGTTTCACTCATTGCGTTGAATCATCGAGGCGGCGGCGGCAGCAACTACCACTGGGTATTCAAGCCACCATTCGACCTGAATCAGTTGAGGGAGTGTGACAGACGTCAAGCTCATTGGTTGACACGTTTCTACCACGGCTTGAGCTGGAATTGCGGCACGGAGAACTACGACGACATCCGATCGAAGTTAAAGTCATCGGTGGCCGATTGTGATAGGATCTACGTGAAGGGTAAAGATAAAGTGTCTTGGTTGAAAAACGTGCTTCCCGACAACGTTGAGTGTTTCGACTTGGATTCGCTCAACTGCTGCCCCTCGCTAAAGAAACTTCGAGAAGAAAATTCCCGTGTTATTGAACCTTGCATTCAGCATTACGCAAACAGCAGCGCCATCTGTTCCGAAGTTAACGCTCACCTGCTGCGGAACTGGTTCCTGAAATACCTGGAACCGCCAGAATTGCAAGAACATCAACCAGAAGAGCAAACTTTAACTCTGCGAAAACGTGTGGGGAAAGCCATTGGCAAGTTCTTTAACAATGGTGAGCATTTACTGCTAATGGATCCCACACACATAGCCGAACTGCCCAAGGAATTCCTAGAATATTACGTACATCCGTCAGACTTACGCAGATGTGTCGAACTGGGTATGTTAACCGAAGAGCAGAAGAAAAATATAAGTTCTCATGCATACACTTACTGCTACCATCACTGGGGATTCGAGTCGACAACATATGATTGCGACACTATTGATGGTCCTCCACCACTACAGAAAGACTGCCAGTTTTGTAAAACAGGAAAAGATTAAACCTTTTAATATATTCTCATTATTTGTTTATAGGTTAAATATGTTTAGCGTTATAGTAAATGCATGCTTACTATTTATACAAATTGTAGTTATTGTTTTAATTATTATATTGGCGTAAAAATATAAATTCAACAGTTTTTTATTTTCCTTCAAAACTTAGAACGTATTCTGGCAAACACGTAGAAGGGGGAAAACATTAATTCTGCAACATCTGCATACTATTGCATCAGCATTTCCAGAACATTCTTCCATTGCGCAACAATGAGCAACACGTGCTTTGCACGCGTCAGAGCCCCGGCGCAGGCGCCTGAGCCACAGCCAAAGCCCACAAAATGGCGGCTTGGGTGTGCACTCTTCGGCAATGGCCTTGAAAGACACCAGAGGCTGCTGAAGACATGCACACTTCTTCGGCAATGACCAGAGGCTGCTGCAGACACGCCCACTGGAAGTGGATGGAGAACTCGATGGACTGATCTGAGGAATAGCCCCGGCGTATGCGCCTGGCCGCTGCTGAAGACCACTTCTTCGGCAATGACCTTGAAAGACACCAGACGCTGCTGAAGACATGCCCACTTCTTCGGCAATGACCTTGAAAGACACCAGAGGCTGCTGAAGACATGCACACTTCTTCAGCAATGACCTTGAAAGACACCAGAGGCTGCTGCAGATGCCGCTGCTGAAGACACTTCTTCGGATGACTCAACGACTCCTTCAGCAGCCTCTGGTGTCTTTCAAGGTCACTGCCGAAGAACTCGATGGCACCTGGAGAACTCGATGGCCTGGCCTGAGGCTGTCATTTTCTAACTACTGCATAAGGTGACCTTAAAATTCGACCATAAATCTAAATCCGTAATAAAAATGTGGGCATTCCATTTAAAAAAACAAAGATGGCGTCTACTTCCACCATTTTTAAGAGTGACGTCATCCTGTAAATATTTATTTTCGTCTCGGAATCGTGGATTATGGCTAGGTTCCAAGTTTCATAGCTCTAGCATAAGTAGAAGTCGAAAATGTTCCAATGTGGGTTTTAAAAGAATCACCTGGTATATTTGTTTCACGCGCTCTCGTTATATACAGAGTGTCCCGGTGAAGGTGGGAAATCTCTCAGGTGCGTATAGATTACACGAAAATAACACCCGAAGTTCATATAAAGTTTTCTCCTACGAGCTTCCCCTGCCGAGATATTCTCGCTTAAATTGGAGAAACAAAAATCATCTTTTTAACATAATTTTTTTATTTTTATTTGTATTTCGATAATTTTCTTGTTGACGTACGTAGTGATTGAATGTCGATAAAATAATGCGGCCCGTTTTTTGATAGTGCATCAGGTAAGCACGGGGTGAATTACCCCTTAGATACCTTCTTAACTTCATATTTGTAAGAGGACGGATATTTTTAATTTTTATCCGCATTTTTCGTTTCCCCGGACATTTGGTGATAAAAAGTTACTCTTGTTAGGTTTGGATAAAATGAAGCGTTTTCGAGAAAATGATACCAAAAAATCGAAAGCTCTTTCAATAAATTATTTCTTAGGAATTTTTTAAATATGATTTGACCCTACATTAGCTATTTCTTTTGAAATTCATTAAAAATTGTCCAGTTCCATATTAAGAAAAAATAAAAATTGACGATGTAGACAACAGACGAAACGTCTTTCAAAAATAACCTTAACAATTTGCGATAGGTAGTGAAAATTTACATTAAAAAATTGCTTTCGGTTTTTCGAATGCCAGAAAAAATGAAAACGAAAATCGTAGAAACACGGTACCTCTTGCTCGTTGAGTTTTATTTTCTCGAAAACGCTTCATTTTATCGAAACCTAACAAAAGTAAATTTTTATTAGCAAAATGTCCAGGGAAACAAAAAATGCGGTTAAAAATTGAAAATATCCAGCCCCTTAAAAAATATTAAGTTAAGAAGGTAAGGGGTAGTTCACCCCTTGCTCCCCTAATGCACTATCAACAAACGGGTCGCATTATTTTATCGACATTCAATCACTATATACGTCACCAAGAAAATTATCGAAATACATCATCATAAGGTTCTCAGTCCGAAGACTGGTTGGACGCGTACCTCCATTCTTTTCTATCCTGAGCTAACCTACGCATTTCCCTAAAAGTAGAACATCCTACATCCCTAACTATTTGAGAGCAGTAGTCTAATCTAGGCCTACCCCTACCTCTTTTTATTCCTATCTCTGACTCTAGTATGTCGCGAACTATTCCTTCGTGTCTTAGAAGGTGTCCTACCATCCTATCTCTCCTACTCTTTATTGTTTTCCATACCTTTCGCCTTTCCCCAACTCTTTCTAATACTTCCCTATTGCTAACCTTATCTATCCACGGTATCTTCATCATGCGTCTGTAACACCACAGTTCAAACGCTTCTACTCTTTTTCTATCCGCTTCTCCTATTGTCCAAGTCTCGCACCCGTATAATGCCGTACTCCATACATACGACTTTAAGAGTCTCTTCCTAGTCTCTATATTAACCGTTCTCGAACATAACAGTTGTTTCTTTTTGTTAAACGCAACTCGTCCCTGCGCCATTCTTTGTTTTATATCTTTAGTGCTCCTACCGTCTTGGGTTATTTTACTTCCTAAGTAGCAGAAATCCGCGACCTCCTCTATCTTCTCATTTCCTATTTGTATTTCAATTTTAGTTCTATTTTCACTCCATCTACATACCAAAATTTTAGTTTTCTTTTTATTGATTTTCATGCCGTAGCCCTGTGTCAAAACTGCTTCCATTTCATTCAAAGCCGCTCCTAATTCTTCTTTTCTAGATGCTAACACTGCTATATCATCCGCAAATCTGAGCATGTTAATAGTTTGGCCCTGTACATTGATCCCTGAGGCTGTTCTTTCCTTAACAATATTAATCGCATCTTCGATATATAAGTTGAAAACTAGAGGTGACAATGCACATCCCTGTCTCACTCCCTTCCGGATATCTACTTCCCTTCGTTCCTGCTCACATTCTATAACTGCCTTTTGCTCTTTGTAGAGATTATGTATTATTCTTCTGTCCCTGTATTTCATCCCTACCTTTCTCAGCACTTCGAACATCTTCCCCCATTTTACGTTGTCGAAGGCTTTTTCTAAATCTACAAATCCTATATATACGCTCTTTCTCTTTTCTATCGTTTTTTCTATAATTACTCGTAAAGCTAGAATGGCCTCGCGCGTTCCTCTATTTCTTCTAAATTTGATGTAAAAAACGATTTTTATTTCTCCATTTGAAGGGAGAATATCTCGGCAGGGGAAGGTCGTAGGAGAAAACTTTATATGAACTTGGGGTGTTATTTTCGTGTAATCTATACGCACCCGAGAGATTTCCCACCTTGACCGGGACACCCTGTATACAGTTGTTCCATCTAACAAGTTGTAGACCTTTGATATGCTTCAAATTCCGCTTTACTCTGTTCTATGGCACGCGCGAAATTGTTCTGCTCAACTTTTTCTAATTTTTCCTCCCTATATGAACGACAGTGAATATTTGTGGACAAATTACGCGGGCAATAATTAGGAAACACACAGCTCCCGGTTTAAGCTTTGGAAATTTCAAACTTACTGTAACCGTCTCCCAAGTCACTCGTTACGCAGGTCAACGTCCGCAGGTAAAACAGAAACATTCACTTTTGGATCATTTTTGTAATTACCCCGACACCCCGGAACACATAAAAGACATTTTTTGTCACTATCACTTTCGCAGCACAATGTGTAAATAATCGGGTGTAAATGCACTTTAATACAACCATTAAGTAAATATGCAAATATCATGCAACTGTAACGCCTAACGGCAGGCTGAAGTGTCACTAACCAGGGTTTGTCAAACTGCTTACTTATGCCGACGTCGCATGCTGTTTTTGCCAGAAAGCTCAGGCTTTCTTCTCGGTGGTAACGGGCTATACCGCACCGCTTTTAATGACTGATATGAAAAACTTGTTTTAAGCTCCAAAGGTAAAAATGAAAACATTTTGAGAATACAAGTGGTGGGTACCGTTATTGCAGAACTTTGATTAACTTCAACTACTTATATGGTTACGGATGACAAAATTTTATAACCAAGTGAATTTTACCACACTGTGTCGGTATAATCAGTATAATCAATTGCTTCACTGTTAAAACAAATAATATTCCAGGTATAGAAACTTGATTCTTGAAACCGAACTTATATGACCCTCATTTTGGATTACCTACTCATTTAAAAATTACCCCCTAATCGTATGATTTTCTCGTAGAAATGTTAATTAACTTTTGGTATTTCCATAAGATCTTGTAATAAAATCAGGACGCCCGCCAACTGGTGTAAGGCGAGGCACTTCAATACAGCTAGAAAACGTAACCTATTTTATTGCTGTCGGTCGTTTACAAACATCTCTAGGTAACCATAACACCGCCTTTTAGAGGAAATTTTTTTACACGAATATTTTTAAACACTTTCTTACGATAGAAAATCCTGTATATGAATATGTCTTTGAAGTCTATTTTATAATCATTTTCAATTTCTTTAGGAAATTTTCCTTTTGGATGAATATTACACTGACCGGCAAAAAAACAGAACAAGCAAGGTTTTTGAGATTGACTGGTTATACCGGGTGTCACATCGGATTTGGGTTAACATGGCTATCTATGTTAATGTTGGAGATAGAGAATCGGTTAAATGAGGAAAGTAGTGCAGAATTTTGTGCTTATTAACATGCCGCATTGAAAACGAAAGGATTCCTACTAGTTCCGAAGTTATCGCAAAAAAATCAAAAACTGGCAATTTCGAAATTTTGCTCTAACTTTTTTATTTGTAGACTTATCAAAGATCTTTTTAAACACTTTTTCTTAATTTTTTGTGTACTTTCGAACTGTGTGGTTTTCATTACTTTTTATCAAACCGTTTCCAAGAAAAACACACTAACTTCAGTGTCTTTTATGGACGCCATAATATTGGATTTTTCCAAAATTTGATTAAGCAATTTTTTCTGATTAATTTGATTTGTCACATGTCGCACGGGAATACTAACTTATAATGAAACTATTAATTAAAATTTATTTACGATGTCGTTGATTTATTTAATAGTGTACCTTGGAAAAACAAATACATACATACGTCAGTCAGTCAGTTTCATTAATCATTTGATATTATTGACAATTTTCTGTTCGCGAACAGTATGATATTTTTTGTACTTACATTCGGTGTCACAAAAACGCAACGCTAGCTCAAATTGAATATTTTAATGAATTTCCTGAAAGACGACAGCCTAATTGCAAGACCTTTCGGCGTTTGGATACAAATTTAAGAGAACACGGTGCATTTTCAAAGAAAGATTTGAAACATGGCGTTAACCAACCAGGTGGTGATGAACGACGACAAGAACTGGTTTTAGCAAACATCCACGTCGATGGTAACACATCCGTAAGGAAAATTCAAGCTTAAGTAGGAATTGGAAAATCAACGGCATCAAGAATTTTGAAGAAACACAAGTACCATCCATATTCTTACAGTGTCAGTCAGACTCTTCTTCCCAACGACCAGGATCGCCGGTTGCAGTTCTGCAGGTGGTACGTGCTGCAAACCGAAGATAACGACAATTTCTACAACATTTTGTGGTCGGATGAAAGCAACTTAACAAATTTAGAACTTTTCAATCGCAAAAATACGCATTTTTGGGCACAATTAAATCCACATATAAATGTTGAAAGAAGGAATCAACACCGTTTTGGATTTAATGTGTGGTGTGGAATTTTAGGCAACCGGATCATTGGTCCAGTTTTGTATAATGAGAATTTAATGGGCGAAAGATACCTTCAGTTTCTTACCAATCACATAGAAGAGTTTCTGGATGAGTTACCGTTAATGGTAAATAACAGGATATGGTTTCAACAAGATGGCGCACCTGCCCATAATTCTGCCGCCGTGCGAAATTATTTGAGTGAACGGTTCAACGATCGATTGATTACAACTCACAGTAATGTTAGTTGGCCTCCAAGATCACCGGACCTCACGCCTCTGGATTTCTTCTTCTGGCCTTACGTTAAAAATAAAATTTATGACATAGTTAACAACCGAGGGGTAAACTGCTGAGCAAAATTTGTACACCAGACATCCCCCTTTTCAAATACATCCTTGGACATCCTCGAAATTCCGCGGACATCTTCGGAAATCCCCGGACATCCTCGAAAATCCCTAAATATCCTCGGACATCTGTGGACATCCCTCGACATCCCCGGACATCTTTGGATATCCCCGGACATCCTCAGATATCCCGCCAAATAAAAATGATTTCGACTTTATATTTAGTACTTGCTCACAATCCCTCATGCTCTTCAAGATTCGTTGGAATTTTAACGGACTATTATATTGTAACGGACCCTACCTCGCCCTTTCAGATTTCTACTCACTTGTCTATCTACCTGCTCAGCTCTGATTCATTAACCTAATTAAATTTTACCTGTCGAAGTGGCCACGTGACCGTTTATTACCTACGTTGTGTATTACCTATGCCATTACAGATCCTATTACTTTGATAAGAAAGAATCACAAGCGAGGATATTAATAATAGACACAAATAAAGTTGAGACATCAAGATTTATTCATATCTTCGGAAGCATTATTAAATTATCGTTAATCATTTTGGGTACAAGATCAGATTGGTTACCATCTTCAGTCATCATAAATAAAAAGTGTTTAGAATTCTCTATAGAGATGCAAAATATATTAATTTATTATAATTTATTTTATTTATTTATTTAGGTAGTACTTATTAAATTTACATAATTTATTACTGACAACAATCAAACAGCTGTTGTTAGGGTTTTGTTCTTTAATGTTTATTGGCGTTCTCCTAAACGGTTATCGCCTTTATAAAGGTTTGTGTACTTAACGGAGACAAAAACCGGGAAACACTCTGCTATCAACTAATGCAGTATTGAGAATCCGTCGTGCTCCTGGCGTACACTGAAACGGTACACGCCCCGTTACGGCATTAATAGAAAAAGAAAAGAAGGAAAGTTTGGTCTGTTCGCACACAACAACCGCATATCATGATTTCGCTCTATTGGAGCTCATCAGCACGGTGTTCGCACACAGCTGCACCGTACTGATGAGCTCCAATAGAGCGAAATCATGATATGCGGTTGTTGTGTGCGAACAGACCAAACTTTCCTTCTTTTCTTTTTCTATTAATGCCGTAACGGGGCGTGTACCGTTTCAGTGTACGCCAGGAGCACGACGGATTCTCAATACTGCATTAGTTGATAGCAGAGTGTTTCCCGGTTTTTGTCTCCGTTAAGTACACAAACCTTTTCATTTCAAGTCTTTAGCATTGACTAGTTATGCCTTGGGCGGCCGATAGGTGGCGGAGAGCTATTTTTCGGAATTGGCGCTCCCTTACCTATGTGGCCCGCTCGCTTTTATAGTCTAGGGGTTTCTTTTGGTTTGTTCGCACACAGCTGCACCGTACTGATGAGCTCCAATAGAGCGAAATCATGATATGCGGTTGTTGTGTGCGAACAGACCAAACTTTCCTTCTTTTCTTTTTCTATTAATGCCGTAACGGGGCGTGTACCGTTTCAGTGTACGCCAGGAGCACGACGGATTCTCAATACTGCATTAGTTGATAGCAGAGTGTTTCCCGGTTTTTGTCTCCGTTAAGTACACAAACCTTTTCATATAAAATGAATCTATTTTCTATTTCTATTCTATTTTCTAATTCTGCCCCAAAACTTGCATTTTCCTCGAAGTCAATGTCATTCTTGGTTTCATCAAATGATGTTATATGAAGTTATTGCCTATCGTATAAGTAGGGTGCCTTAATAACCACTGCCTCCAAATTCGTAGACAAAATACACTAGGTATACGAAATATCATACAATCTTATTATTTGAAGGCTAGCAACTTACCATTACAATTTAATTCAATATTGTTGTTGTTGATTGTTGTTAATAAACTTGTGCACAAGACACAAAACCTTCTACATATAATTTAACGTAACCTCAAAATATAAACCAATACGCATGCGTAATGCGATCGATCTTACAGATTTCGCAATAAAATTTTAGAATGATTCCTTAGACATCCTCGGACATCTCCGGACATCCTCAGACATCCCCGGACATCCTTGGACATCCCCAGACTTCTTCAGACATCCCTGGACTCACACGAACATCGTCATACATCCCCAACCTTGTACACCAGAAATCCCCAGCGGTTTACCCCTCGTTAACAACCAAAATGTGGAAGAACTATACTTGGGCCGCCCAACAGACGGAGTGATCACCCTGCAAGAACGTGCTCTAGCGGGGCCAATAGTGATTTATGACGGCCGAATTGGAGTGATGCTACTTCGTTAGGTCTAAAGAAAGCGCATCACTACGGTTTGGTTGTCCTAAATTGATAGTGGTCCACGTTCTTGCAGTTTGATCACTCCGTCTGTTCGGCGGCCCAAGTATAGAGAGGGCGGTTTGGATGCTATTAACAGTATCGATAGAAGAACACTGGGAAAGGTAACAAGAAGTGTCAAGAAGCAATGTCAAAAATGCATCGAACGGAATGGCGGAGTTTTTGAACATTATTTGTAGTTTATTAAGCGCATCTAGGCTAATTTTATTATTAAATTTTATATCAATGTTAGTTGCTTGTTTGGTTGGTTAACTCCATGTTTCAAATCTTTCTTTGAAACTGTACCGTGTTCTCTTAAATTTGTATCCAAACGCCGAAAGGTCTTGCAATAAGGTTGCGTTTTTAAGGAAATTCATTAAAATATTCAATTTGAGCCAGCGTTGTGTTTTTGTGACACCGAATGTAAGTATAAAAAATATCATATTTTTCGCGAACAGAAAATTGTTCTGCCATTGTCAATGAGTGCAAACACAATAATATCAAGTGAGTAATGAAACTGACTGACAGATCTGCGTGACGTATGTATTTGTTTTTCCAAGGCACACCAAAATAAATCAGCGACATCGTAAATAAATTTTTCCGTCGACAGTGTATTTATGAATATGATTAACAAACGCAAAACAGTTCGTTAATGACCCCTATTAATGAATGATTTCTATTAATAAACGATTTTAGTACCCTAGGCAACCAAACATAGGTTCATATACAATGAAATATCCAAATCAAGTTGTCATGTCATCAAAATCTGTCACTGTCAAGTTTATAGTTTCTGAAATCGTAATTCGTACAAAATTTAATAAACGGATGTTGACGAAGATTTTACGTTAAAAGTCGACGGAAAAATTTTGGAACGAACTGATATATTAAAAAGCGATTAATAATCTCGACAATTAACTCACTCGCTGCGCTCGTGAGTGAAAATGTCTCGATTATTAATCGCCTTTATTAATACACTTGTTCGTTAAATAACTATTAATTGTTTCATGTTTCATGTTTCATTAATTGTTCGTGTGACACGTGACAAATGAAATTAATAAGAAAAAAATCCCTGAATCAAATTTTGGAAAAATCCAATATGGCGTCCACAAAAGAAACTGAAGTTAGTGTGTTTTTCTTGGAAACGGTTTGTTAAAAAGAAATGAAAACCACACCGTTCGAAAGTGCACAAAAAATTAAGAAAAAGTATTTAAAAAGATCTTTGATAAGTCTACAAATATAAAAGTTAGAGCAAAATTTCGAAATTGCCAGTTTTTGATTTTTGCGATAACTTCGGAACTAGTAGGAATCCTTTCGTTTTCAATGCGGCATATTAATAAGCACAAAATTCCGCACTACTTTACTCATTTAACTGATTCTCTATCTCCGCGATTAACATAGATAGCCATGTTAACCCACGTCCGATGTGACACCCGGTATATAAGTCAACGTATTGGTACTAAATCTTGTGCAAATCGTTGGTAAGCATATCATAGTAAATGTGAACGATATATAATAAACAAAACCTTTGAACAAGACATTTATTGCAATAATCGGTTATTCAACGTCAATATTCTGAAAAATCTATATAAATAAAAATCAATTGCCACATGTATGTAAGCTCATCACTTGAGAACGGCTCTACCGATTTGGCTGATTTCTTTTTTGTTGTGTTCGTAATTTTCAGGACAAGGTTTGTATGAAAGAAAATTTTGGAAAATCCACCGGGAAAGTAGAAAATTTGGAAGGTAAAAGTTTGTATGAAAATCTGTTTGACAAACAAAAATGTGACGTTCAGTTTGACAGTTCTAAAAATTGAATTGTCAGTGCGTTATCGGTGGTGATCATGTATTTGGTGGTTCTTTGGAAAAAATGCCACCAGGGAGGCGTCGAAATATCGGTCGGCGTACGCGAAGAGCGTAGACAGCTTTTGGAGCCAAGTCGAATAAGAATTTCTCAAGCCTCAAGCGCGATCCATTATAACTCCGGAACAACGGATACAGTCGAGTTCGACGCGCTCAGTTGGAGCTTACGCACAAAATAATTTGGAACGTCGACAAAACAGAGGCCGAACGTGGCATTAGGGAACGAGAAATTGGAAAAGTTGCCCGGAAAATCGGAAAATTCGGGAAAAACTGAAAGTGCATTTTTCTATGGAATTTTTGTATGATATGGATATGCGTAAGTCGGGAAATTCGAACAAACTGTAAAAATCATAATTTTGGAAAATCGAACGGAAAATTTGAAAATTCGGGAAAAACTAAAAGTGCGTAACGGCTGAACCGATTTGGCTGATTTTTTTTGTTGTGATCGTAATTGTCAGGACAAGGTTTGTATGAAAGAAAATTTTTGGGGAATCCACCGGAAAATGTGAAAATTCGGGAAAAACTGAAAGTGCTTAACGGTTGGACCGATTTGGCTAATTCTTTTCAAAAATAAGGTTTTTAGGGAACGAAAAACTGGAAAAGTTGCCCGGAAAATTGGAAAAGTCGGAAACAACTGAAAATGCTTTTTTCTATTGGACTTTTGTATATGTATAGGCGTAAATCGGGAAATTCGGACAAACTGTAAAACTCATAATTTTGGAAAATCCATCGGAAAATTTGAAAATTCGGGAAAAACTAAAAGTGCTTAACGGCTGGACCGACTTGGCTGATTTTTTTTTGTTGTGATCGTAATTGTCAGGATAAGGTTTGTATGAAAGAAAATTTTTGGAGAATCCACCGGAAAATGTGAAAATTCGGGAAAACTGAAAGTGCTTAACGGTTGAACCGATTTGGTTAATTCTTTTCAAAAATAAGGTTTTTAGGGAACGAAAAATAGGAAAAGTTGCCCGGAAAATTGGAAAATTCGGAAACAACTGAAAATGCTTTTTTCTATTGGACTTTTGTATATGTATAGGCGTAAATCGGGAAATTCTGACAAACTGTTAAAATCATAATTTTTTGTATGCGCTCGCGATCATAACTGACGATAGGAACGACATATTTGGTTGAACATAAACGTAATCAGAAAAATGTTTCACATTGAATAAACGATTTGGTTAATGAATCAAAAGTTCAATACGAAAAGTAATTTTAGGCAGGACAACGTCTGCCGGGCCGCTAGTTGACTTATAAGAATAAATTAGTTAAACATAAAAACATGACTAACCAAAATAATCGATATTAATAACAGTCCTCAGTATCGCGTGTTACCTCTTCTTACCTGTATTACCGCCTCAATCCGTCTTGGCTTACTACGAATTAAGTTTTGAATGGCCTCTTCAGGGATCAAATCCCATTCCTCCAACAAAGCGGCTCTTAGTTCATTTAAAGTTTCCCGAACGGCAGGTCGCTTTTCTACACATTGCTCCAACATATCGCAAAACGTGCTCAATGGGATTTAAGTCAGGGCTATGTGCTGATCACTGTAACCGGGTGGCATTTTCATATTCTGCCAACGCTAAGAAAGATCGGCTCGGTTCGTGGTGTTAACGTTGGCAAAATATGAGAAGCGAAACTAAGCGTTGGCACTTTATAATACTATCTTGGAGAAACTGTTATAAGTCATCGTTTAAGGTGGTCTCTGATGTAGTTTTTGTGTCACTAAAAAATTAATAGAATATTTACAATTAAAACAAGCTTTTTATGCCATTCATGTAGATTATTAATATTAAACTCGCCTCAATAGTTGTTATTTGTAAAATGCTAAGAGCAGTTTTGCGATATTCAGTACGCGTCGGATTGCGACAGAAGTTCGCGGTAAACGCCCCTCTTAAAGTAAAAGAAAAAATGTTTTTATTGGCGTAATCCTGCAAACTGAAATTATTTTATATTTTACAATCGTTTCGTATTTGAAGATCTAGATATTTGGAATAAATGACACAGTTTCAGTTAAATTAAGAAAATAATAAATGTATTCTGTTTCAGTTTTACAAACTTTCTATTTTTTAAATTTATTTTCTCCTAAACCAATATTTTTATCCACACATTCTTGAGGCGCATGAGAGGCCGTAGACTTCTTCCTCGTTAGTGTTTTCACTTTTCTTCCTGATGATAGACTTCTACGACCAGTCATTCCGGATTTTCTTCTGGATACAGAAGTTGGTTGTACTGATTTTTTTTTGCCCTTGCTTGCATACATTTTTTATGTTTTGGAACGTCAGTGTTTTCACTTTTCTTTCTGCTGATAGACTTCTACGTTCTACGACCAGCCCTTTCAGATTTTCTTCTGGATACAGAAGTTGGTTGTACTGAATTCTTTTCGCCCTTAGTTGAATAAGTACATTTTTTATGTTTTGGAACGGTTCCGTTATATTTAAATGAAGCGTAGAGTCCAGACATAAGTGAACTAGCGCTAAGAGCATGAACTTGTGATTTTTTTATGAATGTATTAATGCTGGATCGTCGTCTAAGTGATCCATTAATCGCTTGCTAAGCTGCAAGAACTTCCAATGTTTTTGAAGTGCGTTTCGCTTTCAATAAGTTTTTATTAGGTACTTATTTACACAACGACAATAAAATCGTGTATCTGCGCATCTATGACAGGGTTTTTTCTACAAATAAAGGCACTCGTTTAATTCTACCGCATGCGGTATAATACTTATAGGTGAGGTTTAAAATCAAACAAAAATCGTAACCGAAAAGCGAAAAACCAACTTACTTAAAGAGCTTCCTGCGTACTTATGACTATTCTGAACTCTTTTATTTTCAGCAGACATTCTGGAAATAATACAAAAAATACACCAGACACCAAGACTAAAAAACCTTAAACGATGATGTTGGTAAGTACAGTTATTTCTTCCAAGATAGTATTATAAAGTGCCAACTCTTAGTTTCGCTTCTCATATTTTGCCAACGTTAACACCGCGAAGCCGCGAACAGAGCCGATCTTTCTTAGCGTTGGCAGAATATGAAAATGCAACCGGGTGATACCTACGTCGTTGAAATATTGCATAACGCACCGCGCAGTGTGCGGTCGTGCGTTATCGTGCATAAATTGGAAGTCATCACCAATAAATGGAGCGAAAGTGATCACTTCATGTTCGTCGAGAATTTCATCTCTATACATTTGAGCAGTAAGCAAACCGTTATTCACAAGGACCAACTCGGTGTGTGACTCATACAACATTCCAGCTTAGGCCATTACCAATCCACCTCGAAATGTCGTTCTTTAGAAAATGTTACATTGGGCGTATCGTTCTCCTAGTCTTCTCCATACTCTTGTTCGTCCATCTGAAGATCTCAGGCCGAATCTGGACTCATCTGAGAACAATACCTTGCTCCACTGTTGAACTGTCCAATGAACATGTTCTCGCGCAATTTAAATTGCAACCGAGTCACGCGGTGACGTGGGAGCAATTCTGGAGTTGTTGCGGGTCTGCGTGCAAATAAACCTGCCTTTTTGAGACGTCTTCTAACAGTTCGATCATTTATTTTTACCTGCCGTACTTGAGCCAATCGAATTCGTGCCTCCACTGCTGTGGTGAGGCGATTTCTTAACATCATTGACACCATAAAACGGTCATCGTGCTCGTCTTCGTCCAGATCCTGGTCTTCTTGCATAGGAATTCGTTTGACGAAAGCGCCTGACGGCGTCAAACACGGTTGTAAGAGCTGTTTCAAGAAATCTAGCTGTGTACCGTATGCTTCGACCATCATCAATAAGACCCACTGCTCTAGAAACATCTTCACGACTCAGAGGGATTTGGATTCAGTGGAAATGTTTATTCAAACAATGTTCACTCAAAAAACACTTACTTTTGATGGAAAACAATGTTCACTAATGAGCTAATGTTACTCATTGTCGTCAAAATGAAATCAACACAACAGACGTTTTTTCGAGTATTTCAAATTTGCGATACGCCTACATTATTTGCCACGACATTTTCAATACGTACTAATAATAAACAGGCAAGAAATTGCCTCAGGCGATATAAGTAGTAGGGAAATGACAGCCTCAGATATGAACCCGTTCGGAGCACATAGCGCCATCGAGTTCTCCAGGTGCCATCGAGTTCTTCGGCAGTGACCTTGAAAGAGACCAGAGGCTGCTGAAGGAGTCGTTGAGTCATCCGAAGAAGTGTCTTCAGCAGCGGCAGCAGCCTCTGGTTCTGTTGCCAACTCCAAAACGCAAAAATCCCTGGTAATGTCTTCAGCAACGACATCTGCCATTGGTTGTGGCTCAGGCGCCTGCGCCGGGGCTTAAAAAGTGCGCGTGTTGCTCATTGTTGCGCAATGGAAGAATGTTCTGGAAATGCTGATGCAATAGTTCGCAGATGTTGCAGAATTAATGTTTTTTCCCCTTCTACGCTGAAGGAGTCCTCGAGTAATGTCTTCAGCAACGACTTCTGCCTCTGGTGTCTTTGGGGCCTTTGGTTGTGGCTCAGGCGCCTGCGTCGGGGCTCTATGAGAGTGGGCGGGGCAACAGCCAATGATAGAGGTTCTGGGCGGCATCCAATGGGTGTGGTTGTGGGTGGTAAGGTTCAACTACTGCTAGATGCCTTTGGATGTGACCCAGGCGCCTGCGCCGGGGTTTTCGCAAACGTTCTGGAAATGACGCCGACCGGGAGTCGAACCCGGGTCCCCGCGCACCGGAGCCCTCGCTCCAACCCACTGAGCTAATCGGATGCCTACATGCCCGTCTTTTAAATCATCCATATATACTTAGGATTGTAAACAGAAGTTTCTCGGAAATTCCAATGGTTGCAATTGTTTATACTAAATAAATATTGATATCAAAGTTTAAGAAAAAAGCACGTTCGCCGCCGATAAGAGATGTTATAATTGTTTTTATTATGGGTAAAAAACCTTTCAACTCGCCGACAGGATTATGTTTGTTTAGGTTTGCTCCCACGTTCTGTATATGCACATACTACGTTGTAGACACTACAAGGTGACCCGTTTATTTGTTTGTATTATTACAATTCTAGAACATTCGTCAGTTTGTTTATTTTGATACGTACTATGTTTTGAAATTACTTGTTATCTTAATGCGTTTCGGACACGTGTGGGAACCATCTGGTGAGTGCTGGAAGTACTAATTGAGTGTCGGTAATATAGAACACATGTAGATTTCTGTTACACTTACTGGAAAGTGCAAATTGAATGTCGGTAATATAGAACGCATGTAGATTAGGGCCCACTGCACACACCCCTTGCCCCGCCCACTTAGGTCATGGAGGGTATCAAATTAACCAGCTCGATGAGACAAATAGGAATCTATAGTTATTCTCCTACTTCAGAATTCTCATCAGATGTCTGTCTGTCTGTCTGTCTGTCTGTCTGTCTGTCTGTCTGTCTGTCTGTCTGTCTGTCTGTCTGTCTGTCTGTCTGTCTGTCTGTCTGTCTGTCTGTGTCTGTCTGTCTGTGTCTGTCTGTCTGTGTCTGTCTGTCTGTCTGTCTGCCTGCCTGCCTGCCTGTCTGTCTATCTGTCTGTCTGTTACATCAGCCGTTCGTGTCAACAACAACATTCAATGCCAATGACGAAATTCGCATACCAATCCACCAACAAGAAGTTTACGTACTGCCGCATCTAAGCTGCATCTACATAGAGGGGTTTTTCCTCTTTCTATTCTTGCTTGTGTCATCAGCCATGGTGTTTGCGGATAGAGCTGTCTGGGTCAACAGCTGTCTGGTGTCAACAGACAGCTTGTCATTCGCATACCAATCCACCAACAAGACGTTTACGTACTGCCGCATCTAAGCTGCATCTACATAGAGGGGTTTTTCCTCTTTCTATTCTTGCTTGTGTCATCAGCCATGGTGTTTGCGAATAGAGCTGTCTGTGTCAACAGACAGCTGCGTCAACAGCTGTCTGGGTCAACAGCTGTCTGGTGTCAACAGACAGCTTGTCAAAAAAAATCACGCTTCTAGCATACATTTATTGGAAAGCACACAACAAATATTTCTAACATAATGGGGAGTATTATTCAGTAATCAATTCATTAGTTTAGTTAGTTCCCATGGAATACGGTAAATTATATAATATAATTTATTATATTAAAATACATTTTGTCAATTAAAATAATATAATACTGTTCATAATATGATATTATTATATTAAAATACATTTTATTCATTAAAATAATATAACAGTGTAATCAAACTCGTGACGATTAAAATACATTTTGTCAATTAAAATAATATAATACTGTTCATAATATGATTTGATAATATTATATTAAAATACATTTTATTCATTAAAATAATAAAATAGTGTAATCAAACTCGTGACGCTGCTTATACATCGTTGGCTGCAACAAGAGAAAAATCATAGTTACGAAATTATACTAGTAAACAAACAAACAAACAAACAAACAAACAAACAAACAAACAAACAAACAAACAAACAAACAAACAAACAAACAAACAAACAAAGAAACAAACAAACGGACAAACAAACGAACAAACAAACGGAGGGACAAACAAAGAAATAACTTCATTCATTATAAACAAACAAACAAACAAACAAACAAACAAACAAACAAACAAACAAACAAACAGACAAACAAACAAACAAACGGACAAACAAACGGACAGACAAACAAACAAACAAACAAACAAACGGGCGGACAAACAAAGAAATAACTTCATTCATTATAAAAACAATTAATTTTCCACTACTAAAATTGTGAATCACAAAATCGGCACTTTTCCGTCACTAAAATTGTGAATCCAAAACTGGCACTTTTTATCTACTGCATATTAAAAAATCTAAATACTTTACTTACGATTTACAATATTGACCCAAATGACCACAAGTTCACTGCACGATTCCAACAAAATTATCTTGGTTTCTTTCTCCATGAATAGTCCAGAAAATAAAACATTTTCGGTTTCCGTTGCCATGTGCGATACATTTCCGCACATAATCATTTTGGGTTGGTTCTAAAGATATAAAATAGTTTACAATTATGGAACAGATACGTGAGCTTTTTAACTACATATAATGAAATTATTATGAATGAGTTTTAGTAACAGAATGCTTGAACAATAAAAGAAATGATTACTGCAAATGGACTTACTTTTAAATTTTCCGGTAAATTTTGGAGGATAAAATGGTACAATAAAATATCTCCAACATCATCTTGGCCAATTACAACATCCATATTGGGAAACTAACTTTTACCGCACCTATTCCGTGGGAACCAACTGAACTATTGAAGTGATTACTAAATAATAATTCTCGCAATTATATTCGTTCTATTTATCTCCCAGCTTTTGCCGAGCTTGCAAAATTTTGGTAACATGCAGAAGTTATCAAAAACAACAATCAATCGAGTGTTTATGTTTCTGGCGGTGGCCTTCAAACTTATTATGTTCTAGAATGATTTTATTATAATAATACAAACAACAGGGTATAAAATAATCTCGATCATCTTGTAGAGTTTGCGACATATTAAGTGCACATGTACTTATTAGCATGCAGAATGTGGGAGTCAAACCAAACAAATATACATTTCCTGTCGGCAAAGTTGAAAGGTTTTTCTAGAACGTTCTTAGCTATTAATATTTCATCATAATAAAAACAATAAATCATAACATCTCTTATCGACTTCGAATCTATTGTTTCTTTCTCAAACTTTGATAACAATATTTATTTAGTGTAAACAATTACAAACATTGGAATTTCCGAGAAAAAACATTAATTCTGCAACTTCTGCGTACTATTGCATCAGCATTTCCAGAACATTCTTCCATTGCGCAACAATGAGCAACACGCGCACTTTTTAAGCCCCGGCGCAGGCGCCTGAGCCACAACCAATGGCAGATGTCGTTGCTGAAGACATTACCAGGGATTTTTGCGTTTTGGAGTTGGCAACAGAACCAGAGGCTGCTGCCGCTGCTGAAGACACTAACAGGGATTTTGGTTGCTGGAGTTTTGGGTTGGCAACAGATGTGGCCTGAGGCTCTCATTTCTCTACTACTGATATACTAGCAAATCTACATCAAAATGCGAAAGAAATCGTCAAAGAGTAGTGTTCGGTTTTTTTGCCGGTGTATTCAAAAAATTTAGAAAATTATCCAATTGTCTTAAAGTACCTTTAAAGCAAGCTAAAATGTCAGTGACGTATCTGAACCAAAAGAAAATTAAGTTAAAGGTGAGAAAAGATCTATTGTCTGAAAGGCGATGGTTTGTTGGGATTGTATCTATGTTCCTGTTTTGCTGAATAAATTGAAATTGATTATGATTGATTTATTCTTCAATATTAGACATTAAACATGAAGGTTGTCTTCTCTCTAACTTTTAAAAGAGGCTGTAACTCCGCAGAAGTGCGACTTTAGATAAAGATAAGTTTAGTTCATTCGACCTATTTTGACCTCTAGATTCACTGGTAGCATTATATGCTACTTTCATGAATACCCTGAATACTCTTCAAATCGTAATTTATTTTATATTATAAACCCCATCTATCTTCACCACTTATACCGTGTGACACAAGTCAGTACATAGTGATTTAACGTTGGAATATTATTCCAATAATATTTTTCGAAAAAAGTAGAGTTCCATGACTGACAAGTAAATAATTTGAATTCTGGCCAGATACGGCAATAATTAACATCATAGATTACGCTGTAATAATTATTCAATTGAGGAAAAAGTTTTTATTCCAAAGCTAGTTCATGGAAATTCAACTTTGCCCATGGGCAAAACAGGAGTTGCAGGAGATCAAGCAGGTCAGTTCATGATGCCGCCACAATCAATTCATCGATTAAGAAATGTTTCATTTAAATATTCTTTAATGTGTTGACCAAAATGTGCTGGACAACCGTCATGCTGGAACCAGATCTCCTGATTGTCGCTTGCCGCTTCTTCTAATGCAGGGCCAATATCATTCATTAAAAGTTCTAAATACCTATCTTGCGGCCTTTAAATTTCCGACAATTTCAAATGATCCAATAACATTATTATTAAATTATTAATTTATTTTTTGAGGATGTTGTGTCCTAGTAGTAATGTTTATTCTGGGATTTTTTGTGGACCAGAATCTGAAATTTTTCAGATTGGGCTCGTTGTCACCCAAATTAATGATAAAAAGTTTCGGTCGATGTTTGCGCGTTCTTGCACTTGTTCGAATAATACTCGCCGACTTTCCCCAACAAATTTATCGAGTTCTTAATGGCACTGCGGTTCAAATGGGTGCTCGGGCAATAATAGTAGACTTCTCAACCTTGATGTGTAATATACCGTGTGTCCCGGGAATTCTGAAGCATCCTGTTAACATGGGAAATTTGAAAATTGCGATTTGTATGTCCCCAAAGTGTTTTAAGAATATTCCGAGTATCAGGACACATACAATGTGCACCAGAGAACGTTTTCAATAATTTTCAAAGTTTGACAAAAAATATCAATAATATTTCCAAAAATATAATGCGTGGAAATCAACTTAGTTTAAATTCTGCTGTAAAGACGGCAGCACCCGCGTCGCAATGGTTGAGTGAGTTTAATCGCTGCACATCAGACATTGCGTCCAACGGATGGTGGTTCACATCCAACTGCGCGGCGGTTGCAATTTCTTTACTTGTATTGTTATTTTGAATGAACGGCGATTGATTTCTATCAGTAAAGATACCTAATTAAACGTTTTATAATTTTTAATTAAACTGGAAATGGACTTATTAGAAAATTATTCACATTATTAAAAGGCTGTAGCATTGGAACGATACCTTGTGTTTGTGCTTTGTGTTCGATTCTTAAAGGAATAATTATTTGCAAATAATGGAGAATTTACGGATGGAATTTTTACTTGGAAGTAGTTACCGACAGCTAGCGAATCAGCGAATGTGCGTCGGGAATATTACAATAGGCTGGGAAAAATGGTGCAAAATGGAGAGCTGTTTGAGCACTTGCAAACCATCCCAATCGGTCCTTTTCAGGACCGCCACAAATATTTATTCGAGGGTTGATTTCAGACACGATGATTGCCTAGTAGCTGTTATCAATGCCCGCAAATAAATGCAGTTATTGTTGCAAATTAAAATGAATAAAGTTTTAAAACCTTTAAGTAAATAAATAACTATTTTTCTGTTCCAATGTTACAGCCTTTTAATAATGTGAATAATTTTCTGATAGGTTAATTTCCAGTTTAATTGAAAATTATAAAACGTTTAATTATGCATCTTTACTGATAGAAATCAATCGCCGTTCATTCAAAATAACAATACAAGTAAAAAAATTCACAGACCTCGCATCTTACGCAAGTATCATAGGCGTATTGAAAATACCGACACAACTGCTCGGTTTCTAAGATGGTCAACAGAAGTGATCTGTGCCGTTTCAAGTTGGTATATTATTGATACAATAAAATAAATGATTTGTGACAAGCACAAGGCACATAGTCAAACTGACGCAATACGTAACAAAATATTAACGCATCCGTTTTGTACAGTTTGGACTTTTATTGCAACGCGATATCCCTCTTAAACGGTACTCGCCCTCGCCGTATCTTAGTTTACATCTGGCGATCTGTCTAGCCGGTAGCCGCCTCCATCCAATTTATTAGCGCCAACAGAATCTGTCGCGTGTCGATACATTTTTCGTAAGATGAGTCCCATATACACGAGCCCAGAAGTATTTTCAATACTAAAAATCGTGAACCCTCACACAACAATGGTTCTGCGGCCTCTAATAGCAATACGCTTTTAAATACCTAGAAGACAGGATCAATTTAACGTCAGAACCATGTGTTTAATTTGTGGCCGTGAATAGTAGTCCGCAAGTTACGGATCACTATCATTTGTCATTACGGTTCCGCAAGTTGTGGGCATGCGAACATGTGTTAAATATTGTGTAACAACGCATTTTAGACAGACCCTTTACTTGTCCTCGCACCAGATACACGCATTTTATGCGAAAAAGATAATGTGGAAACGTGAGAAAAAAATAACGTTTACGGGAGCCGATCCTACCCGGCCCGAGAGTAACAAACCACTAGCTCTCTACGATAACCTACCTACCCACAAACGCTGCTGGGTGGGGATTGAACTAACGAAGTACTTGTACGAAAGTATAACGCATAACTTGCGGAACTGTAGTGCACTTGATGGGATTCCGTAACTACTATCCACTGCCTTAATTTGTGGAGGATCTGACAAAAGAAAAAGGAAATCACTTACTTCAATTCAAACTGGTATCGTAGTACTAAATGTTTTATTTGGTTAATTATGTATCGTTTGTCCTTGTTACTATAGGCACGGGTGATTCCACTCGCATAAAAATGCTGCAAGATAGAGAAATGACAATCGTATTATCTCTAGACTGATTTTGTATGAAGACTTATTTGCATCGATGCAAAATACCACAAATTGTGCTACGCAGAGTACATATCAACCAGAAATATAAATTCCCACAAAAATAAAACTGACAGAAATACAAAAAGTTCCGATCGCTTGTTTTCAACATTTTCTTCTTGGATTCAAGAACACATCTTAGATAATAAAGAAAAGCTGCCATTAAGTACCTGCAGTAACACAAAAATATAATTCTATGTTACGTAATGCAGAAAGATCCCCAATACAATCCGCGAAACTGAAAATGAAAAGATTTAAAGCAGGCCCGTGCAACCTTTTAAGCGAAAGGGCCATTTGCAAGTTTTATGAAGTCTTAGCGGGCCGTACTACTGTCTATCAAGTGTTCCCTAGGTGTGATAGGTTCAGAGTCATCATCATAAGGTTCTCAGTCCGAAGACTGGTTGGACGCGTACCTCCATTCTTTTCTATGCTGAGCTAACCTACGCATTTCCCTAAAAGTAGAACATCCTACATCCCTAACTATTTGAGAGCAGTAGTCTAATCTAGGCCTGCCCCTACCTCTTTTTATTCCTATCTCTGACTCTAGTATGTCGCGAACTATTCCTTCGTGTCTTAGAAGGTGTCCTACCATCCTATCTCTCCTACTCTTTATTGTTTTCCATACCTTTCGCCTTTCCCCAACTCTTTCTAATACTTCCCTATTGCTAACCTTATCTATCCACGGTATCTTCATCATGCGTCTGTAACACCACAGTTCAAACGCTTCTACTCTTTTTCTATCCGCTTCTCCTATTGTCCAAGTTTCGCACCCGTATAATGCCGTACTCCATACATACGACTTTAAGAGTCTCTTCCTAGTCTCTATATTAACCGTTCTCGAACATAACAGTTGTTTCTTTTTGTTAAACGCAACTCGTCCCTGCGCCATTCTTTGTTTTATATCTTTAGTGCTCCTACCGTCTAGGGTTATTTTACTTCCTAAGTAGCAGAAATCCGCGACCTCCTCTATCTTCTCATTTCCTATTTGTATTTCAATTTTAGTTCTATTTTCACTCCATCTACATACCAAAATTTTAGTTTTCTTTTTATTGATTTTCATGCCGTAGCCCTGTGTCAAAACTGCTTCCATTTCATTCAAAGCCGCTCCTAATTCTTCTTTGCTAGATGCTAACACTGCTATATCATCCGCAAATCTGAGCATGTTAATAGTTTGGCCCTGTACATTGATCCCTGAGGCTGTTCTTTCCTTAACAATATTAATCGCATCTTCGATATATAAGTTGAAAACTAGAGGTGACAATGCACATCCCTGTCTCACTCCCTTCCGGATATCTACTTCCCTTCGTTCCTGCTCACATTCTATAACTGCCTTTTGCTCTTTGTAGAGATTATGTATTATTCTTCTGTCCCTGTATTTCATCCCTACCTTTCTCAGCACTTCGAACATCTTCCCCCATTTTACGTTGTCGAAGGCTTTTTCTAAATCTACAAATCCTATATATACGCTCTTTCTCTTTTCTATCTATTTTGAATAATTAAAGACAAACACCCTAAATATTGAGATTTATAATTTTATAACAGAAAAACACTGTGAATTCTTAACAAGTTAACCCCACATGCGAGAAAAACAGTGACACAGTAATTAAACTCGACACGTGTTTCGCTGACAACGTCAGCATCCTGAGGAGTCTTGGCTTGCCAAAGTTCTCGATCCATCAACTGTGCATAGTAGAAAGAGTTAACAAAGAACTCTTTTTTTGGTAGAAACAAAAACGTTAGGAACACTTGTACATTTGCATGTGTAAAAATAAAAAAATATTTACCACCAAATTATTGAGAAACAATTGTAAAAAAATTAATATCTTATTCTTCAAATAATTTTTAAAAATTGAGTGACTACTACATCGTCCGACCATTACATTAAATTTTGTTCCAACACGGTAGGACGTGCGCATTACGCAGTGTCAATAAAATACGCCAACGGTCTCGGTGGGTGTACGGGTATCGTCTCCACCTATCGCTAGATGAGTTCTACCCCCGTACGGGTTTGATTTGTTTCGCTTATGTTTTTAGATAATCTTTTTTCTAAAAAAATGCGTGTGTCTGGTGCCTCGTCAGCTAAGTGGTTTGTTTCAAAAATGCTTTCGTTTCATAATCATAATTAGTTTTTACACTTTCAATGTATTGACATTGAGTAATGCGCATGCCCGACCGTGTTCGAGCATAATTTTAGGTGAGGGTCGGACGGTGCAGTATAGTCACACCCATTTTTAAATGAATTTTTAACAAAACTTTTAGGTTACTTTAATGAAATAATACCTATTAATAATAAATCAATGTGATTTCTGGCACTGGTGTTTGTCTACAATTTGAGCAATATTCAGGCGGATGTTGGTTGACGCTAATACATATAAGCGAATTTGTCAATTTCATTAAAGAAAAGAATTGTTCACACGTATGATATATGTGCTGTCACAGACGAATTTAAATTTAAATTCGTCTGTGGTGCTGTACATGAAACGGTGCATTTTATGTGTTCCTTATGGAGAGAGACGTTACATTTTTAATAGACATCACTTTGCTTCTTTTAAATATTCAATTCTGTGCCACGCGGGCCGCATAAAAATGTCAGAGGGGCCGCATGCGGCCCGCGGGCCGCAGGTTGCACGGGCCTGATTTAAAGGCTCTATTCAATTTATTCGTAGACCAGGTCAGGTCAGGTGATTTGTTGTGTTCTGGCAAAGAACTTTTGACAAAAAAATCAAGCATGTAAATGAGGACGCAAGCTCAACAGACGAATCGTCTGATTTTAATCTGGAAACAACGGGTGATACATTATCAGATTTGCAAATTCTTCACAGAGCTGCTGCAATTTTAAGAAAATGTATGGAAAATTTTGCAATACCCAATAAAAATTATCCTTCCCCAGATGATATAAACAGTAAAAGTTTCGCCAAACAAGTACCTACCTCATTTACTAGCATTTATTTCGTGGCTATTACAGAAAGAGAGTTTTGAAAATGCATTGAAAGAAGATTTTAAGGTGGCATTACAACGCTGTTCTTTTGCAGAGTAAAGTTTTATTCAGAGTGGGAGCGTTGAGCGCAGCGTCGCTTTGCGTCGCGTCTAGCGCCGCGTTGATGTATTCAGAGTGACAGCGTCTGCAAGCGTCAGTGTACAAAATGGCTCCAACCAGAGCAGTTCTGTTCATGTTACTCGATGCACCCTATTATACTTTGAAGATATTAAAGAAAAAAGTTGGAATTCACCCTATAAATAAAGAAAGACATTTATATGGCGAATTCCATCATTTATACTATAAATTAAGACAGTATCGGGATAGATTTTTTAATTATATGAGAATGTCCATCCGAACCTTTGATTATTTGCAGATAATTTTGTATTTCAGGGGGCTGGCCTAGCCTGAATTTCCGCAAACAGCACCTCCGAGAAGTCTTCTTCTGCTGAGCTCATTTTGAATACTGACTGAAACGCTGTAAAAAACAAACCGATTTGTTTCGGACGCGAACGCTTTAAGTAACGCTGCGCGCGACGCTGTCACTGTGAATGGTTCCATTCAAATTGTATTGTATTGTTTTAAAAAACGACGCGGCGCTCGACGCGACACAACGCGACGCTGCGCTCAACGCTCCCACTCTGAATAAGGCTTAAATTGGCCGCGTTCTGTCTCCTTCTGGTGCTCGGCTATTCCCCATAGTCTATCCTTTTCACTCGCACGGCTCGTCCTGTGCACCGAAAGTGAATTTTTGACATCGGCGCATTGAAAGTGTTATAGCGGACTTATTTTTGAAACTCGACCATACATTATTGGAAATCATAACTTCGCTATACCATAAGGAAGTTTTCTATGTAAGAAAAAACAAAATCTATATCGTGAAAAAAAAAGTTATCCAGGTTCAAAGTGGAACGTATTGTTACCGGTGTGGCGACATATTTTAGATACGATGCAGTAAAATTAGTTTGGTTTCTTGCATTTACACAAAATTTACACCATTAAAAACGTCAATATTTCTTCAACAATTAAAAAAAAACTCAAAGTTCTACGACTTGTAATTTTCGCGTAACATGCCCGAGAGTCTCCCAGCGCACGGTGGGATAGATTTACTGCTTTTTCACCCCTAATTTTTTTCGCTACCAATAGTGGAGTAAAATCGCTCCGCTATCTCGCTTATTTCTGCACGTAAGCGATGACAAAGTATAACCAAATAAAACCTACGCCAGCCATCTTGCAGTCCATGTTGTGGGCCACTGAAAATCGCTAATTACAACTTTTATCTAACCCCGCTATGAAATGTCACATTTTAAATGCATTTTTGACATTACGAAACGTCATATTTTTCATAACTGTCAGTTCATTACGTAACTAGTTATGTAATGAACTTTCCTTACATAACTAGTTATGTAATGAAATTTTCGTAACTGAATATTTAAAAGCAAAAACAAAAGTAAGAATTTATTACAGCGTATTATTGAATCTATTGCCAAATTCGATGATTCTTCTATATAAGAAGGCATATCTACATCAGAATCATTCATTTTTGGCGTAATTTGAAATAAAAAGGCTAATTTTATCTGACTCATATAATTTGCAAAACTCGCTCACTTCGTTCGCTCGTTTTGGCAAATATTATATTCGTCAAATAAAATTAGTCTTTTCATAACTGGTTACGTAAATAACTATTTTTAGTAGTACCGAACAACCGAACTTTAAAAATTAAAAAAACACTCACTTCGACGTTATTCAAGAAACTGTGCATTCAAAAACATTAATCGCGTTAGAAAATAAACTATCGAAGTTATCGTTCTGAGATTTTGCAGGCTGCTAGTAAAAACTAGAGCGGTTCCAATGGTGCAATTTTTGTTTTCGAAAAACGCAAAAAAATATTGAAAATTATTATGTAATCCGCAAGGTCATGAAATCTTGCACCGAGAACTTCAACACGCGATGAGCTATACGAAATATTCAAAATTTTATATTACATAAGCGGGACGAAATGTAAGTGAAAGCTCGAAAAAGTTTGTAAAAAAGGAATGGAAACGCTATCTGTAATACTTATTTAGTTGTTGATTTATAAACGCAAGCGTACCTAACACAGCGACGCGGCGCTAGAATCCATACCAGTAGTACTTACCGGTTAGACGTGCGGGAGCCTAACCATAAGCGAGCCCTGAAGACTGAAGTAATGAAAAATGAACCTCCATACCGTCAATAAAAATGTAAAAACAATCGAAAACTATATTTTAAAAATACGAACAGAACAAAGAATTCTCAGTTACGTATAGGTAACTATAAGAAATTAATCGTAGGTGTATTATTATTTAAATAAGATCCTACTCCGTCTCATCGATGTCTTGCTCTTGCAAACAATTTTTGCATTTGTTGCATGTTACGTCATCAGTCGGTGGTAAGTGGGACGCGGGCTTATTTGTAGACATTGTTTGAGAATACCTTAATTCATTTAAGCAGTTAGTTCCTGGGTTCTTGTTTCGAAATAGAGCTAATGCACATTTAGTGGTTATTTCAATGGCTTCTGGTATAGGCACATTAGAAATTTCTGACAACCGTTTAAAGACTTCGATATTTTTAAATGCAATATCGAATGCCGTCTTTTTGCCTATTTTAAAAAATGAGCTCGTTGTATCACATCCAGTAAGTGCATGCAATGCAAGCAAACTTCTGCAAAATTCTTCACCTAGTTTTTGCACAATTTCTGAAACGTTGATGGTCCTCTTCTTGCATCCATGTCCTAATTCAACGAATAGTATCTTCCTATTTAGGCTTTTGGTTGCACTGTAATAGTAAATTGCCAAAAGCAGTACATCCGTGTCTACAGTCTTAATTAAAACGTTATAATATTCTTCTGGCAAATCTCAAATTCGTGCAAAGTATGGAAGATTATCGGAGTGTCAGCTTCACTATGGTTTGATTGTAAATCTTGCATGTTTGTCACATCTGTCTTGTTTACAGAAAAACACAAATCCGAATTGGCAAATCCCCCGGCTACGATCAAAGTTTCGCTTTCTTTTAAAAAATTACTTGCATTTTGTAAAATGAAATCGCATATAAATTTCAGTAATGAGCGTTTGTTATTGGAAATTCGCAAAAAAGCCCCAAATTTTATGACTTTTCTATTTCCAGAAACATCATACGCATGTACTTCTTTACAATCGCCCCTCCTTCGCCGTTCATGCGATTTAATCGAATTCTCTTCATATTTGTCGAAAACAATAGTTATTCTTTTAGCTTCAAAATACTGTCCCAACGCATTAAATTCAAATGTTTTTTCACTGAGAAACAATAAACGGACACGCGACGGCGCGGCGCCGGCCGGCGCAGCGCGCTGTTATCATCCAGCCTACTATATATACGTTGCCATTCTGCATCGAAACGAATAGAGCAGTTGGAGTTGCAGCGCTCTATTAAAAATTCAATAATTTTATAACTATTATAGATAGCGCTTCCATTCCTTTTTTAAAAACTTTTTCGAGCTTTCACTTACATTTCGTCTCGCTTATGTAATATAAAATTTTGAATATTTCGTATAGCTCATCGCGTGTCGAAGTTCTCAGTGCAAGATTTCATGACCTTGCGGATTACATAATAATTTTCAATATTTTTTTACGTTTTTCGAAAACAAAAATTGCACCATTGGAAGCGCTCTAGTTTTTACTAGAAGCCTGCAAAATCTCAGAACGATAACTTCCATAGTTTATTTTCTAACGCGATTAATGTTTTTGAAAGCACACAGTTTCTTGAATAACGTCGAAGTGAGTGTTTTTTTAAATTTTTAAAGTTCGGTACTACTAAAAAAGTTGTAATTAGCGATTTTCAGTGGCCCATAACATGGACTGCAAGATAGCTTAGGTTTTATTTGGTTATACTTTGTCATCGCTCAAACTCAAAATTTCAGGGCGATTTTCCTCCACTACAACCAAAAAAGTCGTAATTGCCATTTTTATGTGCCAAAAGACTTGTAGAATCATCTGTGAGAGTTTCATCTGGTTATATGTACTTTGGGATCACTCAAAGTTAAAATTGTAGTATTTGCTGAATATCGCTGCACTACGACAGAATCTGTCGCCTGTCGATACATTTTTCGTAAGATGGGTCCCGTATACACGCGCCCAGAAGTATTTTCAATACTAAAACTGCAACCGCCGCGTAGTTGGATGTGAACCACCATCCGCTGGATGCAACGTCAGAGGTGCAGCGATTAAACTCACTCAACGATTGCGACACGGCTGCTGTCGTCTTTACAGTAATATTTAAACTAAGTTGATTCCCACGCGTTATATTTTTGGAAATATTATTGATATTTTTTGTCAAACGTTCTCTGGTGCACATTATATGTGTCCTGATACTCGGAATATTCTTAAAACACTTTGGGGACATACAAATCGCAATTTTCAAATTTTCCATGTTAACAGGATGCTTCAGAATTCCCGGGACACACGGTATACCATAATAGTATTAGAGAACTGAATATGGACACAACGAAGGGCACCATTTTGGAAACAACTGATGGGCGATGTCCCTCGATTTTCAAATGGAAAAATGTGAATAACTCAAAAACTATTGTTTTTTTGAAACAAACTTGCTCTAAAGAGTTATAGAATCCAAAAACACAGTCATATACAGGGTG
Organism: Xestobium rufovillosum; assembly: GCA_963966045.1. NCBI lineage: Eukaryota > Metazoa > Arthropoda > Insecta > Coleoptera > Ptinidae > Xestobium > Xestobium rufovillosum. The sequence continues at coordinate 6,921,141 of OZ014503.1, read as the reverse complement.
TCCCGGTGAACGTGGGAAACCTCTCGGGTGCGTATAGTTTACACGAAAATAACACCTCAAGTTCATATAAAGTTTTTTCCTACGATCTTCCCCTGCCGAGATATTCTCCCTTAAATTGGAGAAATAAAAATAGTTTTCTTACATAAATTTTTTTTTTATTGTATTTCGGTAATTTTCTTGGTGACGTACGTACGTACGTACGTACGCCGTACGGGTTACATTATTTTATCGACATTCAACCACTACGTACATCAAGAAGAAAATTAGATATCGAAATATAATTAAAAATAAAAATTTTATGTAATAAAAACGATTTTTATTTCTCCAATTTAAGGGAGAATATCTCGGCAGGGGAAGGTCGTAGGAGAAAACTTTATATGAACTTGGGGTGTTATTTTCGTGTAATCTACAACGTATCCAAGATAAGGAGGGCCAGTATGGGGATATTGGAAATGACAAGAGATACGGATTTGGTTAAATGGGAAAAAAGTTGCGTAACTAAAGGATCAATAAAATGGCGCCTAGAAATCCTTGATATAATTTTCTGTTTTTGAGTTATTTTGAAAAAACTGAATTTATGGATTTTTAACTATATTTTTTTCTGACTTTAATATTAAAATTAGAGCGAAACTGACAAAACTTCTTAGTAGCAACTTTTGATGAAATTAAAGATTTCATTGCCAATTCTTTTATTCTACGTTCCGTCTTCGGGCAACCATCATCAACTTCATTTTTTTAAATACGGTCCTGATTTTCTGATGCTAAATTTTATGAGCCCTTCTTATTCTGAATTCAACAATGTACACACATTATGGTTTAATTACGTTTCGACCCGTTTTTGACCATCATCAAGAAATTTTTAGGATACGGACCTGCATTTCTCTTAATTTTCTAAAAATTATGAGAAATACAGTTAGTTGGGCTTTCTTCTGATATCAGAAACGAACAAGATTTTCCAAAACTGCAAGATGCGCTATGCTTAGAGTAGGGTAGGTAGTATCATCTAACAGATTCGTAAAACTCTTGTGGTGCACTTAAAAATTGCCAAACTTATACTGTATGCAAATATTTTTTACAAAATTATGAGAAATACAGGTCCGTATCTTAAAAATTCTTGGATGATTGCCAAAAAAGGGTCGAAACGTAATTAAACCATAATGTGTGGTACATTGTTGAATTCAGAATAAAAAGTGCTCATAAAAATTGACATCAGAAAATCAGGATCGTATTTAAAAAAATTAAGTTGATGATGGTTGCTCGAAGACGAAACGTAGAATAAAAAAATTGACAATGAAATCTTTAATTTCATCAAAAGTTGCTACGAAGAAGTTTCGTCAGTTTCGCTCTAACTTTAATATTAAAGTTTTAATATAGTTAAAAATCCATAAATTCAGTTTTTTCAAAATAATTCAAAAACAGAAAATCTTATCAAGGATTTCTAGGCGCCATTTTGTTGGTCCTTTAATTACACAACTTTTTTCCCATTTAACCAAATCCGTATCTCTTGTCATTTCCAATATCCCCATACTGGCCCTCCTTATCTTGGACACGTTGTATACGCACCCGAGAGATTTCCCACCTTCACCGGGACACCCTGTATAAGTCGTTTCATATAGAATAAGAATGCGGTAAGTACAGGAAAAATTGTACAAACTGAAAATGATTTAAAAGTCCTCAGAAGAAAACATTGATCAGATTGAGTCGATTTCTTTTCTCTAAAATGTGCAACGAAGGTTTAACTTGTAAATGCTGCACTGTATAGTCCATTCGCTTTTAATACCTGTGCATTCCATGTTGCTGAACAGAGGCGAGTAGCGCACCATGTAGAACCTCTCTGTTGTTTCTAATGAAACTCTTGTCGCTGGAACTGTATGCTGCCACTTCAACATTGAAATGGGTATCTTTGTAAAATATTCTGTAAAAGAAAAACGCGGATAAAACACGTTCACCATGAGCTTCTAGATTATATTGTATCTTGTATCAATGTTGCCCAATATTTTAGTACACAAAGGACACCCGCAGGTTGGTTTTCTAGCGGAAGCTGAAGGGGTCAAAATATGATATAATATACAATAAATTGTCATCATGGAAAGCAATACACTTACAGCAACTTTAGTAAGAAATGCAATAAGAATTCGGAACGGATCTTCAGATTGTGTTGGCATTTTATTCAAATACATGAAACTTTAAACAAATAATATGGGCTTCCACAACCACATAATGAAACTTTTACTTTCAAACCAAACTACAGTAAACCGATCGAATGACGGCGGTATGGGTCAGTGCGCGCAGGCAAGATCCCACCCAATCGTAACGTAATTGGCATGCGGTGGTGCAGAGTGAAACTACGTCTGGTGTGCATCCCCACCGCTCGCCATCACTCTATCGCTTTAGTGTATCTTTTGGTGGGTATAAGAACCTTACGGTCAGTTTCACAAGTAGGTAAGAAAGCAGTGAGCGAATTGGTCTATCCGGAGGGCAAACCGCTAAGGACATCTAATCAAGGAACTCACATGAAGTCAAAGGAAATTCAATGATATCAAAGGAAATAGCAGTGCATCGTAGGAAATCAAACAAACTTCAAAGTAAAATGAGTCTGCGGTTGCACTAGTGCTTTCCACTTTCAGTTTTTGGCTCACCTACTACTAGTGCTGTACGGATCCATAAATTTTGACGGATCCGGATCCGTTTAGAAAAAACCCGGATCCGGATATCGGATCTCGGGATTAGGATCTTGAATCCGGATCTTGGATTCGGATCGTGGTGTCAGATCCGGATCTCGCTATCTGGTTCTGAAAATTACGTTGTTTTCTGAAGACAGTATAGTTATTATGTACTTAATGAAAATGAAAAAAATAGAAAGTGCATTGGGAAATAGTTGTAATAGAGAGATAAAATTTGCAACAAAAAATTTAATTTCATTCTGAAAACAAATATGCCCTTATATCCTAATATTGTCTTAAAAAATATATGTACCTTAAATATATTAAAGAGGCCTACACACGATCAATATGACGGGTGACCAAGAAATCAAGCTCACCCCTATATCATTTTTGTTCCTTAAGGTACCTATTAATTTGAAATTTGGTGTGCTCCAGACAAAAATTCACAGACCTCGCATCTTACGCAAGTATCATAGGCGTATTGAAAATACCGACACAACTGCTCGGTTCCTAAGATGTCCAACAAAAGTGATCTGTGCCGTTTAAATTTGGTATATTATTGATACAATAAAATAAAAGAAATGATTTGTAACAAGCACAAGGCACATAGTCAAACTGACGCAATACGTAGCAAAATATTAACGCATTCGTTTTGCTGTTTGGACTTTTATTCCAACGCGATATCCCTCGGTACTCGCGCTCACCGTAGGTACCTTAGTTTACATCTGGCTAGCGCTCTGATATTATTATTATTAGCGGCCTCGACTGCGCGCGTGGCCAACAGAATCTGTCGCCTGTCGATACATTTTTCGTAAGAGAGTCCCATATACACGAGCCCAGAAGTATTTTCAATACTAAAAATTTAACTTAAATAATTTTTAACTGAAAACTAGGTTTTTTGTATCTTGATAGCAATGATTGAACAAAAAACGCCAATTTGGAATTAAAATCATCAACTAAATTTAAAATTTCGAAAGTTTGGGAATAAGAATTTTTTAAATGGAACCAGGGTGTCTCATGGTAGTACATATTGCAATGAAGCATTTTTTTACATTTTGATACAAAACGCGACGTTATTATTTCATAAATAACTCCCAAAACATTTGCCAAACCACGATAAAAAACGCACTCAAAATTTCACTGCTATTATTTATGTGATTGATAGAAATAGCCGCCACAAAGCTGATACAGCCACAGACCAACAAGTCGGTTTTCCTTTGTTCTTTGATGCAGCTTCTAATGCCGACGCTACCCGCTGGAACTCAAATAAGGAAATAACAGCACCAGCCCAGCGAAAAGGATTCCAAATCCGAGATCCGGCTCCAAAATCCGGATCCGAGATCCGGATATCACTTACCTAAATCCGGATCGATCCGGATACGGATTACGCTGTCTAATAAATCCGGATCAGATCTGGATCTAATCCGGATTTGAAAACGATCCGGATCTGACGTTCAGCACTACCTACTACTGCTCCATCTTCAATGAGACTATAGAAAGTTTGGTAGGCTCTAGACGAGCTCAAAATATGAAGAAAAAGTTAGATGAGGGTGTCATAAAATTACTCTCAAGAAAGATACTGGGCACTGAAATTTCTAGAAAAAAGAAGTGACTAAATTTATTATGTTCGCAACTACCAAAACTACTGAATTACAATTTTGCTGGCGATTGTCCTTTGTAGACTTTTATTGTTGCAACAATGCGCCGCAAGTATTTTAGAACAATCAAATTTTGACGATTTTATTCAAGAAAATGTAGATTGTGGCAGAATTCACAAAATGCTATTTTGGTAGGAGAAAACTCAACGATACCGTTTTCTTTCAAATTGAACCCACAATTCAAAAACTTTAACCTCATCTGTAAAACAAGTGGCGCTTATTTTGAATTGTAAGCTTCCGCGAAATCCATCAAATATTGAATGTATGTGCAACGATTACTTTTGTCTTCACTACTCGGACATCACCTTTACAACGACGTTCTCGGTTCGGGCCCCTAAATATACACCTGTGTCCCCTGGTCTTACTTATTGGGACACACTGTATATCTAGTAGGATCTGTACGTTCGCTTATGAACGTTTTCGGCGTTGCCTGTACGGTCTGGTCGGTGGAAGATTTATTCGTTTCACCCTTAAGCTCTTAGTCGCAGAAGGGCGGATTCAATTATATACTATTGCTAAACGTCGACGAAATAATAAGCAGAATAAACAAAATATAAACGGACTCTATTACTTTAACTATATATACATTTGAAGACGGTAAAAGAAAAACTGACTATAGATACAAAATATTTACATGAAAATAAAATGCGTTTTTCGCGGAGTATTCCTGATAGTACATTAGGTGTGTCGTATGATCAAAACTGAACTTTTACGGTGTTTCGGAGTATACGTAGTAGCAATAATTTATGCCGACTCCTAGACGGTGAAAGATTTTTCGTTGCAGCAACCAGGATGCGATCTCGGTGGGGAATGCCACTATCTTATCTGAGATAAGCAAATAATAATTAGTCTTCCCTCAGTATTTCACCAGGGGCCCTCAGTTAACAGGTGCAATCGATTCCTGCCGGTATGTCGTCTCGTTTATATACACTGTAGCACGAGAGTGAGAAATCGATTTAACCATCACTGTGGTGCAGGTCCCTAATTACTGAGTTCGAACAGATTACTACTCACTAAGCACGGACAAGATAGGCCAGTCCGCTTGTGACTGGTTAGTGTTTAATTGGTGATATCTTTTACAATAACAGCAAGTAAACACCGGGCATTTATTCAAAGTTATCTTACTCAAATATTTACGGGTCGGTTACTTTCAGTTGATCACACGGCGTCGTCAGAACGGTTTATCAGATACTATTTCGGATGCGGCGGCCAGCATCATCCCGGATGCTGGGAGCACTGGTCCAAGGCTGATGGCCGGACGACCCAGTACTGGCTTCTGCCTTCTGCTGCATCTACTTTTATAAGCTTGGAGGGGAGCTTCGCCGGCGGTTTATTTCGAGATTTCCTACGTCAGCGCTGGGGTCGTGTGCAGAGATTCATCTAGGATTCTGGTGATTTCGAAAAGGTGGGCGTCAGTCTTCACTACGTCACGTTAGTGCCGCGTGCAGAATCTATTCGGAATTCCCATTCTCCCGCGTGACGTCGGTCGCATCTGGGACTTATTCATTTCTTTCATCGGTGCATGCGTATACGGATTTATTCAGCAATACTTTCGCTTTTGAATTGCCGACAGCGGTCTCGTAGAACAATATTATGAAATGCCACTCTAATTTCATTAGAGCTTTTAGGCATTTTTACGGTGCATTGTTACAGTATGCAGTACCCCAGTACGGGTCATGTATTCCCAGTCTAGCAGCCCTTTGTTTACCATAAAACATGGTCAGTCATTGCACATCTTTTGCGGACCTTAGTGACCTTAGTGACTTCAATAAGAGCAACTCTGCAGTGTTTTGCAGCAAATTAAATTTTCTGAAATTGTCCCTGTCTGTAGAAGATTAATTATTTGCTGTCAAACTTTTACAAGAATTTTCGATTACGTACCTGTTTTGCTACATTTCGCTTTGAAAATGTTAAATTACGGAAAAATTTAAATAACAAATACGAGTTATGTTGGATTTTGAACAGAAATTGAGAAACTGAAAATTTTACAAATTGTAAATTGAACTTAACGAAATCGATACCTATTTGGGCATTATGTAAGAATTGTAATAAATTGTAACTTATGAAAGATCTTTGAATTAATCGGTTATAATATTACCATGTAGGTCCAATTATTCGAAATACGAAATAAATAGTATCAAATTAGAAAGTGTTTTTTATTGAAATCGGTAAATCGATCACCTAAATCCTAAAAATTCATTTTGGGCGTTACTAATATAAGACCAGATTTAAATTCTTTTATTTTGATATTTGTAATTCTTTACAGAAATCGTTATAGGCTTACAGTTCATTTGGCAAAATTCTTGTGGTTGCGCCATCTGTTGCACCCTAGGAAAGTCACTAACGCTTCTTATTAATTTTCCTAGAAATCTTTATTGCTTCTCAATAAAACACGTTTTTAAATTCAATTTTACATCTTATGTTTTTTTCGAAACGAAAATTTTGCTGATCCTGCTTGCAAGTGGCCATTTTTAGTCTTTCTGATGCAGCAGGTCAAGTTAATTCTCGATGTTAGAAGATTTTTCAATATTGCATGTTTCGAATGTGCATGGAAAACCGTAGACCACTGGTTTCGTCCTTTTGGGACTCATCAGTACGGTGCTTTGCCCTACACACTCGAACTATGCAATATTGCTTGCTTTATATATACTTTCACGCTGGGTGTAAGTATTAGCAAGAGCTAATTATTTGCCGAATGAGTCCCAAAAGGACGAAACCAGTGGTCTACGGTTTTCCATGCACATTCGAAACATGCAATATTGAAAAATCTTCTAACATACTTACTATCTGCTAGTTGAGCAGGAAAGTACGTAGAGATCTAAGGATGTTCCAAGCCCAACGATATGTTTGGGGTAGCATCCCGTATAAGATCTCGTAGTACACAAAATCTGGATTTAGTTCTATAATTCAATGCCTGGCGGGGTATTTGCCCGAGGAGTAGTTGTTCGAACGGTCCAGTACCACTCATAACCGCCCAATAATTCGGCAAATAATTAGCTCTTGCTAATACTTACACCCAGCGTGTAAGTATACAGGGTGATTTTTTTTGACCGTCTATTAGAAGTATCTGGAGAACTAAAAGAGATATTGATTTGAAATTTTGGCTGTGGCCGAAACCGGGTCGGATCTATTTAATGAAAATATTTTCAAAATGGTGGCATTTCCGGGAATACCGGAAGTTGACACCAACTTTGTTATCTTAAATGGATGCTACCATTTTCTATTTTTTTTTAGATTCCACGGAAAATTTTAATGTCGATTCAATACAGGTTCGCTATGCCTAAAATTAATATTTTCGGAGATATAAATTTTTTTCTCAGTTTTTTTGACAGTTGTGGTAGATTATGTAAAAATTAATATCTCGATAACGTCTAGCAGTAAGATGTTCGATTTTTTATGGTGGCAAGACACGGTGTTGGAGTTACTAATCAGGCAAACAAATTTTCAAAATCTATTACATAAAATTTTCTAATCAACGGCATATGTTGATCGCACAAAAGTAGCAAAAAGTCATTTTTCTTAAATAGAATGATACCATTTTCAATTGTTTTTTAGATTCCACGGAAAATTTTAATGTTAATTCAATAAAGGTTCGCTATGTCTAAAATTAATATTTTCGGAGATATGAATTTTTTTCCAATACCTATTTTGACAGTTGTGGTAGATTATGTAAAAATTAATATCTCGATAACGACTAGTAGTAAGATGTTCGATTTCCTATGGTGGCAAGACGAGGTGTTGGAATTACTAATCAAGCAAACACATTTTCAAAATCTATTACATAAAATTTTCTAATCAACGACATTATGTTGATCACACAAAACTAGCAAAGAGTCATTTTTCTTAAATTGAATGATACCTATTTAAAGAAACCAATTAAAAAACGTGAAAAAATGCGCGTTTAACAATGTATGATGTTTCTCTACCCAAAATGAATAGTATTTTAGATACCTACTAGATGGGACGCCAGGTCATTGTTCTGCAGCAGTTACTAACGAATTGTACCGGATGTTTGAAGATAGATGGATATGACGTTTGGGTCCATGGAGTTGGCCTGCCAGGTCTCCAGACATTACAACGTTGGATTTTTATCTTTGGGGCCGTATAAAGGATAAAGTGTATCAATATCCACTCAATAACAGGGATGAATTGGTGGAAAGAATTGCTACAGCATTTGCAGGCTTAGATCCACATGAAATTCGTAGCGCTACTACACACGCCGTAAATAAGCGAATTATTAAATGTGTAGAAGTTAATGGACTACATTTTGAACAGTTTCTTTAACATTGTTTTACTATCACGTACCTACTTTATTTTTTATTTAGTTAAAATAAGTTCAGTGGTGGTAATTCAGGATATGTTCCATTAAATGTTCTGTATGTCCTGTTAATTATTTTATCGCATTTTCCATGAATGTTGAATAAATGCATAATATCCGAGTAAGAATAATTATCATTTGCCATATCCTATTCGTTAAACACCAACCATACTAAATTACTAAAAAATACCAATTGCTTTTATTAGACATTATTTGTGAAATTTGTGAATATTTTGTTTTGTCTACAAGCCAAGGTCTACTTACTAGAAGGCGGCGCTCTTCAATTTTGATCGATGAAATAAGAAAACAGCAAATATCTAAAATACTATGCATTTTAGGTAGAGAAACATCATACATTGTTAAATGCGCATTTTTTCACTCTTTTTAATTGGTTTCTTTAAATAGGTATCATTCTATTTAAGAAAAATGACTTTTTGCTACTTTTGTGTGATCAACATATGTCGTTGATTAGAAAATTTTATGTAATAGATTTTGAAAATTTGTTTGCCTGATTAGTAATTCCAACACCTCGTCTTGCCACCATCGAAAATCGAACATCTTACTGCTAGACGTTATCGAGATATTAATTTTTACATAATCTACCACAACTGTCAAAATAGGTATTGGAAAAAAATTCATATCTCCGAAAATATTAATTTTAGACATAGCGAACCTTTATAGAATTAACATTAAAATTTTCCGTGGAATCTAAAAAACAATTGAAAATGGTATCATTCTATTTAAGAAAAATGACTTTTTGCTATTTTCGTGCGATCAACATATGTCGTTGATTAGAAAATTTTATGTAATAGATTTTGGAAATTTGTTTGCCTGATTAGTAACTCCAACACCTCGTCTTGCCACCATAAAAAATCGAACATCTTACTGCTAGACGTTATCGAGATATTAATTTTTACATAATCTACCACAACTGTCAAAATATTGAGAAAAAAATTTATATCTCCGAAAATATTAATTTTAGACATAGCGAACCTTTATCGAATTGACATTAAAATTTTCCGTGGAATCTAAAAAAAAATAGAAAATGGTAGCATTCCATTTAAGATAACAAAGTTGGTGTCAACTTCCGGTATTCCCGGAAATGCCACCATTTTGAAAGTATTTTCATTAAATAGATCCGACCCGGTTTCGGCCACAGCCAAAATTTCAAATCAATATCTCTTTTAGTTCTCCAGATACTTCTAATAGACGGTCAAAAAAAATCACCCTGTATATAAAGCAAGCAATATTGCATAGTTCGAGTTTGTAGGGCAAAGCACCGTACTGATGAGTGCCAAAAGGACGAAACCAGTGGTCTACGGTTTTCTATGCACATTCGAAACATGCAATATTGAAAAATCTTCTAACATACTTACTATCTGCTAGTTGAGCAGGAAAGTACGTAGAGATCTAAGGATGTTCCAAGCCCAACGATATGTTTGGGGTAGCATCCCGTATAAGATCTCGTAGTACACAAAATCTGGATTTAGTTCTATAATTCAATGCCTGGCGGGGTATTTGCCCGAGGAGTAGTTGTTCGAACGGTCCAGTACCACTCTTAATTCTCGATCTTTGATGTGCTATTTATTATAAGTATAAGTAGACTTTCCAGTTTTATGGGGTTTTTGTGAATTCGCAAAGTTGTAGGCAATATTGCTAATTAATTTGGTTTGGTATTTGGTGCAATAAGTATTTGCTGCCTTTTACAGAGGCGGCTCCTTAATAAGTGCGCTCGTGCGCGCGCACTGCCTACAAAAATATGCTGTTAACCTTTTTTGATAAGGTTCAAACCTTATAATTATAAACTATAAACTTAAAAGTTTAAAACTTTTTGAATCTCCAGCGTTTAGCTGCCGCAATACTCGTATATATTTATATTATTATGTAAGATAATAAATAGTACACGCGCTAAGCATTCGGCGTTTTCAGTTTCAAAATGCCTAGCACACTTGCAGCCAGCCGTCCGAGGGTCCGAGTACTTGACGTCTGTGTGTTGAGTACACACTTGGTAACTTAAAACTGACAGTTGCGCGAAGCATATACATAATAATAATATATACGGGACACGGAAGTTGGTACTTCTGCGGAATTGTTTTTCTGCCATGTTTAGGTCTGAGACTGGCTCGTTGCTTTTCTTATAATGTGAGTAATTAGCTGTATTATCGTGTTTATTATTTTTAAACATTGAAATTTTCAATAACATGGCTAATGATAGCGGTAGTGGAAATTTCTTGTATGAAAATGTTTTCAAATGGCTTCTAAAGCACTTCATTTATAAGAAAACTGCCAGACCCCCCGCAGCCCCTGAGCGGTGATTTCATTCCTGAGCACTGCCAGGTTCTAAAGTCAGGAGCCGCCACTCTGCCTATTTTGGGATTTTCGACCTATTCTGACAAGGCCATGTGCTGCTAGTCAAAAAACCCTAATTTCCAACTAATTCCCTTTTTAATCAAAGATGAGTAAATAAAATTTAATTCTAATTCACTTTCAGTATTTTCTTTTTTTCATTTAACGATTGGCTTTTCATTGCAATCATTCGTAATTAAATAATATTTTTGTGTTTTGATTGTAGACAGACATAATCTCTTTGGTTCTGTGAAACTTATAGGTTACAATATTAGGTTATTTTTTGAGGCGCTCCGGCATGTTAGGTACAGTCCACGGTTCTGGTAATTATTTGTTCGCTCCTGCGCACCATATAAACTTGCGTATTTGTACCTTCGCCTAATTGCGATACGCCCTGGCCATCGCAAACACACATCATACGTCGCGTTCAGAATTATAGAATTTTTTGATAATTATCTAGGCCATACAGATGTATTTCGTCCGCGACTGGTTGGACTTCTGCATTAATAGTGTTTTCATCTGGAAATTTCACACTTACATTTATCAGCCAATCAGAAGCTTTGTATTTGTTTGGTTACCACAGCAACAGAGACGATTTTCGAAAATTATCTCTCCTCCATCAGGCAGGAGGAAGTGATTACAGCGGAAAATTTTCTGTCAATAATGACGCGGGATTTAAAAATGCTGAACTTCTTCTCTGATACTTTCTTGGTTATCTTTTCCAAAACGCGACAGGGTAAAAACCACAAACTAACCCCTAAATTATTTAGGGTTTTCTTTGCTGCTAAAAACGCTCTATAATAGATGAGAATGTTAACCAACATAATTTCAATCACGCAGATTTTTAATACGTAGCGGTGAAAATCAATCAATTTTTTAAAAGAAAAAGGATCTAATAGACAGGTGCGTATTTTTCTGCAATGTATGTATGTAACTACAAATAATTATTATTTTAAAGAGCTAACAAATAATGCCGTAAAACCTGGAAACATCCAACGCACTTTCCATTTCGAATCTTGCCTCTTACACATTTTCATTCACGCAACACAATTTACATAGGTGGAACAAGTCCTCACTTGGTCACCGATCCAGTTATTAACTTTGATGCCAAGCGATAGCTTTTTCTACCCACTTTGCTAGCGCCGTTGCAGTCACCAAAAGTTTGGATGCTCCATAGGTACTAATTTTGCACTTTTGCAATAAAATTTTACTGTATAGAACAAAGAATTTAAAATAAACACTTTCAAACAATACAAAACTTTGACTTCGGTCCGAAAATGTCATGGCGCGATCGCGCATGCGCCTCAGCATTCTTTTATCATGAAAAGCCCTATTGACATCCTCTGGCACCCGCTAAACTTATATATAAATGTAATCAATTTTGCCTTCCCAAAAAAATTACTCAGAATTTCTCAGACTGCAGAAGACCTCTTCCTTGGGTATTTTCTTGTTTTTTATGATGAAATGAATAAATACGTTTTTGAAGACCCGTGAATTACAAAATGTCCGACGCTGGGTAGGAAGAGGTTGATTTTCCTATTTGTCACCACACAAACTACCAAATTTATAATGCAATGCAACGATAAAATCATTTTATATTTTTTGTTCCTATCCGGCGTACTATACAGGATGTTCATGATTGAAGTAGCATAAATGCTACCAGTGAATCTTAAGCTCATAATAGTTGGATTGAACCAAACATACCTTTATCCAAAGTTGCACCTGTGCGTAGTTACAGCCTCTTAAAAGTTACGGAAAAGATAACATTTTTATTAATTTATAAATCCAAAATTCTTTAACACACAGTGTTCATATTTAGTACAGACACTTGTGTATTGATGGCACATAATATGCTGGTGGCAACACTGCTTGTGATAACCTGTTATTGAAAACCATCTCGAATAGTTTGCTAGAATTAGCGCTTTTGAGAGTTTTTAAAGTGAAAAAGTGGAAGAAAACGACAGTAGGGTCGCAGTTGCCTGATAGGATAATAGTTTTGGTGGTAAAGATTAGTGAAGGTATAAAAAAGTAGAACAAAGTGTGAAAAATAAATCAGCTGATTAGAGTGACAGTGCAGGGAAAGTGGCACAGTGTTGCCAGACTGTGAACATTCTTGGTAAATATCGGGAAAGCCTGTGAAGAGGCTTTGTGAGCGTAAAAATATAAGCCACTGCTAGCTGATAGTTTAACTGAGGTGGAGGGAGGGATTGGTGACGATAGGAAGGGAAGGAAAATAAATATAAATAAAGCGTAAAACACGAAACACTTGAAAGCTAACCAAATCGAGACAACGCTGGTAAAAGGCCGACCTCCGACGCGACGGGACGACCGGGGCTGGCCTTTTCCCGCAGCGAGAAGATAAACAATCAAACCGAAATACAGGACCGTACTAGGAACGGACAGAGACAATAAACATGGAATGTGACGATAGTTCTACGGATGATTCTAGGAAGAGAAAAGCAAGAAATGAGGTGGAGGAGGTTTTTGGAAAGTCAAAAAAAGTATCTAGATCCCCAATGAAGCAAAGAAGCGGAGATGAGAAACTGGACTTTATTATCAATATGATGAAAGAAATGAAGGAAGACCAAGCTGAAATAAAAGGAGAAGTACAACAAATAAGAGGACAGCAGAAAGAAATCAAAGAGGTAATAAGGCAAATCAGAGGGGACAACGAAAAATTGAAGAAGGAAAATGAAGAAATAAAAAATTAAAATATGGAAATTAGAGGAAGAGTGAAAGCATTGGAGAATGCAGTAGAAATGATGGAGAAGGAGACACGTAGGAACAATATAGTGATGTATGGACTGGAAGTGGACTTGAATGGCCCGAAGAGCCTGAAACACGTAACAGAAGAATTCATGGAACAACAACTAGGCATAAAAGTGAGAGTAAACACAGCAAGTAAAATAGGCAAGACTTGTTTAATCAAACTGGAGACGGAGCAAGACAAGAGGGAGATAATGAAAAATAAATCCAAATTAAGAAATCTCGCGACAGATAGAATATACATTGATGATGACCTGACAAGGAGAGAGAGAGAAACAAAAACAGATAAACGAGAGAGCGAAACAGGAAGTGGGCTCAGGTAAAACAGTTAAAAGGGGGTATAACAAGATTACCATAAATGGAACGGAATGGAGATGGAACAAAGATAAAGAAAAACTTGAAGAAAGAACAATTCCAAAAAACTAAGAGACAAGTTTTGGGGTGGATATGATGGAAACTACTCGGCAATGGAAATGGACAAGAAAATGGAATACGGAAACAAGGAAAAGTTATGGACAACGAACCAAACAGAGAAAATACAGATACCGGGGATGAACAAAACATGCATATCTTGGGGGAGGAGGAACTGAGAGTGGGGGATGCTATGGAGGAAATTGATACAAGGGAAAAACTGCTTATAGGTTGCTGGAATGTGAGAACAATGTATGAACAGGGAAAGATGAGAAATGTCATAAAGGAAATGGAAAGATACAGATTACAAATCATGGGAGTAAGTGAAACCAGATGGACGGGAGAAGGCGAAACAAGGTTGACGAACGAGAAGTACATAATCTACTCTGGGCATAAACACAAAAATGCTAAACACGAACACGGAGTTGCAATATTGATGAGCAAAAAAGCCAAATGTGCGCTAATGGAATGGCTACCAGTCTCTGAAAGAATTATATACGACAGATTTAAGACCAGATACTATAACCTTAGCATTTTAAATATATATGCACCCACCAATAATGAAATAATAGAGAAAAAAGAAGAATTCTATGATCAACTCCAAAAGACTTACGACAACATAAATAAGCAGCATAAAAGAGATATAAAGATACTAATGGGAGATGTAAATGCAATAATAGGCAAAGACAATACAAACCTGGAGGGAGTTATGGGGAAGGAAGGTACGCGTACAACAAATGAGAACGGAAATTTATTTGTGGGCTTTTGTGCGACAAATAATTTGGTGATAAGCGGAAGTCTGTTCCCGCACAAAGAAATTCATAAAGCAACGTGGAAATATTATAATCAATAGACCATATAGCAATAGACAGGACATTTAAAAAATGGTTATTGGATGTAAGAGCAAAGAGAGGTGCTGACGTAGGATCAGACCACACATTGGTTAGAGTAAAAATGATGGTGAAACTAAAAAATCGAGAGGGACTAGGACCACAAGGGAAGAAACAATATTTCAATGTACAGTGGATGACAAAATATAGGGAAGTGGAAGATAAGTATGTACAAGAACTAACAGCTCAAAGAAAAACCCTAGGTGACCTGAAACAATACAGCATAGAAGAGCTGTGGAACAGGTACAGAACAATGATTAAGGAGTCTGCAAAGAAAACAATAGGAATAAAGCAAACAACTGTCAAAGAGTGGATGTCTAAAGAAACGTGGGATAGGATAGAGGAGAGAAGAATTACCAAACTAAAGCTTATGAATGAATTGCGGAAGCAAGAAAAAGCAAAATTGGAAGAACAATATAGGCAAATAGACAAGGAAATCAAGAGGGGTGCCAGGAATGATAAAAGGAGATATACAGAAGAAATATTGAAGGAGGCCGAATGCTCTGCAGCAAAGCAGGATATGAGAACACTATATATTACAACAAAAAAGATGACGGGAGGGAAAACAAACTATCCTAAGCACATAAGAAACAAAAAAGGTGAATTATTAACCAACGAAGAACAGATACTTGGAAGGTGAGAGGAACATTTGAGAGAGCTATACAACGTAAATCAAAATGTTGGAGACAGTGAAATAGAAAGGAATATGGAGGAATATGAGGAAGTAGAAGAGGCTGCAAAAGAACCCAGCTGCGAAGAGGTACGAGATGCTATTGAAAGTTTGAAAAATAACAAAGCAACAGGAATAGATGGCATACAAAATGAACTAATAAGGGCAGCCCCAGAAGTTAACACGGAAATCATCACATGCCTAATAAGGAAAATATGGGAAGAAGAAAAAAATGGAAGATAGGAAAACTAATAAATCTTCATAAAAAAGAAAACAGAACACACTGTGAAAACTGGAGATCCATAACGATTCTAAGCAGCGTCAGCAAAACACTGGCACGCATAGATAATATATTAGACCGAATTAAGCAAACAGCAGATGGGAAACTCAGAAACAATCAAGCGGGGTTTAGATCTAACCACTCCTGCATAGACCATATAGTGACATTACGAATTATATTGGAGGAATGCAGAGAATGGCAAAAGGAAATCCACCTACTGTTCATCGACTTTAAAAAGGCGTTTGACACTATCGACCAACAAATTCTTTGGCAGGTCTTACAAGAATACGAAATCCCTAGGAAATTAATAAATACGATTAAAATACTGTACGGGGACTATGGAGTGATAATGGAATGTGGGGGACGAAAAACAAAGAAAATCAATGTAAGCAAAGGGGTAAGACAGGGATGTGTGCTCTCTCCCTTCTTGTTCTTGATTGCCACAGATTGGATAATGAAGAACACAATGAAGAATCAAAATGGACTAACATGGAGATTTGGCAAATGTCTGGAAGACCTTGAGTTTGCGGATGATGTAATCCTTATAACAGAGAAAATTAAACATATGCAAAACAAAATAGACAGCCTCCGGGGAAATGCGAGGAGAATAGGTTTGGAGATAAACTCCAATAAAACCAAAATGATGTCGATAAACTCAAAGGACACATATTATGTAATGATAGACGAACACCCAGTAGAGAGAGAATCAGAATTCACATATCTGGGAAGTATATTGGATGAAGACGGAACTTGCCATAAAGATATACTAAATAGAATAATTAAAAGCACAAATAACATTTAATGGACTGAGGAAGATATGGTCATCAAAAGAGCTAACAACAAAAACGAAAATTAAGATCTTTACAACTAAAGTTAAAAGTGTTTTACTCTACGGTTGCGAGTCATGGACAATGAGCAAGACCGATGGCACCAGAATCCAAGTTTTTATTAACAAATGCCTGCGAAGAATAATGAATATATTATATTGGCCCAACTTGATATCAAACGAGGATTTATGGCATCTCACGAATCAAGAGCCAATGGAGACAACAATAAGAAAGAGAAAGTGGAAATGGATCGGACACACCCTACGGAAGGAAGATGCGGATATTACAAAGCACAGTTTGGATTTTAATGTGAAGGGAAAAAGGAGAAGGGGACGCCCAACAAACTCATGGAGGAAGGGTACCATTAAGGAATCAGAGAGGAGTAGTAAGACTTGGGCTGAAATAAAGCAAATTGCAAGAAACAGAAAGGAATGGAAGGAATTTGTGGACGGGATGGGTAACCAGGAACAACATTAAACCAACTCAATACATGGATTATGTACCGGGTGTACAAATAAGAAAGGATGCCGGCCATATCTAAGGAACCGTTCATGGTACAGCTATGGGAAAGAAAAAATAATAATAAAAGTGGCCAAGAGAAATCGCTGGAAATTATTTTCAAGTTTCTAAGTTTGCTGCTAGAGGGCGTAATAGTCATAGTCGACAAAAAAACGTGGTTTTCTCTAAAATATACCAAGATAAAGTAGATCAAAAATAGGAATATTGCAATCTTGAATATATTTGGTATAATTTTGGTTTACCACTTCTTGCTCTAGCTCATCAAATAGCAGCGGAGGGGGACGGGGAGCATCTGGTTGTGAAGATGCTTGTAACTTCGGTTTGATTTAACCGAATGTAGCAAACTTAGTCTCGTTGAAAAGAGCTATCTTCCTTTAATCAGATACTTTTATAATGTAAGTCATTTTTGTTCTGTAGTGATCGCTAGAGGGCGTTGTTTGAAAGATCAGCAAACTTTTCAGATTTTCTTGAAAATTTTAAATGGAACGGTATAATAATCATAAATTAATTAAAAAGAAGACAAAATAACGAGAGAAACAGTGAAAACCGCACGTTGATATCTTTTTTCTAACCGGAGATATGGACAAAAGAGTTTTAGGGGCGGGAGGACGAGTTAATTATTAACCTTTATACATGCCACCGAATATAAAAGACATTCTCAAAATATCATAATCATTAAAATTATATGTTGCTTCTTCGTGGCCGTTTTAAATGTGGAAATTATCATTTTTTAAAGCAAAAACCTATGTTTTAGGTATTAAAATATACTCTTGTAAACTGCAATATTTATTATGAATTCTTAAGAAGATAACCCCGTATGCCAAAAGACACAGTCATTAAACTCAACACATATTTCGCTGACAAAGTCAGCGTCCTCAGGGGTGTGCTGTGTAACTGTCTTTTGGCTTGTGAGGTTAACTTACATATTAAGAATTCATAGTGAATTTACGTCAAAGTTACTGATCCAACCACTGTGTGCGCAATATATTTATAAAACAAGCTGGCGTTGAAACAAAAAGATTCAGCCCATTGTCAAGTGTTTGATATCTACAAATGTTTTAAATTTTCGGAAGATGGGAGACTTTCTCCAAACTATAGTAAAAGCTATTTTATCATATTTGTATAATTTTTATGTTGGCATCAAAGCATACATAAGTTTATCACTACTACACAATAATTGCAAATGTTGAACCGGGTGTTACCAACAATTTTTGCCCCCATCCTCCCAATCCTAACACTAATTTGTTTATATCTCCGGTTAGAAAAAAGATATCAATGCGCGGTTTTCACTATTCCATTCATCATTCTATCCTCTTTTTAACTAGGTTATAATTATTATATCATTCCATTTAAAATTTTCAAGAAATTTTGAAAAGTTTGCTGGTCGTTCAAACAGCGCCACCTAGCGATCACTACAGAACTAAAAGAACCTAGCTCATAAAAGCATATAATTAAATGAAGAGAGCTCTTTTCAACGAGACCAAGTTTGCCAAATTATGTTGAACTAAACCGAAGTTACAAGCATCTTCACAATCAATCGTTCCCCTTCCCCCTCCGCTGCTATTTGATGAGCTAGAGCAATTAGCGGTGAACCAAAATTATACAAAATATATTCAAGATTGCAATATTCGCATTTTTGATCTTCTTGATCTGGGTAAATTTGAGAGAAAACCATGTTTTTTTTTGTCGACTATGACTATTACGCCCTCTAGCAGCAAACTTAGAAACTTGAAAATAATTTCCAGCGATTTCTCTTGGCCACTTTTATTATTATTTTTTCTTTCCCATAGCTATACCATGAACGGTTCCTTAGATATGGCCGGCGTCCTTTCTTATTTGGACACCCGGTACACAACAGAGAAGGAGAGTTAAGGCACGTTAGGCTGACGACCTAACTGCAAACATAGTCACAGAAACATCCGCAAGGATGCCCTACGCTCCAATAGGAGCGAAAAAGGAGTTACTACTACTACTACTAATATGTATTAATATTGTCTAAACTTGTTGATAGGTGGCGCTGCAATCGACAATGTCTACCACGTTTTCTCTATATTTTTTTTGTCGTATTCGGTTTGTGTATTAATTTATCATAAATGGATGCATCGGTTAAAATTACATATTTTCTGTAACTTTAATTTTTTTGATTTGGGAAACCGTTTTTGTGAAAAACGCATAAATACTTACGCAGTGATTTAAATGTTGTGCGGTTAAGCAAGCCATTTTACAAAAATCGTAGGTTACTTTGGCAAAAAAAGTAATCTAATTACGTAAACATGTCAAATGCCACAACTTACATCCGTTAAACTGGTTATAAAGTTATATCTAGTTACTACAAAATTATTTATTACCTGCGTAAATAGCCTATTCTTACCAAAGCAACCTATGATTTTTGCAACATGGCTTGCTTGGACATACAAAATTTAAATCACTACTTAATAAGTATGTATTTATGCGTTTTTCACAAAACTGGTTGCCCAAATCAAAAAAATGAAAGTTAAAAAACATGCAATTTGAATAGATGTATTTATTTATAATAAATTAATGCACATACCGAATAAGATAAAAAAATATTGAGAAAATATGTTAGATATTGTCGATTGCTGCGCCACCTATGGACAAATTTAGACAATATTGATACAAAATATGTGTCATCAATACACAAGAAAGTGTATGTACCAAGTATGAAGATTGCAGGTCAAGAACTTTTGGAATTATAAATAAATCTGTTATCTTCTCCGCAAGCATTGTGGTTTCGCTGTGAAACCATCCTTTCAAAAATCGCTATCTACTTCCATAGTGGTTTTCCTGCGGAACCACAACGTCTAGACATACGCTATGGGTTCCATCTATCCGCAGAGCCGCAACACTCGACTTATCAGGAAACTGTGTTGTCAGTTTCGAATTATTAACTTGACAGACGCATAGTTTTTACGACGTTTTCGAAATTCGCGTTGTGACGTAACCGCTGACGTCACGTCACGGTAGGAGGATCCGGCCGCGACTAAACCCAAGCCGGAGGTGGGGGTGGGCAAAAAAGTAATAGGGCGCCAAGGAGTTGTTGGCTGATCCTCCAAGAAAAAAATACTCACCACGACACAGCGGCTACAGCTCCTAAAAGCCGCTGGCAAACAGTAGGGCAAGGTGCAAACAAAACACGTAGTCAAATAATATATGAACATATAATGATAGTGGAGAAAATTG
Source organism: Xestobium rufovillosum (assembly GCA_963966045.1). Classification (NCBI taxonomy): domain Eukaryota; kingdom Metazoa; phylum Arthropoda; class Insecta; order Coleoptera; family Ptinidae; genus Xestobium; species Xestobium rufovillosum. Next base: position 6,900,592 of record OZ014503.1, on the reverse strand, counting down.
AAACAGAATGAAAATTTATATCAACAAAAACAGTGGTACCTATATAAAAAAAATACACAGCTAATAATATTTAATTAGAACAATTTAGGTATATAACAAAACTGACCTAGGGGAAATTTAGACACCCGGTACTAACGTTGCGCCAATATGTAGCGTTAAAAATCAATTCAAACTATTTTTTTACGCATTTATTAATAAACTAGTACTTACATCGTGCTCATATTAACATATTTCTATTCCTATTCTAAGTCTCACACTTAAATTTAGCCTCTTATTGCTTTAATTGTCTCTGTTTCCAGTTCTTGTCCCTGCTCTCCGATCATGCCTCCGTTCATTGTCTTTTTCGGTTTCCATCAATGTGTTTGAGGGTAGAACTGTCTTAAAATGATTAATTCTAGTTAGCTTTTCTATTCTAATAGGGTTTATCTCACTTACCTGCTAGTTTTGAGTCCCCTTATTGTTTATATCTTGTAACTTGTCTGTTGTTGTTTCTGCTCATTTTCAGTCTTGAAATTGGTTATCTTTCGTATTTACCATTTGCTGAGCTTACCTTGGGAGGATTGTCGTTTAATTTTCACGATTTTGTCGTATATTTATTCATTTAATCGCTTCCAATTTGTTGTTCTTTTGTTGTCACTTTTTTTTGAGGTTAATTCCGACTGATAGTTATTTTCGTGGTTGACATCTGGGAAGGTTATTGACCCACTTGGCTTGCTTGTTCACTAGTTCAGTGGCGCGCCTGACTAATTTGCTTTTCCGTGTCTCATCTTTCAATTCTTTATGCATTTTAATATCTATTCTTCTGTCCCTTGAGACCTCTTTACGACTTTTCTTATTGCTGTCTTCTTTTCTTTTGGGTTTGCTAGTCCTTTTAAGCTTTCTTTCTTCTGTTAACTTCTCCATTTTCGGTGACGCCTCTGGAAGTTTTGGAAATCTAGGGTACTTCTGGGTACATTTGTAGTTCCGGATGGGGCCACCTTGTATTTTACCTAGTCGGCGGTTTTTTTTTGGAAATTCCGATTTGCGTTCGGAAACGTCTTTTTTGCTTCTGTTCTTCGTGTGAGTGGTTGGTTACGCCGAGTTTTGTGAAATTTAATTTCTAGCCAGTTTCTGGGATTTTCTTGGGTTTCCTTCCTCTTGAAGACGACGATTTTGTTGCAGTGTGCGAATTTGGTAATCGTGGTCTGTGCCTTTTTGGGATTTGACTCACATTAGAGGTTCAGTAGATTTTGTTGGAAAAAAACCCCACGAGGTGAGTGTCATTTTTCGTCCTTTATTTAAATCTTTAGTCATCGTTATTGTTTCCTTTCCTTTTTCTTATTTTCTCTTCTAATTTGCCCTTTCGGCATTTTAGGGTTTTTTCCCGGGAGCGATTTTGTTTCTTGGTGCCAGTTTCCTGGTGCCTCCCGTCTTCCCGTTTAGAAGCGCCGTATTCCACCTGGTGCTGAGTTTCAGGAGTACCTAGGACCTACCTACAGTTTGGTAACAGCTTTTACACCTTTAATCTCCTGAAAGGTCAGAAGTATATTGTATATTTCGATTTTGTCGCCTGTCCGATTGGAACGCCGCGTCCATCGGCTGGTTTTTAAGTAGCGCCTGGCACGGCATATACGTGTCCGAAAACCCCTTGGAGTTTTCTCCGCATTTTTCGTGTCGCCTGCCCGTTCGAGATCGTCCCGTTCGGCTGGTTTGGAAGTAGTTGCCTGACCACGGCTTGTTGTGGTTATTTTGTTTTGTTCATTTGTAAACTTATTATTATTCATCTTTATTTTTATTAGTCGTTAATTTGAATTTGTCATTTTGCACGTAGTTATAATAATATTAGTAGTTTTGCTTCACATTTTCGTACTTATAGTTTATTCATTTTGTTTGCATTAATACGAGTAGTTTCAGTTTAGTATAATAGTTTTTATCAGTCGATAAATTTTGCATGTTTTTCTAGTTTAACTTTGATTCAAATAGTATTAATTTGTGGGGATTTAGTAACGGTCGATACTGCCGTTTGCGCCCGTTTGTTTTGTAGGTAGAGTGCGTGCGATTGGCTCGTCGGTGCGTTGCGCGTTTGGAGCTCCAACCGTGTTGCGGATTTACCGCGTCATCCGCGCCTATTTGTTTTCCTTTTTTTTATTGGCGCAACGTTAGTGCCGGGTGTCTAAATTTCACCTAGGTCAGTTTTGTTATATACCTACATTGTTCTAATGAAATATTATTAGCTGTGTATTTTTTTTTATATAGGTACCACTGTTTTTGTTGATATAAATTTTCATTCTGTTTCAATTTTCTCCACTATCATTATATGTTCATATATTATTTGACTACGTGTTTTGTTTGCACCTTGCCCTACTGTTTGCCGGCGGCTTTTAGGAGCTGTAGCCGCTGTGTCGTGGTGAGTATTCTTTTCTTGGAGGATCAGCCAACAACTCCTTGGCGCCCTATTACTTTTTTGCCCACCCCCACCTCCGGCTTGGGTTTAGTCGCGGCCGGATCCTCCTACCGTGACGTGACGTCAGCGGTTACGTCACAAATTTGGCGCCCAACGTGGGGCCTGTTTATTTTTTTTCGAATTTTTTTTTTTTTTGCTCATTTGTTTGACTTACAAAGAAATTGTTACCTTTTTGCACGGGATTTCTACGCAATATGGGTGCGGCTTAGTGCGTGGATTAGTGTATTTTTGTGAAGCGCTTTGTGGTATCTTTTTGGTGGGAATTGTTGTGCAAATTACAGTGACATTTTGTATTTTTTTTTGTATTTTGAAATAAAGATCCCTATTTTTTTTTGCTTTGTGGGTATAATGTTGCGAAATATGAATATTAATCGCCTAGTGCAAGACGAATTGACGTATGAGTTGACCATTCGTGGGATTGCCACTGGAACCGTGGAGGAGATGCGCAAGTTGTTGTCCAGAGCTCGTAGAATGGAGAAAAGTGGTGATAGCATATCTTACCCTGAGCACCCCTACACCTTCAAGCAGGACTCCGAAGCGGTGACAGAAAAGCTGAACGAAATAACCCAAGACTTAGAAGTTCTGGAGGGTCCGAAGGATAGTGGTCCAGTGTCCAAAATGGAGACAAAGTTAACCCATGTGTTGGGGCGCATAGACCGAATGGTAGCGGCACAGGCTGATGAAAGGGAAGCCAAAAGTAGATTTATGGCAAAAGTGCTTTCGTTGATGGCTGATGTGGAGGATAAGGTGGTACTGTTTGCTGGACGTAAGGAGGAGGGAGATGTTCCTCCCGAATTGAGCATTTTGGAAGCGAGTCTGCGTGATCCCCCTGAACCGGTGGCAGGACCATCTATGATCAGGCATTCGAGTCTAATCCCATCATTCCAAGTGAAGAGCGTCCCCGTAAGCAAGTGGGGTCTACAGTTTAGCGGCGAGAAGAAAGGGATGTCAGTTAACGCTTTTCTGGAAAGAGCAGAAGAGTTGAGGATAGCCCGCCATTGCACGAGCGAACACTTATTCGACTCCGGCGTAGATCTCTTCACAGGTAGAGCCCTTCTGTGGTACAGAGACGCACGGAAAAGCACTTCAACTTGGAGCGAATTAGTGCGCAAACTTAAAGAAGAATTCCAGCCCATTGATTACAATGAAAAGCTTTTGGAGGAAATCAAGAGGAGAACCCAAGGCCAGGACGAAAGTATTGGGGCCTATTTGGCTGTTGTTTCCGCCATGTTTGGAAGGTTGGGATGTTCCGTCTCCGAGGAGGTGCGTCTCAAGATTATTTTGAAGAACATCGCACCATTCTATCAGACCCAACTGGCATTGGTGGATATTACTTCTATTGAACAACTGAAGCTTCTGTGCCGTAGATTGGAGGCACGCCGTGAAGCGGTGGAAAATTTTGCTGCTCCCCCTCGTAGACCCGCACTGGAGCCTGATTTGGCATATGTGGAAGCTGCGCCATCTATTAGTGCAGTCACTGTTAGTGGTAGTGGTGGTGGCGGTGGCGGAAGTGGCTCTAAGGCGAAGTGTTTCAATTGTGATCAACCGGGTCACAGGGCCATAGGGTGTCTGGCCCCTAAAATCAAGAAGTGCTATGGTTGCAGGAAACCTGGGGTTACTCTTCGTAATTGTCCTGACTGCCAGAAACGACATTCGGGAAACGGTCAAGGGAACTATTAGCTGGTCGGCCTAATAGTGTTCCTGAAGGGAGTTCGACCGAAAACATAAAGGTGGTTTTAGATTACATTTTTGAACATGCTCGAAATGATGAACGACCATATCTAACGGTGAATATTTTGGGAAGGGAGTTTCTTGGTTTGCTGGATTCGGGTTCTACGAGGACAATCTTAGGGAAGGAAGGTTGGTTGGCGATTAGTTCGATGGGTATTGAGCTGACTCATCAAGAACCAAACAGACTGACGGTGGCGAATGGACAGTCGTGCTCTGTGCTTGGTGTGTGTGAGCTGCCGATAACTTTGAAAGGACGTATGTGTGTGATGGAGGTGTTGGTCGTCCCGGAGGTTCCGCATTTACTCGTGTTGGGATGGGATTTCTGGAGAAGTGTGGGAATCATTCCGATGGTAGACGAGTGGCACTTCAAAGAAGAGCCGCCCATGATTAGTGCGATTGACCCCACACTGCTGCAGACTGCTTTATCTTCCGAACAGAGGCAGGAGCTACAAGAAGTTATCGATAGAAACGTCAACCTGATGGGCAAATCTCTAGGGTGCACCACCTTGGCAGAGCATGTCATCGAAACTGCTTCCCCACCAATCAAACAACGGTATTATCGAGTGTCCCCAGTGATGCAGGCTGTCATTGACAAGGAGGTTGGTAAGATGCTGGAGCAGGGCATAATAGAGAAGTCCAATAGTCCCTGGGCCTCGCCACTTTTGATGGTTAAGAAGAAGGATGGGAGCTATAGACCTTGTGTGGATTTCCGGAAACTCAACTCGGTGACGGTGCGAGACAGCTACCCCTTGCCAATGGTGGCGGACACTCTTGATAAGTTGAAGGATGCTCAATATCTGTCGAGCCTTGACATCAAATCCGCTTACTGGCAGGTCCCGATGGCTGAAAACTCTAAGCAGTACACAGCATTTACTGTTCCCAATCGAGGACTTTTCCATTTCAATAGGATGCCATTTGGACTCCATAATGCGCCTAGTACTTGGCAGAGACTGGTGGATCGCGTTCTTGGAGCAGATCTTGAGCCGTACGTTTTCGTTTACTTGGACGACGTGGTCATCGTGACGCAAAGCTTCGAAAAACATATTGAAGTTCTGGAGGAGGTGTTTAGGAGATTAAGGGAGGCTAACTTAACAGTTAGCGTAGAGAAGTGCCAGTTTTGTCGGGAGCAGATGAAGTATTTAGGATACGTCGTGGACAAGTTTGGTCTGCATGTGGATCCTGACAAAATTAAGGCAATGTTGGATATCCCATCTCCTAAAACAGTCCCGGAGGTTAGAAGAATTGCTGGCACATTCTCCTGGTATCGGAGGTTTGTCCCTGAATTTTCCACCATGATGGCTCCTATCACGGCACTGCTTAAGAAAACAACTCGGTTTCGCTGGACACCAGAATGCGAAGAATCATTCCGAAAGGTCAAGGCCTGTCTTGTGTCAGCCCCTGTACTTAACTGTCCGGACTATAGCCTCCCCTTTATAGTGCAGACCGATGCGTCAGGATATGGGATTGGTGCTGTGTTGTCCCAGCCGCATCCAGATGGTGAGAAAGTCGTTTGCTACCTTAGCCGCTCACTATCAAAGAATGAAAGGAATTTTTCGACCACTGAAAGGGAGTGTTTAGCGGTACTGTATGCCATAGAAAAGCTTCGGCCATATTTAGAAGGCATCCCATTTACGGTGGTGACAGACCACCACTCCTTATTGTGGCTTCAAAATCTTAAGGATCCTTCTGGACGATTGGCGAGATGGGCGGTGAGGCTACAGCAACACGATTTCAAGATCATTCACCGGAAAGGGAGGGAAAATGTGGTCCCTGACATGCTGTCCAGGTCTGTGCCGGTTTTGGATGCCATGGGAGCTGCAGAACATTCCGGGAACATCCAAGGGAATGGTGGTAGATCGACGTCTGATAAGTGGGTGCAGGGGATGATGCAGAAGGTGAAGGAGAACCCTTTGCGTTACAGCCAATGGAGAGTTGTCGGGACGCGTCTTTATAAGTATGTGAAGAATGATAGGCCAGGGTTAGAGGGTGTTGCTGCAGAGTGGAGGTTGGTTATTCCTAAAGAACAGCGTCAGGCTTTGCTACATGAGTACCATGACATGCCTACAGCAGGACATATGGGTGTTTACAAGACGTATTCCCGAATATCAGAGAAGTTTTACTGGCCGCAGCTCCGCAGTGATGTTACTAGACATGTTAGGAGGTGTCCCATATGTGCCCAGTATAAAGCAGATAATGTTAAGCCTAACGATACCATGGTTTCTCATCCGAAGCCGAACCGACCGTGGGAAGTAGTGACGGCGGACTTGATGGGTCCTTTGCCGAGATCCACAAAGGGAAACTCATATCTCTTGGTCATCAGTGACTACCTCAGCAAATTTTCCTTGGTGTTTGCTATGAAGGCTGCAGCAACGTCAACTGTACTTCGGAGAATGGAAGAGGACTGCTTCTTGTTATTCGGTGTCCCTGCTACGGTTATTTGTGATAATGGATCGCAATTCAAAAGTCGACTGTTCCAAGATTTTGCCAAAAAGTATGCAGTACGCCTCAAATATACTCCCAATTACCATCCGAGGGCTAATCCTACCGAGCGGGTAAACAAAACATTAAAGACGATGTTGGCGATGTATGTTAAGGACAATCATCGGAAATGGGATGCTGCTTTACCCCAGCTCGCATGTGCAATAAGAACTGCTTGCCATGAGGTGATTCGAAAGTCTCCGTACTTCGTGAATTTTGGAAGAAATATGTATTTGTCGGGTGAAGATCACAAGCGAAGTAACGACATACTGGACGAAGAAACTCAGGAGGAAATAGTGAATCGAAGCGACACTATGAGGGAAATTTTCAAGGATGTGCGAAAACGTTTGAAGAAGGCTAATGAGAGAGCAGCAAACACCCACAATTTGCGCTGCCGTCATGAGGAATTTATTGTGGGTCAGCCAGTCTTTAAACGGAACTACGTCCTGTCAGATGCAAGCAAGTACTTTTCCCGGAAACTTGCCCCAAAATACATTGGACCATTTTTCATTTCAAAGCGTATTTCGCCATGGACATATGAATTGAAAGATCGCGATGATCGATCGAAGGGAGTTTGGCATGCAAAAGATCTGAAGTCGGGAGATGAGTGTTTTAGGAAAAATTAGCAGGTAATTTTCCGGAAGTAAGAGGGGGATTTGTAGCGTTAAAAATCAATTCAAACTATTTTTTTTCGCATTTATTAATAAACTAGTACTTACATCGTGCTCATATTAACATATTTCTATTCCTATTCTAAGTCTCACACTTAAATTTAGCCTCTTATTGCTTTAATTGTCTCTGTTTCCAGTTCTTGTCCCTGCTCTCCGATCATGCCTCCGTTCATTGTCTTTTTCGGTTTCCATCAATGTGTTTGAGGGTAGAACTGTCTTAAAATGATTAATTCTAGTTAGCTTTTCTATTCTAATAGGGTTTATCTCACTTACCTGCTAGTTTTGAGTCCCCTTATTGTTTATATCTTGTAACTTGTCTGTTGTTGTTTCTGCTCATTTTCAGTCTTGAAATTGGTTATCTTTCGTATTTACCATTTGCTGAGCTTACCTTGGGAGGATTGTCGTTTAATTTTCACGATTTTGTCGTATATTTATTCATTTAATCGCTTCCAATTTGTTGTTCTTTTGTTGTCACTTTTTTTTGAGGTTAATTCCGACTGATAGTTATTTTCGTGGTTGACATCTGGGAAGGTTATTGACCCACTTGGCTTGCTTGTTCACTAGTTCAGTGGCGCGCCTGACTAATTTGCTTTTCCGTGTCTCATCTTTCAATTCTTTATGCATTTTAATATCTATTCTTCTGTCCCTTGAGACCTCTTTACGACTTTTCTTATTGCTGTCTTCTTTTCTTTTGGGTTTGCTAGTCCTTTTAAGCTTTCTTTCTTCTGTTAACTTCTCCATTTTCGGTGACGCCTCTGGAAGTTTTGGAAATCTAGGGTACTTCTGGGTACATTTGTAGTTCCGGATGGGGCCACCTTGTATTTTACCTAGTCGGCGGTTTTTTTTTGGAAATTCCGATTTGCGTTCGGAAACGTCTTTTTTGCTTCTGTTCTTCGTGTGAGTGGTTGGTTACGCCGAGTTTTGTGAAATTTAATTTCTAGCCAGTTTCTGGGATTTTCTTGGGTTTCCTTCCTCTTGAAGACGACGATTTTGTTGCAGTGTGCGAATTTGGTAATCGTGGTCTGTGCCTTTTTGGGATTTGACTCACATTAGAGGTTCAGTAGATTTTGTTGGAAAAAAACCCCACGAGGTGAGTGTCATTTTTCGTCCTTTATTTAAATCTTTAGTCATCGTTATTGTTTCCTTTCCTTTTTCTTATTTTCTCTTCTAATTTGCCCTTTCGGCATTTTAGGGTTTTTTCCCGGGAGCGATTTTGTTTCTTGGTGCCAGTTTCCTGGTGCCTCCCGTCTTCCCGTTTAGAAGCGCCGTATTCCACCTGGTGCTGAGTTTCAGGAGTACCTAGGACCTACCTACAGTTTGGTAACAGCTTTTACACCTTTAATCTCCTGAAAGGTCAGAAGTATATTGTATATTTCGATTTTGTCGCCTGTCCGATTGGAACGCCGCGTCCATCGGCTGATTTTTAAGTAGCGCCTGGCACGGCATATACGTGTCCGAAAACCCCTTGGAGTTTTCTCCGCATTTTTCGTGTCGCCTGCCCGTTCGAGATCGTCCCGTTCGGCTGGTTTGGAAGTAGTTGCCTGACCACGGCTTGTTGTGGTTATTTTGTTTTGTTCATTTGTAAACTTATTATTATTCATCTTTATTTTTATTAGTCGTTAATTTGAATTTGTCATTTTGCACGTAGTTATAATAATATTAGTAGTTTTGCTTCACATTTTCGTACTTATAGTTTATTCATTTTGTTTGCATTAATACGAGTAGTTTCAGTTTAGTATAATAGTTTTTATCAGTCGATAAATTTTGCATGTTTTTCTAGTTTAACTTTGATTCAAATAGTATTAATTTGTGGGGATTTAGTAACGGTCGATACTGCCGTTTGCGCCCGTTTGTTTTGTAGGTAGAGTGCGTGCGATTGGCTCGTCGGTGCGTTGCGCGTTTGGAGCTCCAACCGTGTTGCGGATTTACCGCGTCATCCGCGCCTATTTGTTTTCCTTTTTTTATTGGCGCAACGTTAGTGCTGGGTGTCTAAATTTCACCTAGGTCAGTTTTGTTATATACCTACATTGTTCTAATGAAATATTATTAGCTGTGTATTTTTTTTTTATATAGGTACCACTGTTTTTGTTGATATAAATTTTCATTCTGTTTCAATTTTCTCCACTATCATTATATGTTCATATATTATTTGACTACGTGTTTTGTTTGCACCTTGCCCTACTGTTTGCCGGCGGCTTTTAGGAGCTGTAGCCGCTGTGTCGTGGTGAGTATTCTTTTCTTGGAGGATCAGCCAACAACTCCTTGGCGCCCTATTACTTTTTTGCCCACCCCCACCTCCGGCTTGGGTTTAGTCGCGGCCGGATCCTCCTACCGTGACGTGACGTCAGCGGTTACGTCACAAATAAAAAAAAGGAAAATCAAAAATAGGCGCGGATGACGCGGTAAATCCGCAACACGGTTGGAGCTCCAAACGCGCAACGCACCGACGAGCCAATCGCACGCACTCTACCTACAAAACAAACGGGCGCAAACGGCAGTATCGACCGTTACTAAATCCCGACAAATTGATACTATTTGAATCAAAGTTAAATCAAGAAAACAAGCAAAATTTAATGACTATTAACAACTATTATACTAAACTGAAACTACTCGTATTAATGCAAACAAAATGAATAAACTATAAGTACGAAAATGTGAAGCAAAACTACTAATATTATTATAACTACGTGCAAAATGACAAATTCAAATTAACGACTAATAAAAATAAAGATGAATAATAATAAGTTTACAAATGAACAAAACAAAATAACCACAACAAGCCGTGGTCAGGCAACTACTTCCAAACCAGCCGAACGGGATGATCTCGAACGGGCAGGCGACACGAAAAATGCGTAGAAAACTCCAAGGGGTTTTTGGACACGTAGGTATATGCCGTGCCAGGCGCTACTTAAAAACCAGCCGATGAACGCGGCGTTCCAATCGGACAGGCGACAAAATCGAAATATACAATATACTTCTGACCTTTCAGGAGATTAAAGGTGTAAAAGCTGTTACCAAACTGTAGGTAGGTCCTAGGTACTCCTGAAACTCAGCACCAGGTGGTATACGGCGCTTCTAAACGGGAAGACGGGAGTCACCAGGAAACTGGCACCAAGAAACAAAATCGCTCCCGGGAAAAAACCCTAAAATGCCGAAAGGGCAAATTAGAAGAGGAAATAAGAAAAAGGAAAGGAAACAATAACGATGACTAAAGATTTAAATAAAGGACGAAAAATGACACTCACCTCGTGGGTTTTTTTTCCAACAAAATCTACTGAACCTCTAATGTGAGTCAAATCCCAAAAAGGCACAGACCACGATTACCAAATTCGCACACTGCAACAAAATCGTCGTCTTCAAGAGGAAGGAAACCCAAGAAAATCCCAGAAACTGGCTAGAAATTAAATTTCACAAAACTCGGCGTAACCAACCACTCACACGAAGAACAGAAGCAAAAGAGACGTTTCCGAACGCAAATCGGAATTTCCAAAAAAAACCGCCGACTAGGTAAAATACAAGGTGGCCCCATCCGGAACTACAAATGTACCCAGAAGTACCCTAGATTTCCAAAACTTCCAGAGGCGTCACCGAAAATGGAGAAGTTAACAGAAGAAAGAAAGCTTAAAAGGACTAGCAAACCCAAAAGAAAAGAAGACAGCAATAAGAAAAGTCGTAAAGAGGTCTCAAGGGACAGAAGAATAGATATTAAAATGCATAAAGAATTGAAAGATGAGACACGGAAAAGCAAATTAGTCAGGCGCGCCACTGAACTAGTGAACAAGCAAGCCAAGTGGGTCAATAACCTTCCCAGATGTCAACCACGAAAATAACTATCAGTCGGAATTAACCTCAAAAAAAAAGTGACAACAAAAGAACAACAAATTGGAAGCGATTAAATTAATAAATGTACGACAAAATCGGGAAAATTAAACGACAATCCTCCTAAGGTAGGCTCAGCAAATCGTAAATATAAAAGATAACCAATTTCAAGACTGAAAATGAGCAGAAACAACAACAGACAAGTTACAAGATATAAACAATAAGGGGACTCAAAACTAGCAGGTAAGTGAGATAAACCCTATTAGAATAGAAAAGCTAACTAGAATTAATAATTTTAAGACAGTTCTACCCTCAAACACATTGATGGAAACCGAAAAAGACAATGAACGGAGGCATGATCGGAGAGCAGGGACAAGAACTGGAAACAGAGACAATTAAAGCAATAAGAGGCTAAATTTAAGTGTGAGACTTAGAATAGGAATAGAAATATGTTAATATGAGCACGATGTACTTAAGTACTAGTTTATTAATAAATGCGTAAAAAAATAGTTTGAATTGATTTTTAACGCTACAAATCCCCCTCTTACTTCCGGAAAATTACCTGCTAATTTTTCCTAAAACACTCATCTCCCGACTTCAGATTTTTTGCATGCCAAACTCCCTTCGACCGATCATCGCGATCCTTCAATTCATAGGTCCATGGCGAAATACGCTTTGAAATGAAAAATGGTCCAATGTATTTTGGGGCAAGTTTCCGGGAAAAGTACTTGCTTGCATCTGACAGGACGTAGTTCCGTTTAAAGACTGGTTGACCCACAATAAATTCCTCATTACGGCAGCGCAAATTGTGGGTGTTTGCTGCTCTCTCATTAGCCTTCTTCAAACGTTTTCGCACATCCTTGAAAATTTCCCTCATAGTGTCGCTTCGATTCACTATTTCCTCCTGAGTTTCTTCGTCCAGTATGTCGTTACTTCGCTTGTGATCTTCACCCGACAAATACATATTTCTTCCAAAATTCACGAAGTACGGAGACTTTCGAATCACCTCATGGCAAGCAGTTCTTATTGCACATGCGAGCTGGGGTAAAGCAGCATCCCATTTCCGATGATTGTCCTTAACATACATCGCCAACATCGTCTTTAATGTTTTATTTACCCGCTCGGTAGGATTAGCCCTCGGATGGTAATTGGGAGTATATTTGAGGCGTACTGCATACTTTTTGGCAAAATCTTGGAACAGTCGACTTTTGAATTGCGATCCATTATCACAAATAACCGTAGCAGGGACACCGAATAACAAGAAGCAGTCCTCTTCCATTCTCCGAAGTACAGTTGACGTTGCTGCAGCCTTCATAGCAAACACCAAGGAAAATTTGCTGAGGTAGTCACTGATGACCAAGAGATATGAGTTTCCCTTTGTGGATCTCGGCAAAGGACCCATCAAGTCCGCCGTCACTACTTCCCACGGTCGGTTCGGCTTCGGATGAGAAACCATGGTATCGTTAGGCTTAACATTATCTGCTTTATACTGGGCACATATGGGACACCTCCTAACATGTCTAGTAACATCACTGCGGAGCTGCGGCCAGTAAAACTTCTCTGATATTCGGGAATACGTCTTGTAAACACCCATATGTCCTGCTGTAGGCATGTCATGGTACTCATGTAGCAAAGCCTGACGCTGTTCTTTAGGAATAACCAACCTCCACTCTGCAGCAACACCCTCTAACCCTGGCCTATCATTCTTCACATACTTATAAAGACGCGTCCCGACAACTCTCCATTGGCTGTAACGCAAAGGGTTCTCCTTCACCTTCTGCATCATCCCCTGCACCCACTTATCAGACGTCGATCTACCACCATTCCCTTGGATGTTCCCGGAATGTTCTGCAGCTCCCATGGCATCCAAAACCGGCACAGACCTGGACAGCATGTCAGGGACCACATTTTCCCTCCCTTTCCGGTGAATGATCTTGAAATCGTGTTGCTGTAGCCTCACCGCCCATCTCGCCAATCGTCCAGAAGGATCCTTAAGATTTTGAAGCCACAATAAGGAGTGGTCTGTCACCACCGTAAATGGGATGCCTTCTAAATATGGCCGAAGCTTTTCTATGGCATACAGTACCGCTAAACACTCCCTTTCAGTGGTCGAAAAATTCCTTTCATTCTTTGATAGTGAGCGGCTAAGGTAGCAAACGACTTTCTCACCAACTGGATGCGGCTGGGACAACACAGCACCAATCCCATATCCTGACGCATCGGTCTGCACTATAAAGGGGAGGCTATAGTCCGGACAGTTAAGTACAGGGGCTGACACAAGACAGGCCTTGACCTTTCGGAATGATTCTTCGCATTCTGGTGTCCAGCGAAACCGAGTTGTTTTCTTAAGCAGTGCCGTGATAGGAGCCATCATGGTGTAAAATTCAGGGACAAACCTCCGATACCAGGAGAATGTGCCAGCAATTCTTCTAACCTCCGGGACTGTTTTAGGAGATGGGATATCCAACATTGCCTTAATTTTGTCAGGATCCACATGCAGACCAAACTTGTCCACGACGTATCCTAAATACTTCATCTGCTCCCGACAAAACTGGCACTTCTCTACGCTAACTGTTAAGTTAGCCTCCCTTAATCTCCTAAACACCTCCTCCAGAACTTAAATATGTTTTTCGAAGCTTTGCGTCACGATGACCACGTCGTCCAAGTAAACGAAAACGTACGGCTCAAGATCTGCTCCAAGAACGCGATCCACCAGTCTCTGCCAAGTACTAGGCGCATTATGGAGTCCAAATGGCATCCTATTGAAATGGAAAAGTCCTCGATTGGGAACAGTAAATGCTGTGTACTGCTTAGAGTTTTCAGCCATCGGGACCTGCCAGTAAGCGGATTTGATGTCAAGGCTCGACAGATATTGAGCATCCTTCAACTTATCAAGAGTGTCCGCCACCATTGGCAAGGGGTAGCTGTCTCGCACCGTCACCGAGTTGAGTTTCCGGAAATCCACACAAGGTCTATAGCTCCCATCCTTCTTCTTAACCATCAAAAGTGGCGAGGCCCAGGGACTATTGGACTTCTCTATTATGCCCTGCTCCAGCATCTTACCAACCTCCTTATCAATGACAGCCTGCATCACTGGGGACACTCGATAATACCGTTGTTTGATTGGTGGGGAAGCAGTTTCGATGACATGCTCTGCCAAAGTGGTGCACCCTAGAGATTTGCCCATCAGGTTGACGTTTCTATCGATAACTTCTTGTAGCTCCTGCCTCTGTTCGGAAGATAAAGCAGTCTGCAGCAGTGTGGGGTCAATCGCACTAATCATGGGCGGCTCTTCTTTGAAGTGCCACTCGTCTACCATCGGAATGATTCCCACACTTCTCCAGAAATCCCATCCCAACACGAGTAAATGCGGAACCTCCGGGACGACCAACACCTCCATCACACACATACGTCCTTTCAAAGTTATCGGCAGCTCACACACACCAAGCACAGAGCACGACTGTCCATTCGCCACCGTCAGTCTGTTTGGTTCTTGATGAGTCAGCTCAATACCCATCGAACTAATCGCCAACCAACCTTCCTTCCCTAAGATTGTCCTCGTAGAACCCGAATCCAGCAAACCAAGAAACTCCCTTCCCAAAATATTCACCGTTAGATATGGTCGTTCATCATTTCGAGCATGTTCAAAAATGTAATCTAAAACCACCTTTATGTTTTCGGTCGAACTCCCTTCAGGAACACTATTAGGCCGACCAGCTAATAGTTCCCTTGACCGTTTCCCGAATGTCGTTTCTGGCAGTCAGGACAATTACGAAGAGTAACCCCAGGTTTCCTGCAACCATAGCACTTCTTGATTTTAGGGGCCAGACACCCTATGGCCCTGTGACCCGGTTGATCACAATTGAAACACTTCGCCTTAGAGCCACTTCCGCCACCGCCACCACCACTACCACTAACAGTGACTGCACTAATAGATGGCGCAGCTTCCACATATGCCAAATCAGGCTCCAGTGCGGGTCTACGAGGGGGAGCAGCAAAATTTTCCACCGCTTCACGGCGTGCCTCCAATCTACGGCACAGAAGCTTCAGTTGTTCAATAGAAGTAATATCCACCAATGCCAGTTGGGTCTGATAGAATGGTGCGATGTTCTTCAAAATAATCTTGAGACGCACCTCCTCGGAGACGGAACATCCCAACCTTCCAAACATGGCGGAAACAACAGCCAAATAGGCCCCAATACTTTCGTCCTGGCCTTGGGTTCTCCTCTTGATTTCCTCCAGAAGCTTTTCATTGTAATCAATGGGCTGGAATTCTTCTTTAAGTTTGCGCACTAATTCGCTCCAAGTTGAAGTGCTTTTCCGTGCGTCTCTGTACCACAGAAGGGCTCTACCTGTGAAGAGATCTACGCCGGAGTCGAATAAGTGTTCGCTCGTGCAATGGCGGGCTATCCTCAACTCTTCTGCTCTTTCCAGAAAAGCGTTAACTGACATCCCTTTCTTCTCGCCGCTAAACTGTAGACCCCACTTGCTTACGGGGACGCTCTTCACTTGGAATGATGGGATTAGACTCGAATGCCTGATCATAGATGGTCCTGCCACCGGTTCAGGGGGATCACGCAGACTCGCTTCCAAAATGCTCAATTCGGGAGGAACATCTCCCTCCTCCTTACGTCCAGCAAACAGTACCACCTTATCCTCCACATCAGCCATCAACGAAAGCACTTTTGCCATAAATCTACTTTTGGCTTCCCTTTCATCAGCCTGTGCCGCTACCATTCGGTCTATGCGCCCCAACACATGGGTTAACTTTGTCTCCATTTTGGACACTGGACCACTATCCTTCGGACCCTCCAGAACTTCTAAGTCTTGGGTTATTTCGTTCAGCTTTTCTGTCACCGCTTCGGAGTCCTGCTTGAAGGTGTAGGGGTGCTCAGGGTAAGATATGCTATCACCACTTTTCTCCATTCTACGAGCTCTGGACAACAACTTGCGCATCTCCTCCACGGTTCCAGTGGCAATCCCACGAATGGTCAACTCATACGTCAATTCGTCTTGCACTAGGCGATTAATATTCATATTTCGCAACATTATACCCACAAAGCAAAAAAAAATAGGGATCTTTATTTCAAAATACAAAAAAAAATACAAAATGTCACTGTAATTTGCACAACAATTCCCACCAAAAAGATACCACAAAGCGCTTCACAAAAATACACTAATCCACGCACTAAGCCGCACCTATATTGCGTAGAAATCCCGTGCAAAAAGGTAACAATTTCTTTGTAAGTCAAACAAATGAGCAAAAAAAAATTCGAAAAAAAAATCCGAAAAAAAATAAACAGGCCCCACGTTGGGCGCCAAATTTGTGACGTAACCGCTGACGTCACGTCACGGTAGGAGGATCCGGCCGCGACTAAACCCAAGCCGGAGGTGGGGGTGGGCAAAAAAGTAATAGGGCGCCAAGGAGTTGTTGGCTGATCCTCCAAGAAAAAAATACTCACCACGACACAGCGGCTACAGCTCCTAAAAGCCGCTGGCAAACAGTAGGGCAAGGTGCAAACAAAACACGTAGTCAAATAATATATGAACATATAATGATAGTGGAGAAAATTAAAACAGAATGAAAATTTATATCAACAAAAACAGTGGTACCTATATAAAAAAATACACAGCTAATAATATTTAATTAGAACAATTTAGGTATATAACAAAACTGACCTAGGGGAAATTTAGACACCCGGTACTAACGTTGCGTCAATAAAAAAAAGGAAAATCAAAAATAGGCGCGGATGACCCGGTAAATCCGCAACACGGTTGGAGCTCCAAACGCGCAACGCACCGACGAGCCAATCGCACGCACTCTACCTACAAAACAAACGGGCGCAAACGGCAGTATCGACCGTTACTAAATCCCGACAAATTGATACTATTTGAATCAAAGTTAAATCAAGAAAACAAGCAAAATTTAATGACTATTAACAACTATTATACTAAACTGAAACTACTCGTATTAATGCAAACAAAATGAATAAACTATAAGTACGAAAATGTGAAGCAAAACTACTAATATTATTATAACTACGTGCAAAATGACAAATTCAAATTAACGACTAATAAAAATAAAGATGAATAATAATAAGTTTACAAATGAACAAAACAAAATAACCACAACAAGCCGTGGTCAGGCAACTACTTCCAAACCAGCCGAACGGGATGATCTCGAACGGGCAGGCGACACGAAAAATGCGTAGAAAACTCCAAGGGGTTTTTGGACATATATATGCCGTGCCAGGCGCTACTTAAAAACCAGCCGATGGACGCGGCGTTCCAATCGGACAGGCGACAAAATCGAAATATACAATATACTTCTGACCTTTCAGGAGATTAAAGGTGTAAAAGCTGTTACCAAACTGTAGGTAGGTCCTAGGTACTCCTGAAACTCAGCACCAGGTGGTATACGGCGCTTCTAAACGGGAAGACGGGAGGCACCAGGAAACTGGCACCAAGAAACAAAATCGCTCCCGGGAAAAAACCCTAAAATGCCGAAAGGGCAAATTAGAAGAGAAAATAAGAAAAAGGAAAGGAAACAATAACGATGACTAAAGATTTAAATAAAGGACGAAAAATGACACTCACCTCGTGGGGTTTTTTTCCAACAAAATCTACTGAACCTCTAATGTGAGTCAAATCCCAAAAAGGCACAGACCACGATTACCAAATTCGCACACTGCAACAAAATCGTCGTCTTCAAGAGGAAGGAAACCCAAGAAAATCCCAGAAACTGGCTAGAAATTAAATTTCACAAAACTCGGCGTAACCAACCACTCACACGAAGAACAGAAGCAAAAGAGACGTTTCCGAACGCAAATCGGAATTTCCAAAAAAAAACCGCCGACTAGGTAAAATACAAGGTGGCCCCATCCGGAACTACAAATGTACCCAGAAGTACCCTAGATTTCCAAAACTTCCAGAGGTGTCACCGAAAATGGAGAAGTTAACAGAAGAAAGAAAGCTTAAAAGGACTAGCAAACCCAAAAGAAAAGAAGACAGCAATAAGAAAAGTCGTAAAGAGGTCTCAAGGGACAGAAGAATAGATATTAAAATGCATAAAGAATTGAAAGATGAGACACGGAAAAGCAAATTAGTCAGGCGCGCCACTGAATTAGTGAACAAGCAAGCCAAGTGGGTCAATAACCTTCCCAGATGTCAACCACGAAAATAACTATCAGTCGGAATTAACCTCAAAAAAAAAGTGACAACAAAAGAACAACAAATTGGAAGCGATTAAATTAATAAATGTACGACAAAATCGGGAAAATTAAACGACAATCCTCCTAAGGTAGGCTCAGCAAATCGTAAATATAAAAGATAACCAATTTCAAGACTGAAAATGAGCAGAAACAACAACAGACAAGTTACAAGATATAAACAATAAGGGGACTCAAAACTAGCAGGTAAGTGAGATAAACCCTATTAGAATTGAAAAGCTAACTAGAATTAATAATTTTAAGACAGTTCTACCCTCAAACACATTGATGGAAACCGAAAAAGACAATGAACGGAGGCATGATCGGAGAGCAGGGACAAGAACTGGAAACAGAGACAATTAAAGCAATAAGAGGCTAAATTTAAGTGTGAGACTTAGAATAGGAATAGAAATATGTTAATATGAGCACGATGTACTTAAGTACTAGTTTATTAATAAATGCGTAAAAAAATAGTTTGAATTGATTTTTAACGCTACAGCGTTTATTTTCGTAAAAATCAGCAAAACATCACCGTTTTTTTCCACTGACGTGTTGAAAAAGTCCTTCTTGACAGGTACGTTAGTTACCAATAAACTTCCATTTCTTTTTGCATACCGGATATGGTTTCGCTAAGCGACCGCTGTGCATCAAGTGTTGTAATTTTTTTTATGAATGGAAAAATCCGTTTGGATAATATGACATGGTTTCGCTAAGCGACCACTGTGCATCAAACGTATTTTTTTTGTTTAGGATGAATGAAAAATTCTGTTTGGAAAATATGACATCTGACGATGCGTATGCCCTCTTTGAATCGATTCCAACCGATGGAGAGTCAGATTGCAGCGAAGATGAAGAAGAAATAATAGAAGATCGTACAGGAAATCAATTGGAAAATAATAACGAAGTTGACCCAACAACAATTTTCAGCGATGATGATGCTCAGGAAGAAATCAACGAAATCGAGGCAGATTTTAGCGACGATGAAGACAACTTACCATTGATCAGTTTCACATCTTGGGGTAAAAAACCCTTTACTCCAAACCTAGTTGATTTTGCGCAGCCTACTGGCCCAAGTTTAGAAGTTCCTGACAGTACACGACCTGTAGATTTTTTTCTTCTACTTTTTGGTGATATTATCGAGCTGGCTGTGCAACAAACAAATTTATACGCTGTTCAGAAACGTAGCAATTTCCTTCCGACAATTGTACAGGAAATGAAGATCTTCATTGCGATAAACTTACTAATGGGCATAAAAAAATCCCCGTCGTATCGCGATTACTGGTCTGTGCGTCCAGAATTGCGCGACCCCTTTATTGCTTCGAAAATAGGTGTAAACCGCTTTGGAGCGTTGCTTACTTATCTCCATTTCAATGATAACGAAAAAATGCCCAAGAAGGGTGCGGATAATTTTGACAAACTGTACAAAATTAGACCTTTTCTCACTGTAATAAAGGAAAACTTTCAAAATTATTATCATCCTTCAAAAGAAGTATCAGTCGACGAGAGCATGGTCAAATTTAAAGGCCGAATCGGTTTCAAGCAATATATGCCAATGAAGCCTGTGAAGCGAGGATTCAAAATTTGGGCTTGTGCCGATAAGGAGGGATACCTAAACAATTTCGAAATTTACACAGGCAAGCATAATGGTGAAATTGAAAGTGGCTTAGGTGAACGAGTAGTTACACAAATGACTGAAAGATTTGCGTGGAAAGGACATCAAGCCTATTTTGACAACTTCTTCACTACGACTGCTTTGATAGTTTCCTTGCAAGAAAAACAGATTTATGCCTGTGGAACAGTACGTTCCAATCGGAAAAATCTTCCAAGAAATCTGAAGAACGACAAAGATCTAAATCGCGGCGACTACGATTGGGAGACTTACAAAGGCAAGATCAGCTGCACCAAATGGAAGGATAGAAGGACCATTCAATTGCTCTCTTCAATCCATTCGCCAACTGATCAGGCAACAGTCAGGAAAAGAGAAAAAGATGGAAGTATGACGGAAGTCAATTGTCCACAAACCGTGATAGATTACCGAAAGTATATGGGGGGAGTTGATAAAGCGGATATGTTAAAATCTTATTATGCCATTGACCGAAAAGCTAAAAAATGGTACCATCGCCTGTTTTGGCACTTTCTTGATACAGCTGTTGTGAATGCATATATAATTTAAAAAAAAAAATAAGTGCGATATGAGTTTGAAAGTATACCGATGCGAGGTAATACTTAGCTTGATTGGGTCATCTGTGGCCAGAGGATCATCAGGAAGAGCTTCTCCTGGAGCACCGATTATTTCCCGATTCAAACCTTATGTGTCACTGGACGTACGCAGGGATCAAGCTAAACATCTTCCTCAGCATGGAACTTCGCGACGTTGTGCTCAATGCAGCACTGCCAAAAACCCACATAGAACCACATGGACTTGTACACAGTGCAAAGTGGGATTATGCTTAAACGCACACAAAAATTGTTTCTTAGACTACCATAAGTAGTTTCTAATGTGTTTTATTGCTCAGAGATGTGATATAACTTGTTTTTTTTTGAATTAGTACGAAATGTTATGTTTTGTTATAAAGTTTTCTAAAAATATTATAGACATTTGTCGCACTGTGGTTAGCACAAGTGACCACTTACAAAAATTAAAATAAACTATATTTTGCAAACAATTCCAGCGATATATCATTTTATAACGCATTAATACCCACCATATAAAATTTCATGAAGATTCCAAGAAAATTTGAATTACGTGCTTCAAAGGGTTAAGAGGCTGTAATTCCACAAAGGTGCAACTTTAGATATAGGTAAGTTTGCTTCAATCTACCTATTTTGACCTCAAGATTAACTGGTAGCATTTATGCTACTTCATTCATGAACGCCCTGTATAGGTACTAAACCGAGATAGCAACCGCGGTATCGATATCTTTTGTCATATGATATTAAACCGAACAAAAATCGTTTCATATTAGGCATGTCGTAATTTGGTCACGTAGTATTGAAAAATGCATTTTTCTCATCTTCAATTAAAGTAGTTTAAAACGAAGTGCTTTTAAAATAAAATCGAAAAGCCTCTTCTACTTAACACGGTGTGCATAGGGGACCGAAGGCGCGGAATTGTTAACCAAGCGGTTTACGGGAAAGGGGTGAAAAAGGGCTCAACATTTATTTTTAAGAGCCCGACACATAAGAATTTTGGGAGCAAGGTAGACGTTTGCCTGTTTGCAAATACGAGTATTACAAAAACTATAAATTGTATTGAATTGTTTTTGTTTGCAAACAGTTCTTAAAATACAAATCTACTATTGCTATTTTGAAATTTGTTAAAAAATATGAAAACAATGAAGGAAGTTGCATGTTACAAGAGGAGAAATACTGCTTTTTATGGAACCTAATAAAACTTTCCTAAAAAGAAAATCTCAGGATCTGTTTAATGGCAAGAGTATACTGAACCTCTGGCTTGTAAGAAAATTTTAAAGTTTCAATTTTGAAAAAAAAAACAAAAAAGTTATGTGTAAACAGCGGTACCCTTGCATTCGAAGTTTTTCGACGTAGCTCGTGCTATCGCCTGTCTTTCGGCTACTGATCAAAGTCGCTCAGCTAAGTCAGCCAATACCGAAATAGGAAGTGCGCGTAACAAGTTCATTGTCAGTGTTAGTTTGGCCGACTAGTTCCCAGCTTTTCCAGATAATTTTTGCCGTCCGCTGTAGGTCGCAGGCATTGTTACTCATCATATGTGCAGGTATACCGGGTGTCTACGAGAGCATGTAACATCCAGCCATTTGTTTACTTTTTGAAATACACTTTGGCAATTCGCTGTAAGTATTATACTCCTAAAACCTCATATTTTTATCATATTTGACATATCTAATTACTTCCGGTTAAACCGGAAGTGATATCAACTTTATTATGTTAAATAGCAATATGTATATCTTTTTTTTAGATAGTTCGATAGGTCTTTTTATTCTCTTCACAACCATGTATCATACATACCCAAGAACTTTATATTTTTGACGTCAGAGGGCGTTAAATGAAAAAGTCACGTTGGCTGTGAATTTGACGATATGACCCTAATTTTAAACGTTTTAATGAATTAAACTATTAATTCTAACAGACTGTTTTCATGTTCATGGAAAAATTTTCGAATTTGAAGCTGCACATCCTTTATTTTTTTAAAAATAAAGTTAACATAGTCGTTTTAAGTATTTTGAAAAATGGAATTTAAATTAGCAATTGATCATTGAATTGCACTTTTATGCACTAATTGTGAGGACAATAAACTAAAGTTCGAAAAACAAGAGAAATATTAGCACCTTGCTATTTAGAATTTCAGGAAAAACTCGGTTTCAAAAACTATTAGAAATTTTTAAATTTTAAATATATTCGTTTTTGAAACCGAGTTTTTCCTGAAATTCTAAATAGCAAGGTGCTAATATTTTGCTTGTTTTTCGAACTTCAGTTTATTGTCCTCAGAATTATAGCGAATAAAAAGTACAATTCAATGATCAAGAATTGCTAATTTAAATTCAATTTTTCAAAACACTTGAAACGACTATGTTAACCTTATTTAAAAAAAAATAAACGATGTACTGCTTCAAATTCGAAAATTTTTCCATGAACATTAAAACAGTCTGTTAGAATTAATAGTTTAATTCATTGAAACGTTTAAAATTAGGGTCATATCGTCAAATTCACAGCCAACGTGACTTTTTCATTTAACGCTCTCTGACGTCAAAAATATAAAGTTCTTGGGTATGTATGATACATGGTTGTCAAGAGAATAAAAAGGCCTACTTATCGAACTATCTAAAAAATGATATATTGCTATTTAACATAATAAAGTTGATGTTACTTCCGGTTTAACCGGAAGTAATTAGATATGTCAAATATGATAAAAATATGAGGTTTTAGGAGTATAATACTTACAGCGGATTGCCAAAGTGTATTTCAAAAAGTAAACAAATGGCGGGATGTTACATGTTCTCGTTGACACCCGGTATACATTGCAGTCTACTACGTGAAGTATTTTTCAAGCTGTAAATTGCTTCACCGTACCTCTGAACCCCACGATTCTTAGTAAATTGGTGTGTCGGGCTCTTAGAGCGAGAAATTGAACGATCAGCACGGAATTTGCACAAGTCATCTGATAAATTCATTACGCGCCGATGGAGCACCTTCTGACTTTTCTACTACAAATAAAAAACAGGTCACCAACCAATAACCAACTCTGCGTACTCTGATAAGTCGAATATATATCCTATTAATTTTAAGCATCCGATTAACGGATAGCATCACATATGCGTGAAGTTGTTAGCCCGCACGTCCTATGGGCTTCCGTCAAATTTTTCTTCCCTCCTATAATTAGAGGGCTAGCTGAGATACGGCACTCTCAAATTAAGGGTGTTTTATACCGGATAGTTGTGGGACACATTACCCCTTTTTCAAGGTACACAATTTAGATGATCATAATCAGTTGATCAGCAAAACGAAACTTCATTTTGTTTGGGCTTAAGAAATAAAGTTTAAAAAAGTAAAATCTGGATCATTACCTGGGTGTATCGAACTGCAACCTGTTATTATGCCTATCAAATAGTTGCTGAAGAACTCTATTTCCCAGCAAACTGTGCAGCAAATTGTCGGAAGCAATCAGTCCCATCAACAAGCCAAATATTTCGGATGTGATGCTTTCTCTGTAAGATTGCGTTAGATGCAATATGGCGGCGTATTCCAGCAAATTTCCAAAATCTAGCAGAGCTTCATTGGTAATCATTTCTTGGGTTGGCCATGCGAGCATAACTTTTATCTGCGAAAAGATTTTATTTAACTTTTTGCCTGATAATACTTCACTAAAGAACGGTCAACTAAGTTTCTGTGATAAATATAACCAATTTGACCCTGTCCTTACAGATTGTTAGAATTAAACAAGAAATATGTGTTTGGCTTAATGGTTTCAGGTTGCCATAGGCTCTGTCCACGACCACCATCAATCATATAGACGTCCGCTGTTAATTCCTACGTTTCGAAGGTCGTTCTGATATTTCCGGGAATCAATTTTGTTATAACTTTTTATTAATCGGGGCTCATATTGGAAAAAAAAATTCTAAAAGAAAGTCAAGTATTGGATTTTTATCCATCTAATTTTTGATCTTTTAATTTTTATACATTTAGTTATGATCATAAAGTTTTTAGTCCGAAGACTGGTTAGACGCATCCAACAGATTTACTTTATGCTGGGCAATAAGTAAGTGATTAGCAAGTACTTGTGATGGGGGAATAGGAATTTGTAAGGCAACGAATTTTTTAAAATAATGTTTTTAGGGACCAACTTCCTGGAAACCGCTTAACCTTGAAAAAATCAAGTTTTAGATTCTTCATCAATTAGTAAGTTATTAGTATGCATTTTTAAGGAGAACCACTTTTTTAAAAATAACGTTTTTAGCGGCCAACTGCTCGGAAGTAGCTCGACCTTAACAGAATCAGATTCTTGTTGCTTTGGCAATTAGTACGTTATTTATAAGGGAAAACTTAGAATTTTTTAAAAATATTGTTTACGGAAGTCGCTTGGCCTTGAAAAATGAAGCGTTTATTGCTTCAGCTATTAAAAATAGAGATACTTGTAAAGGGAAAACAGATTGACATTTTGGGTGTATTTAACCTTTCAACCGGGGTACTTAAATTACTGTAGGTACTTGAGCAACTTATTAGCTCATGCTCAGTAATAAAAATGTGTTTTTCAAGAGAACACTTAATCTTTGGGGTAAATAATATTATTATAAATGCTAACGACTGGCGCACTTATGACGCTCCGCTTGGCCTCGACCTGATGGGATTTCGTGTAAAAAATGTACCTAAAAGAAAATCAATAGAGAAAAACGCCGACGCCACAGGAAGAACTCGACCTACAGCAGGTGGACCCACTTACCATGCGGCTATGGGCGCTGCTGACCAGTTGCAGTGGCTTAGTAATTACGGTATAAGTAGTAAGAGAAAGCAAATTATGTTTATTAGTATTTGAGCATGGGCCTTTGGCGGGCCGTGCTGCGATTAATAGGGTCTCCTTTCGTATAGATTTCTATTCAGGTTAAAAATAGGTACTCTTACGTAAATTGCGCGCGGGAGAAAAATTTAAAACTAGTGGTTCGTTTTCTAGCATGCATATGAATAGGTTGGGCAAGCATAATCGAATTATGTTTCGGAAATCAATATCACAGAGCAACATTTTTTCTTTTGAGCTGGGACCAGTTGGCTTCACAGTTTTCTTTTGATTCGACCCTTACGTGACTCGTCATTTTCGACTTTTTAAATTCAGATTTGTGCTCTAAAAACAGATTTTTCTTTATGTTAGTGGGGCAGACAAACAGATAGTAAGACAGAAGATGGAAAAAACGCATGGATTATGCTTTTCCTGTTGCTTCAATATCAATACGAATGTTAACTCTGGATAATAACGACCGTCGCTGATTTTTATGTCTCAGATGATGGACTGTATTTCTTCTTTGTTCGTAAATAACACACCGGTAATTTACTTATTTACTGTACCTATTTACACTTTATGTACAAATATACAACGACAAACGTCAAGACTCAACAAAACTCAAAAACTCGAAAAACTCAACAAAACTCAAAAGCTCAAACCTCGAAACTACCTTGCGCGTCAACGAGCGAAGGTGGAATGAATTCTTCCCTAAAACTGGCCGCCAACTACCCCCCGGCCATGCTAGGGCGACAAATACAAATTGCCAAATCGGCGCCAACATCCCGGCCTCGCTGAAATACAGCATTTCAACAAATTAAATTTTAAACAATACTATGCACACTTATTCAAAGAAAAGTAAAATAAAATAAATCTGAAAACCTTAAGATGAACTTACATCTACGAGTAATTAACAATACTTACACGCAAAATATACAAGGAAAAATATGAAATGGAATAGAACGAATAAAAATAAAACCTCGGCTCGGGTAAGCTAACCAAACTTCTTCCAATGAGGAAGTGCGCCGGAGTAAGCACTTCTGACTCCTCAGGAATTTAGTATTGCCTCTATTTGACATAAAACAGTACTAAATTGCTCATATGTTAAATTTGCATTGGAAGTAATTCGTACTAACTACTAAATGATACTTAAACCTCTTGACACCGGCCCCGTAGATGCCTCCAAAATTGGGTAGCTGGGGCAAAGTGCCACGTAATATTTTCGTCAGAGCAAAAATTAACTAGATTTTCCGACTCGGTCTTCAAAAAACGAAATAATTCCTTTAATTTGCTATTTGCACCTACAAAAATGTTGTACCGTTATCACTGTACATACTCAAGGGTCTACCTCTTCGCGCAATGAAACTACGTAAACAAGCCGGCGGGATTTAATGACAAAATACTAATTTTCGCATATAACGGTGTCTTACTTAATAAGTCGTTATACTCTCTATTACTCGTATATGCCGACAATTATTGTGACTTGCGCAGTAGCATATTCAGCGCGTTATTTAACTCTAATACCGTTAAAGGTCCTATTTATCTGTTCTCGGGTTTTGCCTTCAGGTTGCCTATATAACGGTGAATAAACGCTGAAACTCTCTGTAACTTACGAAAATTGGAAAATTTATTAAACATCTTCCAAGTCTCAACCTTTGCTTTAAGGTGGGTTAGGACCCGCTGCTCAGGGACTTCCTCGTCGCCAATAGGGGGCTCCGCTTTAGAAACGAACACATTCTCATTTATAAATAAATTGTAGCCCGTGCCACCATAACCCATAACTGGGAGTTTAACAAAATCTCTGCTTCTACTCCGCGCGATAATGGATCAGCAGGATTATCGCCAGACTTAACGTGACGCCAATCTGAGATAGAAGTCAATTCTTGTATCTCAGCGACTCTATTCGCCACAAATGTCTTCCAACGAGCCGGGTCAGCCCTTATACAAGCCAACGTAATGGTGGAATCTGAATAAAGAAAAACTCGTTGAAAATTAATTGTCATGTTATCTCGAATGTAACGAAACAATCGCGCTAACAAAAGGGCAGTGCAAAGCTCCTACCTAGGTAACGTAAACTTTTTACAGGGAGCTACTCTGGATATCGAGCATAGAATATTACTAATGCATCCTCCTACATTTATTAAACATTTTACATACGCACATGCTTCATACGCAGTTTCGCTTGCGTCCGCGAAACCATGAAGTTCCACGCGCACATAATTCACTGCAAGAAGGTACCTAGGTATTTCAACTCTGTTTAAAAACTTTAACTTGTCCCACCCTGTAAACATCTCTTGTGAAATTGACTCATCCCAACTAATATTATACTTCCATAGTTTTTGAATAATAATCTTAGCCCTAACAATATATGGCCCTAGATATCCCAAGGGGTCAACAACCTGAGCAGTAGCAATTACAATGGAACGCTTAGTGACGTTTCTTATTTTACTAGGACCCGAGATTGAATACTGGCAATACATCATCCTTTGACTGCCATATTACTCCTAAAGTTCTGGTTTCGTGATTTTAACCAAACCCTAAAACGTTATTTCCTGACTCGCTAGCTCGAAAATGAAAATTACCTAACCATTTGCGCAACTCAAAACCGCCAGCACCTAAAATAAAGGATAACTGGTTTTTTATTTTTAATACCTTTTCTGGAGAATCAGACCCAAACAGACAATCGTCAACGTAAAAACTGTTCCTAATTATATCACAAATGCTCCGGGAAAACTGTGCTCATACTCATTTGCTAGCTGAACTAGCGACCTAACAGCCAAAAACGACGCCGACGCAGTGCCCTACGTCACAGTCTTCAGCTCAAAACATCTCAATTGCTCCTTGGGGTCGAAGCACCAACAAATACGCTGGTACCGCCTTTGATCTTCATTAATTATTACTTGGCGGTACATTTTTGAAATATCCGCCGTCATAACGAAAGGATGTTCCCTGAATCTCAACAAAATCGCGAGTAACTCCCTTTGAATTGTAGGCCCCGCATATTGTACATCATTTAATGATAACCCGCTACTAGTTTTCATTGACGCATCAAATACAACCCGTAAGCGCGTAGTTGTACTCGATTCTTTTATGACGCAGTGATGCGGCATAAATATTGCTCTTTTATTTCCTCGAAGTCGCTAATCTCGTACATAATATGGCCTAACTCTATAATATATTCCTTGACAAATGTATGATACTCTTCTCGCAATACTTCATTTTGAAGCAACCTCCTTTCTAATTTGAAAAATCTTGCTTGCGCAGATTCGCTTGAATCACCTAACTACGACAAATTTTCCTTAAATGGAATACTCACAATAAATCTCCCAGAACTATCACGCTTAGTATTTTGAACATAGTGCTCTTCACAAATTTTATCCGACATTGATAAAATATTCTCGTTTTTGCATTCTTAAATTTTCCAAAAATTCGTTAAATATTCATTTAACACCGAATTATCTATTTCATTTGAACTGAAATAGCTACTTATTTGCCCAGAAAAATCCCCAAAATTTAAATATCCTCCCAAGACCTAACCTAAACGGGTTTTCTGTTACGTGGGACCTTGTTTCAACCGCATTTGCCCAATACATAGTAACTGCCAAAAAACTTCTACACCTAACTGTAACAATGCATAATTGGAATGCTGGTTAAATCAAACAGATTTGGATTAGCATTCATAATAATTATTGTTCTCTCTATTGCAACCGCGTCACGGAGCGAGAGCCGTGACATATCCAGATGAAGAGAGAAAAGCAACCCGCTACGTCACGATCGTAAATAAACAAGAGCATGAGAAGAGTGGTGGTGGCACGTCATGCGTTTCGACCGCCGAACCTATCCGAGTGGCTATAAAAGGAGTCACACATCAGAGGTCCAGGAAGAATCTTCTTCACCGGCTTCAGAAGAAGAATTCTCTCCACCCGCGTCCGATAAATTTTAACCGAAAGCCCGCTTGAATGAGTTTAATTCACGGCGTGTGATTTTCTGTTCATTCCCGTATCCGATTTATTCTCAAAAGAATAAATACCCAAGAGTCTTCATCGCTAGTACTTAATTATCGAAGCCGAAGGGCTACCAATAATTAAGTTAACCGGACCGGAGTTAGTTGACTTGTAGCGGAGGTGTAGCTGACTTAATTAGGTAGGTCCATTTACCAGTACAGGTGCAGGAAAGTAGAAACCTACATATATAGTTTACATTCATTGCGGCGGATTACACAGCCTTGTCGATGTGCAGCGGAGGGTTTCTACCACAATCTGTATATGTCCTGAGGTGGCCCCGTCAGTTATAAAGCTAGGTGTTCTAACGTACATCAAAAACTTGAAACCCCGACCGGTCGCACTAGAGGTGCTATTACGAAACCGCCAGTATCCGGAACAGTTAATCATACGACGAGGCTACCCGTATTCAAGTGATAGCTGATCCCGAGGGAATAGTCCACGAGCTAGGTTGAGTTTATGCTCTACCTTTCGAAGCATATCACACCGTTTTCTCAAAAATTTCAAAAAATCCTTAAATGATAAAACCTCTGCACAGCTGTCTAATTTTTCCCACTCATTACGGGATATTGAGTCCAGTTTACTACTCACAATGGGGATCAAAAGCGTATCCCACGAATTAACTGGCTCACCTAATGCTTCTAAATAACTCAAATGCTAACTGATTTTATCATATAAGCTCTGAAAATCCGTAGTTTGCAATCAAAAATGCCTGGAGAACATTTCAAAAAATTTAGCTTCCTAGCTGTCTCCAGAACGAAGATATGACGATGTAAACTGAAATGTTCGGAGTTTTCAATTTTTCGAAATTTTACGTAAAAACGCATTTTTCAGGGCCAAGGCCGCCCCAAATGATCGGTCGCCCTTCGGATTCGGATTCAGCGGGTGATTTTACATCGAAAACAGTTTTCAAAACAAGTGTGTCCTCGACTTCGGACGAACTCTTTAATTTTTCGAAATTTTACGTAAAAACGCATTTTTCAGGGCCAAGGCCGCCCCAAATGATCGGTCGCCCTTCGGATTCGGATTCAGCGGGTGATTTTACATCGAAAACAGTTTTCAAAACAAGTGTGTCCTCGACTTCGGACGAACTCTTTAAATAAGCGCTTTTTGAGATGGCTGCTCCCCGACTATAACCAAATACAGAGATTCTGAGCGGTTGTCTTAAGGTAAGTACAGACTTGAGCAAATTTACGCACACGAACAGTGTACGCGCACGAACATTCGTGTGTGTGATTTAATTTGTTTACGTTCATCTTGACATGCTTGCGCGCACGAACGTGATCCAGTTGTTCGTGTGATTTCACGAAAATATGGCTGACATACTTACCTCCTGCATAGAATTTTTTATTTCGGTTAAAATGCTGCTCATTTTTTGGATCCCATAAAATGGGAAATTAATTGGATTACATTTTCTGTCGTCCACTCCATTCTTTATAAGCCTGCATAATATGTACTTCTGCATCGACAACTAAACAAGAACTGACACAGACCGATGTTTTGCCGTCCAAACTGCGCGCACAATTTCCTTTGAGCATGGCACCGAGACCGACAAGCAAAGGATCGCGTGCGGGTTATGCGCACACGAATAATTTGTGCGTGCGAACCAGTTTATTAGCGTCCACATTTGAGCATTCGTACGCGCAAACTGTTCGTGCGCGTAAATTTGCTCAAGTCTGTACCCACCTATAGCATTGACAGACGTACGTTTATATTACCGTCCCTGATAATATGAATAAAACGGCATAGCAGCGTGGCGCATGTCGCATTTAATTTGATGCACGCGCATATATCGATTTAACAAAGAATATTCGTATTTTTAACCCCCGACAAAAAAGAGGGGTGTTATAAGTTTGACGCGTCTGTGTGTTTGTGTGTCTGTCTGTGGCATCGTATCTTCTAAACGAATGGACCGATTTTGATGCAGTTTTTTTTGCTTGAAAGCTGGCGTGATCGAGATGGTTCTTAGCTATAATTTACTGGCTGGTACCCGACGCGTTACTGCCTTAGAAGATACAATTGTGGTAAAATCGTTTGACACTTGATAAACTGCGAATGACATATATGCCGTTTGACGTTTGCTGCCAATTGTCACTTTATAAATTATAGCGACCCGCCCCGGCTTCACATAAACGTATAAAAAAATTATGTTGATCCGATCGCTACCAAACTTATTTCTGTAAGTTAACAACGTAAGATACATATCTTTCTTCTCTTCACGAACTTTATAAAGCATTTTTTTACAGTTTGTTTGTGCCTTTCTATAAGACCATTAGATTGTGGATAATGAGAACTTGTTGTTATGTGTTTAACACCCCATTGGTCAGCAAAGTTTTTGAAATCTAATGAAGCAAATTGTGGACCGTCGTCCGAAACCAGCACTGCTGGTATTCCCAAACGAGAAAACACGCTTTTAATATTTTTGTTCAATCCTGCCATAGAAACATGTTGTTTCACCCTTAGATACCATGCGAGAAAGCATCACTTTTGTTCACTCGCTTCGTTTCTTTGGCAACGGGTGGGCGAAAGCAGTGAGCGAAAGTACTTTCGTTCACTCTTATTACTTTCACCCATTCCATTTCTCAATAAAATTACAAAAATATTCAAAATTAATCTTTCAAATTGACATGTCAATTTATGATGGTTTCTGTCAATTTGCCTTTGCACACTCGCCTGGCAGCTCGTGTGCAAATCTGGCAAATTGCGTGAGCGAAATTTTCAGTTTCTCCACTTGTACTGTAATATACTATTAATTACAGTTAATGAATGAGCATTTTCATTCAGTACAACTAGTTCAACCCACTTTGTGTAATAATCAGTTAACAAAATGTGCTCTACATTTCCTAGGTACAAAATATCACACCCGACTTTGTATCACGGAATTGTAGGAATTTCATGTGAAACTAATGGTTCTCTCCTATTATTAACTTTATATTTAAGACAAGTATTAAAATTCAAAATAGTATCTTCAATTTGCTTATACATGCATGGCCAATAAAAACAACCGTTTGCCCTGCTCTTACACTTTTGTATCCCTAGGTGGGCGTAGTGTATTTTTTCTATAATTTCCTTTATTAATATTTTTGGTGTTATCAAATTTTTTCCTTTAAAAAGTAATCCATTTCTTTCTACAATTTCTGCTCTATACTTGAAATAACGTCTTATTTCTAAAGACACTGTTTATTTTGTTCGGTCAACCATCTCTAATCAATTGATTCAACTTTTGTGATTCTGGATCATCAGCAATATATTTTATAATTATGTCTCTCATTTTATCTGTTACTTTATAATTCATGTCAATTACACAAATTTCTAACTCATTTTCTGTTGAGCTGCGAGTATCAAAGTTTTGCTTAACTAAGGAAGCTCTGCTTAAGACATCTGCTAGGTATAAAGAGATCTTTGCCTGGCTTTATACTAGTTTAAAATTATATATTTGCAACTGCAACAACATTCGTTGCAATCTAGCAGGAATATCTACCAGAGGCGTCCTTAATACGCCTATCAGAGGTTTGTGATCGGTTTCTACAACAAATTCTCTGCCATAAACATATTCATAAAACCTTTCACACCCAAACTGCAGTGGGACTCTGTGTCACGATAGAATTCTATGAATCGACTCGACGCGATGTTTTGGTACTCTGCGTTCCGCTATCTATTTCCTGCCCCTCACCCTCCAGGTAGAATTCGATGTCTAGTAGGCGACTGTACGAACGCGGTCGTTATTGAGACAGAAAACATCGTCTTCCTATATCTACGGTAGGGATAGAGTGAGATGACAACGAAGCATTGGAATGCGCAAGAACCATGTGTTGCATTAGCGGCAAACTGGAAAATACAAAATTCTCATGCTTTATGATATGGGTGATCCATAAAAATATTGTGAACTAAATATAGCAACAGATGGGATTATTTAATAGATGCTAGGGTTCATTTTGTTGTTTCTCGGTAGAGAAGACAAGCCGTGAAATTTATATTAATTTCTTTAAAATGAGAATAAGTTGTGAACATTGGAGTACTTTGTTAAATATAGTGGAGAATAACTCTGAAATGATCACAAATAGATACAAATGGGAGCAAAAATCTGAACAAACTGTGGCAAGCTGCTGCCAATAAATTAAATAGTTTGGGATATGGGGAAAAATTCTCGTATTTGCTCCAGTCTTTCTTCTTCATGCACATGAAGAATGTTGTTTAAAATTTAAATTGATTGGAAACATCTACAATATGGTTTTAGTATCAATCAGGTACTTTTATTAATTAAAAACTGTTAACCTTACTTTAAAAAAGGATGTTTAATGCAAACAGTAATGAAATTATGAATTACAACTACATAATACGAAAGGTAAGTAAGAAATAAATTGAAATAAATTAACCAACAAAAACGAACAAACACGTGAAAAACAACGTCAAATTTCAAACTATCCAACGCAAATTTGGGAAATAATAAAAGTTACTACTCGTTTTCACCTTATATTTTTAGGATGTTTAATAAACCTGTAGTCTATCGCCGAACGTACCCGAATACATCACGACGTTGACACAGAGTACCAGTTTGGGCAAACATCGCTATCGACAAGAGAATTCTATAATAGAAATCAAGAGTAGAATTCTATGGTAACACAGAGTCCCACTGCTGAATTGCGTACAGCTCTTTTTCAATTTGTGCCCAACGTCTCTTTGCGTATCAGTTAGAGCTTTAGATGCATAAGTGCAAGGTACATTATTTTGCAAGATACAAGCACCAACACAATCCTTTGATGCATCAACAGGAAGAACTACTGGTTTATTGACATTATAAAATTGCATAACCGGAGCTTCGGTTAAGATCTTTTTTACTTGAAGGAATGACTGTCTATGACGATCTGTCCACTGAAAAATAACATCATTTCTTGTTAGTTCTCCGAGAGAAGAATTTAAATTTGACAAATTTGATATGAAACGTCCGACATAGGTAATCATTCCCAAAAACCTCTGAACATCTTTTTTATTTTGCAGTTCAGGCATCTCCTCAATTGCTTCTATTTTCTGACTATTCGGAAAATACCCATTTTTTGTAATAGTGTGACCCATGAATGTAATGTCTTTGAGCCCAAATTTACATTTATTTTTGTTGAATGTAACATTATGTAGTCTAGCCTTTTCAAAAACTTTTATTAACCTCTTATCATGCTCATCCTTCGTACGCCCCCACACTATTATATCATCGATATAAATTTCTACCCCTTCTAAGTCAAAAATATTTTTAAAACGTCTATGAAACACTTCCGACGCTGATCTAATCCCATGCGGTAATATCAAAAAACAGTATCGCCCAAATGGCGTGGCAAATGTGCACATTTCTGAACTTTCCTTATCCAACTGTATTTGCCAGAAGCCACTGTTGGCTTCGAATTTACTGAAATAAGAAGCACCTGTTAACTTTGAAATTATTTGATCTAATGAACGTAATTGGTAGTATTCTCTTTTTATTGCCAGGTTTAAATCTTGTAGATTCAAGCAAATGTGTAAATCACCGTTATTTTTACGAACAATTACTATTGAATTTACCCAGTCAGTTGGAATTTCTATTTTTTTGTAATGTTTTGTTTTTCGAATTCAACTAATGTTGCTTTTAATTTTTCAAATAATGGAATTGGTATTTTTCTACCGGGATGTGCAACAGGTTTTGCATTTTCTTTCAATTCGATATGGTATACCTTTAAATAAATCTAATTTTTTGTAATAATATCCTTGTACCCATTTTCCGATACATAATTCAAAATATTTATTATCTGAATTAAACTCAGATCTGCACATGCTTTTAAACCTAAAATATACTGCAATTTTGAATCAACAACAAAAAATTCTAACATCTGAGATAAGTTTTTGTACTGAACCTTCAGAAAAGATTTACTAAGAATATGCAGTGAATTATTTGTGTAAGATTTAAATTTACTTTAGGATTTTATCATCTTTTTGAAATCAAACTTAATCTTTCTTAATTTTTCTTCCCAAATTAAATTTGCTTCAGCCCCACAGGTGCGTGAAGTTGGATTGATCCATCTCTCAAAGCTAAGTTTTCTCATTTGCAGCATTTAGTGCTCAATTTGTGCTGCGGTTCCCGTAATTTGTGCTCGTCAATTTTCCGAGGTATTAATAAAACTCTAAGGGTTAATCCAACTTCACGCTGATTAACCCATCTCTAATATTCCATTTTGGTTAGTGCAGTCATTTAGTGCTCAATTTGTGCTAATTTGTGCTGCAGTTCCCGTAATTTGTGCTCGCCAATTTTCCGAGTTATTAATAAAAATCTATGGGTTAATCCAGCTTCACGCTGATTAACCCATCTCTAATATTCCAGTTTGGTTGGCGCAGTCATTTAGTGCACAATTTGTGCTAATTTGTGCTACAAGTCCGGAAATTTGTGCTCGTAAATTTTCCGAGTTATTAATATAAATCTGTGGGGCAATCCAACTTAACGCTGATTAACCCATCTCTAATATTTCAGTTTGGTTGGTGATGTCATTTAGTGTAGAGCTGGGCTAAACCGTTCCTTCTATTAGACACTAATAGTAGCTACCGGTTGCATACAATACGCATGCGGCGTGACCATTGCACTATATCGGTATATAACCTTTAAGTAATTCGTTTTTGGAACACATCGGCAACGATCTCCGTGGGTGTTCGGGTATCTTACAGAATTGCCGTGTTGGTCTCCTACGGCTAGACGAGTTCTGATCCCGCACGGGCCCCGCATCTTTTTGCCCTAATATGCGTGTGTCTGGTGCGAAAGGGCAAGTAAGGGCTTTGTTTAAAATGCGTTCTCTCAGTTTTAGTTTTTTTACACTTCCAAAATGCGTGCGCATGCGTATTGTATGCAACCGGTAGCAACTATTAAGGTCTCGTTTCCTTCTTAGGAGTCGAGTCATCGGAATCAATCCTTTTTTCGGAATCGATTCGTTCCCGAATCACGATTCTCGTTCCTTTTATCGTTGTAAAATACAATATCCTGCCTCGCAAATTCTGACTCCGAAAATATCGAATTTTGTGAAATTATGATATTCGGAGAGCTCTCATGGCATCCTTCTCAGTTAACACTCTTCTGTTGTTTTGGGTTCGTCGCCATTTGAATCCCATTTTACCCAAAATTGCCCCGAGCGAATCATTGCATACTTTCCAACCTAACTCTTCTTTTAATTTCTGGTTTAATCGTCTTAATGTCACACGACACCCATCCGTTTTGTGGAATTCGTAAATTATTTGTCGAATATTGCACAATTCGTACTCTGGCAGATCTATGATAAATTGGTCCTTTTCTTGGACGATTCTTCCTTGGAGTTGAAAACTTTGCTTCACCATTGTTTCGTGCACTACCTTCACCTTCTTTCGATACCCCTTACCGACATACCCATCACTTCCCATGTCTTAATTTTAGTATCTGCCAATGTGTCCGTCTCACTTTTTAAATTCTTATAGTAATTGAACACACGATAAACAAATATTCTCGTGTTTGACTGTGAATAACACAGTTAATAGTGAATGACATTTTACAAATTTCCGTAAACACGAGCAGAACCGTAAACTAGACGCTACGCCGCTGACATGGGTACCTTATTATAAATCTAAACGAAGGCGGTGATGCAGAGTGCAACTACGTCTAGTGCGCATCCCCACCGCTCGCCATCACTCGATCGGTTTACTGTAACTTCTTATTGATTGCAAATGTCAAATTTTCAAAGATTACATCATCTGTACAGACATTTCGTGAAATGTCCGATTACACCATGTGGCTACGACATATTATATAACTCCGGCCCTCCGGCGTAGGTAGCCATAAACAAGCA
Organism: Xestobium rufovillosum; assembly: GCA_963966045.1. Taxonomy (NCBI): domain Eukaryota; kingdom Metazoa; phylum Arthropoda; class Insecta; order Coleoptera; family Ptinidae; genus Xestobium; species Xestobium rufovillosum. Next base: position 6,863,448 of record OZ014503.1, on the reverse strand, counting down.
GTAAGTTGTTTATGGTTTGCATTAGGTTTAAGGCTTTAAGCTAATATGCATATTTCTATTTATTTGAATGCCAAATGTGAGAGAACATTTTAATTATTTATCTGGAAATAATACTTTAAAATTGTCTTAAGGGTTCGTTTATAGCGTTCAAATCTCGGTTCAAATTAAATCATTATTTATAGGGAGTGACTACTGCTCCGGCCGACGGTCCCCTGAAATTTTGTTCGAAGGCGGTCGGGAATGCGCGTTACAGGATGTCAACACAATTTGCATTTTGGAGGTGTAAAAAAACTAAAGCTGAGAGAACGGATTTTTGAAACAGACCATTTAGTTGTCCTCGCACCAGACACACGCATTTTTTGGAAAAAAAGATTATGTAAAAACAAGCAAAATATATCAAACCCGTACGGGAGGCATTTAAACTTTATGACCCTGGATCTAGCAAAGATACTTAAACTGCCGTTAAGCGGTCGGCTTAAGTTTCATAGACGTTCTTGTCACCACATGTTGGTGGTTCACTGGTTGTGATCTCATTCTACCATGCCGTCACGCAGTTCTTCTTTTTTTGTTATGATGATTTTTTCTTTTAAACAAAAAAAGGGTTTCTGGTCCAAAAGGACAAATAAGGGTCGCCATTACGCCAGTCAGACATCCACTCATTTGAGTTTTATTGGTATTTTTTGCGCGAAGTATCGATTAACGGCATTTTAGTAGGCGAGGTTGGGTAGATCCAGGGTCATAATGTTTTAATGCGTACGAGCGTACGGGAGCAGAACTCGTCTAGCCGTAGGAGAATAAAATGGCAGTTCTGTACTATACCCGCACACCCACCGAAACCGTTGGCGTCACTAGCCGATAACGGTGTACTTAAACGCCATTTTACCGACATTAAGTAATGCGCACGTCCGACCGTATTGGAACGAAATTTCAGAGGACTTGCAGCACAAATTAGCACAAATTGAGCACTAAATGACTGCATCAATCAAACTGGAATATTAGAGGAGGGTTAAGGGTGCGGAATTTGAGAACTAAAAATGAGACATGTAGACACATTTTTATTCCAACACTATTCTGAAATTAAAGTAGATTGGGCGTTAAATAAAAAGAAATTATCAATAAAGGAGCAACTACTTTTATAGTCGCTAATATTTTTCGTTCGCTTTAAATAAATCTCCCTCAAATTATTGAAAACTCCGTCATAAATCCGTCATAAACTCGACGCCTTTTTATTATTTGTACACATATTTATCGTAATTAGAAAGTAGGGTTGTTTAAGTTAATTATTCCTTATTAATTTCGACCAAGAACGTTTTGATACGTTACTTCGTCAAAAGTGCATGTTCGAATGAAAATTATATTGCAATCTCTTCATATTGTGCATATTTGGCCGATATGCACAGTAAACTGGACGTTTGACAGTAGTAGTAGTGTGGCCACTGCAATACAGATGGCAGTGGCGCTTCAGTTTATTCTCATATTTATATGTTCAAATATTGCATGTTTTGAATGTGTATGGAAAACCGCAGACCAACTGGTTTCGTCATGCAATATTTGAACAAAGACCTGCTTAAAAGCACGTACGTACATGGAGACAAATTAGGATTGTTTCAAAGCCATCTTAGATGGGGTAGCAGTCTGAAACGTCTCGTAGTACAAAAAATCTGGATTTAGTTCTATAATTCAACGCCTGGCGGGGTGTTTGCCCGAGGAGTAGTTGTTCGAACGGTCCAGTATCACTAATTAATACTAGATAATTACTCAAAGTAGTTGTCACTTGCTGATATCTGTCCAGAGCGCGGCAGTATATATAGCAAGATTAAATTGCATGGTTTGAGTGTGTAGGGGAAAGCACCGTACTGATGAGTCCCAGAAGGACGAAACCAGTTGGTCTGCGGTTTTCCATACACATTCAAAACATGCAATATTTGAACAAAGACCTGCTTAAAAGCACGTACGTACATGGAGACAAATTAGGATTGTTTCAAAGCCATCTTAGATGGGGTAGCAGTCTGAAACGTCTCGTAGTACAAAAAATCTGGATTTAGTTCTATAATTCAACGCCTGGCGGGGTATTTGCCCGAGGAGTAGTTGTTCGAACGGTCCAGTATCACTAATTAATACTAGATAATTACTCAAAGTAGTTGTCACTTGCTGATATCTGTCCAGAGCGCGGCAGTATATATAGCAAGATTAAATTGCATGGTTTGAGTGTGTAGGGAAAAGCACCGTACTGATGAGTCCCAGAAGGACGAAACCAGTTGGTCTGCGGTTTTCCATACACATTCAAAACATGCAATATTGGAACAAAGACCTGCTTAAAAGCACGTACGTACATGGAGACAAATTAGGATTGTTTCAAAGCCATCTTAGATGGGGTAGCAGTCTGAAACGTCTCGTAGTACAAAAAATCTGGATTTAGTTCTATAATTCAACGCCTGGCGGGGTATTTGCCCGAGGAGTAGTTGTTCGAACGGTCCAGTATCACTAATTAACTCATATTTATAAATAGGAAATAATAATTTAAAGATAGGACCGCCGACTAATCCTCCCAGATTTATCCGGTTGCCGCTAAAGCAAAAAACCTTGAAGATTCCAAGCTATAGAGGTTCCGTCTGAAGAGTTTGCAGCTGTGATAGAAATCAATTGACTGTATTTTGCATAACCCTAATCACACTTTTGGGCGATAGGTGGCAGCACTTTATAGACTAACAGCTGATATGTCCCAGCCATAATCAGAGTGAAGTTCGATTAACCCATAGATTTTTATTAATAACTCGGAAAATTGACGAGCACAAATTACGAGAAGTGCAGCACAAATTAGCACAAATTGCGCACTAAATGACTGCACCAACCAAACTGGAATATTAAAGTTGGGTTAATCAGCGTGAAGTTGGATTAACCCATAGATTTTTATTAATAACTCGCAAAATTGGCGAGCACAAATTACGGGAACTGCAGCACGAATTAGCACAAATTGAGCACTAAATGACTTCACTAACCAAAATGGAATATTAGAGATGGGTTAATCAGCGTGAAGTTGGATTAACCCATAGAGTTTTATTAATAACTCGGAAAATTGGCGAACACAAATTACGGGAACTGCAGCACAAATTAGCACAAATTGAGCACTAAATGACTGCACTAACCAAAATGGAATATTAGAGATGGGCTAATCAGCGTGAAGTTGGATTAACCCTTAGAGTTTTATTAGTACCTCGGAAAATTGACGAGCACAAATTACGGGAACCGCAGCACAAAGTAGCACAAATTGAGCACTAAATGCTGCCAATGAGAAAACTTAGCTTTGAGAGATGGCTCAATCCAACTTCACGCACCTCAGCCCCACTATCTGTTTTAAAAGTAACAAATTCTTTATCATTTAACAATAAAGCTAAATTCCAAGCTTTTATTTTCGCTGTTGACCGTGTATTATTTATGGATCCTATAAATAATACGCAATCTGTTTCTGACGTTTCTTCTTCAATCTCTACGTCATGTATTTGAAAATTCTTTCTTCTGCAACTTTTCGCGAAGTGATTAAAAACGCCACAAAAATTACACTTTTTGCCATACTCGGGACACTGATTTCTTCCATGTAAAGTTTCACACTTATAACACTTCATCGCGTTCTGTTCTTCAAAATTCCTCCATGTGCATTTTGCACGAGTTTTCATAGGCGTTCTCACTTGAGAACTTGGATCTGGAACCGCCAACATACTATTCTGTTTTGATGTTTGGTTTGTGTTTGTGTTTATTATGCCCTTTGTTTTCATATACTGCATAAATTTCTGCATTTGTTGACGAATTATCTCGCGCCACTATAATGAATTGTTCCTTAGAACTTTCTACAGCCATAATGTAGTTGCTTTATTAAGATCTATTTCATCATTTTGATATAATTTTTGCCTAAGTTCTTCATTTTGCAAACCACATACCTAATATGAAGATATTTTTTGTAAGTTCGTCTTGTAAATTGTGAAACTCACACGATCGAGCTTTATTTTTTAGGTCGGTTGCGAACTGTTCTATTGTCTCATTTACCATTTGTTTTCTCATAAAAAATCTATTTCTTTCATATGATAAATTTTTCTTAGGTAAAAAATGCTGTTCAAATTTATCTAGAACTTTCTTTATTTTGTGATTTTCTCCTTCACCAAATGTATTATACATATATTATAACAAACCCTTGATCACCTATGTAATGCAATAACTGTCATCTTTTTTGATTATTTTTGTCGCCACTAAATAATTTTCAAATTTCTGGCGCCATAGCTTCCAATTCTCGGCAAGATTTCCTGTAAAATCCGTAGGCACAACACCTCTTGAATCACCCATTTTTCTATTAACTTTTATTTCGATATTCACTACACACGCACTGCGCCATATCAAACGACCTCTCAGGATGGACTGTCTTTATTCAAGGTCCTCAGTACATATTCTCAAGGTGAACATACCAAATACATATCTAGTATTTTCAATACATGGCAGCCCCCAGTCACTCTTACTTTAAAATCTCAAATGACTGGTGATATCTCATTTTAAATGAAATCATGAGGGATACAGCAGCGATATTTATTTTTTAATTATTCCTTATTTTGAGCTTTAAAAACTAAAATTAGGTCATGATTAAATAAAAAATTACTTCGCGTACTACCAATAAGTATAACAAAATTATTTTATTTAACCGGTTTCAAGATCTACAAACGATCCCATCATCAGAAATGTTTAAGAAAAATTGTTTACAATTTGTTTACAATTTTTCTTAAACATTTCTGATGATGGGATCGTTTGTAGATCTTGAAACCGGTTAAATAAAATAATTTTGTTATACTTATTGGTAGTAAGCGAAGTAATTTTTTATTTAATCATGGATTTCTACCAAATAGTGAAAAGTGAAAATATTAACTACATAAAATTAGGTCATTTGAAGCTTTCAGTAAATAAGAAATAAGTTTTTTAATAATGGGTTAAATTTGATATAACGAGAGTTAAATCTTGTAGATATCGGATAATAAACATTTCATATAAAAAAGAAGCTTTTGGAATTTAAAACATGAAAATATAACTTGTAGAATAATTTAAGGAAAATGGGCCAGGTTATTTGCAAAACAAAAAAAACTTGTGTGTGTCAGCTCCGACGCACGACTGGAGTTTACTCCTTACGAACGATTATTTTAACTTCAATCACTTGATAATGGGATACATGCGAATGCCAGTTTTATACTCAAATGTGTATTTATCAGATGGTTTATGTTTGAAAATGTCCAACTACATCAAAATATAAATTTTTTATAAATTCAGTAATTAAGGACAATCTGCTAAACGTCGATCCCACTGGCAATGAAATAAATACTTTTCCTGTTGTTCGAATAGGCGTTGTTTCACATTTCGGCACTAAGCAATATTTGGAGTATTTAATATTAGGTTTTTCCATATTAAATCAAAAGATTCAACAAATTTAGGAAAGAACAAACACTGCAAATGCTGACTTTACAACGCCAACTGTCATATCTACTCTATGCCACTCTATTTTCACTATGTCCATGCTCTATGCAGTCAGACATAAACAGCCGTATCCATACACACATACATAATTTCAATGTACGTAACGCGTTACTTTTAGGTAACGCAAAATGTAACGCTTGATTCTCATAAAATTTCCGTACCGCGGGCTATAACTGAAAATAGATTCTTAAGAGCCAAGTCTCCCTGCTGCATTTTCGAGCGATGCAGACGTTCCCGACTTTACAAACTGTACGGTTATTTATTAATATTTTGCTTTCTAATTTTGCAAGCATATACAGAAAACATTTATTAATAGTCGTCTTCATCGGCGATTTCTAAAAAAAATAATAGAAGTTTGTCTTTTTCGGCTCCAAATATACCCTAATTTTGTGTAGGTACTTATAACTTACTAAAAAATTACTTTTTCAAAAATCCGAGATGAGAGGCCGATTTCCACAAGTTTCTTCTTTCAAATTATACAAACAATTTCAAAATCGGTTCATAAATAAGGAAGTAATTTGTAAAGAGAGCTGCCCTTGCAAACGCGATTTAATGCCCTGCGTTGTAACGCCCTCTGCTTGTTCATCGCGCAACACTTGGTAAACTGCCAGTACGAACTCAGTGATTTTTGTATGGGGCCCACTTCAATAATTGTATCGCCATACATTACATATTTTAATCGTATATAGGCGAACATAGAATTTTGGTCTTGCGAATTAATGTATTTGTGCTTAATTGCAGCGCTCTGCCATATCCCACATTTTTATTATAATTTTGTTCAATTTAGAGTCGATTTTATCTGAAAGTAAATTTACACAATTTGAACACGTTTGTTATTGAAAGTAATGAACATAAAGCAAGATATAAAATAATTCAAATTTCACCTTAAATAATGTTCTCTTTATAACCAAATAACAACTTCAAATCTCTGAATGAAAACCCAGTAAATTTTTTCCGATACGAGGGTTGTTCTGACATGAGCGGGGATTTTATTATAATTTATTTGTAAATTGATCCAAAAGTAGACCTGAGCAAATATTTTCAAGATTGCAAGTAATTTATCTGCAATATAGTAATTCCGGGTTATAATGGAATGGTCCTCCTAAATAACAAGTATTTAGGTAATGTAACTCTGAACAAACTAAAAATGCTAATTTCGCCCAGAGTTCTAATAGCGTGGCTTTCAACATTCATCGTAGAGGCATACTCCTACTCCTCATTTAATTCTGGTAACACATTCGTATAAAAGTTTACAAGTTGATTTTCCATTTTCATTTTCCAAAATTCATTGTCTCTCATAGCCGTTTCATATTTTATGCCTTTGGGCGTCCAGACTGTAAAGATACAATACCCTCTTTTTGTAATTTGCATTTGTCCCTGAATTTGGTAAAAGTAATTGTGATTCTTATTTATCTTCCAGTTTCGATTCCAAAATATGATTAAATGATTAAATTAGGTTTCTAATTATTCTCAACTTTTGAGAAAGACATAAAAATGAATTTTGGTACACCTATTATACTAATAGGGAAGCTTCGAAGAGATATTTTTTAATCATCCCTTATCGTTTCAACCTAATTTATGCTCGTCCAAACATGGAGTCTATTATGTTTGGACGAGCATAAATTTTAAACGAATCATTTCCGGACACACCTTCATATGACATTTTTTACTTAATTTGTGGCTCTGAACCCTAATTTTAATTTTTCGCCCCCTGGTATAAATCATCCTGTATATGTTACGGGCATAGTGACGAATCGGGCGATGTTAGCGCCTGGGCAACGTGACCTGACCTTACAAGACCTGACCGGACAGCATGAACGGTCATTGTGTGCATTGCCCGGGCACCGTCAGCATTGCCCCACTTTCCCACTATGCCCGTAGCATATACAGGGTGTTACAAAAAAGTAGGTCAAGCCGTTAACCACAGGTTATCTGACCGAAAATAATGGGACTTTCCTTATGCCATTTTTCATTTAGGCTTCTTTCTTTCAAGATACAGGTTGTTAAAGTTAAAATTTAAAAAACTATTTTTATGAATAACTCCTTTGCTTTTTAAGATATTCCGTTGAAATTTTGTACAACATTTTCTCATATACCGATAAAATGTTTGCGTAACTTTGATCAAAAAAATCGATGCGCGAACGGAGGAAAGGGAAGTTGTAATATCCATTGACCCCCAAACTTTTTCCTGCGCACGTCTATGGTTCCTATGGTTCCTGCATAACATCTAAGCTTCAAAAAAATGCCCTTGGATGGTACCTCTTTTATTAATAATTATTTTGGCAACTTAACACCTACCCGTCTTTCTTTCCAATGCTAATTTGGCTGTTAGACGTTATGCAGGAATATGACCGAATCGGTACCATCCAAGGGCATTTTTCTGAAGCTTAGACGTTATGCAGGAACATATGCATCCAAGGACATTTTTCTCGAGCTTAGTTCGTCACCTTAGAAAAACTGGGAGACTTAAACAGCGAGTGGATTAACAACACACATAGTCAAATGAGTTGCAACATCTCGTAAACCAAGCCCTAAATCAAAATTTTACAAGATGGAAAAAATAAAAGAAATGAACGCTTGGTATCAAATCAATACCTTTGAACCATACACGTGCGCAGAGAAAAGTTGGGGGGTCAGTGGGTATTACAACCCCCCTTTCCCACGTTCACGCATTAATTTTTTAATCAAAATTATACAAACACAAAGCTGAAACCAGAATTGTTGATTTTTATCTCTCCAATTCTTTTTGTACTAAGCAGAATACTATAAAACTTTTTCCAAGGAATTCAGTAGCATACGTAGTTTTCTAGGGAGCGTATTTTTGGAGTTATGACATAAAGTTGAATTTTTAAAATGGAAATCATAGTGGGTACGCTTTGGTCTAGTTCGAAAGGTCTTTTTTTAAGCTATCAAAATATATATACTTTTATATTGTTATTTCAAAAAACGGCAACGATTTTGGTACTTTTTAAGTTGTAACTTTAGAAAATATAAGATAGGTAGGTACATTTTGATAGCTTAAAAAAGACCTTTTGTACTTTACCAAAGAATGCTGCGATTTCCATTTAAAAAATTGAACTTTATGTCATAACTCAAAAAATACGCTCCCTAGAAAAAAAACTACGTACGCCACTGAATTCCTTGGAAAAAGTTCTATAGGAATCAATCTTAACAGTTTTAGTCTGCTTACACAAAAAGAATTGGAGAGAATTTTTGAAAATCGATAAAAATCAATATTATTTTTTTTCTCGAAAACTAAAAACGATATCCAAATTCTGGTTTCGGCATTCTATTATACTCAAGAAAATAGCTCATGTTTGAGTAAATCCCAAGGCTCTATCTCTGCTGCTTCTATGAGAAACCCCCAAATCACAACGAAAATAAGACACCCTGTACAGACAAAAATCCAATTGCATAGTCCCTTCAAACGTCAAACCAAACCAGATTCAGACCTACATATACAAGCTGCAATACAAATTGAAATTAAAGCTTTGCTAAGCGAAGCCAGAGTGCGACCCTGGAAGAGCTTCCGAGCCACGTGTTTTTGTCCGTGGCTCCGCCTTCGGAGCATACCTCGTCTTACGTCCCTAAAAAATCTTGATGTTGGCGATCGGATACTTGGCTCTTAAGGAGTAAACTCCAATAAAGCCTATATTCTCGAAATGCATTCAGGAATGTTTGGGAGGGAATATTTCGGAATGTTTCGGGTATTGTGCGCCTCACAATTTATTTCATTTTCTGGGTGGGCTTGACACACTGCTGATTTAAAATAGTCCCAAAAGAACAAATCTAGCAGGCTGAGATAAGGAATAATTAAAAAATAAACCTCACTGCTGTATTCCTCATTCGATTTCCTTTGAAATGAGGTGTCATAAGTAATATGGTGCCATTTAAGATTTTAAAGTGAGAGTGGCTGGAGGTTGGGGGATTGGTTTCACCAACGTCAACTATGCATCAAAATGTGTCCCCCTCGATTCCTAAATTTACGTGTCTCGGCGATTTGACGTAGTTCTATTTGTTCCTAAGATATTTGAGGTGATGACTCGTTTTTAAATGATCACACTGTGTATGTAATTTTTCTAGCAAGTTAGCAACACTACAGCCTTAATAAGAATACCACCAGTCATATCAGAAAGACCATCGACACGACACTTACGCATTTCATGAGGTCGTCGTTTTGTACGTTCTCAAAAATATACCGGATACAAATTTCGAGTCCCCTGCAAAGCGGAGCATAGTTGTATTCGTCTTTTTCCGAGGGCTGTATGCTCTTGTTGAACATGTGGAGAAGGCGCCTCATTATAGACACGTCGAATTTTTCCCAAGGCCTGTTTTCCAAGAGTCCGTACAAGACACACGTTATTTGCCGGGCCATCTGCATATCTGTCCTTGTGGTTTTTTCGATCAAATCTGTAAGTGGGTACTTATTACAATATTAGTATGAACAAGTTGGGAATTTTGAAAAATAATATTAGCTCCAGGTATTCAAAAGCGTCATGATGAACGATAAAAGAAATTGTTTGTGAATAGCCAATAATTATAATTATGAATTATAATTATGAATTACAGATTGTAAATTAAATGATCAACCATTAGGGAGTTGGCAGCACTTTCTGGAATGAAGAAATAAATTGTAACGTCTTTCATTTGACAATTTTTTTAACGCGTGACTATTTACAAATATTTAAAGCGATTTAAATATACAAAATTTACCTACAATAAACAATAATCAGTAAAATAACAAGCAATAAACCGCAATAAACAATTAAACAGTCAATTACCTAACACTGAACAATCCAACAATACACAAATTGACAGTTCAAATTTCTCTAAATTCACTTTTCTAAACGACACGCGACGGTAAATATCGCCTTGAATCGCGCAGATACAAACTATTACACGAAATTCTTCCCGTGCCTTATCGCATGTACTATTGCTACATTTTTGTTTCGGACGAGTTAGTCAAATCAAATATGATTTCGAACTCTTAATCTAAATACCTCACCTATATAGAAATGAAATTTATTGAAGGGCATTCATGCAGCCGAGGTCACTCTGGGAAAAACGTCTTTAATAAAATGTCTATTTAACACCCGAATTTTCACATTCTCAAAATAAATTTCTTTCGTTCACCAAATTTTTATTACTATTATTTTATTTATCTATTTCATTTTAATATTAAAATGACGAGGAGATAATGAAGTAAAGGAGAGAATTTCCACATGATCCAAACTTCATATCACATACTCTCTAAAGCAGTGGCTGCAGAACTGCCAAATATTTCCTTTAATATGATTTACTAGCTTATACCCGGCGCGTTACTGCCTCAGAAGAAATCATTTTGGTAATATCGTTTGAAATTTGATAAACTGCGAATGACATATGCTGTTTGACGTTTGCTGTCAATTTTCACTTTATAAATTATAGCGACCCGCCCCGGTTTCACATAATCTTATAAAAAAAATTCACAGGATCACCCGCTGGGCTAATCTGATGATTGCCTAAAAATTTCATCTAGCCGTTTTGGAGTCCATAGGGAACATATATACACACATCGACTTTTATATATATATAAAGTCCGAATAATATAACTTGGCGTATGGGTTGACACATGCATGTGAACTAATTTGTTTCGACATTGACAGTACTGTGACACTAATACTAGTTTCCATGATAACTTTTTTGGGACTAACTAATTAGTACGAAACAAGCAGAGACGTACAAATACATTGTTACCCAACATTAAAAATGAGTGAAATAAAGAGTTACAATGGAAAATCTTGATTATTTCATCTTACGCTAATAATTAGCAGCTATATCAACTGGTTGAGTGCGAGAGAGACATCAAACTAACATAATGCGTAGCTTATTTCAATCATACGTCAAGTAATATGATTCAGACTTTAGATTATAATACCTGCTTGCTAGTTTATTAGTTACAGATTTAAAGTAGGCTGTAAAATGACAATTTATAGCATTTATTTGCAAAGAATAAACCCGTGCGGCGCTTAAAACCATAACAAACGTAGATACCGTGTTAATTTGCATTACCAAGCAAGACAGTTCGATGTAGAAGACGAACGTCGCTTAATACTTTTAAAAACTAGCTGGCCAACTTAAAGTAGTTCTGCGCTCGGACTTGCAGTCCCCGCAAACCCGCGCATCCTCCGCAGCACGTACATTTATTTAAACAGAAATATATGCAGTTTAATAAGGACCCACAGTTGCTGCAGCAAAGGCAAATCTTACTTATGTTTTAGTTTAAGCAAAGCGCAGGGATCGGACTATACGCGTGGTTGTGTCATTCATATATAAGTATAATTTGGGCGTAATATAAATTATTGCTTTCTATCATAAAATGGAAGTAATTTACAATTTATAAGCGTAAAATGATTTAGCTAACTAACATGTGAGGAAAACTAAAGGTAATATACGAAGACCGTCCATTGTCGGATATTTTTATCGAAGTGTCGGGCAATAGCCGCAGAGAAAGTTACAAACGTCAATTTAATAATTTACCCCAAAAATAATTTGATTTCGTGGATGTAAAAGGAAAAACGCGTTATTTTGTTTTCCGTATTTGTTATTTGGCGGCGATAATGCTTGGACTGAGACGGGTGTAAAAGATCTTGGGCATTTGAGTGAGATTAGAAGACATGAAAAGTCGAAAAATCACGTTTGCAGTTAAATGGAACTTGCTGTATTCGGAAAAGTAAATATTCGTGCTCAACTGAATTCGGCTTACTGGGTTAATGGACAAAAGCACAATGAGACCGTTATTAAAATTTTGTCTAAAATTATTAGTTGTATAAAGTTCTATGGCGCTTTAAACTGGCTCTGAGAGGTCACGATGCAACAGAAATAACTCAAAACTCGGGTATATTTCGTGGCTTCATTAATTTTTCGGCAGCACTATATAACACTTTAAAAGAGCACGCAGCTGAGACTCGAACCCAGATTTCCCACTTTTCGGGCATTTTTTCGAACAGTTTCTAACTTCCACTCACGGCGAGTATTAATAAACCGGAAATTATAATATTTCTCTCCAACTCACTGGCAGTCTTTCAGGTGCCGTCGCTCGTTGTAGGCGGCGCTAGTCCTTATAAATTCTCGACACGGAGGATTGGTCTAGCGTTAGCCTGCATCAAAAGCCTTTAAGAGGGACTGCTGTGCGAGAGATGATAGCGGCCCGCGGTAGTTTAGTGGTTAGAACGACTTACTGTAAGAATAATTGTATAATGCCTACCAAACTTTTCATTGGCACATCTGAAATTTCATAAATTTTCTCCTGCAGAACACCCAAACGTTTTCTTCACGAGCCGCCGCTGCTGTGAAGAGTGAGATATTTCCGGTGATATTACGGTGAGGTATGTACCTTTATTACTGATAGAGAAAATCTGATACTTGTTTCCAGGGCTATATTTCAAATATGTTTTCACATTGAAAAACAAAATTTGAAATTGCCATAACAAACATTCTTGGGACACTTTTTCGACTGCACGGCTCAATTGAAATTTATTTTAACACTGAGATTTGCAATGCTATAAGGAAAAGTTTCATTTTTTAAATGTTAATCTTATACCTAATATTTGCGAAGACATATTTAAATTGCATATTGTTTGCTTTTCGGTTTTATTTTAATAATATACCTACGATTTAATTGGGAATTTTATTTACCGAAAATGTTTTTCTTTTTACGAGTTATAATGGTTTTCTAAGTGCGCCAGTTAGTGTCAGAATTAATAATTTCGAATTAACCTTATTGAGCAAAATGACAGTTTATATAATATACAAAAATATATAGTGAAAAAATTCTCCGAGTCAATATTTTCCGTGGAAATAATCACGATATGCTTCATTTTTGCTGACTCTGGTAAAAGCTTAAGCAAAGTATGCCGCGTGGAAGTGCAAGAGTGCTATCGGTTAGCATATTTTAAAACAAGACACTAGGAGCATGGTGTTTATTTATATCCCAATGCACAGATATCCAACGTTTTAGCGTGCTATTATCCCCTTGTTTTCATTAGTAATCGCGGATTTTTTTAAATACCTTTCCTGACGGTACACCGGACACAACACTTCGAATGCAAAATTCTGTAAATTACAATCAACTTTGAATTCGAACAAATACTCCTTGCTCATTTTGGCACTGAGCCACGCCTGTCGCTTGCTTTGCATGAAGTTTTACAGTCTATTAAAGCGTGTGAAAATAGAAGTAGACCGCAGTCGGATCAGTACCTATTTAGTCTCATCATGCTCCTAGCATCCTGGGTCTCAAGTTATGTTACCGGTTGCACATCTCTAAAAAATGATAAGGAAACATGTACTTGTACGAATTTGGAAATTAGGTTGACATACAGAGTTGAACACAAACGAAATAATAAAAAATCTCACCGAGTAAGTCGCTCAACATCAATTGCGCGTGATCGTCAGTATCCATCAGCCTCCAGAGTATTTCGGCACACAAGTACTCGACGTCCCATATTTGTCCCTCCTGGAAGAAGGTTGTTACCGCCTGAAGTACGACTGTGAAGAATCCGGGCATGACGAGGCTCAATATCAATTCGTAACTCCGCACAGCCCTCTTCGCTTGTCGTCTGTCCGGATCAAACATTCAGAGAAGTTTCAGATTAGTTGACTTGGAATCGGTTTCTGTTTGCTAGCGTCTAGCACTCGACCCTTTAGACGCATTATTCTCATTTTGTAAAATGAGTCTAGCTCTTGAGAGACGGGGCCGAGTTTTTATTGTGATGCTGAACTACTTTGTCTACATTAATGCAGTCATGATAAATTAAACAATTCATACAATTACCAGCGTAAAGTGATTATATTAGTTTTGTCTTTGAAAACAATTTTATTGCATTTTATATTTGTTGTAATTGCATATAATACAAAAGTGTAAGTATGTATAGCATCATGAATTAAAATGAGCAAATTATCGCACTTATTACTGACTTCAGCGTTCGCAGCTCATCAAACGCATAATTTTAGATAATTTCAATGATATACCGGGTGTCCGGTTAAAGTTGGCGACCGGGACTCTTCATCCTCAATCTTCCGGGAAAAAAATCTTCCCATAAAAGTGTCCCCGCTAGGGGCACAATTTTAAAAGAAAATAGACAATCCGCATTTTCTTCAAAAATTCACATGGAAATTTAGGTATCCGTTAGCTTTCTCAAAATCTCCACGTATTTAATACCCTGCAATTTAATTGAATAACTTTTTGATCTAGCTTACGAACGGACTTGTACCTTGACGTAGTTCTAGTAATCCTGGAACGGGTGGGATGGCTAGCGTGCTTCGATGATCTAAAGACCCGAACCATAGGTTTAAACATATTGGAAGGGTCTTTATTTGAGAAGAGACTAAATCAAGTCCATGAAAGGGGGCAGCAGCTCTTTCGGTAATCAGAGTGGCAGAGATCGTGTGGGTCGGTATGGCTCTGTGATACACACTACTGCGATGTGGAAGGCAACGGAAAACCACCACATTATTTTATCCCTAGTACAGCATATGTACCTTAAATTATGATGATGGCACCTTCTGGAGTAAAAAATATTCCGAAGGTAAAATAGTCCCACATTCGGATCTGCGGACGGGGACTGCTTCTGGGGGAGTCATCAGCAATTATAAGTGTAACATTTCACGAGTCGGAACGTGGAAAGTTAGAAGCATGAAACAAGTAGGAAAGTTAGAAAATAAGATGGATAGGTTAGCATTAGACGTGCCTACGACTGCATTGAAATCTCCTACAAATATTAAATTTTCTTGCCCTCTCACAAAATCTGGCGCATATTCAATATCATTATAAATTGCTTCTACGGCCTCATCGCTCATCACTATTAGTGCAGCGTACTTTAATTTAATTTATGATGATGGCACCTCCTGGAGTAAAATATTCCGGAGGTAAAATAGTACCATATTCGGATCTTCGGGCCACATCTTACGAGTCGGAGCGTGGAATGTTAGAAGCATGAAACATGTAGGAAAGTTAGAAGATTTGAAAATTGAGATGGATAGGTTAGCATTAGACGTCATATTGCATAATTCCAAAAATATTCTTTTTCTGTGCGTGCCAAATTAAAATTCCTGTTCATAAAAAGCAATGCTGAAGTAAACCGCAGCGTTAGCAAAAATGTTTAACCTCGGCCGTGCAGAATCGATACTACATGTGTCTTTACTTTTTTTCTTATTGTGTGTCACTTTGAACTCTATATTTTCAAGAGAGCATCGGAGAGTTAGATGCTAGTGCAGGATCACTTGGTAATAACAAAGTGAAAGACAAAGCATAATCAGCAACTTTGAATTTTTTGCGTCCGATTTATACTTTAGTTTTAGCTCTTTCTTCATCAAAATTTTGATTATATTTTTATTAGCTTTCACACCGTTGTTTTCTGTTACAACTTCCATTTAGTTGTAAGCTATTTCTAGTTCTTCCATGTTGAATGCTAACATCGCTTTATCATCCCCGAATTCGAGTGTATTGAACCGTACATCGATTTTAAATCACAAGCTTTATTTCTTACATTGACGATATACAAATAATTATTTACAACTACCTATTTACAATTAATAGTTTTTAGTGATTTGGAACATAAAAGGGTGACAATTTTACAATAACGAACACATAACTTTCAACACAGCATCTTACACATCTTAAAATGCACATAGTCAACTCGTTATCGCCGAATCCTCGAATTCTCAACTTCTATCAGTAGTAGATAAATGACAATACTGGGCCACATCCCTGGCCGAGGCGGTTGACCGCCTCGGCAGGAGGAAGCCGGGCGCCCGTCTTTCTGGCTGAGGAGCGATGGGGCGCTCGAGCCAGCCCGCCGAGGCGGTTGACCGCCTCGGCGGGAGGAAGCCGGGCGCCCGTCTTTTTGGCCGAGGCGATGGGGCGCTCGAGCCAGCCCGCCACGGCGATCGGTTGCTTCAGCGGGTGGAAGCCGGGCCCCCGACTTCTCCAGGTACCATCCACTTCTTCAAGGAAGCCGGGCCCCCGGCTTCTCCAGGTGCCATCCACTTCTTCAGCAGCGACTTCTGCGGCAGCCTCTCTCAGAAGAAGCGAGTGTCATTGCCGAAGAGTGCGCCCCCCAAGCCGCCATTTTGGGCCCCCTTGGTTGTGGCTCAGGCGCCTGCGCCGGGGCTCTGAAAGTACACGTGTTGCTCATTGTTCAGGCCAGTCCATCCAGGTGCCATCAATGACCAGAGGCTGCTGAAGGAGTCCTCGAGTAATGTCTTCAGCAACGACTTCTGCCTCTGGTGTCTTTGGGGCCTTTGTTTGTGGCTCAGGCGCCTGCGCCGGGGCTTAAAAAGTGCGCGTGTTGCTCATTGTTGCGCAATGGAAGAATGTTCTGGAAATGCTGATGCAATAGTACACAGATGTTGCAGAATTAATGTTTTTTCTCGGAAATTCGAACGTTTGCAATTGTTTATACTAAATAAATATTGTTATCAAAGTTTGAGAAAGAAACATGTCCGAAGAGATGTTATAATTGTTTTTATTATGATTAAATATTAATAGCTAAGAACGTTCTAGAAAAACCTTTCAACTTTGCCGATAGGATATGTATATTTGTTTGGTTTGACTCCCACGGTCTGCATGCCAATAAGTGCATGTGCACTTAATATGTTCAAACTCTACAAGATGACCGAGATTATGTTATACCCTGTTGTTTGTATTATTACAATAAAATAAGAACATTTTCGAAGCTTACCGCCAGATAAATAAACAATGCTCAATTGATTGTTTTTTCTGATAACTTCTACATGTTATCAAAATTTAGCAAACTCGGCAAAAACTGCGAAATAAATAGAACGAATCTAATCGCGAGCATTTTATTCAGTAGTTAGTTCAATTGTTCAGTTGATTTCCACGGAATAGGTGCGGTAAAAGTTAGTTTCCCAATATGGATGCGGTAATTAGCCAAGACGATGTTGGGGATATTTCATTGTACCATTTTATCCTGCAAAACTTGCCGGAAAATATAAAAGTAAGTCCATTTGCAGTAATTATTTCTTTTATTGTCCAAGCAGTATGTTAATAAATCTCATTCATAATAGAAGTCATTCATAATAATTTCATTATAAGTAATTAAAAGCATACATATTATCTAATTGTAAACTATTTTCTATATTTAGAACAGACCCAAAATGATAATTTGTGGAAATGTGCCACACATGGCGTCAACAACAACAGAAAATGTGTTATTTTCGGGCCTATTCATGGAGAAAGAAACAACGATAATTTTGTTGGAATCGTGCAGTGAACTTGTGGTCATTTGGGTCAATATTGTAGATCGTAAGTAAAGCATTTAGATTTTTTAATATTCAGTGATAGTAGTGTGAAATTGGGGATTTTTGATTCGCAATTTTAGTAGTGGAAAATTGGGATTTCTGATTCACAATTATTCTAGTGGTGGAAAATTAATTGTTTTTATAATGAATGAATGCATTTCTTTGTTTGTCCGCCCGTTTGTTTGTTTGTTTGTTTGTTTGTTTGTTTGTTTGTTTGTTTACTAGTATAATTTCTCATCTTTGTTTGTTTGTTCGTTTGTTTGTTTGTTTGTGTGTGTGTTTGTTTGTTTGTTTGTTTGTTTGTTTACTAGTATAATTTTTAACTATGATATTTTTCTCTTGTTGCAGCCAACGATGTATAAGCAGCGTCACGAGCTTGATTACACTGTTATATTATTTTAATGAATAAAATGTATTTTAATAGATCATATTATGAACACTATTATATTATTTTAATTGACAAAATGTATTTTAATATAATAAATTATATTATATAATTTACCGTATTCCGTGGAAATCAACTGAACTAATGAATTGATTACTGAATAATACTCACCATTATGTTAGAATATTAATTTGTTGTGTGCTTTTTTCAATAAATGTATGCTAGAAGCGTGATTTTTTGACATTAACAATTAGTACGATGGACACCTCCCCTCCATGACATAAAAACAAAATTCTGGGAAGTCATGTTTACTTAAGTTCTGCCGAATTAAGCATAATGTTATCAGTTCGAATAATTAATGATTATCGAGCAAGATCAAAGACTTTCTCACCGATTTGTTCTGGAACATTCTATTAAACAGCGTTATAAAAATAAACTCATGAGTGTTTAAAGACCCTGTCAAAATAAACATGATTATCAATTCGAAAAATTTATGTTATTTGTTGATAAAGATCAAAGACTTCCTCACCGCTTTGGCACTAAATTAATTCGTAGAAGCCATAAAATTCAAGGTTTCTTCTGGAACTTTCGATTAACAAGGAGATAAGACGTGACACTTACATAAATTATTTGCACACGGCACTCAATTAATTCTTAGAAGCGATAAAATTCAAGGTTTCTTCTGGAACTTTCGATTAACAAGGAGATAAGGCGTGACACGCACATAAATTATTTGCACACGGCACTCAATTAATTCTTAGAAGCGATAAAATTCAAGGTTTCTTCTGGAACAAGGAGATAAGACGTGACACATACATAAATTATTTGCACGCGGCACTAAAGTAATTCTTAGAATTGATAACACTCAAGGATTCTTCTGGAATGTTCTGCGAAGATAAGAATCTGTATAAATAGAGCGAGATTGGGTGGCATCAGCCAGTTGTTTTATGACCGTTCTATAGTAATAAAGCAGTGTTGACATTACGTTTTGAGTTTCAACAAAGGACATAATATTTTGTGGTGCGAGTGATTAGGCAGTATTGACGATGGAATCGCAATCTGAAATACAGACACTTTCATCAGATATGGTGAAAAAATTATTTGAAGTAAGTTTGTTTTCTTTGTTTCCACATATTTTTGCATGCGCTAATTCGAATAATAATTGACAGGTATGTGCTAATAAAAGGAGTTTGTCTGTGGAACAAATTCATTCTTTTTCGAAGATATGTAAGCGCATGCTCAGGACCCACTATAAATATTTGAAAACTGGTGATAAACTTACTCTCGGTCAGCGCAGACATGTAGAGTGCAACATATCAAATATTAAAGTGTGTTTAAATATAATACAAAACCAGAGGCACTTGGGTTCTGGAATTGCATCAAATTCAAATAAGAAGCGTTCTGGTCGAATTATTTGGAGAGACATCGCTTCGGCTTTTACCAGTAGAATAAGGACCGGTTTAATAATCAATAAGCGTCATACTGATCCAGATGCGTTCATTGAAGATTGTTACCATCTCATTAAGACGCGACTAAAGAATATATTAAAGAGAGAGGCTGCAGCAAAGGTCAACTTTAGCCTTTGTTGCACATTTAAACTATGTGGACAAGGAGAGACTGCGGCTGAAGAGTGCAAATATTTTAATTCCAGCAATACAATAGTTACCGCTTCGTCTTTCTCTGATTCGTCCGAGATGGCAAATTGGTACAAGGAAGTAACGGATAAACTTAAAACCAAGGTACGTAATCAACTTATAATCTTAAGAGACCATATAGTTATTGATGTGTAAACATCTTAGTTCTCGGTAGTAGAACATCCTACATCGCTAATTATTTGAAAACAGTAGTCTAATCTAGGCCTTCAACTACGGAAAACTATGTGATGTGGGGTATCAAATTAAAGGACTCGACGAGGGGGATCGGAATATGGGGGTGGTTTGCTTTAAAGGCTTGACTACTATATAAAATGTTTCTTATTGTTTCATTATAAGCGTACATTTTCATGAAACCAATGCGCGACCTCATCTTCACAATTCAAAACGATGCGAGCTCACTTGTTTACAAATCAATTCTTGTGTGTGCCGTGTCACTAACATTTGTTGTTCATACTATTGCAGCTAGTGGAATTTTCTGCGAAAAACAGTGGCTGGTCCTTCACCCAAGTCATTTCGTTGGCCGTAAATATTAATAAATACAATCCACTGCGTGGTGGAACGTCCAGCTATTTACCACTGCCAGAAGTAATAGCTGTACGGAAGGCTGTCATCAATGTACGTAATACAGATATGGCTTGTTTCTTCCACGCTGGAGTTTGTGCGATCTATCCCGCAAAGGAACATAGTTATCGAGTGTCAAGTTATCCAAAGTATACGAATGTTTTGGACACCACAGGTATTTCCATTCCGGTGAAATTGACAGACATTTCCAAGTTTGAAAGACAGAATAACATATCTATTAATGTGTTTGGATTAGACAATAAGTGTAACGTAATTGGTCCTTTGTATTATACCGAGGAGAAACGGGAAAGGCATGTGAATTTATTATACATTACGAATGAGAATAATAGCATAGGGCATTACGCATGGATTAAAAATATGTCGCGTCTATGCTCACCTCAGTTTTCACGACACGACGGTCGGATTCACGTTTGCGATCGGTGTTTAGTCACCTTTTATTCCTTAGAAAAGTACGATAGACATATGCCAGATTGCTCGGCAAAAAAATCTCACGTCAAAATTACGCTACCAACGGAGGGGAATAATGACATTTTGCAATTTCAAAATTATTGGTTTAAAGAGCCGGTGCCCTTCCTCATCGTCTGTGATTTTGAAGCATTCACCCGCCCAATTTCCGCATGTAAAAATGATCCCGACATTTCGAGTACGCTTGCATATCAGAAACACGAGCCGTATAGCGTTGCCTTTTACCTGATTTGTAACTATGACGATAGCCTGTCAAGGTTTGAGATTTATCGCGGAAAAGATTGCGTCAGCTGGTTTGTTTCGAAACTTCGAGAAATACCTGCGGTTATAGAGCCAATAGTGACCGGAGACGTGGGTATGGAACCATTGAATGACATCCAGCTGCGTGAATTTCAAACGTGCAACATTTGCCACATGTGCGAGAAACCTTTTGGTTTACTGGAAGAGCGAGTGAAAGATCACGATCACATAACGGGGAAGTACCGGGGACCTGCGCATGCGCAATGCAATTTGCTATATCGAACTTGCAGATTCGTACCCGTATTATTTCACAATTTGAGCGGTTACGACGGACATTTAATCATAAAGGAGTTGGCCTACGACACGGAACCAATTGATCTACTGCCCATAACGATGGAAAATTACATTTCGTTTTCGAAAAAGATGGGTGGGGTTAAAATGCGCTTTTTAGACTCGTATCGTTTCATACCATCGTCCTTAGAGAAATTGGCGCAGAATTTGAATCCAAACGAGTACAGCGTAACCAGAAGATACTTTTCCAATCCGGAAAATTTACAGTTGATTTGTAGGAAGGGGGTGTTCCCATATGATTACGTGAACTCGTGGGAACGTCTGGAAGAAACCGAACTCCCACCGAAGAATGCTTTTTACAGTAAACTCAACGACAGCGACATTACGGAAGAGGACTATGCACATGCGCAGAAGGTTTGGCGGACATTTGGTTGTCAGACTCTAGCAGACTACTCCGACATCTACCTCAAACTGGACACATTAATTCTGACAGATGTAGTGAATAAATTTCGTTCCGTGTGTTTGGAAACGTATTCGTTGGATCCATTTCACTGTTTCACTTTAGCGGGATACACGTTTCAAGCAATGCTCAAGATGACAAAGGTCAAACTCGAACTGCTGACAGACGTGGAAATGATAAATTTTTTCGAACGTTCACTGAGAGGAGGAGTGGTTGTGGCAAACAAGAAATTTTCTAGAGCGAATAACAAATATATGAAAAATTTTGATCCGTCGATACCGTCTAAATTTCTCTTCTACATAGATGCAAACAATCTGTACGGACACAGTTTGTCACAACCGCTGCCGTACGGAGGGTTTGCGTGGTTGGAGGACAGTGAGATTGCCGTGATCGAGCAACAGCTATTGGAGAAAAAATACACCTTATTCGAAGGGGATCAAGAGTATGGGTATGCGCTAGAGGTGGATCTGGAGTATCCGGAAACAATACATGACCATCACGCGGACTTCCCCTTCTGCTCAGAACATCGCACATCAGACCTATCCAACCAATCGAAACTGATGCTAACCCTTCACGATAAATCTCGATACGTTATCCATTATAGAAATCTACAGCAATGTTTAAATCACGGTTTACTGTTAAAAAAGGTCCACAGAGTTTTGCGATTTAAGCAGTCTAAATGGCTCAAACCGTACATAGATCTGAACACGAAATTACGAACAGAGTCCAAGGATGAATTTGAAAAGGATCAGTACAAATTCATGAATAATGCAGTGTATGGGAAAACAATTGAAAATATTAGGAAACGGCGCGACATCAAATTGGTGACGCGTTGGGATGGTAATTGTGGCGCGTCGTCTCTGATAGCAAAACCCAATTTTAAGAACTGCGTGATATTTTCGGAGAACTTGGTGGCCATTGAATTACAAAAGACAGAAATAGTCTTCAATAAGCCAATCTATGTGGGATTTTGCGTGTTGGAGTTGGCAAAAGAACTGATGTACAAATTTCACTACGACTATGTAAAAGAACACAAAAATTTAAATGCCTAGCTTTGTTACACGGATACGGACAGTTTTATTTACGAGTGCTGCACTGACGACTTGTACGAAATAATTAGAGCCGATGCGAAGGATCATTTTGACACTTCCGGCTATCCCCCAGGGAATCCCTACAATATTCCGCCGGTAAACAAAAAAGTCATTGGCAAGTTCAAGCATGAATTGGATGGTAAAATTATTACAGAGTTGGTAGCACTAAAACCGAAAATGTACTCTATTCTGTGCGAGGATGACGCTATTGAAATTAAAAAATCCAAGGGAATCGGCCGTTCAGCAGTCAAGGAGTTGACGCATAACGACTATAAACGAGTATTATTTGGCAATTTGAAACTTCAGGCCACCTTTAATTCGATTCGATCGAAAAATCACGAGCTCTATTCGTACGAGATTAGCAAGAAAAGTTTGTGTGCCGAAGATGACAAACGCCACACGCTCGATGATGGTGTAAACACACTACCTCTCGGGCACTATAGTATTATGGACCAGAATAGTTTGTAAATAAACGCATGTATTTGATAAATTATCTATATTTTCAATAAAAATGTTCTATGTAAACAACTCCTGTTTTATTTATTACAAGTCACCCTTATCTATCCACGAATTGTGTGAGTCATCAAATCCGAGCCACTTCACAAACATGCGATCGCCCCTCCTTCGCAATACCTTCTCCACCAGGTATGTGTTGGGGTAATTGGTCTTCAGGAGCTCTTGTTCGTAGAAACATCCCCGAATCGGTTGCCCTTGGTAATCTTCAAGATGGTACGTGGTTGGGTTCGTATGCTTCACCTTGACGATGGTGAACACCTCGGTGGTGTAGTTTGGAGTGTACCCCTTGCTGAAGACGTGCTTATACTTTGAAATGCGCACCTTGTCCCACGGCTTAAACTTTGTCTGCACCCTGACCGCTGCCGCCGCTCCAAAATTGAGTTTCGTATCCTTTGTGACATCAGCGGGGCGCATTCCCGTCACAGAATGCACTGTTTTGTTGTACTCGTCGACCAGTTGAGGCAGAATGTGGAGCCATCTGTGGTTGCCCTGTAAACTGAACAGTCTCCACATCTTCTCCTTGATGGTTCTGTTCCAGCGTGCCACGCAACTCGCCTTCTTCTCCGTGAACGTGGAGTAATGATTAATGCCGTGCTCAGTCATCAGAGCCTTGAAGCGTGCGTTAAAGAACTCCTTGCCGTCGTCGGTCTGCAAATTCTTCGGTGATCGTTGTCGTTGCAGCAGAGGGGCGAACGCTTGCACCACATCCGATGCCGTCTTCGTCTTTAGTGGCACCGCCCACCCGTACTTGGAGTACGTGTCCAACACCATGAGAATGTACTTGTAGTTGCGATTCACCTTCGCGTACGGGATCATCTCCACCAGATACGCTTGCCAGAGGTCGTCGAAACCGCGGATTATCACCTTGCGCCTCGGGAAGTTTCGTCGTGCGGGTTTGTGTAACTCGGCAATCAGCCCCTTCTTCTCAATCATTCCCCCACCAAATATTTGTCGTTTTGCAATTGCGCCAAACCTAATTCTAGCGCGTGCAGTCTATCACTGTGTTCGCGAAACAGCAACGCTACACTATCTCTGACCTTTTCCAGGTCTTGCTCGACTATTTCTAGTTTCCGGCCGAGAGGGGCCACCGCTCCTGTACGCACCGCGTGATCAATTGACAGTCCCAGTGCTGCAAATAAACTGTCCACGTAAGCTTTATTGGTAGCGTCGGGGTCTTCGATTGCGTTAGCAACATTGGTCAGACGCTTGTTGTCTATGTTATAGTCCCCGGACTGGGTCAGCAGGAAACCAACTCCAGGCGATCCGCGCAGAACAAACGCCTGCGAAGATGCTTTCTTGGATCGTCCAACCAGCTGTCGTCCGAACTTGTCCACGGACATGATTGAGGCTCGCGCTGCTGCTGCTGCTCCCCTTCTTATACTATAACCCCCTCCTCCATAAGCTCTTCCACAATAGACGCAATCTCGTTGCCGTGTGAGGTGTTGCCGGCCGCTCTGGAGGCATGCAGCAAGTACAAACGTTGAACCAGTTCATTTATGTCATTCCAATACACGTACTCGCTGTTTTTATCTGTGACGCGCATCAACAGTCCAACACCACCACCACCACCACCACCCTCCTTTGTAAACCGTTTGATGATGCTCTTGTACTTGGTGCTGTTGGTGCCCCGAGTACGAGCTTCATCCCTATAGCCCACCTTGTGAGCATTCGTGGCCAGTATTATGTTCTTGTACACGTTCAAATCACGCTTGGTGTAATTGTGCGGGTCTTTGTAGAAGAGCAGCTCGTAGAGACCGCTGGTGCCCGGATACCGTTTGTCCTGCACGTAGACATCGTCGTCGACAAACTGAATGGCCGAGTTTCCAATCATGAACGAGTCGTAGTCATCGCCGGCTTGTCTTCTGACTCCGTACACGGTGTCCAAATCTCTGCGATTTTCATTGCGCAGCAGTCTCTCAATGTGCGGGCTGACCTTGGGACCGGGCATCGTAGGTGTAGGCGGCGGAGTTTTGTCATCGAAAGAGGGCGCTGCTGCCGCTTCACCGTCCAGATCGATGAGGTCGTTGGCGAAACTAGGGGGCTGCGTCAGCGCGGGCGTTAGCGTTGAGGGTTCCTTGAGAGAGTCCAGTTTGCGGATCATTTCTTGCAGCGGTTCGGTGAGCGGTTGGAAGCGTCGTCTCAGGCGCTCCTCGGCACTCGTTTGGATCGACTTGAGCGAGCGGTACTTGCGTCGAATGGCGTCAGCTGATTTGATAATCTCTTTGCTAAGCATCCGATCCTTTTTTCTCTTCCTATTCTTGTTTGTGTCAGCAGCCATGATGTTAGCGAATACAGCTGTCTGTGTCAACAGCTTCCCTTTTATATGATCAGGTACTGATCGAAGCCCCTCCTGTACCGCCCTTGATTCATATCGCTGTCCTTGTCTATCGCCAGGAATCCGTACTTGGATGTCCAGCATGCGGCGCACGCTGAACGAAACACCGACCAGTCCATGTCGGTGTTCACGTGATCGTTGTACACGTGACGTAGGTTCAAGTCGTCCTGCTTGAAGAGGATCAGAAAGTTGACGTTGTCGCGTATCAGGTGTTTGGGGATGTGCGTGTACGTCTGACAGAGGTAGAAGCAGTCTGTGGACTTGTGTCTCCCCATGGCGAAATAGTCGCGCATAACGTTCTGCTTGTCGCAGGCCACGTCGTCAAAGATGAACACGGAATTGGGCAGGGCGTTCTCGGGTGGCACGAAGTCCGCGCAATCTCCGTAGGCAAAGTAGCCGACACCCGGCACCGCCCGCAGTATCTCCCCCAGCAGTTGGTACTTTGGTTGGTACAGGGACTTGGAGTAGACGTAGACGTTCTCGAAACGCAACCCGTTCGGTGCGCACAGCAGCGACAAAATCAAATTCGTTTTGCCACAGTTCGAGGGACCGCAGATGATGGATCTCACGGTGTCGGGGAAGAGGAGTCCGTGTTTGAGTCTCTTGTTGGCGGGTGGCTCGAAGCCTGCGCCGCATACATTCATGAGCGGTAAACTCTCCGATTGTTTCACGAACTTCATCGTCGTCGAACTAGTATATATAGACGCGTCGAAACCTTTTATACTCCAGTCAGTATGTCTCCGACAGTCAAACCACTTCGACGACGACGACAACCACGCAAGGGGAAAGGACTCTTAAACGATTTGATTGGAAAACTGCCGGTGGAATTGCACCTGCCCGGTTACAACTTCTGTGGTCCAGGTACAAAACTTAAGGAGCGATTGGCAAGAGGTGATCGGGGCATAAATCCCACGGACGAAGCGTGCAGATCCCACGACATTGCCTACTCGCAATCGAAGGAGCTCGCGAAACGACACGAAGCTGACCGAAGACTGGCGGACAGTGCGTGGCACAGGGTTTTGGCAAAGGACGCATCTCTGGGTGAACGTGCAGCCGCTTGGGCCATAACTAACGCAATGAAAGCTAAAGTCAAGTTGGGTATGGGTGTCGGCACCAAGAAGAAGAAGACGGTCAAAGATCGTAATTCGGTCGGCAGAGTGACGAGAGAGGCGCGAGCTGCAGTGAAGAACACCAAGGATACGGTTATGGCGGTGAACAGAGCCCTGGCAGCGGCTAAGCAAGTAATTCGACGCAAAGAGAGGAAGCCGTTGCCGCGCGTCATCCCGGTGCCGAAGACTGGTGGAATATTACCCCTGATACCAATTTTTGCGGGTCTATCGGCTCTCCGTGCGCTAGCTGGAGGGGCGGCAGGTGTAGCTAAGGCAGTGAACGATGCTTCACAGGCCCGAAAAGAGCTAGGCGAACATCAACCCCACAATCAGACCATGGAGGCCATTGCTATGGGTAAACCGGGAAGCGGACTCTCTCTGAAACCATACCGCAAAGGCTTGGGTCTGTACTTGGCGCCGGCAAAAAACCGCTACTGAGGCTACCGAGAAGACCACTCACCGACATCGATCTAAACAAGTACGCTTCAATCGATCTGAAAATTCCCCACTTCCGGGGAATGTTCATGCGCAACGGCTTGCCCGCGGGGAAACCCAAACGCAACGAGTCAGCTATCGTCAATTTGGATGACGCAAGCGGTCCTGGCACCCACTGGGTAGCGTACATAAAGCGAAGGTCGCGCGTCCTCTACTTTGACAGTTTTGGCAACCTGCGACCGCCCGCAGAACTCTTTAAATACCTCGGTAGCCGCACCACCACCATACAGTACAATCACGACTGGGAGCAGAGCTTCAACTCACCCATCTGTGGACACCTGTGCTTAAAGTTTTTGTACAACAACGGCGGATCATGACCACCACCAAGTCTCTGACGGTGTCGTTGACGGGAAACAGTTCGGTCTTGAGCAGCAATTTTTTCCCACCTATCGAATTGGAGGACGGCAACTACGTGCTGGGGCTTGTACTGTTCCAAACCTTCAACTCGGTGCCGAACGTGGACGAATCAAACAATAAGTTCTATTATGGTAGCGGTGACGCGGAACTCGTCATACCCACTGGTTCATATGAGATCGAAGACCTGAACGAGTACCTGCGCAACAATTTACCCTCGGGTGATATCAGCTTTATTCTGCGCGCCAACAACAGCACCCTGAAGTGCGAAATTAAATTCGGGAAACAGATAAACTTTGACAGAGACAACTGTTTGGCTTCTCTGCTTGGATTCAATAGACGCATACTTGCACCGAATAGATGGCACGAGTCGGACTTGCCAGTCAGCATACTGAAAGTGGACGTGATACGCGTAGAGTGCAACATCACCATCGGATCGTACGTAAATGGTAACTTAGTCCGCACCGTACACGAATTTTTCCCCCTCGTGCCGCCCGGTTACAAGATTGTTGAGGTGCCCAGCAACGTAATATTCCTGCCCATCACTCTCAACAGTATAGACAACGTGACGGTGCGCATTGTCGATCAAAACGGCACACTGGTGAATTTTCGCGGTGAAGAGATAATTGTCCGGTTGCACATAAAGAGACTATAAATAGCGAGGGAGGACACTCGCGTGGGCGCATTAAAGCGAGCATTATGGGCATAGCCTTTCGAAACAGGTATATAAGCGGGTACGTTGTTGGAACGGGCATCACTTGTGATTCAGAGCAGCAGCAGCAACAGCAGACAAGCAACAGTCCAGCTGTACACCACGCGAACAAAGCTCATCGACAAATCCGTCAGCTTAGCACTGATAGCAAAGCAATATTGACGTCCCTGGGATATCGACTGAAACAAAGGAGGAAGAGGACTTGAGTACCAAGAAGAGTTTGTTGTGGGCTTGGTTGAAGGGTATATTTACTTCTCACTGTCTTACGTCATCGGTCTGTCACGTGAACTTTATTGAAGATGACAAACATAAACGTGGATACTTTTCGTGTTCTGGGCGGTGCTGTTTTGGACGAGTCCGCACGGCGCGTAGAGGTGCACGTGCATCAACCGTACGTGTCAACGACATTCAACGCCAACGATGAAATACGCATACCAGTCCAGCAACAGGACGCCTACATACTACCGCATCTCAGTTGCATCTACATGGAAGGTAGATTCGTGACGGGTGAGGGTGAGGGCGCCGCTGCCGCTCTCACAAACAACGCTTTCACTTTCCTGCTGGACGACGTCCGCTACGAAATCAACGGAGTGGAGGTGGATCGAACGAAGAACGTGGGCATCACGAGCACATTAAAGGGTATAGCTTCTCTGAATGAGGGTGAGGCGCGTGCGCTGGAGAATGCCGGCTGGACGACGACCGGTGATGCGCCGACCCATGTACTTGACGCGAACGGAAACTTTAACGTGTGCATCCCGGGAAGAATCCTACTCGGATTCCTAGAAGACTACCACAAGGTGCTGTTGAATGTGCGTCACGAGCTCATTCTGAATCGCTCGAAGAGCGATAGGAACGCCTTCGTGGGTAACGCAGCAAACACCAGGATCGAGTTGAGCAAGGTGCATTGGAGGGTACCGTATGTCTACCCCTCCGATCTGGAACGTCTAAATCTCCTCAAGATCATCGAAGACGAGAGAACGCTTCAACTGTGCTTTCGCAGCTGGGAACTTTACGAGTATCCGCTGTTGCCGCAAGCGACGAAACAGACGTGGGCAATCAAGACCGCAACACACTTGGAGAAACCGCGTTACGTCATTGTGGCCTTCCAGACGAATCGCAAGGGCAATGCGATCACGGACTCGAGCCAGTTTGACCACTGCAATCTGACAAACATCAAACTACATCTGAACTCTGAGTCGTTCCCCTACGAGAATCTCAATTTGGATTTCGCCACCGGGAAATACGCCTTACTGTATGAGATGTACGAGAACTTTCAGTGCTCGTACTATGGAAAAGTTGGCGAGCCGCTATACGGCAGGGAGCAGTTCAAGAATCGCGCCCCACTCGCAGTCATTGACGCATCAAAACAGTCGGAAAGCATCAAGTCCGGTCCTGTGGACATTCGTCTGGAATTTGAGTCGAGCGAAAATTTCCCCGCCAACACAACCGCCTACTGTCTCATCCTGCATGACCGCATCGTCGAGTATACCCCCTCCACCGGCTCTGTCAAACGACTGGTATAAAAGTCGCACAAGCACATCGTGCGCGTTGGGTTTGTTCGCATGTCAACCATGGAGTACGTCGCAGACGTTCAGGGTTTCATGATTGCAGTCGGTGAATTCATATTCAAAGAAGTTTCACTCATTGCGCTGAATCATCGGGGCGGCGGCGGCAGCAACTACCACTGGGTATTCAAGCCACCATTCGACTTGAACCAGTTGAGGGAGTGTGACAGACGTCAAGCTCATTGGTTGACACGTTTCTACCACGGCTTGAGCTGGAATTGCGGCACGGAGAACTACGACGACATCCGATCGAAGTTAAAGTCATCGGTGGCCGATTGTGATAGGATCTACGTGAAGGGTAAAGATAAAGTGTCTTGGTTGAAAAACGTGCTTCCCGACAACGTTGAGTGTTTCGACTTGGATTCGCTCAACTGCTGCCCCTCGCTAAAGAAACTTCGAGAAGAAAATTCCCGTGTTATTGAACCTTGCATTCAGCATTACGCAAACAGCAGCGCCATCTGTTCCTAAGTTAACGCTCAACTGCTGCGGAACTGGATCCTGAAATACCTGGAACCGCCAGAATTGCAAGAACATCAACCAGAAGAGCAAACTTTAACTCTGCGAAAACGTGTGGGGAAAGCCATTGGCAAGTTCTTTAACAATGGTGAGCATTTACTGCTAATGGATCCCACACACATAACCGAACTGCCCAAGGAATTCCTAGAATATTACGTACATCCGTCAGACTTACGCAGATGTGTCGAACTGGGTATGTTAACCGAAGAGCAGAAGAAAAATATAAGTTCTCATGCATACACTTATTGCTACCATCACTGGGGATTCGAGTCAACAACATATGATTGCGACACTATTGATGGTCCTCCACCACTACAGAAAGACTGCCAGTTTTGTAAAACAGGAAAAGATTAAACCTTTTAATATATTCTCATTATTTGTTTATAGGTTAAATATGTTTATCGTTATAGTAAATGCATGCTTACTATTTATACAAATTGTAGTTATTGTTTTAATTATATTGGCGTAAAAATATAAATTCAACAGTTTTTTATTTTCCTTCAAAACTTAGAACGTATTCTGGTAAACACGAAGAAGGAGAAAAAACATTAATTCTGCAACATCTGTGTACTATTGCATCAGCATTTCCAGAACATTCTTCCATTGCGCAACAATGAGCAACACGCGCACTTTTTAAGCCCCGGCGCAGGCGCCTGAGCCACAACCAAAGGCCCCAAAGACACCAGAGGCAGAAGTCGTTGCTGAAGACATTACTCGAGGACTCCTTCAGCAGCCTCTGGTCATTGATGGCACCTGGATGGACTGGCCTGAACAATGAGCAACACGTGTACTTTCAGAGCCCCGGCGCAGGCGCCTGAGCCACAACCAAGGGGGCCCAAAATGGCGGCTTGGGGGGCGCACTCTTCGGCAATGACACTCGCTTCTTCTGAGAGAGGCTGCCGCAGAAGTCGCTGCTGAAGAAGTGGATGGCACCTGGAGAAGCCGGGGGCCCGGCTTCCTTGAAGAAGTGGATGGTACCTGGAGAAGTCGGGGGCCCGGCTTCCACCCGCTGAAGCAACCGATCGCCGCGGCGGGCTGGCTCGAGCGCCCCATCGCCTCGACCAAAAAGACGGGCGCCCGGCTTCCTCCCGCCGAGGCGGTCAACCGCCTCGGCGGGCTGGCTCGAGCGCCCCATCGCTCCTCAGCCAGAAAGACGGGCGCCCGGCTTCCTCCTGCCGAGGCGGTCAACCGCCTCGGCCAGGGATGTGGCCCAGTATTGTCATTTATCTACTACTTCTATCGCTTAATAATAATAATAATAATAATTTTATTTCCCAAAAAGTAATCCAACATAATAACATTAAACAAAACAAGAAAAAATACAAATGAATACAAGTTGACACTTAGGCATGCATCACAAAGCCCTGGAGAGCATTAGGAAGCATTCGATATCAATTTAAAAACTAGGCTGTAGTTCCATAACAATCACGAATATTCGACCACCAGAACAGTTCTAAAATGAATTAGCGTCATCCAGTGTAAATAATAGAGCAGTACACAATAAAGCGATTCATGGTCATAAAGCACCACACTTGCCGTTAGCTTACAAAGTGTAAAACAAACATGTCTCCCATAAGAGAAAATTAAGTTTATGCTGGCCTGACCGAAACGAAATCGAGCTACACGGCAAAAACGAGAAGAACATTTTTTTGTTTTCGGCCATAACTCGTATACCGTTTGAAATATATCAGATTTCCCAATGGCATATTAACGAGCAGCAAATTCTGTAAAAGTTCCGAATTTAACCCTACGATTTCGAAAAAGCGAGATCCCATTAGTGGCCCTCGAATTTGAATCATCCTGTCGAATTTCTGGAAAAAATACTGTCTTAAAAATTTTTAAATCATAATGAGAAGCTGTGACGAAAAACGTAACATTAAAATTTTATGAAGAATCAGACACAAAAATATTCCAAAGACGAGAACTAGCCAACAAAATTGGAAATGAAATATATTATTAGAACACTCCTGATATAATTGATAGCACGATTGAAAATATTTTAGCAGATAGAATTTTCAAAATGAACTGGAGTTACTCAAAACATTTCTCTCGCTCCTCTGCATCTGTCTAAATCTTCAAAAACAAGTGTCGATGACACCAGAAATATCAATTTTAGGCAGAAACTATTATTTTATAAAACCTTGTCCAAAACTGCAATGAAATATACGAGGGATCGTTCAAAAATTTAAAGTTAAATGCTGCGCAGAAGAAATGGGAGAATTTAACACAATGAAAACCAAAACTAAAGGAGAGTATGTACCTCATAATAGTATATTATACACGAGTTTATAATGAATGCTATTATTACCGAGGATGAAGTTTACAACACGAGCGAGCGAAGCGAGCGAGTTTTGTAATCATCCGACATACAGACTGTCCCATTTCTTCTGCGCAGCACTTTACTTTGGTTTTAAACGGAACACCTGTATATTATTTCATTTTCTAATGCCTTTTCGAATTTAACGATTGTTTCACATTAAAAATCGTAATTTTTGAAATTTTATCAATTGAAACTTTAAAACGGTAAGAGATATTGAAAAATGGCTTAAAAACTAGGAAAGGAACATGCATGTTCCTATCGTATGTTCCTATCCTAGTTTTCAATCCTCTGTCAAATGGGGCTAGAAAATAATGCTTCCTGATTGGTCAAAAATTACAAAACATTACCAATCAGTTTAGGGCAAGTCAGCAGTAGTTTCCAATCCAGTTATAAAGGATTAAAAATTAGGACAGTGAGATGTAAGTTATTTTTAAATATCTCGTACCACTTCTAAGATATAATTGATAAAATTTGGAAAATTGCATTACTTAACGTCAAATAACACCGAAACGGTGGGAGTTAGACCAAAGGTGTTGCGAAAAAGAAATGGGACAGCCTGTATAGGTGAAAATAATTTTAAAGCAATATTCGCCAATATTCCGCAGTTAGAGATATTTTGGTTCATAAACAAAATGAAAGTATAAAACCCTAGATAACAAAACGTATATTGTGTGGTCTAATAAAGGAAAGGCGAAAATATAAAAATAGGTTAGATGGAAGAGGAAAACAAAGATATACGGCGATCCAGTGGGAAATTATTCGGAAATGTAGGAAGGCGAAAGAGCAATGGATCTATAATAAATGCAAAGAAGTGGAAGATAAGTTCCAAGTGGGAAAGACTGATGAAGCATATAAAATAATTAGGAAAAATTTTAGAGAAATTGGATCTACTATCAAAAACATTAGAAATGAGGCAGAAGATATCTTAATTGGAAGTGGAGAGAAGGCAGATAGGTGGAAAGAATATTTGGGAAACTTATATGCAGGACAGGAAGAACGAGATATATTAGAAGGGAAAGCAGTGTAGAGAGTATAACAAAGTGTCCTATACCTAATGAGAGAAGGGTTTAAGCTAGCACTATAAAGTTTAAGAAACAATAAAGCACCAGGTATACAGGTAATTTTTGACCGTCTATTAGAAGTATCTGGAGAACTAAAAAATATATTGATTTGAAATTTTGGCTGTGGGCGTAATCGGGCCGGATCTATTTAATGGAAATATTTTCAAAATGGTGTCATTTCCGGGAATACAGGAAGTTAACACCAACTTTGTTATCTTAAATGGAATGCTAAAATTTTCTATTTTTTTAATGGTAATTCAGTGCAGGTTTGCTATGTCTAAAATTAATATTTTCGGAGATATACATTTTTTTTCAATATTTTGACAGTTGTGGTAGATTATGTAAGAATTAATATCTCTATAACGTCTAGCAGCAAAATGTTCGATTTTTTATGGTGGCAAGACGAGGTGTTGGAATTGCTACAGGCAAACACATTTTAAAAATCTATTACATAAAATTTTCTAATCAACGACATAATATGTCGATCACACAAAAGTAGCAAAAAGTCATTTTTCTTAAATAGAATGATACCTATTTAAAGAAACCAATTAGTAAAGGGAAAAAATGCGCATTTAACAATGAGTACATCTACATCCCTCCAAATCGTGAACTCGTCGCAGAAGGACTTCAGGATCTTTTACAACAACTGCCAAAACCGTGTATAATCCTAGGAGATTTTAACGCCCACAATATATTATGGGGTTCAGAAAAAGACCAACCACAGGGGTAGAGAAATGGACAAATTCATAAACCAAGCTAACCTCACCGCACTGAATTCCGGGGAGATGACAAGATTTAACTCCTGCTCTGGCACATTTTCTGCCATCGACCTTACTCTGAGCGACGCCACAATAACACAGCTCCTGCAGTGGGAACTGTATCCCTATATTAACGGCAGTGACCACTACCCCATAAAAATTAAAGAATTCTTAACCGAATCAGATGTAGAAAACGTACAGACTGAAGGCAGAAGAAGACCGACGAAACTTCGACGGCTCTGAAATTCAAAGATGTAGATCTCATGACCAATTATCTGGCAGGAACTGTAGTATATTACGATGTCTTTAAGTTGGTGTTTTTAGGTTGGTATTAAGCGAAGTTAAGTTAGTTTCATATCATGTAACTGTAATGTTTCGTTGTTTGAGTTAATTAATAAAACTATTAAAAATCCAGATCATCTCACTATTTGGCTACCTTAGATATTACATTTTATGACGACGAGAAAACTGGTGAAGAGTGCTGTTAAATATTTCACGGCAATTTAAAAATTTATCGAAAAACAAAAGTTGAGCACGTGCAAGCTAACCTAACTTTTCTTTTTTGGGTAAGAAGTCACCAAGAATTGTTAAAAATGGCCAATATTACAGTGGTTAATACCGGCAATGTGGCGAGCTTAAATATTTTTAAAGTAGGAGATGTCTGGGAAATTTTTAACGAACGATTGGAGCAGTTCCTAACAACGAACAGGGTTGAAAAAGACCGCAAGGTATCGGTTTTATTAACTTCAATTATCGAAGAAGTTTACAGGGTGTTAAAAAACATTTGCTACCCTAATAAACCTAGTTCAAGATCTTTTGAGATGCTGACTCAATTATTGGAAAGTCAATTTAAGCCGGAGGTTTCGATTTATTGTCGACGCATTCAATTTGATTTACTTAGTCAGAAAGATGAGAGTGGTGAATGAATGGTATGCCAGTGTCACACGTACTGCAGCTGAATGTGATTTCGGTGGGGTTTTAGAAATCCGTGTTCTCGACAAATTTGTTACAGGAATGAAACAAGGTCCGATTTTAGACAGGTTATGCGAGGAGAGCATTACAAAAAGCTTACGGGACATGGTAGAATTGGCTCAAGTAAAGGAGGCTACATTACGAGAATCTAAGGCTGTTCAAGACGTAAAGAGAATTCAGAACGTAGCAGCAAGAAGCACTACTTCAGGATATCGTAAGGACAGGCCGAAAGAGCAATTTTCACAGACAGGAAAAAGAGAAAATCAGAAGGTCGGTGAGAAAAATTTATGTTTTTACTGTGCTGAAAGTGATCATGATTTTAAAAGATGCAAATTTAGAAAACATACATGTTCAAAATGTAAAAAGAAAGGTCATATAGCTAAAGCTTGTCAAATTAGAGTAGAAAGAAATAATTGTGTAGAGGAGTCTGAAGAGGTTGGTCAAGTTGATTTTTTCAATGTTGATATATTTAATTTGAATGAAGCTAATAGTTATATAGCACCTATTGCAATAAGAATTGATGTTAATCAAACGCCTTTGTTGATGGAGGTAGATACTAGAGCAGGTTTATCGTGTTTACCCTATGAAATTTATAAATAGTATTTTTCTAAGGTTGCAATAAAGCCTTCATCTGTTTTGATTAAGGTCTATCATGGACCAGTAGTAGTACCCAAAGGACAGGTAGAATTAGATGTTACAGTAAAGGGGTGAACAAGAAAGTGTAGATTTCTAATCGTAGAATGGGCAAGTAAATGCTTACTAGGTAGAGATATTTGGAGCGAATTCGGGTTTACTTTAAATAAGGATAATGAGGTATTTTTGAAAAATAAAAAGGTTAATGACCTCAATTCTATTGACCATACAAGTGTTCAAAATTCCAATTTGCAAAAAGTTCTAAGTAGCTTTCCAGATCTTTTTAAAGGTGAGTTAGGTACTTACAAATTTGAGAAAGTTACGTAATCTGCAGTGACTCTCTAAGCTCAATTTATTCTCACCATCCAACAACTATACCCGGCTAAAGCTCTAGCAAAAATGGTCACCTGCCTCACTAAAACAGCCACCCAGATGTACGTGCCATCCCACATTGGGATCAGGGGGAATGAGGTTGCCGATCAACAGGCCCGCACTGCAATCACGTCTGGTCAGTCCAACGATGAAAAAAACTTGTGTGTGTCAGCTCCGACGCACGACTAGAGTTTACTCCTTACGAACGATTATTTTAACTTCAATCACTTGATAATAGGGTACACGCGAATGTCAGTTTTATACCCAAATGTGTATTTATCAGTTCGTTTATGTTCGAAAATGTCCAACTACATCAAAATGTAAATTGTTTATAAATTCAGTAATTAAGTGACAATCTGCTAAACGTCGATCCCACTGGCAATGAAATAAATACTTTTCCTGGTGTTCGAATAGGCATTGATTCACATTTGAAGTATTTGGAGTATTTAATATTAGGTTTTTCCGTATTACATCAAAAGATTCAACAAATTTAGGAATGAACAAATACTGCAAATGCTGACTTTACAACGCCAACTGTCATACCTACTCTATGCCACTCTATTTTCACTATTTTCATGCTCTATGCAGTCAGACATAAACAGCCGTATCCATAGATACGTACATAATTTCAATGTGAAAGGTAACGTAACGCAACGCCTCACTTTTAGTTAACGCTTGATTTTACTCCTCATAAAATTTCCGTACCGCGGGCTATAACTGAAAATCGATTCTTAAGGAGTAAACTCCAAAAATCTTCCGGAGGACTTGAAGAATCTGATAAAGAAACATACCTGAACATTTTGCAACGAAAATGGTCTAGTAACCCTCTAAATTGTTACCTGCGCTGCCTCTTGTTATTTCGTTACCTCTGCCTTTGGGTAGGTTGGACCAAGCCAAAATCACAAGACTTAGGATAGGCCACACCAACTTAACACACAAACACTGCTAGGTAAAACGCAGCCACCAGAATGCGACACCTGCCACCAACAAGTGACTGTAAAGCACTTAATATTGGAATGCCTAATGCCTAATTTATACCAGATAATTACTCAAAGTAGTTGTCACTTGCTGATATATGTCCAGAGCGCGGCAGCATATATAGCAAGTTAAATTGCATGGTTTGAGTGTGTGGGGGAGAGCACCGTACTGATGAGTCCCAGAAGGACGAAACCAGTTGGTCTGCGGTTTTCCATACATATTCAAAACATGCAATATGCGGCAGAACGAATCGACGAATTGGAATATGTGTGGAAATATGCCAAAACATTTGTTTCATTATCTTCATTTGACGTGATACGGTTGGGTAATATTCTTTATGCATTTCGGCTACCAAATCTAATAAAATTACTTTGAAGTCTCCTAAATTTCTATGGGTTCATTGCTGGTAATTCAGGATATGTTTCATTAAATGTTCTGCATGTCCTGCTAATTATTTTATCGCATCTTCCATGAATGTAGAATAAATTCACAATATCCCAGTTAGAATAATTATCATTTGTCATCTTCTATTCGTTAAACACCAACCGTATTAAATTACTAAGTACAAACTGCTTTTATTCGGTATTTGTGAAATTTGTGAATATTTTGTTTTGTCTACAAGCCAAGACCTACTAGAAGGCGGCACTCTTCAATTTTGATCGATGAAATAAGAAAACAGCAAATATCTAAAATACTATTCATTTTGGGTAGAGAAACACCATACCTCCACAAAAAATTGACGATTTCAAGTTATTGACCAATTTTTTAAATTTTCTGCAACAAAAGCAAAAGAGGCGTACTTAAGAAAGATATTGTTAAATGCGCATTTTTTTTCCTTTACTGATTGGTTTCTTTAAATAGGTACATACTTAAGAAAAATGACGTTTTCTACTTTTGTGTGATCAACATATGTCGTGGAATAGAAAATTTTATTTAATAGATTTTGAATGTTTGTTCGCCTGATTAGTAATTCCAACACCTCGTCTTGCCACCATAAAATATCGAACATATTACAGCTAGACGTTATCGAGATATTAATTAATTTTTACGTAATCTACCACAACTGTCAAAATATTGAAAAAAAAATTTTTCGTAAATATTAATTTTATACAAAGCGAACCTTTACTGAATTAACATTAAAATTTTCCGTGGAATCTAAAAAAAATATAAAATGGTAGCATTCCATTTAAGATAACAAAGTTGGTGTCGGCTTCCGGTAATCCCGGAAATGGCACCATGTTGAAAATATTTCCATTAAATAGATCCGACCCGATTACGGCCACAGCCAAAATCTCAAATCAATATAATAATAATAATAATAATACATTTATTTCCGGTAAAAGTATACAATTATAATTACATGTTGTAAGATTATGATAAGAAACCCGGAAAAAGGATTCTGATCATACAAGACGTATGTTCTTCCCCAGAACCCAACAAATTAAACAACTGAGTATGCAAAATAAGGAGTGAAAGGTTTAATTAATGCAATTAATCTGTCAAAATTTATACAAATAACAAATAAGCCTGACTAGGAACCTGCACAAACACGGAAAGTGAATTTAAAGGGAGTAAAATATACTGAGAGTGAAGCTTGGTGCAATAGGACACAATACCTGAAACTGAATAAAAATTAACATAAGACAAGTTAAAATGAAGTAATAGCTCTAGAGCTTGACAGTGACGCTCCTGAGATTTGCCTCAATAAATTCCCTTTGCCTATTTAGAAGATGAGCATAAATTCCTGTCCTAAATCTGCTAGGCGAACATATTTTCAAG
This sequence comes from Xestobium rufovillosum, assembly GCA_963966045.1. Classification (NCBI taxonomy): domain Eukaryota; kingdom Metazoa; phylum Arthropoda; class Insecta; order Coleoptera; family Ptinidae; genus Xestobium; species Xestobium rufovillosum. The sequence continues at coordinate 6,823,999 of OZ014503.1, read as the reverse complement.
ACGTCAGGGATGGCGTTGTAGACTGCACATATTCGGTATGAAAAACTACTTTCAAACAATACAGTGCGATGAATAGGTGGAGTCAACCTGCCCCTGAATCTGAGATTCAACGTGTGCACAATGCACATCCGTTCTAAAAGTGATCTTTTTGTATAACATTATGTGGTCGCCTGCTTATTATTATTTGATGAAACAGCGTCGCGGATCTAAGCAATCTTCTATTTTCCATGTTCAGCCAGCCAATCTCCACAAGCTTATGGCAAATTCGATCGTACTTCCGGATGCCGAATATCAATCTCAAGCATGAGTTCTGCACTCTCTGAATTTGTCTAATTGAATCATTTATGTTAACAGGGGGCCGTAAATTTCTGAGCAATAACTGAAGTTAGACAGAACTAGAGCATCACATAATTTCTTCTTAATCTCAGAGGTTAGAGACTGTCGATGAGGATATATTAGTCTTAAAGCTGAGTATGCAGTTTTTACAAGTTTGTTAATGTGACTTTTGAAATGGAAATTGTCATCGATAATCAAACCTAAACTCTTCGCCTCGGTCTGCACCGGAATTTGTAACCCATTGATACACAACTTGATATCCGAATGGATCAAAGACAGCCTGTTCCTATTTCCAAAAACAACCGCAAATGACTTAGACGGATTTATATGCAATAAGTGCTGAAATGATAAGTTAGACAATTAATTGAGATCGTTATTGATATTAGCTATGGCGTTATGATAATTATCGGGTGAAAATGAAGAGTACAACTGGGTATCATCTGCGTAAGTTATTAAATTTGTACTTTGTAAACACGTGTGAAAATTGGAAGTGTATAATATGAATAGAAGTGGGCCAATGATAGAACCTTGCGGGACACCCTGAACGACACTCCTGAATGTTGAGCAAACATCGTCAACTCTCACACACTGAACTCTATCCACAAGAAAATGTCTAATTAACAGAATTGATATTTGTGACAAGCCCAAAAATCTCAGTACAGACACCATCAGCTCATGGTCAATGGTGTAGAACGTCTTTGAGTAGTCAACAAGGGCCAAAACAGAAATTTTACCCTGGTCGCAAGCAGCTATCAAATCGTCAACCAGATGTATGAGTGCCGTGCCACAGCCGTGCCCCTCTCTAAATCCGTACTGATGCTCTGGCATAATCGAATTTTCCTCAAGATATGACCGTAATTGTACGTCCATGACTTTCTCCATAATTTTTGACAGAACTGGCAAAATGCATATGGGTCGCAGGTCTTTATAATCCGTAGGAGTAGATGTTTTCGGAATTGGCGTGACTATACCCACCTTCCAGGCACGCGGAAACTGTGAACCAAGAATGCAAGAATGCAAGAATTGATTACGTGCGTAAGATACGGTAAAATAGTTGGACAGCACATTTTTATGATATCTATGTTAATCGCATCAAAACCCGAAGCCTTACTTTTAATGGCACCTATAATTTTGAACATCCACAGGAACGAAACGAAACTCGTCCAGGTTTTGTTTAACTAAGTGTGAGCTATAAAAGTTAGATATTGTTGAAGACTGAGAATTTAATTTAGGAATGTTATTTAAGAAAAAGTCATTAATAGCTTCAGGATTTTTCAGCTGACTAGGTATAGAAAAGGACTTCTGACGAGAAAGTTGCAAACGTCGAAACTGCTTCCATAAATATTTCGAATCCTTAGAATTATCCGTCAAAAATTTGAAATAAGCCCTCTTTTCGCGATTAATGGATTGTGTCGCAAAATTTCTCAAACTCATAATATGTCCAATGAGATACGTTATTCGACTTTTTGAACTTGCGATATGCCCCGTCTCTCAAATGCATCAACAATTCCACATTAGCTGTAATCCAAGGCGGTTTTGATTTAACGACTTCAATTTTTTTAAGAGGCAAATGACGATCCGCGATTTTAATTATATTAGAAGTAAGAAAGTCAACCTTATCATCAATACCATCAATTAAACAAACATGCTGCCATGGAACGCTGGCAAGATCAACCTCGAAAGCAGCAGAATCAAAACCTTTAAAACACCTGTAAGAAACAATTTTAGGCTCAAGTGCAGCCACAGTGCCAAGAGTACAGCGTATCAAATCATGGTCAGAAAAATGTATGCTGGAGTCGACGACAACATCAGTCACAAAGTCGCTGTCAGTTGTTAAAATTAGGTCAATAAGTGATCTACTTCTATCTGTAACACGTGTAGGTTCATTTACTAGCTGTCTAAAATCAAGCGCTTCTAGACATGAGGAAAAATAGGAAACATCAGGGTTGTACGCTTGGAGCATATCAACATTGAAATCACCAATACACACCACCTTATCGGACAAGCTCTTGGCAAGCAAAGAAGATTGTTCAAATTCATCGCAAAATAATTTGAAATTCATATTAGGAGGTCTATATGCCACACCAAGCGCGAGCCTCAGGTTTTTTAGTTTCATTACGATCCATAACTGTTCAATCACTGAACTCGACTGCACAATCGTAAACTTGAGATGTTCCCTCAAATAAATGCAAACACCACCACCCCTGCCGTCACGATCTGCACGTACTAAATTATAACCGGTAATCGCGACAAAGTCATCAATTATACTTCTATGCAACCATGTCTCGCTAATTGCCAATATGCCGGTATTAGAGCAAAGCAAGTAGTCAGACAGCTCACTAAATTTATGAATCAAAGATCTGATATTTATATGCACCAAACTTATATTTTCTCTCACCATGCTCACAATTCTTATAAGTAAACTCAAAATACATTATTACAATATGGAAGTCGAAATTTTGTGACAGAGTAGATTATTTACCAAAAATTAGTCTTAACTCAAAGTGTATAAGGTAGAAAGAAATCAGTATAAATATGTCTTTAAGAGTCCAAAAAACTCGTATGCCTATAAATAATACAAAGACAGAGTATTTCCCAAAACGTAAAAGAAAAAAGAAAAAAAATTAAACGTGTATGTAATGCAAGTTCCCAACAGATATCGAATCTATAGGCTATAAATCAAGAAACTCGAGCTACACCTAAAAAGAAACAAATAAATAAACAAGAAATTTCTTTTCAGTAAAAAAAGAAAAACAATTGCAAAAACTCGGAACCAGCTGATCAAAAATCAAACAGACAAACAACAAAAATATTCATTATGCGCTCCCCACCCCCTCCCCAGCCCATCAACAACCAAAACACTGCTTAAATCATCATGTAACAAATTAGTTTTATGCTAAATATCTTCTTCAACTTTTATAATTTTCTTACTGCCATTCACCAAGGCATAAATGTTGCCGTCCCATGTCCATGTCCTATGCCGACCATGCGTTTCACGCGCTTTCTTGTTCAATTCATAACGTTTTTTTGTTAAGTCTTCCGTTATAGTGATCTTTTTCCCTTTCAGCAATTTTCTTTTGTTGAGAACCGCACCCTTGATATTATGTGATATAAATTTAAGGATAATGGGTCGACAACTTCCCTCCTTAACATTACCAATTCTGTGGCAGCGATCAATTCACCACTCTTCAATGTTCAGCTGCATATTTTCGTTAATACACTTTAGCACTTTCTGTTGTACATTTTCGTTAATTTCCTCCACAATGCCAAAAACCCTGAGAGAGTTTCTACGGGAATATTGCTCCAGATTATCATCATTGGCAAGCAGGACCGCATTTTCCCGCTCCACACCCTCTAGGCGACGGAGAATAACATCAATTTGTCCTTCCAAATTAACAATTTTATCATTTATTTCGGTGTCCACACTGTCCGCGATAGACTTACTCAATTTAACTTGCCACTTCTCGTCAAATAACGAATTTACGGTTTGCTTCACGCACTCCACAATTTCTTTACTACTTGTTCTAGTACTCATTGCGTAAAAAAAAATATAATTTTAAACAAACTACATAGACACCGCACTCAAGATTATTGTAAAAATCTTTACAAAAGGTACCAAAATTGAAGCAGACAATAGGAGTGGGGACCGCACGTCCTTCACTCACGGCAACTCATAGCAGTTCTATTTTTAGTTCTCCAGATAAGTACTTCTAATAGACGGTCAAAAAAATCACACTGTATATAGATGGCTTGCAGGCAGAAATCTTAAAATGCGCAGGTCAAGGGGTAATAGATCGTTTATTTAAACTAGTGAGTCGCATGTACCTGACAGGCGAGATTCCAGAAGATTACAAGGAGAACATCATAGCAGCTTTGCCAAAATGGAAAGGCTCGGATAGATGTGAAAATTTTAGAACGATCAGTTTAACTTCCCATGCGTCAAAAATTTTAACTAGAATTGTGAAAAGAAGGATGGAGAAAAGGGCGGAAGAAATATTAAATGATCAGTTCGGATTTAGAAGAAATAGGGGAACGAGCGAGGCCATTCTAGCTAGGATTTGTACTTAGATTTGGAAAAAGCCTTCGACAATGTAAAATGGAAGATGTTCGAAGAGCTCAAAAATGTACTGATGAAGTATAGGGCTAGAAGAATAATTAATAATCTATACAAAGAGCAAACGGCAGTTATCGAATTTAGGCAGGAACATAGAGAAGTAGATATCTGAAAGGGAGTGAGGCAGGGATACTCGTTATCGCTTCTAGTTTTCAATTTATATATCGAAGATGCGATTAAAATTGTTAAAGATAGAATAGCTGCAGGGATTTACAGGGGTTTTGACGGCTGGCTATGGTTAGAAGATCAATAAAAAGAGAACCAAAATTTTGGCGTGAAAATAGACTAAAACGAAAATACAAAAATTGGAAACGAGAAGATAGAGGAAGTCAAATAAGTCGCGATGGTAGGAGATCTAGAGATATAAAACAAAGAATAGCGCAGGGCCGAATTACATTGAATAAAAAGAAACAACTATTATGCTCGGGAATGATAAATGTAGAAACTCGGAAAAGGCTCTTAAAAACGTATGCATGGAGTACGGCATTGTACGAGTGCGAAACTTGGACTATAGGAGAAGCGGCTAGGAAAAAATTAGAAGCATTTGAAATGTGGTGCTATAGACGCATGATGAAGATTCCGTAGATAGATAAGGTTAGCAACAGGAGGTATTAGAAAGAGTTGGAGAAAAGCGAAATTTATGAAAGACAGTAAGGAATAGGAGAGATAGGATGGTAGGACACCGTGTGAGGCACGAAGGCTTAATTCGCGACATACTACTCGTAGAGTCAGAAATAGGAATAAAAAGAGGTAGGGGTAGGCCCAGATTAGACTACTGCTCTTAAATAGTTAGGGATGTAGGATGTTCAACTTTTGGGGAAATGCATAGGTTAGCTCAGAATAGGAAAGGATGGAGGTATGCGTCCAACCATTCTTCGAACTGAAAACTTTATGATGCTGATTTGCCAAGAACTAAATGGAGTTTTTTTTAGGTATAACTTTTTTCTCTAAAATGAATAAAAAGGGAGCTATGGAACATCCCCTATATGTAGTACCTATTCATATAATTTTTACATAATTTTTTACATCACAATGATCGTCACAGACGAAAACGCTGCTGGTTTTGGAAAGCGTATGGTCTCGTCTCGCCGCATCAAACCAAAGTTTCCATCGTTTCGGATCGCTTGGAACTTGGATAAAAGTTTTATTTTGAGTTTTTGTGCTAGTATTTTCGCACTTAGGCACAATATACCATTTGTAATAAGTACCTATTTTTAGACATTTCGTTACACTATCAATATAACTCTGACAGACATAAACAACTCAAAACTCTGCTGAATACAGTTGTTGCTTGCAGTTTGGTTTCCACGGGCGCGCCGCATTATTTACTTATGGATGACGTCACACGTAACACGTGCTGACCGGAAGCGCTTTGCCCGACACAAAGTGGCGCCAAATAAATAACTGCAATATAATTGTAAATGTGGGTAGTAAAAAAATATTGATGTAACTTGACTCATTTGAGCCTGGTGCATTAATTTACGGTATTTATTTTTTTCGCAAGTACGCTATTTGCGAAGAAGATTTTACACTTTTTGCAGGAGTTGGTGTTGTCGTTACCTACCTTCTAGACCACTCGAGGACTCCGGAAATACCGCGTAGCCGAATGTGGAAATGGTGAATGCAACTAATTCCAGACCACACCAATCTTATAACCTGATCTTGTTCAAGCGTGTTGTATTCCGTTCTCGGCACTATGTATTCTATAAGTTTAACCCCTAAAATATTATTTCATTATACGCACCTAATTAGGTTGTGTTTTTAACAAACATGTGAAAGTTCTTAAAAGACAGAAAATAAAAAAAAATTGTTTTAATGTTTCACTTTCTGTGTACCTACCTTTGGTCCTGTTCAAATGTAACTTGTAAGAATCTTGGAGAGGAATAAGGCAAAGCCTATGCAACTTGATCATATTTTCTTCTAGCTGTTCTGGTTCGAATTTGGTGGGATTAACTGTTTCAACTAAACCACAGCACCTTAGTAGTCGGGTAAGACTGTACCATTTTCGACTGTTTAAAGAAATATCGTCTGCATCCACTGCAATTCGAAATTAAATAATCAGTAAATAATTATATGGATGCAAGTGAGGATTACTTAAGATATAAAGCTACTTACACTGTCTTATTTGAAATTTTTTCCTTGCGCTCGCACTGGGTTCTCTAAGAATAGCTGCCTGACTTTTAGAAGACACTGCAGCCCGGGAGAGCACTCTAGAACTCTGTACTCTTCCTTTTACTTTCATATTTGAAAGTTCCACTCGAGTTATTGTTATTTTTCCAACCATCTTGAACACTTTTATATCTTATAATAAAAATAAAAGTATCATATTCTTAATAAAGTGTCTGATAATATTTGAAGTTCTAAAGTTTGACAATGACGGATATGCATGTAATGAGAAAAAATCGAAAATGGATGATTGGATGATTTTGCACATAATTATTTCGAAAGTTTTGGGTCCAGATGAAGTCGATGCCGGAAGAAACTGGAACGAACGCTTAATATACATATTTTTCGCTCATGATACACACAAAAGTTTTCCTTCGACTGCAAAATAAATATCTTATAAGATTTAGAGCACAGTACTCAAATACCGAAAAATTTCCAACAAAATAATAGAGAATGACGTTTCTTAAAAATCCTCCCGTCATAATTGTTTCGTTGCTGGGTAACGTTAGTAGATATACTATGGAGGAGCGGGACCACGATTAACATTGATTCTCCCATAAGAGCAAAAAAACTGCTTTTTTGCCCCCCCCAATCGGTTCTTATAGCACAACCCATGTTAGACGTAAAGCTGTATGCCTTACTTTATCGGAGCGTGTATAATCGGACGGGCTTTTCGTCCACCAAGCAGCGTAGTACATGGGCCTTTATGGCCGCGATTACTATTGGTTGTGCCATAAGAGCCGTAATTGAGCGTCAGCTGTCTTTACGTCCACCAAGCATCGTGGGCCCTTATGGCCGCGATTACTATTGGTTGTGCCGTAAGAGCTGTAATCACCAGCTGGTCCTGACGTTAGCGTTAACGCCAGCCCTGGCGCTAACGCTGACGCTGACGCGAAGGTGCCAAATAGGCATTAACTGACGTCATGTATCAAATTAAGCAGGTGTGCCGCGATTACTATTGGTTGTGCCTTAAGAGCTGCTCTTATAGCACAACCAACGTTAATCACGGACCTCTACTTGCGCGCAATCCTGACGTTAGCGTTCGCGCCGGCGCAAACGCTAGCGCGAAGGTGAATAAAATACAGTTTGGTAAATATGTTTAAAAAAGTTTTTATTGTAATATAATTAGAACCATAACTACAATCTGTATACAGAGTAAGCATACGTTTACAATAACATGAAACATAGTTAACATAAACAAATAATAATAATAATTAGTCGCCTGTTTTACAAAATTGACAGTCTTTCTGCAGTGGAGGCGGACCGTCCATAGTCTCGCAATCGCTTGTTCCAGGTGACTGGAATCCCCAGTGACGGTAGCAGTAAGTGTATGATTTAGTCGCTATATTCTTCACCTGCTCCTCGCTTAACATGCCTAATTCGATGCATCTGCGCAAGTCTGAAGCATGCACGTAGTATTCGAGGAATTCCTTGGGCAGATTCGCAATGTCTGCAGGATCCATGAGCAGTAAATGTTCCCCATTTCGAAAGTATTTGCCAATCGCCTTGCCAGTTTTCTCAAGCACGCCAGTAAACGGTTGTATTTGTTGTTGTTGTTGGCATTCCGGTTGCAAGTAGTTCTCGATCCAGTCCACAAGTAACTGGACGTTGACATTAGTGCAAATGGCGCTGCTGTTGGCGTAGTGCTGAATGCAGGACTCTAACGTGGAATTTTCCCTCAGTGTATGTATCGACGGACAGCAGCTCAACGTATCCAAATCGAAACACTCGGCGTTGTCGGGCAGCACCGTCTTCAGCCATACCACCTTATCCCGACCTTTTACGTAGATCCTAAGGCACTCCGCGCCTCCTATCGACCTCAATTTAGGTCGAATATCTTCATAGTTCTCGGTACCGCAAGCCCAGCTCAAACCGTGGTAGAAACGTGTCAACCAGTGCGCTTGACGTCTGTCGCACTCAGACATCTTGTTGAAGTCGAACGGCGGTTTGAATGTCCAGTGATAATTTACGCTGCGATCTAGAGCCATGAGAGAGATTTCTTTGAAAATGAATTCGTCCCCGGCCCGGAAACCTTGCAGGTCCGCTACGTATTCCATAACTTTCACTGCTGATGCTGCTGCTAGTTAACAACTGAAGCACTCACTCAGACTGAGGAGCTGACGAGCCTCCTCTCCCATTTTATACGACCCTCTTGACAGATCCGTTGGAGGGGGTATACTCAACGATGCGGTCGTGCAGTATGAGACAGTAGGCGGTGGTGTTGGCGGGAAAGTTTTCGCTCGCCTCGAATTCCAATCGTACATCTACGGGTCCGGACTTGATGCTTTCCGATTGCTTCGATGCGTCAATCACAACGACGGGTGCGAGATTTTTGAACTGCTCGCGCGCGTACAGTGGCTCATCAACCTTTCCATAGTAGGAGCTCTGGAACTTCTCGTACATCTCGTAAAGCAGGGCGTACGTGTCGGTGGGAAAGTCCAAATTCAGATTGTCGTAGGGGTACGACTCCGAGTTCAGGTAGAGTTTGATGTTTGTCAGGTTGCAGTGGTCAAACTTGCTCGAATCCCCGAGCAAACTCGCCTTTCGATTCGTCTGGAACGCTACAATTACGTACCGCGGCTTCTCCAATTGCGTGGTGGTCTTGACCGCCCACGTTTGTTTCGTCGCCTGCGGTAACAGCGGATATTCGTAGAGTTCCCAGCTGCGAAAGCACATCTGCAACGTTTTCTCCTCCTCGACAATTTTCAGCAGATTTAGACGTTGAAAGTCCGAGGGGTAGACATACGGCACCCGCCAGTGAACTTTAGTCAGTTCGATTCTGGTGTTTGCGTTGCCCACGAAAGCGTTCCTATCGTTTTTCGCACGATTTAGAATGAGCTCGTGACGCACATTCAAGAGAACCTTATGGTAGTCTTCGAGGAAGCCCAGGAGAACTTTTCCCGGAAGGCACACGTTAAACTTTCCGTTTGCACCGAGAACTTGTGTAGGTGAGTCCCCGGTGGTCGTCCAACCGGCATTCTCCAGAGCTCGCACCTCCGCCCAGTTCAGAGAGACGAGGCCTTTCAGGGTGCTCGTGATGCCCGCGTTCTTTGTCCTATCCACCTCCACCCCGTTGATTTCGTAGCGGATGTCGTCAAAGAGGAAGGCGAGGGCGTTATTTGTTAGCGCTCCCCCATCGTCGCCTCCGCCGTTGATAAATCTTCCTTCTATGTACAAGCAGCTGAGATGCGGCAGTACGTAGACGTCTTGCTGCTGAACTGGTATCCGAATTTCATCGTTGGCGTTGAACGTTGTCGACACGTACGGCTGATGTACGTGCACCTCTACGCGTCTTGCGGATTCGTCCAAAACAGCACCGTCCAGAACACGAAAAGTGCCTATGTTTATGTTTGTCATATTCAAATTTGAAGCGGCACGTGGGCGATAAAGATGTAAAACAGCGTAAAAAGCAATTGACTCCGGCCTCCTTCACTCGATTCCAAAGACTCAAGTTTTCGTCTTTCTCTTCTCCTCGTGTAGTCGATAGCCCAGAGATAGCAATATTGCTTTGCTTTCGTCGCTAAGGGTACGTTTGTTCTCGCCAGTAGAGCTCCTGCCTGCCCCCTGTACGGTTGCTGAAGCACAAGTGATACCCGTTCCAACAATGTGCCCGCTTATATACCTGCTATTCAGAGCAAATCCCATTTGTCTATCTCTCTCTGTTCGTCGAAATAAGTATGCTGAACGTTTCCTAGCGCACCGACCATTTATAGTTTCTTGATGTGCAGGCGTACCATCACCTCTTCACCGCGAAAATTAACTAGCTGACCATGCTGGTCCACGATGCGTACAGTGACGTTGTCAATACTGTTTAGGTGGATTGGCAGATAGATGACGTTGCTGGGCGCTTCCACTATTTTGTAGCCGGGCGGGACGAGCGGGAAGAATTCGTGAACGGTGTGAACGAGTCGTCCGTTTACGTACGAGCCCGTTGTTATGTTGCACTCGATGCGTATCACGTTCACTTTCAGGATGCTGACCGGCAAATCCGACTCGTGCCGCTTGTTCTCCGTCAGTATTTGTCTGTTGAATCCGAGCAGGGGACCCAAACTGCCCTCTCTCTCAAAGTCGATCGGCCGAGAGTATTTAATTTCACATTTCAGGGTGCTGTTGTTGGGTCGCAGTATGAAGCTGCTGTCACCGTTCGGTAAATTCCTTTGCAGGAACTCGTTTAGGTCTTCGATCTCGTACGAACCGGTGGGTATGAGCAGCACTTCCGAAGCATCGTTCCCATAATAGAACCGGTTGTTTGATTCGTCCACGTTCGGCACAGAGTTAAAAGTCTGAAATAGCACTAATCCCAGAACATAGTTATTTTCTTCATCACCGAGTTCAATGGGCGGGAAAAAGTTGCTGGTCAAAAGAGAACTGTTGCCGGACAGGGACACAGTCAGAGACATGATGATGTTTCTCTCACCGCCTTTCCTCCACAAATGAATATCATCCAAATAAAACTGCACTATTTATTTACTATTTAGTTACTGTTGTTGTACAGAAATTTCAGACAGAGGTGTCCACAGATTGGCGAGTTGAAGCTCTGTTCGCAGTCGTGATTATATTGTATAGACGTTCGGCTACCGAGGTATCTAATCAGCTCCAGAGGCGGTTTCAAGTTCCCGAAACTGTCAAAGTAGAGGGCCCGCGGTCCCCTTTTTATGTACGCAACCCAGTGTGTTCCGGGGCCTGTTGCATCATCCAAGTTAACAATTGCGGACTCGTTGCGTTTGGGTTTCCCCGCGGGCAAGTCGTTGCGCATAAACACACCCCGAAAATAGGGAATTTTTAGATCACGTGATGCGTACTTGTTCAGATCGATGTCGGTGAGGGGTCGCCTCGGTAGCCTCAGTAGCGGTTTTTTGCCGGCGTCAGGTACAGGCCCAGACCTTTGCGATATGGTTTCAGGTAGAGTCCGCTTCCTGGTTTTCCCATGGCGATGGCCTCCATCGTCTGATTGTGACGTTGATTCTCCGCCAGTTCTTTTCGAGCTTGTGCGGCATCGTTGACGGCCTTCGCTACTCCCGCAGCTCCCCCCGTTAATGCGCCCAGGGCCGACAGTCCGGCGAAGATCGGTATCAGCGGCAATATTCCGCCAGTTTTCGGGATGGGAATTACTCGCGGCAACGGTTTCGACTGTTTTCGAGTTGTCGCTTGCTTAGCCGCAGCCAGTGCTCTGTTCACCGCCATAACCGTGTCCTTTGTGTTTTTCACTGCAGCTCGCGCCTCTCGCGTCACTCTGCCGAGCGTGATGCGTTCTCTCTTCGTGCTTCGTTTCGCCTTCTTCCGCTGCCCAGTTCCCATGCCCATTTTAATCTTCGCTTTCATAGCGTTAGTTATTGCCCAAGCAGCTGCACGTTCACCCAACTTTGTGTCCCTCGCCAAAACTCTGGGCCACACCCTGTCGACTAGCCTTTGATCGGCCTCGTGACGTTTCGCCAACTCCTGTGTTTGGGAATAGTCGATATCGTGAATTCTGCAGGCCTCGTCCGTAGGGTTTATGCCTCGATCGCCGCGAGCTAGTCGTTCCTGAAGCTTAGTTCCGGGACCGCAGTAGTTGTAGCCGGGCAAATGGAGTTCAACCGGCAACTTGTTAATCAGTTTGTTTAGCAGACCACTTCCCTTGCTGCACCTCTTCCCAAGGTGATGCGACGACTGCCGTTGACGTTTGATTGTTTTCGACGTCGGTGCCATACTGATCGAGTATAAAAGGCCGAGCCCCCTATTTATATCGTTTCAGTGAAGGGCGACATGCGGTTCGTGAAACAACCAGAAAGCTTACCGGTTGTGAATGTATGCGGCGCAGGCGTCGAATCAGCACACAGCGCGAGACTTAAACATGGTCCCCTTTTTCCAAACAGTTTGCGATGCATCATTTGCGGCCCGTCAAACTGCGGCAAGACCAATCTAATTTTGACGCTGGTGTGTGCACCGAACGGTTTACGTTTTGAAAACGTCTACGTCTACTCAAAGTCGTTGTACCAACCCAAATATCGGTTGCTGGGCGAAATTCTCCAGGCGGTACCGGGAATTGGATACTTTCCTTACAGCGACTGCGCAGACATTCTACCTCCTGATAAGGCCCTCCCCAACTCTCTGTTTATCTTTGATGACGTTGCTTGCCATAACCAGAATGTTATCAGGGAGTATTTCGCGATGGGGCGACACAAGTCCGTAGATTCCTTCTACCTGTGTCAGACGTATACGCGCATTCCGAAACACTTGGTGCGCGACAACGCTAACTTTCTGGTGCTCTTCAAGCAAGACGACATGAACCTACGCCACCTGTACAACGATCATGTAAATACCGACATGGACTGGACAGTGTTCAGGTCAATGTGCACCTCGTGTTGGGTCGACAAGTATGGGTTCTTAGTGATAGACAAGGACAGCGATATAAATAAAGGGCGTTACAGGAAAGGATTCGATCTCTACATAAGCATATAAAAGGAGAGGCCTGTTTCGCCAGACAGCAGTGTAGCTCTGTATGCGTAAGCAGTCGCTATTCACCCTGTATGAGCACAGTCGACTGAGCGAAACACAACATGGAGGGTGAGACGAGGAAGAGGAGGAAGAGGGAGCGGGCGCTCTCAAAAGAGATTATAAAATCGGCCGACATAATTCGAAGCAAGTATCGATCGCTCCGGTCGAGCGAGTCGAGTAGCGAGGATAGATTGAAGAGGCGCTTCAAACCGCTTACCGAACCCTTGCACGAAATGACGCGCAAGCTGGACACCATCAAGGATGAACAGTTGATCGTGGGTCCTGCTCGACAAAAAACCCCCACCCCTGCCTTCGTGGACGATCTTATCGATCTGAATTACAATGGTGGTGATGATGATGGTAATCTGGCTGCTGGCTATTCGTTTGAAGACTACATTACACCACCCGGCACCCCTGTTCCATCCGCTTCACCGGGTTCAAAGGTTGCACCCCACATCGAAAGGCTGCTGCAGCAGCGGGGCGATACCCACAGCAACCGCACGATGGACACCGTTTATGGGATTAGACGGAATGCAGAGTTCAGTGACGTCGATGCAGGCGGCGGCAGTCCGTTTCTCATCGGAGACTCTCCGGTACAATTTTTAGAGAACGACGTAGTCGTTCAGGGAAAGAGGTACGCGGGCAGTGCCGGTCTGTACGAGCTACTCTTCTACAAAGTTCCCCATAATTACAACAAGCGGGACCTGAACGCGTACAAAAGCATAGTGCTGTCTACGAATGCACACAGGGTGGGGTACAGAGCCGACGGGCGCATCCGAGGCACCAACAGTGCCAAGTATAAGAGTATCATAAAACATTTCGGGGAGAAGCGTGGGGGTGGAACGGTGCGAAGACATAGTAGTGCACAACAACCGCTACTCATGCGAGTCAGCAGAGACAGGAGGACGCACTACGTGTATTGGAACGACATTAACGAGTTGGTCCAAAGACTGTACCTGTTGCACGCTTCCAAAAAGGCCGGCAACACGTCACACGACAACGAGATAGCATCAATAGTTGAAGAATTGCGAGAGGAACGTGTTATCGTTTAAATACTAGCAATACTACAATTTCACTCTCATTAGTACCATGTCCGTGGATAAATTCGGACGTCACCTTGGCAGCAGTGGTGTGCGGTCTAGACCGATCTCCTCGTTTCCTGCTCGAGGAATACCGGGAATCGGCTTTCAGTTGACCGAATCCGGCGACTATGATATAGTCCACAAGCGAATGACGAGGCTCGGCGACGCACTCGACGACTCCGATGCTGTCAATAAAGCTTACGTGGACAGTTTATTTGCCGCACTGGGATTGTCGATAACACATGTGGTGCGTACGGAGGTGACTGAACCTATAAACAAAAGACTTGAAATATTCGAGCAAGACCTGAAGATGGTCAGAGACAGTGTGGCACTATTACTTCGCGAACACAGCGAGAAACTGAGCACGCTCGAACGAGAACTGGTTCTACTGAAAGAGAGTGTTTCGTACGCCATCCAGGCCAACAGTATTTAGTATGCAGCAGCAGCAAATGCAGACGAAAAAGTATGCAGGACTGATTGACGAACTGCACAAACCCGCAAGACGTAATTTTCCCCGCCGGAAAGTTGTAATCAAGGGATTCGATGACCTTTGGCAAGCTGATCTGGTGGAGATGATACCGTACGCGAAAGAGAATCGCAACTACAAGTACATTCTCATGGTTCTGGACGCGTACTCCAAGTTCGGATGGGCCATTCCTCTCAAGTCGAAAACTGCCAAAGAAGTGACGCAAGCTTTTGCATCTCTTCTACAATCAGCGATCGGTCGAAGACCTCAGAATCTCCAGACAGACGCTGGAAAGGAATACCTGAACACTCACTTCAAGGCGTTGATGTTACAGCACGGAATTAACCATTACTCCACCTTCACGGAAAAGAAAGCATCGATTGTGGAGAGGTGGAATCGAACCATCAAGGAAAAGATGTGGAAACAGTTTAGCCTGCAGGGTAATCATCGCTGGATTGATATTCTGCCAAAGCTAGTCGATGCCTACAACAACACCGTACACTCCACTATAAAAATGCGCCCTGTACAAGTTACAAAAGACAGCCATATTGAATTTGTGAGCGACGACGGTGCTGCGTCTAGTGTACGAACGAAATTTAAACTGGGCGATAAAATTCGTATTTCAAAGTACAAGCACGTGTTCAGTAAGGGCTACACTCCGAATTATACAACAGAGGTGTTTACAGTCGTTAAAGTGAAGCGTACGAATCCAACGACCTACCATCTCGAAGACTACCGTGGACAGCCTATTCGAGGCTGCTTTTACGAACAGGAACTTCTGAAGACTAATTATCCTGACACGTACCTGGTTGAGAGGGTTTTGAGGAAGAAGGGAAACCGACTGTACGTTCAATGGTTAGGGCTCGATCGGTCTTATAATTCTTGGATTGATAAATCTGATGTGATCAACCCTGTATAATGAACTCTGCAATAAGACGTTACGTGAAATAAAGAAAATGTGTTGTTAAATGAAATAGGTGTATAGACATACTCCTGTATTTTCAATAATAGTCTATAGTATGATAGGAATAACTGTATAATAATTTCTGTATTCAAAATAGAATAAATAATGTTTTTGATCAGTTGCAATTGCAGTTCATTGAAATTAAGTCATTCTTATAGAGATTTCAACTTCTGGTTTGACCGGAAGAACACATTCCCAAAAACCACCCCTAAAACCACCCCTAAAAACTACTCCTATAAACCACCCCAAAAGCTGCATTGGCAAAACCTCGTTGGGATCCGCAAGTAATTGGCAAAATCTAGTTGGGATCCGCAAGTGAAGTACATTGGCAAAACCTCGTTGGGATCTGAAAGTATTGGCAAAATCTAGTTGGGATCTGCAAGTGAAGTACATTGGCAAAACCTCGTTGGGATCCACAAGTATTGGCAAAATCTAGATTGGATCCGCAAGTTAAGTACATGGGCAAAACCTCGTTGGGATCCACAAGTAATTGGCAAAATCTAGTTGGGATCCGTATGTTGAGTGAATTGGCAAAACCTAGTTGGGATGTACAAGTCATTGGCAAAACTTCGGTGGGATCCGCAAGTATTGGCAAAATCTAGTTGGGATCCGCAAGTGAAGTACAATGGCAAAACTTCGTTGGAATTCGCAAGTAATTGGCAAAATCTAGTTGGGATCCGCAAGTGAAGTACATTGGCAAAATCTTGTTGGGATCCGCAAGTAATTGGCAAAACCTAGTTGGGAACAGAAGTGAAGTACGTCGAGTCCTTTAATTTGATGCCCACATGACAAAGCTTTGCGTAGGGGTATACCTAGATTAGACTATATCACAAAACTTTTGTGACAAAAGGTTACTTTTGCTGCAGAACACATAAACCACGTATAAAGCCGCAGTGTGAATGCGGAAATTCGCCTCAATATGGCGTCAACCAATCGCAATTACGACATCTATTGTCGTCACTGCCATAAATAAAGCCACTGTAATAAAACTATATTTGTAGCGCCATCTGCATTTTGGAGCACAGAATTGAAATTTCCATTGCAGTTAACTGCAAACGGTTTGCGAAAGCGGCATCTATCACATTTTACTAGAAAACTATTACAGTTTTCTGTAAATTCTGTTGCAATTAAAGTTAGAATAACACTCCCAATTATTAATTCAAGTTGCGTCAGACGGTTTACCAACGCCGACGTGAAAACACGCGTCTCCAGTTAATTGAAATTGCATCAGATTTCTTATCGACACCGACCACAAGTATTATATTACAAATAGGTAAGTAATTGTGTGTTTGTTAATATTAATCGATTTTAATGTTAATGCTTTTTTAGAACGTAATGGAGAAGTTTAATAAACTCAGTTTGTCAGACGCTAAGCCATATGTCGACCTGAAATCTTTGGAAGCGGGTCGCCCATATGCGATAAAAAACATGGAAAAACTTAATACCCGTTACGGACCAAAGGTGTTGGTGAAATTAGAAAATTTCTCCGTATTTTTACCTGCAAGATTTGCGTCTTTGACGGATCTGGACATATCTGACATTTTAAAAACGCCGAAATCTCTTGTGTATGAAGGTTTATTTTTAAATTGTGCCAAGGTCAAAATTGTGAATAGCAGTGACGCGTAAAATATTTCATCATCCTATTATTATGTTAGTGCGAGGCAAAACTTATAATTATTATACAATTTCATGTAAGTACCTACATGGTATTATTTAATTACATTTCAGTAAACATGTTTTAATAAAATTTCATCATGTCAGGAGGACATACAGGGGTTGTGTAATAAATTCCAATACAAATTATGCGCAACAGGTGTTTTATTTACCCTTATCATACACGCTGGCGCAAGCGCAGACGCTGGCGTCGGGCGTCATCCAAGATGACGTCACAGCATTCCTTCTAGAACAATCCATTGGAAATATAGACATTATTTATGTGCAATAAATTATCTGCACCGAAGAATAATAATAATTTAAATGTCGCCCTCGATTATTTTATGACTTTCTTGATGTAAGACCTTCTGATTTGAAATACATAAATATGTCAAAATAGGCATTTATGGACAATAAATTATCTGTAGCAAAGAATAATAATAACTTAAATTGACATCATTCATGGGCAATAAAAATTGACAAATTTATAATTACTTCCAAGAATATCTCGACCTCGACTAATGTATGATTTTGCTGATGCAAGATTTTCTGACAATTACTTAAAATGTTCTAGAATGTTCGATAAGAACACATAAATATATCAAAATAGACTTATTTATGGGCAATAAAAATTAATTTGTGGTTGCTTCTAGAATAGCAATTCAAATGTCAGCCTCGACTAATTTATGGTCTTGCTCATGTAAAGGGGCAAAATATAAAATTATAAAAGGACTCTAATTTTTGCCTGAATTTCATTTGAGTTTGTGCCGGTCTTAAGACAACATGTCGTCGTCATCTTTCGCTAATTCTCTCGTGGAGAAAAATAAGTCCGCTCTGCTGCGGGCTAATGAACGCAACGGTGGTGATCGCGATGAGCTTAATCGATTAATTCAAGATTGTGTCAAAGACATTAAGACATTAACAGTTTTGTTGAAACGGTCTACGTCCTTGGGTGAAAAAAATAATCTAATGGCGTCAATTGGACTGTTAAAAAATTTCCGGCAAATGTTGCGCGGTCTGCGAATAGTGGTTGGTGCTGGACATATAAATAGGCCCGTTTATACCAGCCGCAGAGTGCAATGGGAAGATATGGAGTCGGCATTCAAGAACCGAATTAGAAGTGCAGTTATTCTCAATTTGACCCACAAAGAAGTGCAGGACTTTTTCCAAGATTCTGCCGATGTATTTCTAAGAAAAATACGAACTTTATTACGCTCCGAAGTGGCACTGAAAATACATGCCGTATTTTGTGCTGAATTTAAAATACAAAAAGCGGACAAAGAGACATACGAGTTTAAATATTTCAACACGAAGAATGCTGCCCTTTACCGCAACGATGATTTGAAAGCCTGGTTCCTGGAAAATGTGCAACAAAAAATCATGACAGATTTGGAAGAGTTTCAGGAACGAGATTCTGGTATGTACATTTATTTTGTCACACTATCGTTAATTTGCAAGTAGGACATCCTACATCCTCAACTATTTGCGAACAGTAGTCTAATCCGGGCCTACCTTTTTATTCCAATCTCCAACTTTAGCATGTTGCGAAATATTTCTTCGTGTCTGGGATTTTTTTTTTATTTAATTTATATTTATTTGGAAGAGTTTCAGAAGCGAGATTCTGGTATGTACTTTTATTTTGTCAAGCCATAGTTAATCTGCAAGTAGAACATCCTACATCCCCAACTATTTGCGAACAGTGGCATAATCCGGGCCTACCTTTTTATCCCAATTTCCGACTCTAGTATGATGCTAAATATTTCTTCGCCTCTCGGAAAGTTTTTTTATTTATTTATTTTTAATTTTTTAAAATTTATATTTATGTATTGCAGGCTGGACGCTGTCAGCCATTGTTAATCTGCAAATTAACGTCAACCGATTCACCCCGCAAGTTGGTTCATCGTACATCGATCTGCCACCGCAAATAAAAAGGAAGCAGGCTTGCGTCAACGTGAAGACCTTTGGAAACTTGTGTTTTGCCTATAGCGTTGTTTCTGCCCTTTATCCTGCAGACAACCATTCAGATAGAACGTCATCCTATCCGGAACCATCTACCGTTTTGAATTTAACTGGAATGGAGTTCCCCATGACATTAAATCAAATACCACGTTTCGAACGGCAGAACGGAATTTCCGTGAACGTTTATATTCTGAAGAAGAAGAAGAACGATTTTGGAACTTTCCCCGTATACTTGACTAAGGACAAACAGGACAAGCACGTAAATCTTTTGATGATCCAAGATAAGTATTCCGATGATGATGAACCAGATAATTTTGATAACGGTGATATAGAATTTCATTTTACATGGATAAAAAATCTTTCCAAGCTTTTATCAAAACAATTAAGCAAGCATACGGGTAGTAAAAAATATTTTTGCGATCGTTGTTTACATTATTTCTACTGTCAGAATAAGTTAGATCGGCACTATGAAGACTGTAAAAATATGAATGACTGCAAAATTCGACTGCCAACCGACAAACAAAAATATTTATCTTTCCGAAATCACAAAAACAAAGTCAAAGCCCCATTCACCATTTATGCAGATTTGGAGTGCATTTTGGAACCGAGCAGTAAGAAAAACGAATTTCAAAAACATGTGCCATGCAGTATTGCTTATTATGTAAAATGTTCTTATGATGACTCACTTTCATTCTTTAGGTCTTATCGTGGTGAGGATTCGATCAGATGGTTTGTGAAAGAGCTGGAAAGTTTTGCTGAGGATTTGGAAACTGTGTTTCTTTGCCCTCTACCCATGGATCAGCTGACCGTCGAGCAACAAATGCAGTTCAGTAGCGCACAGGTTTGCCACATTTGCGAAAAGTCTTTTAACCAGGGGGAGAACAAAGTACGGGACCATTGTCACCTCACGGGTAGATACAGGGGTCCCGCGCATGACACTTGTAACGTTAATTTTCAAGACAGTCACGTGGTACCAGTTATATTCCACAATTTATCCGGCTACGATTCACATTTTATTATTCAAAATTTAGCGACAGATTTACAGGGCCGTGTTGATTTGTTGCCTGTAACAAAAGAAAAGTACATCTCCTTTACAAAACATTTGGAAGAAAATGTTATTAAATTTAGATTTATAGATTCCTACAGGTTCTTGGCTTCAGGCTTGGATCAGCTGTCATCATATTTAACTACCTATCCAATATTAATGTCCGAATTTACGAGTTTGAGCGAGGATCAGCTAAAATTGTTGCAGCGCAAGGGCGTCTACCCGTACGATTATTTCGACAACTTTTCCAAATTTAACGAAACTCTATTACCCCCAAAGTCCAAGTTTGATAATAAACTAAACAACTCTAAAATTTCTGATGCTGAATATGCGCATGCGCAGCAAATTTGGGACAGATTCAAAATTCAAAATTTAGGGGAATATTCGGATCTCTATTTAAAAACCGACGTCCTGCTCTTAGCTGATGTTTTCGAGGAATTCAGAATTAGCTGTTTAGGAACTTATGGTCTAGACCCCGCCCATTATTATACACTGCCTGGTTACACCTGGGACTGTATGTTTAAGCATACTGACATCACCTTGGAACTATTGACTGATATTGACATGATATTATTTATGGAGCGCGGTATACGCGGCGGCTTGTCTCAATGTTCCAAAAGGTATAGTAAAGGTAAAAATAGATATATGGCTGATTTTAATCCCACAGAACCATCAAAATTTTTAATATACAACGATATAAATAACCAGTATGGCTGGGCCATGAGCCAAAACCTTCCCTACGGAGGTTTTGAATGGATCGACGATTTCGATTTAGATTCTGTATATAGTGTAGCCGAAAATGCTGACATAGGATACATTTTTGAAGTGGATTTGGACTACCCACAAGAAATACATAATTTACACTCCGATTTGCCCTTCTGTCCTGAACATATTACTCCACCAAATTCTAAACAGCTAAAACTTTTGGCCACCCTGTACAATAAACAACGTTACGTAATTCACTATCGAAATTTGCAGCAAGCTCTGAAACATGGGCTAAGAGTAACGAAAATTCATCGCGCCCTTAAATTCAATCAATCGCCTTGGCTGAAATCCTACATCGATTTAAATACCGCCCTGAGAAAGAACTCTAAAAATGAATTTGAAAAAAATTTGTTCAAACTAATGAATAACGCCGTGTTTGGCAAGACTATGGAAAATATACGCAAGCATAGTATTGTTAAATTAGTCTCCAAATGGGAGGGCCGGTACGGGGCGGGCGCTTTGATTGCCAAACCAGAATTTAAGTCCTCGATAATTTTCTCCGAAAATTTGGCGGCGATTGAGTTAAATAAATCCGAAATATACTTCAACAAACCGATTTATTTAGGCATGTGCATTTTAGATATTAGTAAGACGAAAATTTACGAATTTCACTACGACTACATGAAGGCGAAATTTAACAATAATTGCAAACTTTTGTACACAGATACGGATTCGCTCATTTATGAAATCACAACCGATGATTTGTACGAGGTCATTCGACAAGATTGCCATGAATTTTTTGATACCAGTGACTATCCTGAAAATAATATTTACCATATACCGCGTGTAAATAAAAAAGTGTTGGGCCTCATGAAAGACGAAAACAATGGTAGAATAATGACTGAATTTGTTGGTCTTCGATCGAAAATGTACGCCATACGGGTAGAGGGTACAGATGCAGTTAAGAAATCCAAAGGTTTAAAGCGCTGCGTTATTAAGAATGAAATAACCTTTGATGACTACCTAGAGTGTCTCAATTCTTCGAGCGAAAAATATTTTAATCAAAATTTAATCCGATCGGAAAAACACAACGTGGCCACAATTTCACAAACTAAAATTGGACTGAGCCCTCACGATGATAAGAGGTATTTAGTGAAAAACAGCTTTGACACACTGCCTTGGGGTCATTACGCAATAATGCAACAGTAGCTGCATGTAGTAATTTAAAATTCAATTTTCTTACCGCTATTTATTGGGAATTTTGTAAATAACGACTGCAAATGTATATTTTCCGCGTATCACCAGCTAACTGAGATGTATAACCCGTTTTTCCCTAGTCAACTATACCAGGAATGTTCCGAAAGTTTAGTATATAGAACAGATACAAATGTGTATGTTTTGTTGTATATAATATGTAATTATTTTGAACTTTGTATGTAAATCACAATATAAGTTAGTTGTATGTTATTATATATTGTTATTACTGTCTGTAGTTATAGTTTTATTTGTATATAAAAATATTTACGAAACCTTGTTTTTATTCACCGTTCCTTCGCGCTAGCGTTTGCGCCGGCGCGAACGCTAACGTCAGGATTGCGCGCAAGTAGAGGTCCGTGATTAACGTTGGTTGTGCTATAAGAGCAGCTCTTAAGGCACAACCAATAGTAATCGCGGCACACCTGCTTAATTTGATACATGACGTCAGTTAATGCCTATTTGGCACCTTCGCGTCAGCGTCAGCGTTAGCGCCAGGGCTGGCGTTAACGCTAACGTCAGGACCAGCTGGTGATTACAGCTCTTACGGCACAACCAATAGTAATCGCGGCCATAAGGGCCCACGATGCTTGGTGGACGTAAAGACAGCTGACGCTCAATTACGGCTCTTATGGCACAACCAATAGTAATCGCGGCCATAAAGGCCCATGTACTACGCTGCTTGGTGGACGAAAAGCCCGTCCGATTATACACGCTCCGATAAAGTAAGGCATACAGCTTTACGTCTAACATGGGTTGTGCTATAAGAACCGATTGGGGGGGGCAAAAAAGCAGTTTTTTTGCTCTTATGGGAGAATCAATGTTAATCGTGGTCCCGCTCCTCCATAGTATATCTACTAACGTTAGTCGCGCTTCCTGCTTTTATTAAAAGACAAGTACAGGTTGCTCATGAACGAAGTATCATAAATGCTACCAGTGAATCTAGAAGTCGAAACCAAACTCACCTAAACTCTGAATCATATTACTTGGCGTATAGTGTCACGAGCGACCCGACAAAAACTACCCGTCTTATACGAACCCTCAATTATGTACGGAGCAATCTTGCAATAAAACTTTTGGACCTCGAAGAAGGAAAATAAAATAAATGTGTACTCTCTTTTAATTCTGACTGCAGTTAGAAAAATTTTACACCGAACACTCATTCAACAACTATTGTTTTTTAAAAAACTAACGACTGACCGACGCCTCGCACATTTCCATAACAACTCAAAAAAACGGGAACTCATAGAGCAGAAAACTTGAAGCAGTCGGCTAGGGTCCCTGTATTTAGAGAGTACCGCAATCAATAGCTCCACTATGATTCAGAACTGTGAGTAAACATGGCGGACTGCCGTGTCAGCAGCAAAATGTCATATGTCAGTCAAAGTCCAGCTGAAATGTTGGTTTGTTTGGTGTTTATGTTTTATCGTCTTTTGTGGATCAGTGATATACATATATTTCCACAATCTTGTCTGTAGTATTATTCCTCAACGTATTACAGTCAAATTTTATTTGTTTATGGATCAAAAATCAGAAGGTGAATTTGCAATTTGTAACACATGTCAAATATAAAATATATAAAATATAAAATCTGGCATTCCGGCACAATTCAAATTTGACGCCTGTTATTGTGAGTAAACATGGCGGAGATTGCGGTACTCTCTCAATACAGGGACCCTACAGTCGGCTAGGGTCCCTGTATTTAGAGAGTACCGCAATCAGTAGCTCCACTATGTTTCAGAACTGTGAGTAAACATGGCGGACTGCCGTGTCAGCAGCAAAATGTCATATTATGTCAGTCAAAGTCCAGCTGAAATGTTGGTTTGTTTGGTGTTTATGTTTTATCGTCTTTTGTGAATCAGTGATATATATTTCCACAATCTGGTCTGTAGTATTATTCCTCAACGTATTACAGTCAAATTTTATATGTTTATAGATCAAAAATCAGAAGCTGAATCCGCAATTTGTAACACATGTCAAATATAAAATCTGACGTTCCGGCACAATTCAAATTTGGCGCCTGTTATTGTGAGTAAACATGGCGGAGATTGCGGTACTCTCTCAATACAGGGACCCTACAGTCGGCCGTCACCCAACGCTCCCAGGTGGCGGAATAGAAAACTGTCGAATATCGATAGTTTCTCCCCAGACTAAACATAACACATGCACACACCACATAGAGCGGGGCAAAAACAAACAAATGACTCCAACATATGGGTTGTCACATGCATGTGTACTAATTTGTTTTGACATTGACAGTACTGTGACACCAGTGGGTCTGCATTACGCTCCGAAAGCGTACCAGACATTAAGAGACGGATGTATACAAAATCTGCATAAGTCGCAACCGTCCACAAAACGTACCTACTTGCGCATGCTTGGCATTCATCTAACAAATGTAAACAACGAAGTAGAATATACTATTTCTATCGCCTTTTCTCTGTCACGCTTTGTGCACATGCAAGGAATGGGGAGTTGTTTGTATTAATGTAATACTCGTAGGTATATGTGTGACACTAATACCTACTAGTTTCCGTGATAACCTTTTTGGGACTAACTAATTAGTACGAAATGATCTATAGTTGTGAAAAACGCATTAACACTTTAAGCAGTGATTTAAATACTGTATGTCAAAGCAAGCCATGTTACAAAACTCATAGGTTGCTTTGGCAAGAATTAATAGGAAATTTAAATAGATAATCAATAATTATTGTAATAACTAGTTATGATTTTATAACCAGTTTAACGTATGTAAGTTGTGGAATTTGACTTGTTTCCTTAACCAGAGTACTTTTTTTTGCTAAAGCAACCTACGATTTTTGTAAAATGGCTTGCTTCGACATTATAATATTTAAATCACTGCGTAAGTATTGGTGCTTTTCACAAAATTGATCGCCCAAATCAAAAAAATTAAAGTTGCAGAAATATGTGATTTTAACCGATGTATCCATATAGGTATGGTAAATTAATACACATACTGAAAACGACAAGAAAAATTACAGAGAAAACATGGCAGACAGGGTCAATTTCTGCGCCCTCTATGGACACGTTTAGACAATACAAAATATGTGCCATCGATACATAAGTGTGTGTACCAAAAATGAACATTGTGTGTCCTATAGAATTTTGGATTTATAAATAAAAATGTTCTATTCTCTGTATCCATTTTCACCTCAATCTTAGCACAAATTTTATCGACAAGATTAGATAGAAAGTTTTCATTACTCAGCACCATCTCCACAACACTTCTGATAATATCATCGTGATCACGGATTCTTGCATTACTATGCGTCACCTTATCACCCGGCATTTTAAAATACATATTTCTAAATTTGTACGGATCAAAATTTTTACTTTAGATAGCAATGGTCCACAAACGTCCGCACTCCTAGCCGAGCATCATACGAATTTGACTTCCTAAATAGCAGAAATCTGAGACTTCCTCTATATTCTCGTTTCCAATTTGTATTTTCGTTTTAGTCCTATTCTTACACCCCCTACACACCAAAATTTTGCTTTTCTTTTTATTGATCTTCATACCATAGCCCTCCGTCAAAACCGCTTCCATTTCGTTCAGAGCCCTTTCTAATTCTTCTTTGCTGGATGCTAATACTAATATATCATCGGCGAATCTAAGCATATTAATATTTTCGCCCTGTGTATTAATTCCAGCAGTTATTCTATCTTTAACAGTATTAGTTGCCTCTAACTTGATTTCTAAATCTTTGCCTGACGCGAATGTAATCTATTTTATATCTCCCTAGGTCTCCTAACGTGATGGTGAAATAGAGTGTTCGAGGCCGTTAGGTTATGTTTATCGCAGAACTCTATCAGTTTAACTCTCCTATAGTTCCTATTGCCTAATCCAAAGGGGTCAACTATTCCGCCTTCTATCTCTGTGCCTACGACTGCATTGAATTATTAAATTTTTGTGCCCTCTCACAAAATCTAGCACATATTCAATATCACTATTTTCTACACTTTTCCCTAATACTTTCTTCCGCATAACAATTCCTACTCTCGAATTTCCTCCTACAGATCCTGTGTGCATTACTCTAAAATCTCCGTTCCAGAAGTCTCCAACTAATACCTACCACGCCTAATGCTAACCTATCCATCTCAATTATTTTCAAATTTTCAAACTTTCCTACATGTTTCATACTTCTAACATTCCACGCTCCGGCTCATGAAATGTTACACTTGATGGCTGATACTTAATTTTTATTTCCAAAAACTATAGCAACTGATTTAGAGGGATTAATAAATAAAGAATGTTTCAGATAAATATCGGACAGCAAATGGAGATCTTGATTTATACTAGATAAAGCGGCATTACAATTTTCAGGCCATAATAAAAAATATATAGCTGCGTATATCGTCTGCATAAGTTATAATTTGCGCACTGCTGAGAACTTTATTTAAATTGAACGTGTATATAATAAAAAGTAAAGGACCTAATATTGAACCTTGTGGTACCCCTTGTAAAACACGTTTCAAGGTGGAAAAACGGTTATTGATTCTAACACACTGGAAGCGATTGAATAAATAATCTTGAATAAATGTAATAGTTGAGATTGAAAGTCCTATGAATTGTAATATGGAAAGGATGAGCCTATGGTCAATGGTATCAAATGCTTTAGTATAATCTAGTAAAATCAATATAAAAATTTTTCCTCGATCACACGCTGCCATCAGATCATCAGTAACTCTCAGCAATGCACCACTGCATAACTGTAACCGATCTTAAAACCAAACTGATGATCAGGAGTGACAGAATATTGATCTAGATATGCCATCTTAATTGAATGTCCATGACTCTAAAATTTTCGGGGACGTAAGTCTTTAAATCCTACTTTCAGCTTTCCAGTGAAAGGGAAAAATATTGTTAAAAATAGAAAAACTAATAACATGTGTGATATATAGTAAACTACAAGGACAGCATAATCCAAGTACATATACGAGTATATCAATACTGATTTGAACCAGACCACATGCTTTGCTCTTATTGCTTTTAATGATTTTTGTTACAACAGACATTTCAACAGGAACAAAACTAAACTTCACGATATCATCTCTCAACTTATTTGCTTAATAAAACTTCAAGATATCCAAATTACTGATATGTGATTTAGGGATACTATCTAAGAAAAAAACTATTTATTGCAACGGGGTCTTGCAAATCGGCAGGCACAGTCTTATTTACAGGACGTCTCATTCTCAAGCGTTCGAGTTGCTCCCATATGTATTTATAATCCTTTGTGTTCGTTAAATTAATATTGAAAATATGCGTTCTTTTCACTTGAGACAGCCTGAGTTGTATAGTTTCGCAAGGATCTGTAGTATACACCGTGCAAAGTATTTTCCGTCCATTTAAATTTCAAGTAAGCATTATCACTCAATTTCATAAGTAATTTAATAATATTCGTTATCAAAGGAAGACTATTTCTTGTAATTTTTATTTGTTTAGTGGGTGCATGTCGATTTATAA
The DNA here is from genome assembly GCA_963966045.1 of Xestobium rufovillosum. Taxonomy (NCBI): domain Eukaryota; kingdom Metazoa; phylum Arthropoda; class Insecta; order Coleoptera; family Ptinidae; genus Xestobium; species Xestobium rufovillosum. Next base: position 6,796,290 of record OZ014503.1, on the reverse strand, counting down.
CATCTATAATATTTGAACTCAAAAACGAGACTTTCTCATCTAAATTATCTATGTGAAATATTCGCTGCCACGGTACCAACGCGAGATCGTTTTCAAAATTTCAAAAACAGTTTCATTAAAAATCTGCAAGTAACCAAAAACGGGCGAAACATGTTTTACATGAATCTCGCCCTGTACTAAATCGTGACCTGCCAAACTCAAGCAACCAATTCTCACTTGAGAGTCCAGAGTGGCGTCATTTGTCAAAAGTAGATCAAGTAATGATTTTCCAGTTGTAGTAGTATACGTGTAGGTTGTTTAATTAATTGAAACAAGTTCAATGATTCCATCATAGATATAAGATAACGGCCGTTGGGATTATTACTAAGAAGCATATTAATGTTGAAGTCTCCAACACAAATTAGTTTGTCACATAAAGACAAAGCTAACACACAAGATTGCTCTAATTCGTCACAGAAAACGCTATAGTTTAAACTGGGGGGTTTATAAGTATACTACTTACTCCAACTGCAAGAGAGAATTTTCTAACTTTTATAGTTTGATCCAGAGTTGTTGAATGGTCTTATTCGTTTGAATAATGGAAAATGATACCTAAGCTATTCTTAACAAAAATACACACGCCACCACCTCTACCATCACGATCTGAACGTATTAATTCATAACCATCAACACTTATAACATCGTCAGGTATATCAACCACGTTTCACTTACAGCAAAAAATTAGTGTTGGGATCACTCGAGTGAAAAATAACCTTTTATCCGGTTATTGGAATAACCTACAACATTCGGTTATTTGCTTTTCATTGGAGTGATAAATAACCGGTTTTTATTTCCACTTATTGTTGTAGGTTACAGCTAAGTATTCGTTTACAGCAGTAACTGAATACTGAACTGTTGAGCGGTGCTAGTGACTAATATGAAACTACGATACCGGCAAGCAAGCGTGATCACTCGTTGCCTTATACTGCATATGCTGTCGCTTGCTGTTTGGAAAATCAAAAATTATGAATGCCAATCAATTAATAATTTTTTGAAGCAGTAGGTAGATTTTTTAAATAATAAATTTAATTCCAAGTAAATAATTGCATACGTTCGGCATATACTCAATATAATGGTAATTACTTATGTAATATAATTAACATAAAAAATAAATGAACTATTTTCTTGATAAATGCAAAGTCATAATAATACGATTTCAATCGACTAAACCGAATGTTTGACGAAGCGACACCGACTACTCGCAAGTCGCAACCTCTGGCGCAACCGTATACCACGAGTCCCGAGAATTCATTCCCCATTCGAGTGATCACTCGAGTGATGATAAACCGGTTTTTCAAATCACTTGAATACTCAGTAGTCGGTTATTGAAATAAATCGGTTTTTCCCAATAATACAAAAAATCCATACTCCATCCGCAATAGGACGTCTGTCAAGTTATTTATTTTAGGTACGAGAGATCTAATGTTTATATGGGCAAATTTTAAGGTGTTTTCAACCATTACCAAAATCTGAAAAAATCAGAAATGGACAGAAAAAAATATAAATATAAGACTAATAATAATAATAATAATAATAATAATAATAATAATAATAATAATAATAATAATAATAATAATAATAATAATAATAATCCATTCCTTGGCATTTTATTTTCCGCATGCAAGATATAGATCAAAAAATCGACTATTTAAATAATAATATTCTACAACTTCTTGACAGACATTGTCCAGAAATTACTGTAAATTCTGTTTCCAATCGTGTGTATGCTCCATGGATTACGGACAATATAAGGCTCATGCAGCGTTTACGAGACAAGGCGCTTAAAAAATATAGGAGAACTAAGCAGGTTGCACATTGGAATTACTACAACAAATCCGTAATTATACAACTACTACAGCTATCAGATCTGAAAAGAAAGTGTACCTTGCAAGTAGGTTTAGGAACTCCTCAAGTAAGGAGATGTGGAACCTGCTTGGTAAAATTAATGTCACAAAGAAACGTATAACATCTTTTCCAAATCTTCTTAAAGACGTCAATGTAGTTAATAACTTTTTTGTAAATTCATCTAGTAGTGTTGATGTGCCGAATGTTGATCTCCTAAATTTTTATGATACAAATAAAGCGGTGCATGTGGATGGGTCTTTTGCGTTTGAGTTTGTCACTGAAGATATGGTATTAAATATAATAAAAAATATTAAGTCAAAGTCATCTGGTTCTGATGGGTTAAATATCATATTATTGAAACTATGCTGTCCTCAAATTGTTCCGTTCATTACCCATATTGTGGGAGAATGTATACAGAAGTCTTATTTTCCTAAAATGTGGAAAGAAACCATTGTTGTTCCGGTGCCTAAAATAAAAACTCCCGCCGAGCTTGGCCACCTCAGGTCGATCAGTATACTCCCTGTAATGTCCAAAATATTGGAAAAGATTATGGAAATACAACTGCGTTCATATTTAAATGCTCACAGGATATTACCGCCAAAGGATTTAGGTCGGGGTACAGTTGTGCATCGGCTCTTTCTACGGTGATTGATGATGTGATTGTTGCTGGAGACAACGGCAGACTTACAGCTCTAATAATGCTGGACTACTGGTATTTTGAATTAAGTATATAGGTCTTGGGAGGTCAGTTGTTGATCTTGTGTCATCTTTCTTGTGTGGCAGGGTGCAGAGGGTCAGGATTGATGATGAGTTATCTGAGCCTCTTCAGGTGTCCTCTGGCGTTCCCCAGGGATCTGTCTTGGGTCCGCTACTTTTTACTATCTATACAGTTAGATTTCATGAGTCACTTCAGTTTTGTAATTATCATCTTTACGTCGATGACACGCAAGTTTACTTCTCATTCAATATTGATGATTGAAAAATGGCTAATAATATAATAAATCAAGACCTCAATGAACTTCTAACTGTTTCCAGGTCTCATTTACTTAGACTGAATCCTGCGAAATCCTGTGCTAGTTTGTTTGGAAATGAAAATCTTTGGAGAATTGCTCTGCGGTCTATGGTCGTACGTATGGGAGGGGAATTGATTCCGTTCAGTGATTGTTCAAGAAACCTGGGTATCGGCGTGGACTACAGACTTAGGTTCAAGGAACACATTACAACATTGTTGAGGAGAGCTTACGCGTCACTGAAGCTTATCTATTCACAGAGACACTGCCTTACTGTGGAGCTGAAGAGGCTGTTGTGCGAGTATTTGGTCCTGTCGCACTTCAATTATTGTGATGTGGTTTATGGTCCCTGCTTGGATGGTGCTGATGTGCGTCGTGTTCAAAGAGTTCAGAATTCTTGTTTGCGATTAATTTTTGGAGTGAGACGTCGGGAGGGAATTTCGCACAGACTGCTTGACCTGGGTTGGTTGAGTATGTATAACCGACGATTCCTTCATTCTGCTTGCTTCATCTACAATGTAATTAAATTTAAAACTCCCCCACACCTCTATGAAAAATTGACCTTCAATTGACAACTTGAATATTCGTAGGAAAAATCTATTGACCATTCCACATCGCCGCAAAGAACTTTTTAAACGATGTTATAGTTATAACATTGATGATTGTATGAATAGGCTTCATGTATACAGCTTTGCTTGTGGAACCAAGACTTTTGAAATGCGTCTGAAGCTTGATTTATTAAGGCAACAATGACATGCGCATTTCTTCCTGTAGTTCTCCATCTCTCTTTTTTCTCGTCTTTCTTTCTCTTTGTTTTCTACTTTTTCTCTCTCTTCCATAGGCTATTGTATATTTGTTTAATTTAAATTGGTCGCTTTTGTGGGTTAAAGTGTTACTCTAATTTTGAGTTCAGTTTAGTGGTTACTGGTTAGGACTCGGCGAAATGGAAGACCGGGAACCTCGTTTGGGGGTGACTGAATTTCGTTGCTATTGGCGTTCGTGTAATATGCATATTTAATTAATTACTTATGTATCTATATTATGTATCGGCGATGGTCAATAAATAAATAAATAAATAATAAGCAAAGAAAGAAAAACACATAAATAATAGTGAATTATAGAGAGAGGTTATTTAAAGCTATTTAATAAATTATAGGGCTTCAAAAAGGTGGAAACATCAGCCATGCTCAGAAACTTCCCCATGCTTCAGTCGACAATAAATATTTCCAAATATGTAGTACATAAAAAATATTAAAGAAAATCCAACAAAAATGAAAGCAAGAAAAGCTTCCAGTTTAAAAATTAATGTGTTAACTTGCTGTATTTTTATTACCTGTACATATTAATAAATTATACTATTGCTTTTTCATATGATTGTTCTTTATGCTAAAAGATGTTTTGACAGAGGAGTTTTTAGAAATTAGAAATTTTGTATTAAATTTTATCAGTCATTTGTTTTAATCCGTTATTTACCAGTTAACGGTTGCACATATCGAACCATACTAAATATTTTAAATTACAGGACATGTTTTAAGTTTTCGTTGGAAAAACAGGACTGTTAAAGTCGGACGGTTATTTCCAAAGATGAGTTTTTCAAAAGTGAAAATCCGCTATATTAAATTGGCCGCCATTTGGATTAGCTACCACATCGAGATGGCAATCATATAACTGTCATATAACGGAAAATTAGTACTCGCAAATTATACCGATATCTTGGCTGACCCATAGACTATAATACAAGACAGGGTTTTCGAAGTGGAATAGACTGTCCAAATTAACACACTCGCGATCTGCTGCGTGATGTTGACACTGCCGCATGCGGGTATCATTTAAAATGGTAGCTTTTGAGCTCTTTTGGAAATGTCTTATTTTTTCAGTTCTGCAGTCGGTTGAGTACAACTCGTATTTCAAGATGGCCGAGTGTTATCGTCGTCGCTGCGTCAGTAACTCTAGATATACGTAAATCAATATACAGGTACTTAACCATATGCTTCTCAGTGCTGTAATACTCTTGCGAGTCGGTTTTTAAGTATGTCAATTCATTCATGCATTAACCTTGGTAAGGTTCAGATGATGTTTGTTGTACCTTTGAGCTGATATCGCTCAATAACCTAACATAATGAGTCGATACTCATATAACAATTGGACATTTATGTTCTGTTTCGCTCTGTACCCTAACACTTACATATCGCCTTACACTTTCCTTTTAATGTAATACACGCATCATGGCATCATAGCAATTCTGCTACGCACGTAAAACTCTAGAAATGTGTTTCATTGAATACTAAATTCATTGGATCTTGCAGAAGCGGAGTTTCCATGTAAACTACATATAATAGCCGTTTTGCCAAAGAAGAAATGAAATTTCTTTTGTGCACGATAGCAATACTCCCCTGTACCTACTCAGGATCCCATTTGGAAATTTTCCATAAATACGTTTACAGAAAAGTTATGAGTCCGACAGGCACCCACCTGTCGCATCTCCTCATCTTATTACATATTCTATTTTCGTTATACTAGCCGCACTATTACAAAATTACGTCTGTTTACCTGCATTACATAACAAACTCCTTCCAGACTTGTTGCCAACCCTTCATACGCAGGTTTCCGTTTTCAAAGAAATAAACATTTTTATTAATGTCACAATTGCGCGGTATGCTAGGACAGTAACCGTGCAACTTAACAAACTGAAGCGCTTGGAAGACGCGGCGTCGCAACACAGTTGTCGTTTGGACGTCGCGACGGAGAGGTCTATGCTTGTTTAGGCACAGAGGCGCGCAAAGTCTCACGCGCGTGCTACAAATTCATGACAGAATAAACTTTTGTTTTCTTTGTTTGATAAAGACTTTTTCCAATAAATAGAATGGAGGTGAAGATTGGTGATGTCAAGTATGGCTAGTTTGTGAAAAAGTAAGTTGTGGACTTTTGCACGTAAGGTAGATCACCCAACAAGAATTCGAAATAAACAAACATAAATTCTGATAATAAACGTCAAATATCATTAACATTTAAAAAATAAATCAATTCACAACCCCATACAAGGTGTCCCAAACTATCTCTTATGGGAAAACCACTTGAGTTACGACTTCGAGAAAAAATCGTTGTCAAAAATGGTATGTGATATCTGAAGAAAGTATTTTCAGTTTTTTCAGTCACCTGTGCCAAATTTCTAATGGGGGAGCGGGTCATGTTATTTATTATTATCAAAAAGTATAGAAAAATAAGCCAGTATAATCTGCACATTTTTTCAATTGCCCTGGCCATTTCAGAATAATTGTAAGGAAGTAAAAGTGCGGTTGAACTTAAAACTTTTTCTTTGCTTAATTAACCAAGGGAACGAAAATTATTATGTGGGCCATTGGTTGCAACTGGAAGATTCCTTCGAATTTTGTATAAAAATCCAGTCTTTCTTTGATTAATACATAATGGGGCGTTCATCATTTTCTGAAAAACGGTTTAAATAAAGGTTTTGTCATAAGAAGATGGCGTCCGCATCTGTACTTTGTTCTTTGTGGTATACCTACACTCGATACCAAAATTTTTCGTAACATGCTTTAGGCATATGTTAAGTAAAATATCGTGTACAGGAATTAGTTTGAATGAGGGAGGGCATGTTGCGTTATGGATATTCCTATTATTTTTATTCTTCTCTCATAGTACACAGAAATCTGGATTCCTTCTATAATTCAATGCTTGGCGAGATACATGCCCGAGGAGTAGTTGTTCGAACGGTACAGTACCACTCATCTCTTCCGTATAATTCGGTATAAATGAGCTCTTGCTGATATCTGACGCACGCCCGTCAATATACAGTCAACATACGGTGGCGGCCTGTTAGAAGTTTATGGAGAACGACAAATGGGATAAATTTGAAACTTTGCATGGAATTATAATAGTTGGTAGTGATCTACTTTTCTAAAATATTTTCAGACTTCTAGCGCTTTCGATTATACCGCAAGTTGACATAAAGTCCAGTTTTTTAAATAGGGACAACCCCCAAATATATCAATACTTGGTATTATCACATGAGTTTGAATTATTTTTACTCGGAAAGTTTTTTCTTATCTTTTCTCTCTTTTGAGACAAAAATTATTTTTCGAAATCTTGACACAAACATTTCCTTCGCTTGAGAAATCGCAAATAACTTTTGATCCAAAACACTCACTAGCATAAAATTATGATCAATTGGTTGCTAATCAATGTTGCTCCAAGAGGAATCTTTTAAATTGACCCCTTTACATATATGAAATCTAAAAACGTCTTCAAAATGGACACAAACTTCAAATGCTTAAAAGTACGTTTTCTTAAATAAAACCTATGTTCTTAATCACACTCGTGAATAGCCGAGAAAGTTCTCCAATTAACCATATCAGGCATTCCTATACTCAATCATAATTTTTATCATTTCTGTGTAAGAAGGCTAGGATAAGTTAGTATTTATACTTGGGCCGCCCAACAGACGGAGTGATCACCCTGCAATCATGAGCTCTAGGCAGAACCACTATCAATTTAGGACAACTGAACCGCAGTGATGCGCTTTCTTTAGACCCAACGAAGTCGCATCACTCCAATTCGGTCATCATAAATTGACATTGGCCCCGCTAGAGCACGTTCTTGGAGGGTGATCACTCCGTCTGTTGGGCGGCCCAAGTGTAGGTAGGTGCTACATAATAATAATAATAAAAACATGCTTAGATGCTTAGCAACCACCGACAGTTTTGTAAAACATTTCCCTGCCAAGTTGAAGTCGATTAAAATAATCGATAGAAGGGAATTTTGTATTAACAACTGCAGATATTTCAATTTATTTGTTTATGGAGAATGTAACAACATAGCTGGCCGAGCATGCAGACTGTTCAATGAGTGGTACCTAACCAGATCCACATTTGCCACCAGTGACTGAGAAGAAATTCAGGAGACTCGAATCAAACTTTTTACGTTATGGAAAAGTAAGTGCGAATCGAATATTACAACATCCAATGGCAAATAATGAAGACAAGGAAGTTACTGTTTTGGCATATTTTCATGCTAATCCACAGTGCTCTACATGGAGTGCAGAGGGCGATTTAGGCATAAGCCAGATGCCGGTGCAGGGTGCTTTCAATGCCTTCCGTGAGGCATTGGTGCTGGAGAGGAATGAGATGAACGACTTTAAATTCTACCCCGTGCAAGGACTGCAAAGGGTCGAACTCTGCGAGATGTTAGTGGTCAAGTTGAACGAAAATGCGAACTTTAAAAAAAAATTATTTGGACTGACGAATCTAAATTTTCCAGAGAGGGTATTATTAATCGCAAAAATTACCATTTTTGGGCTCTGCAAAATCAGCATATGACTCGTGCAAGGAATTTTCAAGTGAAGTTTAGTTTTAATGCTTTTTGTTTGTTAATGGACAACCGATTAGTTTATCACATTTATAATGAAAATTTAACTGCCGATCTTATTTGAATATTTTGAGAACCGTGGTAACAAACTTTTTAGAAAACTTGCCGTTGAACGTGTTAAAAAATGTTAGTATCAGCTTGTTGGGGTGTCAGCTCATTGCAGCCGGTAAAAATGGATCAATAACTGAATAACATGTTTGAAGACCGGTGGATTAGCCGCCTAGGACCTTGGAACTGGTCAGCAAGATCTCCGGACCTAACGCCCTTAGATTTCTACCTTTGGGGCACAAGGTTTACAACGCCTCAATCAACACTAGGCAAGAACTGGAAGCACGCGCGAGAGGCGCTTTCGAATTGATCTTAATATTTTAAGCTAGCGAGTGTTTTGGATTAAAAATTATTAGCGATTTTTCAAGTGGACGAAATGTGTCAAAATTTCGAAAAAGAATTTTTGTCTCAAAAAAGAGAAGAGATAACAAAAGACTTTCCGAGTAAAAATACTTCAAACTCATGTGATAAAACCAAGTATTGGTTATATTTTGGGAGTTGTCCTATTTAAAAAACTGAACTTTATGTCAACTGCCGGTATAATCGGAAGTGTTAGAAGTCTGAAAATATTTTAGAAAAGTAGATCACTATAATTCCATGCAAAGTTTCAAGTTTATCCCATTTTTCGTTCTCCACAAACTTCTAACAGGCCGCCACCGTGGGGACACCTGTACCTATATACAGCAAATAATATTGCATGGTTCGAGTGTACATGGAGTCCCACAAGGATGAAACCAGTGGTCTACAGTTATCCATGCACATTCGAATCTTGCAATATTCAAATTTTCGAACTACTACCTAAATTGCTAGGTTAGCACGTTGTACGTAAGGATGCACGGGTGCTCTAAGTGAAACGATATGTTTGGGGTAACATTCCGTGACGTCTCGTATATAGATAGTACACAAAAATCTAGATTCGTTCTACAATTCAATTCCCGACGGGGTAATTGTTCGAACGGTTCAGTACCACTAATTTTTATTCTTGTTAATGTTATTATTCTTGTCATTATTAGGAATTTTAGAAGGACGACGATGCGGACGGCGGGACCATAAGGATAATTTAGATTGATCTTTCTTAGTTAAGTCGATTATTCGTCCAATTATCTTTCATGGCCCCGCCGTCCGCATCAGCACTTTGTAGATGTTAAAGTTTTCGAGGTTTAATTCGTCATTTTAACAAAACTACTATAAGTACCTGTAAATACTAAGTTTTAAATTGATATAATGAACACTCATCATGTTATATGTACAGGGTGACCCAAATTGGGTGCAAGTATGGTGTATCTCGGTAAATATTAGTGATAGAAAAAAACTGATAGAGCACTTGCGATCTCTTTTTTTATGTTCAAGTCAATGGTGAAGAGAAACTTTTGAAATTGTTTTTCATTTCCGAGCTATGGACGAAAATTGAGTTTTTTGACATTTCGAGGAATGTTTGTATCTCGCTTGCTATAAGAGATGCTGAGATGTAATGTAGACATTCTTAATGCACTTTTTTGAGTAAAATACAGTGACGTAGTCAGATTTTTAATGACATGAAGAGTTTATGAACTGCGTGCCAAACTTTTGTAATTTTAAACGGCGGCCATATTTGATTTTCACACAGCTGAATGGAGGATTTTTTTCTGATTTCAGAAATATATAGTTTGATAAATCTAACTTCAATATTAACGGAGCTATATCGAATTTTCTGTTTCATTAATTAATTCGGATAATAATGGTATCATTTTGTATGCCTATTTGTGATAAAAATTTGATATATAGGTATTTATTCATTCATTACATGCATAATTTAATTCGATGTTATAAATATATATTCATGCCAATTTAAAAAGTAGTGACGATGTGGACAATAATTATTATATCTGTCGAAAACATATGATGGCTATGACTGTGAAATAAGCCTATACTTATTTATAGGTAATGCTTAAGACAGAAAATTCGTCATAACTCCGCAATTATTGAAGTCAGATATGTCAAATTATACATTTTTGAAAGCAGAAAAAATTCCTCTATTCAACGAAATGAAAATCAAATATGGCCGCCATTTAAAATTTCAAAGTTTGGCCTGCAGTTGCCAAACCCTTTATAATATAAAAATTTTGACTACGCCACTGTAATTTACTTAAAAAAGTGCATTAAGAATGTCTGCATTGCATCCCACCAACTCCTATAATAAGCGAGATACAAGCATTACTGGAAATGTCAAAAAACTCAATTTTCGTCCATAGCTCGAAAATAAAAAACAATTTAAAAAGTTTCTCTGCACCATTGACTTGAACGTAAAAAAAGAGCTCGCAATTGCTTTATCAGTTTTTCTCTATCACTAATATTTACCAAGATACCCCATACTTGCACCCAATTTGGGTCACCCTGTACAGTGACCGGCAGAAAGTCCGCACCATATGGGAAATTTTTTTATCTTTTAATTTAATAAATTAACTTTATTGTAAAAAGGTCCTGCATGTCCTCAAACCAAAATACCACCCATCGAACTCGGTAAAACTTTTGTAGTATACGAGGGAGCGGAGAAAATTTCAAATCGCTCCAAGAGTAAAGTAGTCTTATTTCACATTTTAGAAAATATTTTTATTAGGAAAAGTTGTTTCTATTTAAAAGTTACTTACGAATATGAAATTTCAGTTCCTTGGAATGAAAAAATTATTTTAACCGTTTTTCAGGTGCACCCCCCCTATGACAAGTTTGGCGAAATTATTCATTGCCCAAGCACGTTTCTTATGGGCTTCTTTACAGAAAAAAAGATAGTTGTACCTTAAATTAAGGTACGTACGCAAATGATAGGGCCTGTCCAAAAATTAAATCAAAACTAAGATTTTTTTGGTGCACACCTTATTTTATTTTATGGGATATTATAAAAATTGAATACAGTAGTACCCCTGATATACACGACACCTTTATCTATCCTCTACACTACACAATTTTCCAAAAACCCTTAAAACTGCAATATTTCATGCAATAATTTATCAGCATGGATACCTAATGCAATCTCCAGAAAATTACAAAATCTGTTTAGTAGCCATGAAGAAAGAACAGCGGCCTTAGGCTCTATCATTTGCGTACTACGTACCTTAATTTAAGATCCAAATATGTTTTTTCTGCAAAGAAGCCAATAAGAAACGTACTTGAGCAATGAATAATTTCGCCAAACTCGTGCACCTGAAAAAACAATTAAAATAGTTTTTCAATCCCAGGGAACTGAAATTTCATATTCGTAAGTAACTTTTAAATAAAAACAACTTTTCCTAATAAAATTCTCTCCTAAAATGAGAAATAACGCTACTTTACTCTTGGAGCAATTTGAAATTTTCACTCCTCCCTCGTATACTACAGAAGTTTTGCCGAGTACGATGGGTGGTATTTTGGTTTAAGGACATGCAGGACTTTTTTACAATAAAGCTAATATATTAAATTAAAAGATACAAAATTTTCCCATATGGTGCGGACTTTCTGCCGGTCACTGTATATCGTAAAAAGAAAAAAACTTAATACTTATTTAAGCCCTATGGTAATAGACTAATTATAGGCCAGGTCCGCTAGTCTCTGGTCCAGCCAAAAACGTATTCTGGAGACTATAAATGTGTGCTATAGGAACCTGAAAGCAGGTTATTAATTTAAATAGGTATGTCGATGTTTCCATTTGCAATTTTCTGTGGGGTCATGTGCTACAGTTTTGTCACGAAATTTTGAATCAACTTAGAGTTCGAGAAAATGTGACCGTTTTTTTCCTGATTTTTACTTCCACACTGTTATGGAATTCAACAGAGTATTGATGAAATTGTTCGAACGCAGTGTACCAACCTCTAGCTCCAAGCAGGCGAGTAGTCTTTATCGTAATTATTCTAAGCTTAGAGAAAATGAAGTGTGCAGCTTCCTCAGATAATCTAGAACTTTTTTTGGATCTCATATATGTTGTTATGTACTTAGGATAATTAAACTTTTCTGATTGTTTTGTTCTATTGAAATTCTGTTTATTTATATTTGTCAAGAATAAAAACAAATTTCTTCTGAATATGGGAAGCAATTATCCAAAAATATCATAAAGCCGATATAATTTCTGTGGCTTGAACAAAATTTTTTTCCCGAGAAGTAGTTATAACCTTCCGGATGCGAATTCTTGAAAGGGGATGACAAGAGGTAGTATTAAATTTTCATCGTTATTGTTGTAACAGACTTTTGAGAAAACCACGGTCGTGATTTCCACCAGAGATACAACTATTATACCGTGTTGTGCTCCACCATCAATAATTATTTCTTGTAGAACCCTCCTAATAATCTAAAATGAATGGAATACATGGGAGGTCAATTTAATGTTTCCAGTAAGTTAAGTGTAAAAGCGTTCAGCATTTGCAGAAACTGAGAATGGCCCCGACCCTTAAGAAAATATGTAAGTATATAATTATGTATTCTCTTTTTCTTGCTGGGGAACAATTCGATTTGGGGAATACCAAAATGTTCAATCATAGATAAGCTATATAATTCATACCTACACGTTTTCTGTATATAACCTGCGGGATTATTGATCAGGAAATTAAGAATAGAGGTATTTTTTTTTCACACGGCTTCCATATTTTCATGGAAGTGTTGTTGCCTATTCCATCTAAGGAAGATATGTATTTAGTTGCACTGTCTATTCTTGTCTTTTCGTAGTGCAAGAAGTCTGCATTTAGTTTTATAATTCCCGGCGGAATACCTGCCCGAGGAGTAGTTGTTCGAACGGTCCAGTACCACACATTATTCTGGACAAGGTTGATGCTAAAGTCTCCGGTAAGCAATCCGCGCTTAACTTCATAAGACTTACCTATAATATTTCATTTTTTCTTGGTGTTCTTCTAAAACCCATGAACCATTCTGTTGCTACAGTATATAATCTCACCCGGTAAGGGTGCAGCAAAGAAAGTTTATTTTGTATACCGACGGAGCTTAAAACGATGTTTTGATAACAAGAGTTTGTCTCGCCAACAAAAATCCCCTTTCAAGTGGCCTTTTTTGCTGTTGATTTTTAGGGTCATAACTTTTTCCTTTTCGAATTACTTCAGATGACATGAACCATGTTTCATTCTTGGCAGGTAGCCACTAAGTTACTGATAAATGTGGCAGTCTTTTATTTTACATGTTCTTGCTTGGAAAACTTATTGTGTGATCTTGAAATTAAACCCAAAAAAATGTGTATTGCTCTGGATCTAGGTGGCACTTGTGAATGTTAATTAAGATATTGCAATAATTTTACTACTTTAGCTATTCGATTTGCGAATTCGTGCTTGCTTTGAGCAATAGGGGACATAAGTGCCTCCGTCATACGTCAGATTTTCATTCCAAACAAAACAATAGCACGTGCCATTTAACGTTTATCGATAGTATTTACAACGTCTTAAACTAGTTTTTGCAATATAATTATAGACTTTTTGCAGTGAAAACAGTTTATTTTCAATTTATGTGTTGGGCTTACGTGTAAAAACTTGAAAACAACTATAATTATATTTCAGAGGTTAGGTTAAAATGTCAGAAAGCACGTGGCTTTGTTTTGTTTGGAATGAAAATCTGACGTTTGTGAGGCGCCACTTATCTCCCCCATTATAAGCCAGCCGTCTAAACATCCAATGTATAACTGTTCCCTTCTCTTCACAGTTGTTTGAATATTAGTTGAACAAGTATTTGAATAAGTGCAATAATTTTTGTTAAAATTAAGACTTAACGAGTTTTGATGCCGTTTAGATATTGGGATCAGAAAATATGCGTTCTCTAAATCTAATGTTACTAAAAATGATCTATTTGCGATTACGTAGATTTTGTGCCTTTCGAAGGTCTTCTAATTGAAAGAGTGGTGTGCAGATGAGGTCATTTGTATCTTAGGCTCCAAATAAACCAAAACTGACAGTTTCTTGCGGGAGAAGTGCGGGCGATAGAATTCCTTAGCCACACCAATGTTTAGTAGGTCATTCATGTCTCTGTATCGATTTCTATAACACTATACTATTTATACTATTGGAGAGCTAAAAAGTTTGTATAGGTGTACTTGATTGTTCTGCAAATATTTTACAAATTTTGCAAATAGTACAGCGTATTTACGTATTGTGTACCCACTTTGGTTAGTAATGCAGTGGGATATGACCAATGGGTTGAATGGCTTGAAGTACGGAAATGCGCAGTTCTTTATTTTCGGATTCCTCTGAAAAATTCTTCCCGAGCAGTACCTAAACCATCTGATCTATATCACTGTTTTCTATGCTCAACATTAAGTGTTAGCATAACTAGATGCCATCGACGCTATGACATGGAGTGTACGACGTCACATATCGTCTTAGCGGTGTTGGTCCAGATTTGAAGGTGCTTGCTTTTCGAGGTTCGTGCTTTATGTACTTTTTATTTATATTTGTCATCAGGCTCTGCTCGGGACACCAGTTTATTGACTGCTAAAAGTATATTTTTCAATTCAGATGAAATATTGTTGAAATAATTTAGTTGAGAGAACTGCTCCCACAAGGTACTGCGATTAAAGTCAGTTCCATAAGTGCCGAAAAACATATTGCTATAGAGGTCGTATAATTTGGAGACCTTTTTTGCTTCTCTTTCTTTCCTACGTCTTTTGGAACACAGTTATTCTATCTACTAGATAGTTTTCCAATGTATTTCGGGTCCAAGAGGAGATTCATCACTTGACCAGTCGCCTAATGCAGGGTCATTACTTTCGTGTGTAGCTGCTGCTATCTGTACTACCGGAGGTACTGGCTGCTTACCTTTTGTCGAACCAACAGAATTCGTTTCTGAACCTGAGAAATGGAAATACCAACCATAATTTCTTTCAACATAATAGCGCTGCGCTATTATGTTGAGTAC
Organism: Xestobium rufovillosum; assembly: GCA_963966045.1. Lineage (NCBI taxonomy): Eukaryota > Metazoa > Arthropoda > Insecta > Coleoptera > Ptinidae > Xestobium > Xestobium rufovillosum. The sequence continues at coordinate 6,781,111 of OZ014503.1, read as the reverse complement.
AATTTGTGCTATTAGCGCATGACAAGGATATGCACCGACTTAAGAGTCCGGCAAAGCAGATCAAAAGTTACACCTGCGGGGCATCGGGTCGGCGAGGCACATACCAAGCCATATTTTGCGTTTGCAGCGCTCTCGCTCTACCATGATTACACCTTCATCCTAGTAAATTTAGCAACACGAAAGCCTGATTATGGTAGAAGAAGGTATACTTTATGTCGCCATTGAAACAATTTTTCGAAAACTGCAAATCTCTTGGCGCTATGCACGCGTGAAATTGGTCAATTTCATGAGTGAACTGACACTTTCTAAGATAAAATTTTTAAATTTTCTTTCAATGGAAACATAAAATAAAGTTTCGTTTATAAACTGTCAAAAATTCAACACTTCAATTTTCACCGCTTAGAAATGAGCATAGCACTACGAAGTCAGTTTTCGGGTTCATTTTAAAGGGGTTTGCCGGACTCTTAAATATAGGTATACTATACAAAATACTGATGATGCGGACGGCGGGGGCACGGAGGATACACCCATCGTAAATCCCGCGGACAATGACTAGGTGCAACTGTATACTCCAGAAAGACTGACAATTGCAAATTTTGTAAGCTTCAGTTAAGCAAACGGTGGGAAATGCCTGAAATACCATCATTTTTTTGTTCGATAAAATTGAACGTTTTTACATAAATTTAAAGTAAGCGCCTTATTAGCACCTCCCATGAGATCGGTAATATACAAATTAATATGAAGAAATGATTGGTTAACGTTCACGTGTTTAAAGTATGCACCGAGATAAATTGTGAAGAGGTCGTCTTATTCTAGATTTTCTCACTTTTTGTATGTTTATTGTAGTTATATGGTAGAGCAAAATTAACTTACAAATTCATAGTTATAACTCAAGATAGACATGTAGGTAATTAAAAAAGGGATTACACAATTTATAAAAAATTTTTTGGAATGGACTAACCATTAAAAGTATACCTTGGCTGGTAAAACTTTTTCCGCAAGCGCAGGCGCATTGACTTAATAGTGTCCGGTTTATTATTTATTCCATATTCCATGTTCCGTCATTCCGTGATTTCTTTGAAATTAAAAGAGCAGAATCCAGAATCTAATTATTGAATTTTAGTGTAAAAATAATTATAATAATATTGTGTTCCAGTTATCACGTTTGTCATCGAGTGCGGTACTCTTTCTAACAAAAAACAAAGTGACTTAATAATTAATTTATGTGCCACTTCTTTTTAGTAGGTAAGTACCTAAATCTTTTAATGTTAATATAGGGATATGGCCATCCTTCAAAAGTAGGTACCTATAATATGATCTGAAAGACTCAAAATATATACGTATTCTCCTCGGCAATATCGCAGTTTCTCTGTGATTACCCACGATTCACATCCATACAATAAGGTTGGTAAATATATCGTTTTGTATACGGTGAGTTTCGTCTTCTTACTGATCTCCTTCTTATTCAAAAATCAATTTCTTATGGCATGATACAACTTCACCGATGATACTATCCTGCTATTTACTTGTCGTTCCAATTTTCCCCGCTCCTAAGTACTTTTAATGTTATCGACCTTTTCAACATCCTTTCCATTTATTTGTATTTTGATCCTTTTGTCTGTATCTGTTATTATAATGACTTTGGTTTTGCCTTTGGTCATGCCTTTCTCCTTAAATTTCTCAGTCCATATGTCCACATTACGTTGTAGTGTCTTTTCGCTGTTTGCCTTCAGTATAATGTCATCAGCAAATACGCATTCACTTACAGTGACGTTCTTCGATCTATTGTACCCCACATCTATCTTGGCGGATTTCTCACTGCATTCTCTAATTATTTCATCCGTATACAATATGAACATCAGAGGACTGAGTACTCCTCCCTGCCTTACACCTTGCGTTGTAATGAATTCTTTTGTCTCTTGGTTCCCTGTTCTAACTATATTGGAGCTGTTTATATATATAGTGATTTTATTGCTTGAACTAGATTCCCGTCTACTTCATAATTTTCTAACGTTCTCCAGATCTGCTGCCTTTATACTCTGTCAAAAGCCTTCTCTAAGTCTATCAAACACAAGTACAAATCTTTGTCAAACTTTAAGAATTTTTCCGTCAGATTCCTCATTGTAAAGATGTGATCTTGCACGATGTATCCCGGTCTAAACCCACTCTGTGCATCGTGCATTTTCTCCTCTGTCTCTTTCCTGAGCCTTCTCTCCAGAACTGTCTCATATATCTTGCACGCGCTGCTAAGCAAGGACACCCCTCTATAATTTCCACATACTCTTTGGTCCCCTTTCTTATAAATTGGGACAATGACTGAGATTCTCTAGTCTGTAGGTACTTTCTTAGTGGTCCAAGCTGTATTTATATGCAGTGCTCTTATTCCTCTATCCCCCATGCATTTGATCATTTCTCCTTTTATATTGTCCATGCCAGGCGCTTTTCCATTTTTAAGTTTCTTCACCGCATCTTTCACCTCTTCTAGATATATATTATTACTGATGTTCACTTCAGCCACGTTACTCTCTTCTTCCGTTTCGTTATTCCCCACTTCTGTTGCTCCCAACATCTCCCTAAAGTGTTCACCCCATCTCTGCATTATCTCTGGCACTTCTGTGAGTATTTTCCCTTTCTTGTCTTTAATTTGCTTTATTGTTCTTTTCTTGTCTTCTCTCGTGTTCTTTATGGCCTTGTAAAATGGTTTTTGGTTACTTTTACTGTCTTCTTCCATTTTCCCTCCAAATTCTTCCCATTCCTTAGCCTTGACTCGTTATTTTGTCAACCTTCTAGCTTCCTTATATTTGTTGTATGCTTGTATTGTCTGCGTTGTTAAGTAGACCTTCCATGCTTCTTTCTTTTCTCCTATAATTCTTCTAAATTCTTCGTTCCACCAACTAGTTCTTTTCTTTGATCCTCCGGTAACTGTAACGCCACCAGTCCTGGTGGCTGCACTCTTTGCAATCTCTTTAAAAATTCTCCATTAATCCTCTAGATTTCCTCGTTGTAATTCTTCTTCTTTCTTATTCAACTCCATTGTTATCAGTTCAGCATACTGTTCCCTAATTTCCTTATTCTGAAGCTCATAAGTTCTAATGGTTTTTTGTTCTTTGCACGCATTTTTGTTTGGTTCCTTCCTTGTATGTCGTTAATTAATGAGTTTCTAAAACTTTATTTGATGTTACCTGATAATCATATTAATGAAATCTGTATTCGTCAGAAAACAATTCAATCTATGAAAAACGAGCAATGTTACTTTTGTCACTTTAAAATGTTGATTTTCCATCACGCTCGTGCCTCTTACCGAAAATGCGTCTTCCAGTTAATGGACCGTTCCTTATCTACGGACCATAATAATATGAAAACAGTAATATTGAAAACAACATTTTGAATCCGTTTTCGTTTTTCTTCTTAAACTTCATGTCACTTACACGTGACCTACCGTTCTCCCAATAAGCCCCTTCCCAAATTGGAAGCTTTTGTTTATATATTTTGTTCATTGTTCTATTCAACGTGGAACTTGGTACTTAACGTGAGGGTTAAGTTTGGAACAATTTATTTTGCTATCGTTTGGTGGCGAACACGATTAATGTAAAGAACACGTGAACGTCTACAACGTGAGAAAATTGAAACGTGTACGCTTCACGGAGTTATTGAGACAAACTAAATTCTATGTATATTCTGGAATAATTCGTTCAATATTCATAATATTCTCCTCAAACACTGTAGGTAGGTTGCAAGTAAACATAATTAAAAATTACACCGTCTTTATGTGGACGGATCGGCATCTCTGAATATTGAGTTCGAACAAATTGGCACAAAGCAGTATTTCACTCAACACTTAGCTTCAATTATTCTCATAAAAGTTCTGTCACGCTTTTCTTTTTACTTTAAGAGTCCACTTAATAGCGCTATTAATAATGCCATTGAAATTTTTGAAAGTATAATATTTTCTATCCAAAATGCTTGTAAATATGGAATGCGGCATTCCCATGCAGTTAAACTGTTATATGTATATCGAGACGCGAAAAAATTCTTTATTAAGGTACTTATAGTTCACCCAATATTCCAATAAACATTGGTCTGAATTTGTAAATTATTTTGAAAATCTAGAATTGGCAACTTTGTCCCTTCAATATTGTTTTTTTCGAATAATTCTAATAATAAAAAGCTGGTACTTCTCAATAAAATCCGTAAAACCGCCTTCGATCTGCAATTGCAAACCAGAGAATTTGAAATACCCTTTTTATTTATAACTAGCTAGTACCTGGCGCGTTGCTGCCGTTTGACGTTTGCTGCAATTTTTAAATTATGTTGAAAGGAAAGAAGATATTGTAGAATTGCAGAAATATTCTTTCAAATACATTTCCCGGTACGACGTGCGCCACCTACTGTAAGTTAATTGTACTATGTACTATGCCTATAACCTTCGCGCAAGTGCGAGCAATAAGTTGACTAAGTTTTGGGATGAACGGTATGGCAGCGCATACAATACGAACAAACAAATATTGATTTTTATATTATATAGCGGTACCCGGCACGCTTTGCTGCGCCAAAGAAAGAAGCACAATGGCAAATATTTATATTTATTTATTTATTTAATTATTTATTTATGTATTTATTTGTTTGTTTATTTATTTATTTATTTATTTATTTATTTATTTTATGAATATGGCAAGTAAAATGTGTTCATAGTACGCGCGTGACACAATCCGACTCCTAATTTCTAAATTTTTTCAATTTCTACATAGGAAATCTAAATATTTCCGAAATAAAAAAGTCTAGATTAATCTCTGAAAAGTCCTTTACCTGATAATGAAAGTCTCATCAAATTCGGTTCAGCCATTTCCGAGATTAGCCCGGACAAACAAACAGACAGACAGACAGACAGACAAGCAAAGAAGCAAAAAATTGAAAAATGCGATTTTATGTTTTGGTAACGGGCGAAGAATCATATGAGCTTCGAATTATATGTAAATACTTGGGCCGCCCAACAGACGGAGTGATCACCCTGCAAGCATGAGCCTAGACGGGACCACTATCAATTTAGGACGCCAGAACCGCAGTGATGCGCTTTCTTTAGACCCAAGGAAGGCGCATCACTCCAATTCGGTCGTCATAAATTAATATTGGCCCCTCTAGAGCACGTTCTTGCAGTGTGATCACTCCGTCTGTTGGGCGGCCCAAGTATAGATGTATAGATGTATAGATGTATAGATTCACGACTCCAAGCATAGATCATTTATTATTATGCAGAGGGTGAAATGTACGCGTGGGTGGAAAATTACTCATTTATGAGAGCAGATAGACTGATAGACTGAAACCTGAAACTATTTTAACAAATTTGAATTCATTTTAGAAGTATGTACTGTATTCTCAAAATATTTTCAATCATACGAGGTGTGTCCAAATAGTGCAAAGTGAATGCAATTTTGATTTTTCTAATATGTAGAAGGAGTATAATTCTATATTTTTTTAGATTGCTCATAAAATTTTAATATCACTTTATGCCAACTTTATTAGTTTTCTAGAAATTTTTTTTTTCTGGAAATTTGGAGGTACAGTTTAAAAATTCATATCTCAAGAAATATATCAAGAAAATTGCAGTCATTTTCTTAAATAGAATGGTGCATTTTTTCTTGCACCATCGGAAAAAGTAAAAATTTTGCATAAGAATCACCACGCAACAATTGCATAAATAAATTTCTTAAATATTGAAGGTTTTTTAAATTTTCCTTCAGTTTTAAGAATAGTGTTAACCTTGAAAAGTCAAATAATGGAAAAGAAGAAAAATTGGCGTATGTCAAATACTGGAGATGGACTTAAAGACACGCTTTACATTTTGGCCGAGAATAATCAAAATGCAGTTTTGGAATCTCAGGCGTATGGTGCACAATATCCGAATTGAAGATCACCACGACTAGAAACTTTTCGTCGAATACAACAATGTTTTGAACTAAACGGTTCAGTAAAATATGCGAAACGTGTCAGACACCGCCCAAAAACTAACGAAGGACGTCAATTGGAAGTTCTGTAGCATGTATAAGAAAATCCGCATGACGGTGTTCGAAGGATGGCTACAGAATACAAATATAAGTACTTTTTCTATTGGGAAAATACGAAAATACTGCGCCTGGGTATGAAATCAGATAAACAATTTGCGGGATTTCTTAGATTTCATACCCTTCACAGACGAATCAAGTTTCTCAAACTTTGCACAGCCAAATAGGAGAAACCTTCATATGTATAACGATCAAAATCCAAGATTTGTGAGGAGAGTGGACCATTAGCCAGATGGGCAGCAAATGTTTGGGGTGACGTGATAGGAAATTACGTTGTTGGGTCATACTTTATAGACGAGCGTTTAAGCGGAGTTGTATACCTAAATTTTTTAGAACAGGAATTACCGCAGCTCTCGGAAGATATACCATTACATATAATTCGCAGGGATATATGGTTCTACCAAGATGGAGCTCCCCTCTTAATACACGCACTGTTCGGCAATTTTTAAATACGCAATTAGATCAAAGATGGATTGGTTTGGGAGGACCTGTTACGTGTCCTCCTCGATCTCCCGAATTGACTGCCTGTGACTTTTTTTTTGGGGATACGCCAAGGACTTTGGGTATTAGCAAACACCAACTGACCGAGACAACATGAAACTTCGCATTTCAAATGCATAAGATAATAACACCTAACATGCTCCAAAATGTGAAAATATTTTTTTTCATAGAGCAAATGGTAATCATTTTGATGATTTATTAAATTAATATGTTATTTTTAATTAGATAATCATCAATTTTGTTGTTATTTAGGCTTTAATTAAAAATTTTGAGAAAAGATTGTGTAAATAAACTTTTAGAATCGAACTTTTTTATTAGGTACTAATCCAAATTAAGAAGTATACGTTACTAATTAGTCTTTAGTCGTGGTGTACACATACTCGTTCTTTATGTAAAAACTATTGTCACAATTTAATTTTACTAGTTTCAAAAAACCTTCAATATTTAAGAAATTTATTTATGCAATAGTTGTAAATGCGTGGTGATTCTTATGCAAAATTTCAACTTTTTCCGATGGTGCAAGAAAAATGCACCATTCTACTAAAAAATTACTTTTTGCAATTTTCTTGTCATCTACAAATACCTAATTATTTGTTGTTGAACCCGGTATAACTTTAAAAAAAATTGAATAACCATCGCAATCGTATTTCTTGAAAATTTATTTTTTTCATAAGTTACCATTCTTGAGGTATGAATTTTTAAATTGCGCCACTTATCCGTCAAATTTTCAAAATAAATTTTTATAAAACTAATAAAGATACACATAAAGTGGCATCCGAATAAAATAAAATTATACTGCTTCTACTAGAAAAATCAAAGTTGCATTAATGAGGAATACCGACAACACAAAAACGAAAACAATAGGAACAAGAACAAAAACAACAGCCAGAAAATCTAACAGAAATTCTCATTCAGCACAAAGAACTCCTATATGCAGTAAATGACATTTGTGGGAGTGCCTTGATTGCGCAGTACAGGTTGCGCAAAAGCCAGATTCACTCTCTGCAAATTAAAAGACGTTGGGGAATTCAAAAATACCTAGTTTAAAACTGTTGAAGAACTTAAACAATAAATGTTCCTAAAATTTCAAAAATGTGAAACAAAAATATAATAATTACTTCGAAGAATTTTAGGTATAATAACAAAATGACACGCATTGGTGAGCATAAACTTTATAAATATTTAAAATTCGCTCCTTGCCTTCAACTGAAAAACACGACCGATGGCTGGCAGCTGGCATCTTTTTGACGGAGAAAGTAATTCTTGCTCATCCAAAATCAGTTAAGTAATACAGTTATTCGTGTTTCCTAATGTTTTCACAAAATCCAATGAACTAATCAATGCAAGTATTGAAAAATACTATATTATAAATTGAATGGGCATACCAGTAAATTCATTGACAACGTCAAAATGACAGATCGGTCTAGTTCAGTCAAGTTATTAAAGGAATAAAGCTGTGTAAAATCGGTCTACCAGTAGTAATTTTCTATTCAAATTTAGCGCTCATTTGTGGGAGGAGTTTTTACTGCATCTGTTGGATAAACAGCGTATAACATAAAATGACAGCTCAATGACACCAGCCAACTCGCTTTTTTGATCGTTTTGGGCTACTTTAACAGTTTTTTTTTCAAATTAAGCAAACCCCTTAAGAGTGACTTGCTTTAGAGGGATAACTATCAGACAAAAGTTGTCAGGTTTGAAAGGGTATTTTGGATGAGATGGAAATCAACCCCTACTGCTATTTGAGTTTTTCGAGAAAACCGCCCCTGAATGATTCTTAATTTTAACGGTGTGGGGATGATACTAATTTTGGCAAAATAACATATTGTAATACATGACACGAAAGGCAAACCCTTGTACAACCATAAGCTAGTTTTGATTTCGTTCTGAATCGTTGAGGTTGATCACAAAAAAATGGTTTGCAACCCCCAATTTTTGTTTGTAAATAGGGTCCATAGATTAAATGCGTACCGTGGAGTGGGGTTACTTCGCTCGCATTTTGACATACAAGTATTTTTTATCTAATTTTGTAATTATTCTTCCTAAAAACTATTCATATGTGATGCAATTATGCTCTATCGATTCAACTTTATATTCGCTTAGAAATTCGCCGTCCGAGCAAATATTAGCAACGTAATACCATACTGTGCTCAAGGAGGTTGCACACAACAAATTGATACAGACTATGGTCTTGCAAACACTTCAATAATTACTTTCTCCCAAGCAATTTTAAATGCCCATGTTTACTTAAACAAGCTTTATTTTATAAACGGTTATATAAAACGCATGAACACACATAAAATATAAGAGTTAAATGGTAACATTCTATCAAGTACAAAATGTAAAAAAGGTATACAGGGTATCCCAGAACAGCGGGGCAATATTTCTGGAGCAAATAGGTTGGGTCAAAATAACACTTAAAGTATGTAGAATTTTTTTTCTAGGACGCACCCCTTTCAAACTACTGTATTGAATGTTATAAAATTTGGACTGTAGGCATAGTAAGAAAGTATATATGTGATCGAGTGACATGACATCTTCCGTATCTTGTCTTGGAAGCCGGGGGTGGAACACCCCTAATGCTTTTCACCCCTTAATTTTTACGTTGATGCTTTTTGCGAATTTGCAATTACATTTTTAAATTCCTTAAACAATTGTCTCAAAAAAGGTACTCTTTTTTTGAAACCGTTAAAATGGCCCGTTTCCGAGAAAAAAAATTACAAAGATATGGTTTATTATTTTTAGGCTATGAAATGTGAACTGCTACATGAAACATGTGAGAAAATGAAAATGAAATGAAAATGTATGAACAATCGGTTATGAAAACATAATAGCCGAGATAATAGCGGCTACAATAAATTTTCGAAGCGAGTACCTTGTAGATACATATATTTTTGTGTAGTAAAAATGATAAACCATGTCTTTATATAATTCTTTTTTCTCGGAAACGGGCCATTTTAACGGTTTCAAAAAAGTATTTTTTTAAAACAATTGTTTAAGGAATTTAAAAATGTCATTGCAAATTCGCTAAAAGCATCAACGTAAAAGTTAAGGGGTGAAAAGCATTAGGGGTGTTCCACCCCCGGCTTCCTAGGCAAGATACGGAAGATGTCATATCACTCGATCACAGATACTTTCTTACTATGTCTACAGTCCAAATTTTATAACATTCGATAGAGTAGTTTGAAAGTTACCAGCAATATACCACCTTCTTCAGGACTTGACCTTTAAGGGCGAATAGCTTCGAAGGGGTGCGCCCTAGAAAAAAAATTCTACATACTTTAAGTGTTATTTTGACCTAAACTATATGGTCCAGAAATATTGACCCGTTGTTCTGGGACACTCTGTATAAAGAACACAAATTAGAAACGGGAATATTTTATATGAGCACCAAAATAATTACTGAGCACCAATTTTTGCTAACAATTTTTGTACTTTGCCGCCTAGGTAATATTTGTGAACCAAAATTAATAAAGGAGCACCAAAATATTGCTATCGAAAATTAAGACTTTGAGTGTTAAAATATGTTATGAAAATCACCAGAAATATTAATTAATAATAATATGCTTTATTTAGCACTAGGCTATTACACGAACAATACAATAAAAAATCAATAACTACAACAAATTAATAAACATTACAACTAAACTAAATCAAATAACACTTAGAATTAATCTTATTCTAAACTAATCTAATACTGCTCTAAAACCACTACTATTACTACTATACCAATATACCAATGACAGTAAAAATCACATCAACAAAAAATCTTTTAATTCTCGTTTGAAAATTGCCAAATTAGAAATACTACGTAGCTTTTCACTTAACTTATTATACATAATTACACCCTTAAAGAAAATAGAATTCTGAGTACTTTTCAATCTCTTTATGTCCAAATGAAATTTATTGTTGCTTCTTGTATCATACTCATGCACTTCACCATTTTTCCTTAAAATTAAATTGAAATACTCCGGCATTAAACCCAAACTAATCTTATGTATTAATATAACTGTTATATTCCAACAACTTCTCTATGCTAAGCCATTCCATGGTTTTTAACATATCGGCAACTCTTGTATACCTACTACATTTGAGTATAACACGCATAGCTCTGTTTTGTAGTATTTGTAACCTGTCTATATTAGTTTTATTTGCCATAAACAAAATAGATGCACAATATGTGAAATGAGGCAATACAATCGTATTAAAAATTATTTTCTTTGCCCAGATACTCAGCGTTCTTCCAGTTCTTGCTATCACTCCAATCTTTTTTGATATCTTTTTACATATGTAGTCCACGTGCCTCTCAAATTTTAATTTCCTATCTATAACAATTCCTAAATACTTAACCTCCTCAACAAGATCCAGTTTGCAGTCGTCAATCACAATATCCAAGTTATTCCGTTGAAAGTTTTTATACCCATTATCATTACCAAAAATCATAGCATTTGTCTTTTTAACATTAATATTCAATTTATTATATTTAAGCCATTTACTTATTTCATTTAAATCTGCATTAACTTTTTTTATAACATCCTCCAAACATTTTCCTTGTAAATATAATACAGTATCATCTGCAAATAGATGATATTTGCAATTCTTCAAGTTGTTTCCTAAGTCGTTTATATATAATATAAAAAGCAATGGGCCTAATATACTACCCTGAGGTACACCAACATTTATTTCTTCCTCTTGGGACATTATATTTCCACATTTCACTCTTTGCCACCTATCACTTAAATAATTATTGAGCCACGTATGTACATCTCCTCTTATTCCATATATCCATAGTTTTCTTAACAAATTTTCTCTGTCCACTGTTTCAAAAGCTCTCTTTAGATCTAAATATATTGCACATACCATCTCTCCTTTATCTATTGCTTCTTTCCACTCATTGATAACATATTGAACCGCTGTCTCACAGCTATAGTGCTCCCTAAACCCCGACTGATATTTCGACAATATGTTACTTCGTTTTACATATTTAATTAATTGATGGTGGACAGATTTTTCCAACAGTTTTTCTATTGAGCATAGCATATTGATGGGCCTAAATTCCTCAACTTTTATAGTGTTTGCTATTTTCCTACATGGCACTATTGTAGATACTTTAAGTAGTCTTGGTATTATACCTTTTTCTAACGAGCTATTAATTATGTTTATTAGCGGATCCGACAATTCATTAAAGTACTCTTTCAAAAAATGTGCGTGTATTTCATCTGGACTGCTCTTGTTCGCCAAGCCATAGGTCAATTCTCTAAGTTCTTCTTTTGTAAGTAAAGCAAATGATTCTAATCGAGAGTCAGTTTCCAACATTGAAAATATTTTATTTCCGCTCTTTATATTTTGCACTATTTCATGGATGCTATTTATGAAGTACTTATTAAATTCTTTGGCAATGTCTGGGAGGTTTTGTAATTTTCTGTCTTCGAATTGAATTTTATCATACTTTTCATTTTTATTACTACCTACAAAAGTTTTTAGTGTTTTCCACATTTCCTTTAAATTCCCCTTAGCTTCATCAATTTTATTTTCATAGTACTTCCTCTTCTCGTTTTTTATTACACTAACTGCTATATTTCGACAATTCTTATACTCCTCCCAGTCACTAATGTCTTTGGTTGTAATATATTTTTTATATTGCACATCTCTGTTTCTAATAACTTCCTTAATATTATAATTAAACCAGTGATGAGTATTATTCTTAATCTCTACCTTTGGCATATGTTTGTCTAAGAGCTTGATAATATTCACGTAAAAATCATTGAATTTAGTATCCAGGTTAGTTTCAAAATAATTAAATTTGATATTGTGCAGTTCCTGTTTTAATAAATCAACTTGACCAACTAACCGTCTTTTTGTTTGTACTGTACCCTTGCCTAAATTTTCTATTGGAATCTTTAAGCTTATTATATTGTGGTCACTAATCTTTGGTTTATCTAACACAGTACACTCTATATCTATGTTCGTTATTACTAAATCTAACAATGTTTGGGATCTGTCTGTAATTCTAGTATAGTCTCTCACAACTTGCTTACAACCACTGTCATTAATTATTTGTTTCAGTTTATGTGCATATGTTTCTTCTGCCATCCAATTTATATTAAAGTCCCCTACTATTATTACATTTTTGTTTAATAAAATTACATCTTCAATCCATAATTTTAAGAAATTTAAAAAATCGCTATGAGATGCATTAGGAGAATGATACAGAATTCCTAAGTAATACTCTACTCCATCTATTATTATTTCGACTAAAAGTACCCAGTAGTTCATGCTTTTAATATCTGTTCTAACAATTTCATACCTGATATCACTTCGCAGATAACAAACTACTCCACCAGTATGTCTACTTTCCGAGTCCACTCTTACCATTGAGTAATTGTTTATGAAAACTTCATTATCTGCAACTTCTTCAGTAACATGGGTTTCAGTTACACACATAATCACTGGTTGCACATTTAGAAGAATGTATGATATTTCGTCATATTTAGCAATCAGACTTTGTGCGTTTACAACCATCACTTCACACACCCCAGACTCACCACTGCTACTAAAACTATTCACTAATTGCTAATCTTCTCTGTAACTCACATTTTTCTGCATTTGGTCTTCTATTCTTTTGTAGACTGTACACTCCATAATATTCCACACTGCATGGTTTCCATCAATGTCTAAATTGAACTGATCCCTTGCATGAGCGCAATTTGCACAATTCGTTTTATTTGAATTACAGTCTCTCAGTTCATGTTCTCCGCTACATTTTGGGCATGTCACCTTGTTCTTACATTCCTCCTTTTTATGTCCGTAAGCACAACACTTAAAACACCTTCGTATACCAAGTTCCTCAACCACATTACATTTACTCCAGCCGATATTTAACTTTCCTTCTGCTAACATTTTTATAAATGTACCATAATCAGTTTCCAACTTCATGGAATAATATTTGTTATATCTACCAATATGCTCTTTGATATGAACAATATCTATTTTTGTTTCGTTACCTATCCATTTATTTTGCAATTTCAATTTCTTAACAATATCCTCTTTCTCTTCCATTTTACATTCTTCATTAATACCAATTATTCTTACTTTAGGCCGTCTTTGACTTGTTTTTCGTACTTCGTATTTTTCACCCAATTTATTGTTAACTTCTTCTTCCAACTTTTGAGAATCATCCTTAGTGTCACATACTATTCTTACACCTCCTTTCTTGGTATTCCTAATTTCACAAATTCCAACTTCAATTTCAGCAGGTTTTATTTCATTCTGCAGTATTTCCCGTATTTTATTGCTATTCTGCCCTCCTTTATCTTTTGACTCTATTATTATTGCTTCCTTCTGTTTTCGAGCGACAACATTCGCGTACGTGTTTGCAGCCTGTCCCACTCCTTTATCTACGCAACCCAACATACACGTTCGTTCCCCTGCCCGACTAACCTGACTCAGTAACATCCCCTATCTCCGTAAGAAACTTCTGCATCGCTAACCCTAGCTTGGCGTCAAGAATTTCTACGAAACCCTGTTTTTGCTTACAGCAAGCATCACAATACCATGGTGCACCTTCACATTCGATAAAAGTATTGAAATGTTTGTCTTTAACTCTCGCGCACTTTAAATGATACCATTCTTCACAAATCCCATCACATTGTATTATTTTTCCACCATTAAATTCGACTTTACACGCACCACAAAATTTCGCGTCCACCCCGTCCGGCGCCATACTCTATATAGTAAACGAGTACCTACTTACCTAAACTAACTTTATATTAATAAGGGGAATATTTTATATGAGCACCAAAATAATTACTGAGCACCAATTTTTGCTAACAATTTTTGTACTTTGCCGCCTAGGTAATATTTGTGAACCAAAATTAATAAAGGAGCACCAAAATATTGTTACCGAAAATTAAGACTTTGAGTACTAAAATATGTTATGAAAATCACCAGAAATAGTAAACGAGTACCTAAACTAACTTTATATTAAGTAGGTGTCTACTTCCAATATACAATATACCTAATATTATTCTTTCGTTCGAGTAATTTGTCTCTGGTTTCCGTGGGTAGATATCGCATAGAGTTAGTAGTTCGTTATTATTAGGCGGGTGGAAGGTCGACTTCCGAAGAAATTAGTTTTCTTCTTACGTTTTACATTATTTTTTTATACAAAATGTGTGTCAGGTCTCCGTCAGTTAGGTGGGCTGTTTCAGAAATGCATCTTGTCGCTAACACAAGATTCGCCCCCATCCATATTATCAAGAAAGCGACTACTTAAATATTATTTAATGAAGTGCAATCGGCAACACCTTCGTGGCTCAGTGGTTATGTGCGTCCTTAACAAAAGTGTAAGTCTCGGGGTTCGCGTCTCGCCGCGGTGGATTTGTTTTGTTTTAGTGATTCAGCTTTCTTCTTATGAACAAAAATCGATCAGGTCCAAAAGGACAGAAAGGTCATCGCCATCAATGCTAGAGACATTTTTACTCATTTGACTTTTATTGTTGATATATTCGCGCGAGGCGGGGTTTGTGCTCAGACAGGGTATATTTTGTAAAGACGCATCCCGGCGGGCTTTAACCTTATTTCCTTATTTAACGTTATTGACCGTAACATACCTATATACTATATTGAATATACTACCAAATTTTGTTTTATTTGACATCATAGCTCATATATTTTGGCACTCAAATGTTGTTGCTCAAGTAAGATTTTTGGTGCCAAAAACAAATATTTCATGCTGAAAGTGATAAACAGGCTACAAAACTTTACATTTTGGAGATCAATTATGAATAATTTGGTGCTCAAATTTTATTGCTCCAATATAATTTTTGGTGGCAAAAGACAAATATTTAGAGATCAAATCAATATTATTTTGGTGCTCCGTTAAATACAACCCATTAATAAGTAGGTGTCTACTTACAATATAGTATACCTAATATTATTCTTTCGTTCCAGTAATTTGTCACTGGTTTACGTGGGTAGATATCGCATAGAGTTAGTAGTTCGATATTATTAGGCGTGTGGAAGGTCGACTCCCGTAGAAGTTAGTTTTCTTCTTACGTTTTACATTATTTTTTTTATAAATTCTTCTTCGGTTTGTGCCAGTTTAAAAATTTTATATATTTTTAGATTTAGTGAATTTTCTGGCAATAATAATAATACTTGTATACTTGTATATTCGACGTTTCGCCTCCGTTTGGAGGCTTTGTCAAGAATGGTTTATTAAAGTTTGTAAAAATATATAACATGAAAATATTTGACAAAATTTTTTTATAAACAGTCAAAACTTAAAAGGTAACTATGATAGAAATATACAATTTTAGCACATTTGATTTTGGATTTATAAAAGAGAAAAATGTATTGTATGTAATTTAACAGAAATATAGATTAGTAAGTAAGATGCAGAGAGGATGGTTATTTTATTATATTATATTACAGTAAATTTGACTTAAATTTTGAATATCAATTCTATCATTAATAGAGTTTTCATCTTTTTTTATGTAAATCATTTCTAAAAATAGTCGAGATTTTAAATTCTTTTCTTGTTCTAGAATTTTGGTATCATTAAATTCAAAAGTATGGTTGTTGTTTTTCATGTGTTTACTTATAGCAGAATTACTATTTTTATATTTGTGTTGTTTAAGTCTTGTTTCTAAATGGTTTTTAGATTGTCCAATATATGTTTTTTCACAGTCTTTACATTTAATTTTGTATACAGTATGTGTTTTCATAAGTTTTGGAATTGGTGTTTTTAAATTAGAATACAAAAATTTTAAGTTGTTGTAATTTTTGTGTGATACTTGTAAATTATATTTTATTAATAATTTACTTAAATTGTGTGACATACCTTTAACATATGGTAATGAAATGTAGTTTTTATTTTCTTTTGGTTTTTTATTGTCAGAATTATTATTGTAAAATTTATGGATTCTATTTTTTATTATTCTCATAATGAAATTTTTAGGATAGTTATTTTTTAATAAACAATGTAATACTTTTTCTATTGCAGATTTTCTGTATTGTGGGCTTGAGAGTTTAATTGCTCTGTCAGCCAGACATATAACAATACTCTTTTTGTGGCAATTGGGTTGTTCAGAGTTAAAACAAATGTAACGTCCAGACCATGTTGATTTGGTGTACCATTCGGTTTCTATTGAATTTTTCGTTTTATATAAAGTTAAGTCTAAAAAATTTATTTGATTTTTTGTTGAAATTTCAATGGTGAATTGCAATTTAGGGTGGTAGCTATTGAATTGATTAAGAATTTCATCATATTTGTTAGGTGGAACAGCGGTTAAACAATCATCTACATATCTTACAAAAAATGGTAAATTGAAAGATAATTTAGGAATAATAGTCGTTTCTAAATCTTCTAAAACTAACTGAGCAATGGGGCTAGAAATTGGAGAGCCCATGGCACAGCCGTTTGTTTGTTTATAAACTGAATTTTTAAATTTGAAATATGTAGTCGTTAAAGTAAGTTCAATTGCAGTAATGAAATTATTTAATGTGAGAGATGTGTAAGGTTCGATTCTGTTCCAATTCTTTTTGACAATGGAAATTGCAAGATCTATTGGTATATTTGTGTAGAGTGATACTACATCAAGGGAAATTAAATTGAAATTGTCAGGGATATAAAAATTTTTGGTTTTTTCTTTAAATGACCAGGAGTCTTTAATGTAAAATTCATTTTCTCCTATGATGTTAGACAGAATGTTAGCTAAAAATTTTGATAATTTATAAAATGGACTTTGAATACAAGAAACAATTGGTCTGAGCGGAATATTAGTTTTGTGTAATTTTGGTAAGCCATATATAGCTAACATTCTGTCTAACATCATAGGAGAAAATGAATTTTACATTAAAGACTCCTGGTCATTTAAAGAAAAAACCAAAAATTTTTATATCCCTGACAATTTCAATTTAATTTCCCTTGATGTAGTATCACTCTACACAAATATACCAATAGATCTTGCAATTTCCATTGTCAAAAAGAATTGGAACAGAATCGAACCTTACACATCTCTCACATTAAATAATTTCATTACTGCAATTGAACTTACTTTAACGACTACATATTTCAAATTTAAAAATTCAGTTTATAAACAAACAAACGGCTGTGCCATGGGCTCTCCAATTTCTAGCCCCATTGCTCAGTTAGTTTTAGAAAATTTAGAAACGACTATTATTCCTAAATTATCTTTCAATTTACCATTTTTTGTAAGATATGTAGATGATTGTTTAACCGCTGTTCCACCTAACAAATATGATGAAATTCTTAATCAATTCAATAGCTACCACCCTAAATTGCAATTCACCATTGAAATTTCAACAAAAAATCAAATAAATTTTTTAGACTTAACTTTATATAAAACGAAAAATTCAATAGAAACCGAATGGTACACCAAATCAACATGGTCTGGACGTTACATTTGTTTTAACTCTGAACAACCCAATTGCCACAAAAAGAGTATTGTTATATGTCTGGCTGACAGAGCAATTAAACTCTCAAGCCCACAATACAGAAAATCTGCAATAGAAAAAGTATTACATTGTTTATTAAAAAATAACTATCCTAAAAATTTCATTATGAGAATAATAAAAAATAGAATCCATAAATTTTACAATAATAATTCTGACAATAAAAAACCAAAAGAAAATAAAAACTACATTTCATTACCATATGTTAAAGGTATGTCACACAATTTAAGTAAATTATTAATAAAATATAATTTACAAGTATCACACAAAAATTACAACAACTTAAAATTTTTGTATTCTAATTTAAAAACACCAATTCCAAAACTTATGAAAACACATACTGTATACAAAATTAAATGTAAAGACTGTGAAAAAACATATATTGGACAATCTAAAAACCATTTAGAAACAAGACTTAAACAACACAAATATAAAAATAGTAATTCTGCTATAAGTAAACACATGAAAAACAACAACCATACTTTTGAATTTAATGATACCAAAATTCTAGAACAAGAAAAGAATTTAAAATCTCGACTATTTTTAGAAATGATTTACATAAAAAAAGATGAAAACTCTATTAATGATAGAATTGATATTCAAAATTTAAGTCAAATTTACTGTAATATAATATAATAAAATAACCATCCTCTCTGCATCTTACTTACTAATCTATATTTCTGTTAAATTACATACAATACATTTTTCTCTTTTATAAATCCAAAATCAAATGTGCTAAAATTGTATATTTCTATCATAGTTACCTTTTAAGTTTTGACTGTTTATAAAAAAATTTTGTCAAATATTTTCATGTTATATATTTTTACAAACTTTAATAAACCATTCTTGACAAAGCCTCCAAACGGAGGCGAAACGTCGAATATACAAGTATACAAGTATTATTATTATTGCCAGAAAATTCACTAAATCTAAAAATATATATTATTTTTTTTATAAAAAATGTGTGTCAGGTCTCCGTCAGTTAGGTGGGCTGTTTCAGAAATGCATCTTATCGCTAACACAAGACATGCCTCCATCCATATTATCAAGAAAGCGACTGTTTAAGTACTATTTAATTAAGTGCAATCGGCAACACCTTCGTGGCTCAGTGGTTATGTGCGCCCTTAACAAAAGTGTAAGTCTCGGGGTTCGCGTCTCGCCGCGGTGGATTTGCTTTGTTTTAGTGATTCAGCTTTCTTATTATGAGCAAAAAATCGATCAGGTCCAAAGGGACAGAAAGGTCATCGCCATCAATGCCAGAGACATTTTCACTCATTTGACTTTTATTGTTGATATATTCGCGCGAGGCGGGGTTTGTGCTCAGACAGGGTACATTTTGTAAAGACGCATCCCGGCGGGCTTTAACCTTATTTCCCTATTTAACGTTATTGACCGTAACATACCTATATACTATATTGAATATACTACCAAATTTTGTTTTATTTGACATCATAGCTCATATATTTTGGCACTCAAATGTTGGTGCTCAAGTAAGATTTTTGGTGCCAAAAACAAATATTTCTTGCTGAAAATGATAAACAGGCTACAAAACTTTACATTTTGGGGATCAATTATGAATAATTTGGTGCTCAAATTTTATTGCTCCAATATAATTTTTGGTGGCAAAAGACAAATATTTAGAGATCAAATCAATATTATTTTGGTCCTCGGTTAAATACAACCCATTAGAAACTTACCTATTAAAGACACTGACATCATCCGGAAAGTCGTCAATATTCTATCTCAGAAATTTTTTATTTTGTTTTACATAAATGTCATCTTGAATTAATTTGCAATACTTTACTTATAAAATGTTTTACCCTATTTTTAATGAGAAACTTCACCATAACATAATTGACTAATACAAAGAAGCATGAACTGAAACTTCATCTTTGTTTATCAGTGTTTCCTCATCTCCTTTCCCCCTTTAAAATTTTTCAACGGTACCTATCCACAACTTTGCCACTTTCAATATCTTCTTCTGCGGCCAAGTTCTCTTCGGCCGAGCTCTGTGTCGACTGTTTGGGTGTTGATTTAACATTAGGGTCACCATCTTCATTACCAAGTGAGCTTTCCTATGAAATACGAGTAGAATTTCCGGACGGATTTGAAGCACTTTCTTCATTTTTTCTTTCAAATAACCTGCTATTGCCTGATTCATTTGCCTTCTTCTTACATTCATATGGTCATCTACCTCTGCACTGGGCGGCTTCTTTGTTATTTATGTTTTGTTCTATGAATAGATGCCAGTTACCGTGTACATCTTTTTTGTTTCGGTAATCCATTCTGTCCATCAATGGACAACTCGTTTTTTTAAGAGCCTTGTCTTTTGGATTTTTAGTTTTATGTTCCATCAATAAGGCTCTCCAAACTCTCTTGAGAGATCGAAAGAACCGTAGATTTGGGAAATACGCGTCGGCTTCTCCATTCACGATTATCAGGATTTTTTATCGATTCTTTCCCATATTTTATATTCGCCTGTATAGTGTATATTACTTATTACCCAGCCTATTATTCGAATTTTAACAACTTGTTTGCTTTGTTTTCTTTCTCTAATTTAGATCAACCTAGAATGAACCATCCCTTCAACAAAAACTTTTATCTAATTTATTATAGAAGAAAGAATATAGTTTCCGGACACTTGCGTACTCCGGGTCTCTTACAAATATTTCGCTTGGGAGAATCGAGTTGCTTTTTGATCACGTTCTGTCATAGCTTCACGACGAATATGAGCTTTCTGTTGCAATAAAAAACAGATTGTACTTTAGCCTCTCCAAATCGTGACTGAAATTTATTAGTAGAGTTAGAATAGAGTGGTAGCTCTACTATTCATACAGGTTATCTAAAAGCGCCAGCGTGTTCTAGAACGGCGAAGGAAATTTGAATTAATTTCTTTATTTTTCTTTTGCTGCAGTTTTCAGTGTAACCACATAACAGTGTGAGTTTTGTACAGGTAAGAAACAATTAACCTAATTGCATTCGTTTAGAATACTCGTTCTGCTGATGTGAATCCAGGTATATAAATTGAAAACAATAAAGCACATTAATAGGTACTTAGACGTTAAACTGCTATACCTTTCCTTATCATTTGCGCTCAGAATACGGAAACTGAAATTGCACTATAATCCCGTTCAGTTTAATCTGCTTCGTATATTACTAAAAGTTTTAATGAACCTATATTGGTTTTATAAGAAATAAATGATTTGGTTGCGATCGAAAATATATGTAGGTACTTTAGGAAAGCTTTTTAATTTCACGTTATATAGGCACTTTCGGAGTGGCAGATTTTTTAAAATGGGCCTTTCATTTGCAATAGATGTATACTTTTTAAGCTGAAATATCAGTGGAGTATCTACGTACTTACTGCGAAAAGTTTGAACATTTTAAAGGAGAGATTTGAAGATAACGCACATCTCTGTAATAGATACGAGGCGTTAAATAAATATTACAAAATGCAATACCCAATATCTGCAAGTTTATATTGATTCACCAAAAAAATATGTTAAGATCTCGGCGCTTACGAAAGGATGCAAGTGAAGTGCTCGGATGACAGCGACCTCTAATAAAAAGTGCTGAACTCTATAATTTTTTAATCGTCAACGTAAAATCTACACTTTTTCCTTCAGATTCCTACCAAACCATCCTAAATAATTCTCAATAATTAATTTACTTGCGGTTTCATGAAACTACTGTCTGGGATCGGAGAATAAAATTGAACCGATTCATTAGGAAACACAAACTGAATTGGTTGACAAAATCTGCCGCGTGGGTTAATAATATTCACAACGAAATTACCTGGGAAATTTCCGATGTTTTGGAATAATATTTATGCGCATATTGTATTTCGAATACAGTGCTAAAATGTTCTCTTAATATTCCCGTTTGCTTCATAACATAATCGGTATGGAGAACTACTATATGCATGACTTCATTGTTCATTGTATATATTACCGGTAAAACCAGAATTCCGTGAAAACCCGTTTCAACTAGTTAGAACTAGAAATAACAAATAGCCTTTGTGAAAACTAGTTTTAACTAGTCAAAACGCGAACTGACGGGACGTATTTGTAAAAACCAGAATAAATAATAATTTTTAATGGGCTTTGGGTTCTAACTGTGATTTTTAGTCAAAACTAGTTTTACCGAGTCATTCGCTTGAGGGAACTAGTTTCAACTCATAGAAACAGTAAAAACCCGAAATACTCTATCTTCGTAAGACATAAACATAACCTACAAATTTTACGTATTGTGATGAAGATCTTCACCGTGTCCGGTTTACCTTTTACCAGGCCAAATAGGACGGTTACAATGGCAGGCAGTTTGGAAGTAGAAGTTTATAAAGCGGTTGTTCGAAATCTAGTTTAAACCTCCTTAAAGATGTAAGTAACTATTTTCAAACAATGTATAATATGTTGTATATGCGAATATTACTAATAAAAATATGAATGCTTTCTTTCATTTGAAAATATTTTTAATTGTGCAGGTTGTCCCATTAAAGCTGCACAGCACAGAACTTCCTTATTTTAAATGGAACACCCTATATATATTATTGCATTTTTGGATTCGGCACCAGATTCTGGGTCTATTTTGTTTGAACCGTCATATGCCTAAAATCAGCAATTTTTCAATTAATTTTTTTTTTCAAAAATTGACGTTTACATCATTGGCTTTATACCAACCTGTGTTCGTTTCTCATGACCAAAACATTTTAAACAACCATACATACATTTTATTTGAAGGAAAAAAATGCAATCAAAGTTTACTCAAATAATTACAAAACTACTAAGTTCAGACATATGTATATGGTACCTATACATACATTTTCGATCAGAAATTTAAGCAGAATTTCAGAAACTGAAAAGTATACAGGGTGTTCCATTTGTATTTTTCAAGTTATGACCCTTTAAAATTTTAAAGTTTAGAGACACGTTTTAGGGCAAGTTTATTATGATTATGTTAGAGGTATCAACAATCAGCATAAAATAATTCTTGATAACCAAGCATAGGTAGGTACCTACATATTTTGTGTAGGTACATGTTTTGCAAGCATGTCTTTCATAACAGCTTCAAAGAGCAATGGAAACTCCAAAGAAATCGAGACTACAGTACAGGCGTTTAAAACGGTTTCGCATTATGAAAATTGCAGGAATAAAACGGTTGATTAAGAAAACGAATAATGACGACATTCGTTATTATTTGGTTGTCGACGAAATTTTTGATGTGGTTGACTCTGCACACAAGACTATAAGGCACGGTAAACGCGATCGTTTAAGTGTTTTTTAGAGTTTAATAAAACCTACATTCAACTGAGTTTTTTAATGTTGTGCAAAAGAATACAAATTTCGGGTTTTTACTGATTCTATGAGTTGGAACTAGTTCCCTCAAACGAACGACTCAGTAAAACTTGTTTTGACTAAGAATCACGGTTAGAACGCGAAGTCCATTAAAAATTATTATTTATTCGGGTTTTTACGAATACGTCCCGTCAGTTCGCGTTTTGACTAGTTAAAACTAGTTTTCACAAAGGCTCTTTGTTATTTCTAGTTCTAACTAGTTAAAACTGGTTTTCACTGAATTCGGGTTTTACCGGTAACAAAAGAAGACTTAAAACAATTATCTATTTATTATTGACAATTGTACGAAAGGTTGGTTTTGTAATCACGAGTATCTATCAAATTAACACTATTATAGGTTACTACCAACTGTCTATAATAATTATAAATTCTAGAGTATAAACTACATATATTGACATACCTATCTAAAAGAAGAAATATTTTTGCAAAATTTCTTAAAATACGAAAATGTTAAAATATTTCAGCGCACTGACTGATATTAATCGGTTAGTCATGATTATGTTTGTGTGCACCCTTCGGGCGCAACACAGGGATCTCCATATCACATATTTCCTTCCAATAATGAACTTATTTATGAACGCCACTGGTTTTCCTGGAAAATTAATTATTTTCTTGTATCTGTATAAATACACTAACGTAGGTATCTATTTTCTCTCAACGTTTAAGACTGATTAAATGCCCAACTGAACCATGGGGAGCACGCATTTTTGCATGAGTTTATTTAGAAATTTCCAGTTTTCTATGTCTTTGTCTGTGATTATTTCCATTTGATTTGACAATCAAGTGTCAGTTGTCATGAGTGGAGGTTATGTTTTCGGACATGGGCTTTGAGTTAATGTTTGAATATAAAAAATATACTGGTTTGAACAATTACAATGGTTATAACGAAAAAAACGTCAAACTTAATTAACGCCAAATTAAGGCATAGATAATGAAGGCCCGGAGTTTCCGTAGAGGCAAATTAAAAATCATTAAAATTAAAATCGGCTAATTTTGATGGGAATTATCCTAAAATAAAAAGTCTTAGCGCACATAATATACACAAACGCCTGCGCGCGTGTCTCACCACACATTATACAGACGCCAATCTATAAACAACTTTACTAAATGTTTTGAGGTAAGTTCAATATGAATCTGATCTTATCTCGAACACTTTTCCTTACGGAACATGGAAGTAATAGTTATTTTTGCGTTACCTACTCAATTTTCTATGTTTACCGCCCGCATATTTTGAAACAGTTAGCTAGGAGCACGGGACTAAATATGAGCTGTGATACAAACACGTCTGTTATGTTTCATCACAGTATATGATACCGTTATGATTTTCTGACATGCATTTGACATTTGTTTTTTGGTTGTCAATATGCCTGTTCCACTATATTTTTCTTAAAATAAAATTTTAATGTGCAAACATTTTTGAAGAGGAAACGCTAAATTTTCTCTATATTAATAACTTTTATATTGAAACAAAATTATGAACTTCCAAATCATACCTATAAAACTTACTTATTTATTGAAAAATTAAAAGTACAGTTTGTACAATAATTATTAAAATTAATACCTTGAAATTAATACGTTGAAATTATTATTATGTAAAATTTGAATAGCATACAGAATTTTATTTTGTAACAAATCTTCCACATAAGCTTTCTGCTACTGCAGAAGATCGCCATCCACCATGTCATTTAAATCCAAGTACATCCACCCCTTTATCTGTTAGCAATGTAGCGGGTGATCTTTTAAATGCATGTCCGGTATATAAAGATTTACATTATCTATATTATTTAAAAACTGGTAAATTTTCGTACGTAATTTGACGAGTACCTACTTTTTATTTTGCCGGATAAATTTCTGTTTTAAACAAAATTTTGTTGCCAAGCAATTTGACGAATAAAAGTGACTGCCAGTAAGAGTCAGTCTTATGGCTGTCAGTTTTATGAGTCGGATATTGCCGTCAGGCAACAAAATTAAGTTTGCAAAACAGGAATTTAGCCAGACAATATAAAAAGTTCGAATATCATTCGACTAGATAATTTAATGAATATGAGAATACGCATACGGGAGACGATTTTTAAACATTTTACAATCAAAAACACGAAATTTTTTGCGTCGTCATGGTAGCAAAAGGTAAATAACATAATTATCGCTGTAATTATATATCGGCACACTTCGAAATCCGATTTCCAATAGGGCTTTATTATAAAAAAAATGCTGAGGCGCATGCGTGATCGAGCCATGACATTTTCGGACAGATGTCAAAGTTTTGTATTGTTTGAAAGTGTTTATTTTAAATTCTTTGGTCTATACAGTAAAATTTTATTGAAAACGTGCAAAATTAGTATGGAGCATCCAAACTTTGTGCTCTTGGTGACTGCAACGGCGCTAGCAGAGTGGGTAGGCTAATCTATCGCTTGAGATTACGATTTTATCCATTTATCAAACCCTGCCTAACACTGGGTGAAATGGAAGTTTATGATTGGGTCGGTGACCAAGTGAGGACTTGTTCCACCTATGTAAATTGTCTTGCGAGAATGAAAAGGTGTAAGAGGCAAGATTCGAATTGGAATGTTGGATGTTTCCAGGTTTTACGTCATTATTTGTTAGGTCTTTAAAATAATAATTATTTGTAGTTACATACATACATTGTAGAAAAATACGCACATGTCTATTAGATCCTTTTTGTCAGTTTTCTTTTAAAAAATTG
The DNA here is from genome assembly GCA_963966045.1 of Xestobium rufovillosum. Taxonomy (NCBI): domain Eukaryota; kingdom Metazoa; phylum Arthropoda; class Insecta; order Coleoptera; family Ptinidae; genus Xestobium; species Xestobium rufovillosum. Next base: position 6,755,015 of record OZ014503.1, on the reverse strand, counting down.
ACTGATTTTCAACGCTACGTATTAAAAACCTGCGTGATTGAAATTATATTGGTTAACATTCCCGTATTTCAAACAGGCTAGACACGCCTTCGGGATTCAGCCTCATAATTTTATGAGGGATGTCACTGGGAACTAACATTTGTAATTTTCCGTCTTTCAAACACCCTCCTTATTTGGTACTCTACTATTTACTTGCGAATATCCTACACGAAATTCAAAAACTGACAGTGACATTCGTCCGAAAAACTAAGAACAGCTGTTTGTCAGTGTACTTCTGCACATGCGTACTAACGAAATCAAACGAAATGAAAAGGTATATTGTGCTAGAAACTTTTGAAATCAAATCATTTACATTGGAAATTCTAAATGTGATTACGCTGCGCCGCGCCGGTGATATTATCCGACAAAGCTATTGCTTACAGCTAAAATCGAAAGTTAAAGGATATAGTAGCACACAAAACTCGTCTTTAATTACTTTTCACCCCTTTTCCGGCTATACCTACATAATGGAGATTGTTGCATTATATCTGACATATTTTGTAACTATAATAATAATAATAATATAGTTATTTATGCACCGAGGGCACAAACAGGCGTTTATGGCCCGACTCGTGTTAGAGCCTGAGGCGTAGCCGAAGGCTCTAACACGCGTCTGGCCATAAACGCTAGTTGTGCCCGAGGTGCATACAAAATTTTATGCACAACCGGTCATCTTACTTCTTGCAAATACTACATAAGAATTATTTTTGATAAATTTTTGCGTTGCGTAAAAATAAAGTCACACTGACAGATAGCTACTTGACTTTATTCCCAACTAAGAATTCATTCAAATAACCATAGAGACGCCGTAAACAACGACAGCCATATTGTAAATTTATGCATTCGTTTACCTACGCTAACCTAAGTACCTACTGTTACATAAAAAATAACTTTTGAAGTGTTTTAATTATTTCACAATGGAAAGTGATGAAGATTTCAGTTCTTGCACTCCACCGGAAGTTGTGGAACCGGCCTGAGAAAAAACTAGATCAGTACTTTACGGCCCGGCACGGCGGGCCGTAAAGTACAAAAAAACCCGCAATATAGCTGTCAATAATAAAATGACACTTTAAGCCCTAAAACAAAGCATTTAAAGTGGCCTGCTGCGCCCGGTTGTGCATAAAATAAATTTTATTCTGAGTATCGGACTCATTATATTTTCACCCTATACACTTATTAATTATTAAACTGTGGACAACACCCAGAAAAGGTAATAGTCAACTCCGTACAACAGTACGGAGTTGGTCTTCCCTACCACCAAAAAAATAAAAAACAAATATAAGTAATAATAAATGATTATGCGGAAAACAACGGTTTATATAAACTATTATAAAAAAAGCCTAAAACATACAAAATTGTAAAGAAAATACTAATCTCCGCATAAACAGAAGTGGAAAACAGAAAAATAATGTGTACAAATTAATATAATATTACTGAAGTCTTTCAAACCTAAACTTTCACATTGAAACTAATTTTTCCCAATAACAGTAAACTTTTAAATTGTTTAATACTTTTTACTTTGTAACGATACAAACTGTTCGTTATTTTTGCTGCCATATATGAAAATGATCCCCGAAACCGGCAAGTATGATACAAAGGGAGGGTGGCGTAGTCTCTAGTCCTAACATTCACAACATGATCTTCTCTACGAAATCTAACTTTATGCAACAAATACGCAGGTTCCCGGCTCTTGAAAACCTTCAGGACTATATTCGTGTAATGAAACAATCTGCGACCGCGGGCATCGAGCCAACCTAGTGCCCTGAGATGTTCGCTTGTGTGCTGTCGTCTTCTCAGGCCCCAAACGAACCGAACGCAAGCATTCTGAATTCTTTGCAAACGCATTCTATTATAATTTGTGAGACATGGCCCAAATACCGTATCACAAAAATTCATGTGACAACACCAGTGCCTCACTTAAAATAATTTTTGACTTTATATTTAACATAATGTCGATTGATGTATAGTAATCTTAAATTGGAGAATGATTTTTTTATAATATTATTTACATGAACATCAAAACGTAAGTTAGAATCAACGTAAAGTCCCAGATTCCTGACTACATCTGATTGGGTTAAAGTTTCACCGGATAATTGGATTTCAAGTTAAGATATACATTTATCGCGAGTTACCTTGCTACCGAATAACATCACCTTCGACTTAGAGGGATTTAATGACAAACAGTATTTATTTGATAATTCATATAAGGATTTTAGGTCGGCATTAATAAATAAATTAGATTCGTTAATTTGATGTTCATTGCAGGAAAAATAAAGTTGAGTATCATCTGCGTAGAAGTGACTATTGCAATATTTGAGTGAATTTTTAAAAGTTGACGTGTAAATGGAGAAAAGTAGAAGGCCCAATATTGAACCTTGTGGAACTCCGCTAACGCAAGTAATACATGAAGATAATCGATTTTGATACCTTACTATTTGTTCCCTTTCACACAAAAAGCTGCCCATAAAACCAACCGCAACATCGTCAAAACCAATATTATGTAAAGTTGCTAACATCAATTGATGATATTTATTCTATCAAACGCTTTCGAATAATCCAGCAAAACAAGGGTAGTTACCAAGTTACTGTCAGAAGCCTTCAGAATATCATCAACTATAGTCAACAATGCTGTTGCACAACTATAATTAGATCGAAAACCAGATTGATTGGCAGGAATAATTGAGTTAATTTCTAGATGCAGCCTAATTTGCTTGTATATAACTTTTTGAAATATTTTGGATAATGAAGGTAACACACTTATAGGTCGAAGATCTTCAAAACTGTTTGGATTTTTAACTTTTGGTAGAGGAGTTATGTAGGCAGTCTTCCACTGTTGAGGAAATGTATGCGTTTCTATAGAAAAATTAATTAAATGCACCAGATATTTAAAAATGAATGGGCAACATAACAGCAGCATTCTTATGCTTATCCCGTCAGAGCCGACAGCACCGGACTTTATGCTAAAAAGAGCCGCACGAACATCCTCCTCACCAACCAACTGAAAACTGAATTTGTTCATGTTAGGCCTCACATTATTTCTTAAATGATTTAGTACTGTCTCCATCCCCTGTAACTTGAGTAGAATTTACGAAAAAATATTTAAGGCATTTAAATCAACTAAGTGATCTGGAAGTTGCACAGTTTTAGTTTTCTTTGAATATACGTTTAAGTTGTGCAATTCATTGTAGAGGGTTTTTGTAGACTTGTCTCTATTTAAAATGAAATTAATATAAGCTTTCTTTTCGTGTTTTATTGCATTATTAGTCAGATTGCGCAGTTGCTTGTAATAAGAATAATGAATATCGCGTTTTGTTCGTTTAAATTTAACCAAAGCTTTGTCCCGTAATTCCATCAATAATTTTAAATTATCAGTAAGCCACGGACTGTGGCGTTTTTCTTAGTTTTGAATGTAATTAAAGGTGCATGTTTATCAAATAACTGAAGCAACAAGAAATTAAAAATATCAAGTTTTAAATTAATATCATTCACGTACAGCAATTCAGAAAAAGGTAGATCATATAAATCCTCGATGAACTGAGATTGATTGATATTCTTAAAATTTCTTGTAGTAACAAATGTATCACCATCTGCAGAAGAGTCACACGTGAAAGTTATTACAACTACAGTATGATCTGATGTAATATTAGTGTTCTGTAAGATCTGGCAACTATGAACATTTTCTGGGTTGCGACATAAAAACAGATCTAGTAAGGAGGAAGACGTCCGCGCAACTCTAGTCGGACCATCAACGACCTGAGAAAATCCAAATGACTCGATTAAATTAAACAATAGACCGCAAGAACTAAGAGATGGCTTCATAAAATCAATATTAAAGTCACCACAACAGATCACCTCATCAAAAAAACTGCAGACATTCCCAACACAATCCTCAAAAGTATCCAAAAACTCTGGAACTGAAAATTTGGGAGATCGGTAAACTACCCCAATAGCGATGGGTAGACTGGCAATTATTAATTTTACCCATAACTTACAGCTGTCACGAATTGTGCCGGTATCAAATTGGATGTAAATGTAACTTAAGGGCTAACTTTTCTCTCTGTGTCATTCTGACAAAAACATCACAGCTTATGAGTTCTTATACATATGTATATGAATTAAATAATTATCGATGGTATTTACCCCATAGTGTTTATCACCACGACTTGGTTGATACATTTTTCCTTGCGGTATCCAAAAAAAAACTGACTAGATGAAGCATTCGTAGGCTGCCAATATTTTCGAAATATATTAAGAAAATGTAACTTCTTCGTCGGCCCTATTGATTGTACTCGTAGTAAATGTTCTAGTAATGTACGTTTCTGAAGTTTGAATTTTTATAATTATTACTGATTGCCGATCTTCGATATCGTCAATTGTAAGTTTCACAAGTTCTTCACGCCTACAAGCACCCGCTATTCCAATTTTGCTGTTTATTGTTCTGCATTGTTGTATTTATGTTCAATGTTTGTTGTTTTATTTTAGTTTAATTTCCATTAGAATTGTTATTTTTATGTTGTTTGAAATGTTACACCGGCACATGTATTTTTTTATTGGGAACAAATACTTTTTTAAATTTTCCACTTTATATTGCAGCAAACTTGTAACATGCGTCAATGTAAGGCTAAGCACGAATATTTTTTGGTAGCAATTAAATTTTAAAAATTCTTATGAAATCACTTGAAGTCTACACTGGAATTCGTGGATAATTTTTCTGGTGGTTCCCATCGACTCTATGTAATACGGTGTTAGCAATTAAACCCCTTATTTTACCCTCTTTTAAACAACTACTAAAACCGTCAAAACTTAGAACTTGCTGAAACTTTTTCTTAGATGCCTTTGAATTCAAATACCTATCGCCCACAGTTCAAAAGTTACGTATTTTAGCTGAAGCGCTACCTACAAATTTAGGAAAGCTAAAATTTGTTAAACTGTACTTTGATCGTTTTAAGATGCGAAGGTTCAGAAAAATGCATAAACTATGAAACTTAAAAAGAGTTACAAGTCGTAAAACTGTTTTGCCAGTAAGCACATCAAAGGAAAAGTTATATTAATAAATATATCTAAGGAATCGGGTTGGTTAAAGTTTCTGTGTGTCGTATGAACGCGGATAAGATTTATCGTACCTACCTGATAATAATAATAATATCTAATATATATAAATAACAATTAAATGCTTTTCGTTGGTAAGCGCATCACTTGAGAACGGTTGGACCGATTTGGCTAATTTTTTTTAAATATTCGTATTAGTCCAAATTAGGTTTTTAGGAAAAGAAAAATTGGAAAAGTTTCCCGGAAAGTTGGAAAATTGGGGAAAAACTGAAAGTCCTTTTTTCTATAGGATTTTTGTGTGAACTCAAGACCATAACACGATTCAAACAAAACATTGTCCAATAAATAAATGTTTTTAATGTGTACTATTGTTTTTAATTCAAAACTCCCAAATATATGACTTTTTTACAGGTGGTATACTATTTTCTTATTTTTACATCTGACAGCACTGCATGTGCGCAAATGTCGTTTGACAGCTGATTGTCAAATTGTGAATCAAGCCAATCGGTTACATAGTGACGAAAAATTGATTCAGTTGATTATTTTCAGTTGAATTGTGATTCTGTTGTAAGTTCATCGCAATCGTAACAAAACCGTATGGTTCCAAGTCGATCACATTTCCAGCATTTCAGCGGTGCACTGCCGATAGAATTCATCTCGCATGTAAAATTTCCCATTGTCTTACTTCTGAATGTACTCCTCCTCAAATTGAATATCCAAATAGCAGCCATACCCAAAAAATTATATTTAAAATTAATTATTTAAAAGCATAATTTAACGAAAGCTCGGGTACGTTATTAGGAAATCGATGACAGCAAAATTAATGACTGGCACAACATGAGCATCATAAATTCGACACAGACATTAAAAAGTAATGCTGATAATACCTACCCCTCTTTAATGACACAGTGTGGGTGAAATAAACTGCCCTTCAAAACTTACGGAACTTAGGAGTCATGAGAATATACATAATAAAGGTTGTGATTTTTAATAATATAATTACATAGGTACCTAGGTGGAAAATCTTTCATTACAGCCGCGGTCATCTAAAGCACGAGGCTGTAATGAAATTTTCCAGCGAGGTATGTGTACTATTTTATTCACAATCCTTAGTTTTAATGAACAATAATTAAGGATTAAATATTTCATTTTATTTTAAATATTGCACTTTCGATAACTCTTGGAAGGTAGGCTGTGAAATTGACAATTATTATCACATCATGATCTTCTCAGTCCATCCTTTCCTATCCTGAGCTAACCTACGCATTTCCCTAAAAGTAGAACATCCTACATCAACAACTATTTGAGGGCCCTAGTCTAATCTGGGCCTACCCTTACCTCTTTTTATCCCTATCTCCTACTCTAGTATGTCGCGAACTAAACTTTCGTGCCTCAGAAGGTGTCCCACCATCCTATCTCTCCTAGTCTTTATTTTCTTTCATACCTTTCGCTTTTCCCCAACCCTTTCTAATACCTCCCTATTGCTAACTTTATCTATCCACTGTATCTTCATCATGCGTCTGAAGCACTACAATTCAAACGCTTCTATTCTTTTTCGATCCGCTTCTCCTATTGTCCAAGTTTCGCACTCGTACCGTGCCGTACTCCTTACATACGTCTTTAAGAGTTTCTTCCGAGATTCTACATTAACCGTTTCCGAGCATAACAGTCGTTTCTTTTTATTAAACGCAACTTGACCCTGCGCTATTCTTTGTTTTATATCTCTAGTGCTCCTACCATCGCGAGTTATTTAAATAGCAGAAATACGCGACTTCCTCTATCTTTTCATTTCCTATTTGTATTTTAGTTTTAGTGCTATTTTTACGCCCTCCATATACATACCAAAATTTCGGTTTTCTTTTTATTGATCTTCATGCCGTATCCCTAGGGATACGGCAAGTTTTGATAGAGCTCTATCAAAACTGCTTCCATTTCGTTCAAAGCTATTTCTAATTCGTCTTTGCTGGATGGTAACACTGCTACTCGTATATCATCCGTGAATCTGAGCATGCCAATAGTTTGGCCCTGTACATTAATCCCCGAGGCTGTTCTATCCTTAACAATATTAACCACATCTTTGATATACATATAAGTTGAAGATTAGAGGTGACAACGCACACCCATTCGGATATCTACTTCTCTTCGTTCCTGCTCAATTTCTATAACTGCCGTTTGCTCTTTGTAGACATTATGTATTATTTTTCTGTCCCTATATTTCTCAGCATTTCGAACATCTTCCCCCATTTTACGTTGTCGAAGGCTCTTTCTAAATCTACAAATCCTGTACCTATAGACGCTCTTTCCCTTTTCTATTGTTTTTTCTATAGGTAATTACTTGTAAAGCTAGAATGGCCTCGCGGGTTAATCTATTTCATCTAAATCCGAACTGATCTTTTCCTAATCTTTCTTCTGCCCTTTCCTCCATCCTTCTTTGCACAATTCTAGTCAGAATCTTTGACGCGTGAGAAGTTAAACTGATCGTTCAAAAATTTTCATACTCATCCGCGCCTTTCCTTTCTGGCAAAGCGACTATGATGTTTCTTTTATAATCTTCTGAAATCTCACTGTGTCGTATAAGTGGCTAACTAGTTTAAATAGACGCTCTTTTACATCTTGATCTGCACACTTTAAAATTTCTACTTGCAAGCCGTCTACTCCTGGTGCTTTATTGTTTTTTAAACTTCCTAATGCTAGCTCAAACTCTTCCCTCATTATAGGCCAGCCCTAGTTATCCCCCTCTACAATGATTTCCTTTTCTAATATCGCTCCTAGTTCTTGTTCCGCATATAAGCTTCTCAAATATTCCTTACACATATCTGCCTTTTCCTCTCTTCATATTAGGATGTCACCTGCCTCGTTTCTAATGTTGTTGCTGCTAAATCCAATTTCTCTGAAATTTCTCTTAATTATTTTATACGCTTCGTCAGTTATTCCTACTTCGAACTTATCTTCCACTTCTTTGCATTTATTATCAATCCACTGATTTTTCGTTTTCCTACATTTCCAAAAAATTTCCCACTTGACCGCCTTATACCTTTGTTTCCCTCCTTCATCTAGCCTATGTTTATATTTTCGTCTCTCATCTATTAGAGTCACAATATCCTTTGTGATCCAGGGTTTTCTACTTTCATTCTGTTTGTGACCCAAAATATCTAGCTGCAGTGTCTAAATGAAACTATTTTTAATGCGGTTTCATTCTGCTTCTACGTCCTTAATATATAACAGTATTTTCATCCGCGCCCTTCAGTAATTCGTTCGCCTTTTTCTCGAACTTATGACGCCAATCACAATCTTTTAGTTTCTCGAGGTCAAGCTCAAGATGTCTTCTACCGTTTTGTTTTTTCAAAATTTTAAATTTAAGATTAGTCTTCATAACCACTATGCTGTGATCACTATTTATATCTGCTCTTGGGCAGCTTCTGCATTCCGCAACTTGATTTCTAAATTTTTGCCTAACAAGAATGTAATATATTTGATATCTCCCTAGGTCTCCTGACATCTTCCATGCATACCGTCTCCTAATGTGTTGTTGAAATATAGTGTTCGCGACAGTTAGGTTATGTTTATCGCAGAACTCTATCAGTCCCATATCGTTCCTATTACCTAATCCAAAGGGACCGATTATTCCACCTTCTCTTCCTGTAAAATCTCCTAAGATTATTAAATTTTCATGCCCCTTCACAAGATCAAGCACATATTCGATATCGCTATAAACTGCCACTATAACTGGATGTGAGCATATATACCTGTATTACTACAGTTTACATGTTTCGAATTTAACCTAACCATAACTACCCTGTCACTTTTCTGTAAGAAATTTTCTACGCTCTTTCCTATTTTCTTCTTCATAACAATTCCTACTCCCGAATTTCCACCTATTGACCCTGTGTGTATTACTCTAAAATATCCGCTCCAAAAGTCTTCAGCTTCTGGCCATCGCACCTCACTGATACCTACTATGTCAAATGCTAGCGTATCCATCTCTATTTTCAAATTTTCTATCTTTCCTTCTTGTTGAAATATTACACTTATTATTGGTGATGACTCCCCCCCAAATCAGTCCCCGCCCGGATATCCGAATGTGGGACTATTTTACCTCCGGAATATTTTACTCCAGAAGGTCCCATAATGAAATTTTAGTACACTGTTCTAAGGAAAAAATAATGTGGTGGTTTCCCGTTGTCCACATCGCAGAGTGAGTATCACAGTGCCATACTGACCCCCACGGTTTCTGCTCCTCTGATTACCGAAAGAGCTGCTGGCCTCTTTCAGGTACTTGATTTAGTCTATCTTCTCAATAATCCCCCCCCAATATGGTTAAACCTATGGTTCGGCTCTTTACATCATTGAAGCACACAAGCCATCGCACCCGTTTCAGTATTAGACATTGGAACTACGTCAAGGTAAAAGTCCGTTGGGAAGGGACAATTCGAGGGACAATTATTAATTGTGTCAATATTACACATCAAAGAGTATTTCTGGTGGTAAAATATGTCTAGTAGTCAGTTGAAGCAGAACTCCCCGAGACCGCAGAAAAAACAGTAGAAAATTTTATTCCAAGTTTATTACATAATACATAAATACTTGAGTATAAAAACTGATTTCTCAGGTTGGGAGGTTGAAGTTAGGAATAACCTACTTCCAATCTTTTTAAAAGTTGGCAATTGACTTATTACTAACCGTTTTTTCAATTATGCATTTATGTATATGCTTTTTTCAGAACACAGTCGTTATATAAGAGACTTCCCTTTTGATTTTCATTTGTGTAAAATTATCTTCACTTATGCACAGCACGTAATCTTATTTTTTTAATAAAACATTTTATATTTCATAGCATTTTTGGATTTCTCGTTTGATTTTATTACGAGCGAGGTTGTATAAGATGTCTCGTGGTTAAAATGGAAGTTTTTGGTGTTATCGATATTTTTGTTTGACGATTTGAAATATTTTCGAATTGAAGTAACATCATTGTGGGTTGAAACTGAAAGCAATAGCTAGAAGCGAGGCTAGAAGTTACTGATATTGTAATTATTGTAACAGTATTTTCTTTAAATGGATACCCATATTTGTATGTCGCAATTTATTGTAGTTACAAATTTTCTTTCTGTCATGTACCTATCAGCTTGCATACTTCTAAAGTTAATAGTTTTTGAAATAGTGGACCTCGAATTTCTATCACTCCAAAATTTCACATAGGAATTTATCGAATCACTTGTTCAAAGTGGCATTAAAGCGGATGTGCATTACTTATTCTTTTCAGATCATTAGTTTATTAACGATTGCTTTTGTTGCATCTGGGTCGGTTTATACAGGGTGTTCATGAATGAAGTAGCATAAACGCTACCAGTGGATCTAGAGGTGAACATAGACCGAATGAACCAAACATACCTTTATCCAAAGTTGTACCCGCACGGAGTTAAAGCCTCTTAAAAGTTACCTAATTTTTACCAAAGCAACGTATGATTTTTGCAACAAGGCGTTTATTTGAAAAATTTACTTGTATTGTGCATAAAATACCTAAGAAAAACACGTAAAACCCTTCTTACTATAAGCCGCATGAAATCGGTAGGTCTCGAAGACAATTTCAACCATAACAATGATCGCGACATTAACTGCCTAACATTTCTTGATTTTTTGAAAAACCGCTCTAGTTGTCCTCGTAAAATGCTGAGGTGAAAGAGTCTGAAAAGCTTGAGCCGTCCTTCGCCCCATTATCGCCTTTGGTTGTCACCTACTAACTGCGTAAGGCTGGCTGTGTTGAGTACCGTAAAACCTTGCAACTTCGTCATTGCGTGTAACTTCGGCAACCGCGCATTTTGTATTGTTTACAATTTTTTAAGGTTAGGTGACAGCGAGGTTAAGTGTGGCATGTGTCACAGTGTGTTAAGTAGTGTTGTTAGTTGAAAATAATGTATAGACGGAACAGAAAAGTTGTTGGGGGAAGAAGTTACCAGCGTTACAACCCAGAGAAAATAGAGAGGGCGTTAGAGGACATTGCAAATGGCCTTACATTCGCAGCTGCAAGTCGAAGACATTCGGTACCGCGTAGTACTCTTCAGGACAAGTGGTATGGTAGGCACATAAAGCCTGACTGGATTCAATGCATCCAGTGCAAAAAGTAGATTTGCGGCACATGCAATAAGCGCAGCAAGGAAGTCTCTTATGTGTGCGAGAGGTGCAATGATGAAGATTAAAGTTCCTAACCTACCAGTTTTTTAAGTTTTAGATACTGAATTTACGTTTATTTCTAGTCTTTTTGATGTTACTTTTTGTTTTCTGATATATTTTTGTATGCATTGTGTAAAATAATAACAACGTGAAACAATTTTTTTTTTCAATAATATTGAAAAAGATATTTTTTTTACATTTTAAGGTGCCGAAGTTGGCTTAGAATGCGTTCAATTTCAATTTAAAGCAGAATTAGTAGATGTGCCGAAGTTGCACGAAATTGACTCCAACTTCGGCACCTCTTTAACTTACCTACCGTCGGCGTATTTTCAGAATTTTGAGTAAAATCGATAGGGATATTTGTAGCTGTCGGTTATAATGTTATCAATCCAAACAAAAAAAAATCATTCAAAATCGCACAGAACCGGGAAGACGTAAGAAACTTCCAAAATCTGCCGAAGTTGCACGGGTTTACGGTATATAAAGTGATTTGCTGATTTGTTATTAAGCACGTTTTTAGGGCCACTCGTAGTTAATTATGTGACGTCTGCAAGTGCAACTCATCGGTGTTTTGTAGCAAACTAATTTTCTGAAATCGCTAATGTCATCAACATCAGTAGAACAATTTGCTGTCAAACTTCTGAACATTTTTTTGATCTTTGTCGGTTTTGCTATTGTTAAATTCAAAATGGAAATTGCAGCAGTTTCGATAGATGGCTATGGCATGAAAATGAACAAAAAGAAAACCAACATTTTGGTATGTATAGGGGACTTGAAAATAGGACTTAAACTGAAACGCAAACAGGAAATGAGAAAATAGAGGGAGTCGCAAATTTCTGCTATTCAGGAAGCCAAATAATTGGAGATGGTAGTAGGTAGCACTACAGATATAAAACAAAGAATTGCACATGGCCGAGTTGCATTTAACAAAAATAAACAACAATTATGCTCAGGAACGGTTAAAAACGTGTGTATGGAGTACAGCGTTGTGCTGATGATGCGAAACTTGGGCAATAGGAGAAGCGGTTCGAAAAGGGATAGAAGCGGTTGAAATGTGGTGCAACAGACGCTTCATAAAGGTACCGTTGATTTGATAGATGTTGGCAATAAGGAGCTATTAGAAAGTGTTGGGTAAAAGCGAAAGGTATGGAAGATAATGAGGAATAGGAGATATACTAGAGTCGAAGATAGGAATAACTAGTGGTAGAGGTAGATTAGACTGCTGCTCTCAAATAGTTGGAGATGTAGGATCTTCCACTTTTAGGGAAATGTATAGGTTAGATCAGGATAGAAGAGGATGTAGGTAGGATGTAGTCTTGGGGCTGAGAACTTTATGATGATTTTTTATTTAATCTTTTTTAATTTTGAGGAATGCGCCCGTCAGGGGGCACCAAAGTTTATAAATTTCAGTGGGAACCCCGGTACCCGACATAGATCTGTCACTTTCTTTTACATATAATTAAGTCAAAGTAACTTTCAGAGTTAAGTGGGCTTTACGAAGTTTCAACTGTCGCTCACATTGATTGCCCTTGAAATCTAGGCGTTCGTTTTTCACAGATTACACAAACAACTTACGGAATACCATTCCGAAGTTTCGCACACTTATTGTGCAGAAATACGATATGATCTCAGTTGTTTTTTAATTTTATAAAAAAAAGTATATTTTTGCTTACCTAAAAATTTACTATTTTCTCTAAATGTAAATGCAAATAAGGCATTTTTTCTGAAATTACGAATAAACTGGGCGATTCTGCTTAACAACAAACTTAGGTGTGTAAAATTTCAAGTAAAAACTCCGAAATTTTGATGTTTATGTTCTCAGGAACGATCAACGCGCAAGACAGCTTAAACTTCGTAAAGGCCACTTAAGTTACCAAGCCTACGAATATCACTTAAATCAAGAAATTTCTGAAACGCAACAACCTGAAATATCTTTATAATGCAAAATTTCTGTCTTGAATTCGTTGCAGAATTTGAAAACCCAATGAACAGTACCTATATCATTTAGGCCAGGCAACATAGGACAAAAACAGTTCGAAATCGGAACTAATTAACCTAAAGCTGATTTTTTGGGGAAACGATGTTTGATATATGTAAAACGTTTTGTAAAAAATCCCCACAAATCCGAGTGTCGGAAGACCTTGAAAATCGGCCGACAATCTGGGCTCTGAAAATTTCGCGCTATGTCTCTGCGGTTGGTCAATTCGCTCAGTGCTATCGACAATTTTGTGTGTTAATAGCACGCCTTTGGAAGGGAATTAGAATAATGTTTCCAATTTGAGATGTCAACTTTCCCAACGGCACTGTTTCAGGGCGAATAATTAAGAAAACTTAATAAATCCTATAGCGTTTAAAAAACAAAAATATAAGTCCAATACCTGAAATTATTGTCAAAATTAATTTAAAATATGTGAAAGATGGAGGACATCTGCTGCATATAGTTGTATGGCACACCCTGCCAGTTTCCTGAAATTTTATCTCAGTATGAAACGCATATAAAATTTCATTACTGACAAAATGTTATTGTCGTGTTCGATAACTAACATCAAAAAACTACAAAGTATCAGGAAAGAATACGACGAGGTTTTGGTAGAGCAGTTGTTGCTCTATTGACTATGAATACTGCAACTATCCACAGCAATCTGAATAATTTTTCTTGAATGGCACTGATGTATTTATCCTTCTTCATCATGTATCTTCAAATTTGGATGTTTGATTCCTTCGTAAACGAAAAAAAGGAAATGGTCATCGATTCACCGAAATTGTGAAACTGCAACTTTGTATTGGAAATTTAAAGGAATCAGCACTTGCATTTTATGCTCTGTCTGGGATGCGATACCACGTCCGACTTTAACAAGAAGGGAAAATTTGTTTGTTATGCAACCTTCAAAAGAAAGACTTGTTTATTGAAGAAGCAAGTATATTCTATAACATAGTGTGTAAATAACTAATCTCTGCAGTCGACAAGAAATTGAAACAAAGGATAAGGTGGAATTTAAAAAAAAAAATTGACCTAAGTGTTTGTGCTGGATAGTAAAGCTATTAAGATGATGTGTCGAAATTTGCGGGTACGAGCTATATAAGAAAAAAGTTGCTTGATTATCTCTTACATTGCATTTCATCTAAACATTTTGTCTTCTACGGCTGGTGCTGTAAAGCAACATGTATTGCGTGTATTTCACGAGGTACAACAATAATGGATCAATAATGATCTATGTCCAACAGAATCAGGATGGTATTTTATGAGTGATGGACTTAGGCCCTGCTTTGGCATACAGAATAAGACACCCGATTTGTCCATAATGTCACTCTTTTGTAACTGCAAGGAAGGCTGTGGAAGCATATGTTCCTGCCAGAGGTCGTAACACTGCTCAATCCAACGTGATCAGTGCAATGGGGTGTCTTGCACAAATAAGGATACTGATCGCATTTGGGAAGATAAAGATTTATTAAGTATAATATTGTCACCATACAGTGTCATCGAAATTTAATGAACAAGGTTTTGGGATCGACATAACTCGCAAAAATAATGGGGGTTTTCTTGATACATTTTTTCAATTTAGGTCCACAATTTTCTAAATTAACTAAGATATCATTTTAATATTTGGTACACATGATTTTATCGACAATAAGCAGGATTCTATAGCAATTTCATTGAGTCAAATTATTGGGAGGTATTTTTAAGAGTCCGCGCGTACCTACCATTTACCCCACTTGCACTTTTTCATACTACAATATTGGCTATGGATTGGAACCTTTTATTCCTTACTCAACTTTCATAACTTTTGTCAATTTTTGATATTTTGTTTTATTTAATAGGTATAATTGGCCAGAATTCATTTTCATGGCATCTTCTAATTATTTAAATAATTACATTTCCGT
Source organism: Xestobium rufovillosum (assembly GCA_963966045.1). Taxonomy (NCBI): domain Eukaryota; kingdom Metazoa; phylum Arthropoda; class Insecta; order Coleoptera; family Ptinidae; genus Xestobium; species Xestobium rufovillosum. The sequence continues at coordinate 6,739,877 of OZ014503.1, read as the reverse complement.
ATTATTTAACAAAATGATAAATCACAAGAACTTGGTGGTGCGAATTGTGGTGTAACAATGTTACAAAAACTGCTGTTTTGGCGATAACGAAAACAAACTTTTGTAGAATAATAATTATTATTAGGTAACTGCCCTGTATCCTAGAAATTGTGCATTTTTCAAAATATGTTTATTAAGATAATTCCTACTATTTTCTCAAGTTCTATCAATTTCTGAGGTCTCACTCATTAAAATTTGACCACTCTGTATACTAAAATAAACAAAGCGTGTACCAAAATAAAGTTATGAAAATGAAACGTAAAATTTCCTTAATGATAATAATATTGAGCAATTTTCAGGGTCCTCCGACACATGGATTTTTGGGGATTTTTCACAGAAGAGATTACATACCACTAACTACATTTCCTGAGAAAATTAGCTTTAGGTTAATTAGTTCCGATTCAAATCCTAATTTGCCTAGCCTAATTCCATTTTGATAAATGTACCTATCCAGTATAACCGAAAGTACGGGAGAAATAAAAATGTTTTCTTTAAATTTGCCAGTATGTAAATTAGCAGATCAGTATTTGCGTTAATAACAGAGATAGTCCAACGTTAGCTTAAATAGAAAGGCAAGTACAGGGTGTTAGCTATAAATGTAAACTACCGTTTCTCAGTTTTCTTTTATAATTTTTTTTTATTCTCTAACGGCTAAGCTTGAAGCCTAAACATATTTTTGACAAATTTCTTGTGGTTACTTTTATGAAAAAGATTTTGTCTGAAAGTTTTACGATGAATAATATCCGAGACGTGGTCAGTTGCCAACCTTAGCAAGACACCCGGCATATCTGACATGTTGAGAGCAAATTTATAAATACCTATTATATTCGGAATCAAGCGAGTAATCCAAATATGACAATATATAAAGTGCCTAATGGCGGTTTTCCACCAAACCGACTCCGTTTTGTTTGCAAAAACAGCATCTTTTCTTGGTTGCTGTTTTCGAAAACCACTCAGCAACTATGTTTCCACCAAACCGACAAAATGTTAAACCCAGTTTTGATTGAGTTTCTACAACATTTCCACTAAAGCGACAGTTTTAAAAATATCTTTGACCGACATCAACATGTTTGTTATTGGTATTGGATGAGACCATACTTAAGACGAAGAGAAAATTACACTACCTATTAACGACTTAAGAAACGATGATTTCTGAATTTGGGCATTTTTTCAGAATATACAATTATACATAGCAAAAAATAAACACAAGTAAGTTGGTCTACCTTAAATTCTTGTCACACAACTGAACTTAAAATAAAATAAACTACAGGGGTCTCTCCTATGTTTCCACCAAAGCAACTGTGTTTACAAAAACAGCAACGCAACACAAAAACCCTTTGATCTTTCCGTCACGAGACAGAAACAGTCGCAGCAACTCAAAATTGACAAAATGTTAGTTAATTTGACAACTCGAGTTGTTTGCAACTCGAGTTGCTGTTTTGTTGCTATTTTGTCGGTTTGGTGGAAAACCGCAATAAATATTTACAGAAATCGCCCATTTGGGTACACCCCGTATATTGTGACCGCAAAAAATTAAAGCGGGATGTAATTCCTTGCGTTTAGTTATGTAGGTACAATTTTTGGAGCTATATGTGGAAAAACGACCGTTTACAATAATTATTATAATAGGGAATGATTGTTTTTTTTATAATTTATTACTGATATGAAACCGAACTTTTTTCCTCGGTTAACCTTTTTTCGACACTCTACTATCCTTACAACTTTAAATTGAGAACAAATTTCATATTCTAGTAGCGTTTTTCTGTTAGAAATTTCCAAATTCTTGAACGAAAGTTACTTAATGCAAACATGAACTTTACTTTGCGACGCGACGTCATATTTCCTAATAAAATGATATTTACATTTTGGCCCACTCACTCATACTGCCACCTCTAACAGTTAGTCTGTTTACGATCAACATTTTAATTAAAAAGTTACCTACGTATCATATACAAACTACCCTGTAACACAAACCGGCTTGAATAAAACACGATCTCTGGTTTGCTTTTTTCGTTAATATCCAAAAATAAAACTGTCCGCTTTCAGCCACCCCTAATTTATGCAAAATAAGTTGTGAAACCGGGAAGAAGTCATTTTTAATTCTTTATACAGGCGAAAAATTGGCATCGCAGGGGCTATTCTAAGGGAAATGCTGTTTGCACAGAATTTGGGAAGAGAGAAAATTTACACCCAGTTAATAATTTCATTTAAGTCGTGAAATTGCTTTATTAGCTCGTTTCAGACTCTGGAGATTTTTCTTTCCAAGTGGTTATTTAATTTTCTGAGATTGGTATGTTGATACGCGCGTAATCTGCTAAGAGAAGTAAATCGTTTATTTTTCTCTTAGTCTTAGAGGATTAGAGCCAACAAACCGTTTCAATCACTTGAAAATAAAAGCTAGCAAAGAAAATTATCTGACAATGCACCGATCGTGTCGAGAAAAGTCAGGGGAAGTATTATAGAACACTGCACTGAAATCTGCTTGTTGTCTTTGACAGATTTAACATATTTAGAAAATAAAATTTAAAGTCAGTCATGTATTTTGTGGGAAATGTTAGTGACTGTGCGTGAATCCGCTATACAGAGTGGTCCGGGTTTTAACCGACAAACTTTGAGATTATATCCAATTCTTCAAAATAATAGCGGTTTGTCATATAAACTATTATTCAAAAACACTTACTTTTAGAGCTAAAGGGCGCCAAAGTTCGAACATGTTCAAGGTGCTTTCTTAATAATATGCTAAACGGAAAGGGGGCCGGGTGACTTTTAAATTTGGAACGTGGACTTTGTACCTAGTTTACATCTTTTCAAACAAATATTAAGGAGTGTATCTGCACTACAATAAATATGATTTTATGTCAAAAACACTAGTCATATCTTTCTCATACTTGAACCCAAAAATGTAAGCAGACAAAAGTTCAGTACTTATATTGCACTGAACTTTAGTAAATATAGCGAAAAGTAATCGAAAGAAACTTTGAATAACGATCGGCTACTTCAAACAAGTGTTGTGGCTAAACTATTAGAAATATGAAAAAAAGTTTAAATAGGAAATATTGCATATTTTATTTAGGGTCAAAGAATTTTGTTACTATCAATTTTGCCCTACTTCAATTATTTATTAAGTTACTAATCATTATAGTGTGTTATCCAAAGACGTTCTATTTATATAGATACCAAGATACACTTTAGTATCTCTGAAAACATGCGTGCGAGAAGAAAATATTTTCCGTCCTAGTTTGAAGCACGCAAAAATGGATTTTGCATCTATTTTAAGACAAAAAGGCAAATCAGACATTAACCGGGTAACCTTCATTTCACAAGTTTGCTAGTTGTCAGTGTGTTATACTTGGGCCGCCGAACAGACAGAGTGATCACCCTGCAAGCATGAGCTCTAGGCGGGACCACTATCAATTTAGGACGACCGAACCGCAGTGATGCGCTTTCTTTAGACCCAACGAAGTCGCATCACTCCAATTCGGTCATCATAAATTAATATTGGCCCCGCTAGAGCACGTTCTTGCAGGGTGATCACTCCGTCTGTTCGGCGGCCCAAGTATAGTTGTCAAATTAGATGCGAGAAAATTAAGTCTTTTATGAGAGTGAGCATCGAATAGGCAAGTTAAAATATTCTTAGGAATAAAATATTCTTAGGAATATTTTAGTCAAGTAGCTGTTAAACTAAATTATTATTAAGTACCTAACAAAATAGAAACTCAAATGACAAGTTTTATATAATTATTCGTGCCAATTTTTTTCTTTAAGTTTATAACTTTTGTGAATTTTTTGGCAAAATTGAAACTCCTTTTTGTAAAACACCAACGTTTCGCCTCCGTTAGGGGGCTTTATCAAGGTTTTATTCAAAATTGTATAAAGTATAAAAAAGTGACATTTTTTTACAAATTTTATTAAGAAAAAAAATGTCACTTTTTTATACTTTATACAATTTTGAATAAAACCTTGATAAAGCCCCCTAACGGAGGCGAAACGTTGGTGTTTTACAAAAAGGAGTTTCAATTTTGCCAAAAAATTCACAAAAGTTATAAACTCAAATGACAAGGTGATTCAGTAGATGTTTAAATTTCAGGAAGTTGAATTAGCGAGCTACGCCAAAAAAATCATGTTGACTTTTTGTCAAAAGAGAGATGACGTTAACACGACAAAATTATGTAGAAAAAGAGGAAGAGAAAAAGGCATGTCTCTTGTGTTAGAAATAAAGTACATAGGTACTATGCCGAATACTTGGGATCTTGGTGTCTTAGTGTAGAATGTCTTTGGTGTTATCAAAAGAGCGAGTTATAAACGTTGCCGTAGAAACGTACAATACACATAATTGAGCACATAATAGTACGCCGGATAGTGAAAATTTTTATAACTGATTTCAGCGCCCTTCGTATTCATATAAAATTGTAAATTGTCTGTTGGAAATCAGGAATATCCATGTGCGAGACTCCAGCGTAGGACATTTTACAATTGGCAGGTCTTCAAAAATGCGAAAGAAAAAAGTTAACTTACATCTTTTCAGAACCCCCTGTCTTTGGTTAAATTCATTAATTAAATCATAAAGAACAAGCAAATAACCGAGGCAGAGATCCTGAACAGCATCAGATTAGAGGCAGCGGTTTTAAATATGTTTAGAAAAGTAGCTCTACTTAGTCATTTCAGCTCGTTTGAATTTAATTAGGCCTACTTTCCAAACACTTTCGGAACCTCTGCCTCTGCTCAGGAACTGCTCAGAACCTCTACCTCGGGTATTTTCTCGTTTTTTATGATTCAATTAATATGATGAATCATAAGGCAAAGGCGCTGAAAAGATCGAAGTAATTTATTCTTTCTTTGAAATTTTTGAAGACATGTCAATTGTAAAAAGTCCGACGCGAGGTGGGCAGAGGTCAATTTTCCTGTTTGCCATCACACAAACTACCAAATTTACAACCTCTGCTACAAGCTAAAATCATTTTAAAATTGATGTCACTATCCGGCGTACTATAAAAGCTCTCTTGAATTTCTGGGATAAGTAATAGTACCTATATTATTATATGAGCGATTATGACAGCCGTTATTCAGGAACATGATGTTTGATCCCACGAGCCGAAGGCGAGTGGCTCAAATCATCTGAGTGAATAATGGTCATAATCGCGAATATAATACTATACTTTTCTACACCTATTAGACAAATAAATTAGACTCAAATTTGATAACTTTATCTAATGGAACACTATCATAATACATTAATTTTTATTTTTCAATAAATGAACTACTTACTAGGAATACCTATACCGGGTGGGGATTTAGTGTGTAATCGGTTCATATGTCTGGTACTGCTTAAGATATCAAAATGAAATTTTACACGTATGTGGGGAACGACATGGAGCATTTCGTAAAATTATTTATGTATATACAGGTTGTTCACATTCTGAGTACCAGACCAAAGTTCTATTTCTTTAAATGGAAAGCCTACGTGTCATTGCATAATATGGATTCCCCATAACATTCCATGAAAATTGATATATTACATGATGTGGTTTTGAGTAAGGATTGTTAAGATATTGACATTTTTATTATGGTCCAAAAATTTATGACGCTACTGGCGTCTACTGTCCAAAGCCACCTAATTATTTTTTATTGAAAGGGGTTTACACACTGCTGTATTTGTGAAATCTATAAATACTTCCACCATAATACTTAGGTTTATACAAGGTGGTTAAGTTATGCAAAAGGGAATTTTTCTCAGAAATTTCAAATAGAATACCATGTATATTATATGCACAACTGACAGTCAGTTAACTAAGCTTTTAATAATTGATGTAGATATTGCCAGGTCTACTACTGATAGTTTCGGCAGATATTACGATTGAACACAAAATTTTTGAATTTCATTATTAATGTATTCTCTTTTTGGCGAATTCCCCCTATTCTGTTGCTCAAAACTCACAATAATGTTTATATTTTGTATTTGCAAATTGGTATCAATATAAAGACAATAAATCTTATTGTAAAATTGTTTCTTGATAGTTATATTCTTAAATGTATGTCTTTTTAAAGTCGGGTATAACGTTCAAACAAGGAGTGCCTTGGAAGAAAATATTATCTTTAAGAAATAATCTTGCAATGGGATTTTTTGTGTTAATGTAAACTTCATTTGCTAAATATTTTATAGAAACAAAATGCAGACCTTTTTTGGAGTTTTGGGTGACAAAATAGGGGAGATCGTCAAAAATATTGTAAAATACTAACGAAACTCTACATTTTTATAATTCAATTGTACATTCTGTCGAAACTTTTACTGATAGACTTGGCAATATCCACATCAATAAAAAGCTTAGTAAAATGACCATCAATTGTACAAATAATATACATGGTATTCCATTTGAAATTTTTGAGAAAAATTATGTTTTGCATAACTTAACCACCCTGTATTATCTCAAGCATTATGATAAAATTATTTATACACTCATGGACAAAAATATGGAATATTTTTAAATTTTCATAATAACAGATTACGAAGATAGAAAACTAAAGAATCAAGTTATCTTTGTCTATTTTAAGAGTAATCTAATCACAACGGTTCATCAAGTAACTCCTCAATAAACACCAAATAATAAAATCTTAAATAGTTGAATATGTATTAACACCAAAAGAACGAAACCAGTTACAAAACATGGTCTGCTCAATATTGAGTATTGCCTCCCCGAGCGCGGACTACGGCTTCCATTCTTCTAGGCATGCTGGAGATTAAATTTTGTATACATTCTTGCGGAATTGCATCCCACTCCTGATGTGCGGCAAATCTTAATTAATTTAGCGTCATTGGCACAGGATTCCTGGCTCGAATACGAATTTTTAGTTGATCCCATAAGTGCTCTATTGGGTTTAAGTCTGGACTGTATGGTGGCCAGTCCAAACTTTGGATTCCCACATCATTAAGATACCGGTTTACAATTGCAGCAGCATGTGTCGTGCATTGTCATGCATTAGGATGAATCTGTTGTAATCAATGAAGTCAACGTATGGCACAACATGTTCCGACAAGATGTTTTCAACGTAATTGTCAGCTGTCATCCTTCCAAGCACTTCTACAAATTCTGTACGACCCTCCCAACAATGCCTGCCCAAAACATTATCCCACCTCCTCCAAAACTGACGTTTGGAGTTAGTGCACAGTTCGAATATCTTCTTCAATAAATTCTTCTGTACACATGGTTACATCCATCTGGCTTCCACAGTACGATTCTTGTTTCGTCGGTAAACATAACATTCTTCCATTGGCCAACCGTCCAGTCACCATATGCTTTAGCAAATTGTAGTCTGCGAACCCTAGCATTCCGAGTGAGTCGAGGGACTTGTGACGTCACCAAATGACGTAACGTCACAATAAGGGAGGATCCGGCCGCGACTATGCTCAAGCCGAAGACGGGAGTGGGCAAAAAAACAGTAAAAGGGCGCCAAGGAGTTGTAGGCTGATCCTCCAATGTAAACGCAAACACAGCGGTCACAACTCCTAAAAACCGCTGGTACACAACAGGGTAAACACAAAAAAATAAAACAAATAGTCAAATAGTATTGCCAGCATATAATATTGAGAAAAAAAAAATATCAATGGTACCTACCCAAAATACAAGATAAAAAAACAGTGGTAAATCCAATCAGGATGCAATAGTATTAAATGACAACAAAATTACTGGTAATTTAAGCACCCGGTACTAGCGTTGCGCCACAACAAAGAAAACCAAAATAGGCGCAGATGACGCGGTAAATACACTACACGCTAGGAGCTCCGTACGCGCAGCGCACCGACGGGTCAATCGCACGCACTCTACACAAACGCAAGTAGACGCAAACGGCAGTATCGACCGTCGCTAAATCCCGTTACAAAAATAAATGTAAACTATAAGTGAAAGTTGAATATACGGCAAAAACTAAGCAAATTATTATTTAAGTTTCTCTAATCAAACAACTATAATTTATTATCTAAATGACATGAAACTTATTGACAAAAAAAACAAAACTATTAGGTACTGGCAAAATGATAACTATAAGTGAAAATTTCAACAAAACTACCGGAATTAATGACAAACTAAATTTAATAATACAGGTGACTATATGTCAAAAAAAACAAACAGGTGACCACAACAAGCCGTGGCCAGGCATCTACATTAAAACCAACCGAATGGACTGGCGACGTTCAAACACGAAAAAAATACAGTTACAAGGTGGTCACAAAATGCTGTGCCAGGCGCTACACCAAAAACCAGCCGTTGGACGCGGTGTTCCAGACGGACAAGCGACGCAATAATCAAAATTATATTTCTGACCTTACAGACGAATCAATGAGATGCAGGACAAGGGTCAGCTACTATCGAAAATCTCTACATACATACATAACCTAGCAAAACGCGCTGTCATAACAGATCCTATTAACGATATTAACTAAATAAACATAGGATAAAATCTGAAAAATCAGGGAATAATTGACAAAAGACTCACTAAGAAGATGGTGAATATCAGTAATGAACAACTCCAAGACCAACTAACGTGCTAATTCTGCAGGTAAATCTAGGTTCGAGGTAGGTGACAAAAATTAAACAAGAAAGCATAGAAATTGAAGAGGCACATAAGAAGACAGGATGAATAAAGTCTAAAGAAAATATAGCAGAGAGCAAACTACAACTTGGACCAGGAACTATAAAGATTAATAAGCTGCAGGACACGACAAGCTATATCTACGATGAAAAAGGGGAAACAGCTGAAACGAAGAATAAACAAACCAAGGTAAGAGAAGAAAAGCTATATGAAATACTAACTAACAATAGGGAATGATTCTAGGCAAAATAGTAATTAAGTGAATGGAGAAAACAATGTACCGGCACAAGAACGGAGAAAGATCGGAAGACGAGGCAAAAATGTCTAAAGGGAGAAACAAATACTTATGAGACAATAAATAGATCTAAGTAATGTCGGAACTAGTACGGTTTGAGAGAAATTATACACAAAATGTATAATATTTTAAATAACACACTTGCTGAAAAATAAAACCGTAACATTCCCCCCTTACTTCAAGAAAATTTCCACAGGCAAATTTTCTCACAAAAGTGTTGGATCTCCTCTGAGGTCCTTACAGTGCCAGACACCTTTGTCCTTGCCATGCTCATCACGCAGCTGATATGTCCACGGAGATAGCCTCTTATAGATGCAGAAAGGGCCAATATACTTGGGCGCTAGCTTCTGCGTAAAATACTTGGAAGCATCTGACAGCACATAGTTCCTCCTCCAAACCAACTGACCAGGAAGGTACTGTACTTCACGCCTTCGCAGATTGTACGAATTAACACTCTTTGCAGCGGCTGCCTTTAGTCTCTCTCGTACATCGTGAAACATTCCACGAAACTCAGCATTCCTTGTATTGCTCGCATCTGTTGCGCACGTTCGTGAATCCGTGAGTTTATCTGCAACACAATCCTCCCCAGAAAGAGTCATCTTCCTGCCAAAATTTACATAAAAAGGTGTTAGTTTTGTGGTCTCGTGAACGGCTGTACGGATGGCACATGCTAGCTGCGACAGATGGACGTCCCAAGTACGGTGATTATCTGACACGTACATCGCCAGCATAGTTTTTAAAGTCCGATTTGTTCTCTCTGTCGGATTTGCTCTAGGGTGATAGTTAGCATCATATTTCAAATGGAACTGGTATGTCTCGGCCAACTTCTTAAACTGCTTACAGATGTACTGTTTTCCATTATCACAGATAACGATCCTGGGCACACCAAACAACAAGAATACTTCGTCCTCGATTCTCCGAGCTACAGCCTCACCACTTGCTTTACGAAGAGGATACAATAACACAAACTTAGATAGATAGTCAGTCACCACCAGCAGAAATGTATGTCCTTTGAAGGATCTCGGGAAAGGTCCCATTAAGTCCGTGCTGATCATCTCCCACGGCCGATGTACTTTTGGTTGAGTTACCATTTTATCACAGGGTTTATCACATACGGGTTTGTGCATAAGACAAATACGACAGCGCCGAACATAGCCTATAACATCACTCTTCATCTTTGGCCAATAGTACTTGTCAGCCACTCTCCCGTATGTTTTAAAAATGCCCATATGGCCTGAGGTTGGGGGGTCATGAGCCTGTGAGATCACCCGACTTCGATCACGTTTTGGCACAACCAGTCTCCAATTGTCAGCATCAGGACTCAGGGTAGGATATGTCGGTTGTACCTGCTTCCACAATTTTCCATCTTCGACTCTCCATTTAGAAAACTTCAAAGGATCTTCTTGAACATTTTTCAGCATCTTAGAATACCACGCATCCTTGATGGGTTCACGATGATCATCACGATCCACTACATCCATCTTCAGGACATCAACTGTCGGAACCGATCTCGAAAGCATATCCGGCACCACGTGTTCTTTGCCTTTCCGATGAATTATCTTAAAATCATGCTGCTGCATCCGCACAGCCCATCTGGCTAATCGGCCAGTTGGATCTTTGAGGTTCTGTAACCACACCAAGCTATAATGATCTGTCACAACAGTGAACTGTATACCCTCCAGGTATGGCCTAAGTTTTTCGATTGACCATAATACAGCAAGGCATTCTCTTTCAGTTACGGAGTAGTTGCGTTCCTGACGGGTCAGCGACCGACTGAGGTAACAAACTACATAATCCCCATCTGAATGCGGTTGAGTAAGGACACAGCCAATCCCGTAACCAGAGGCATCGCACTGCACAACAAATGGCAAGGAATAGTCTGGGCAATTCAAAACTGGTGCCGATATTAGGAGTTCTTTAATACGAATAAAACAATCTTCACATTCTGTCGTCCAGGCAAACTTCTTATTTTTTCTTAAAAGTGCGGAAAGAGGTTGAATGGTGGTCGAACAATCAGGTATGAAGCGGCGATACCATGAGAAAGTTCCCAAAATACGTCGTACCTCACTAACAGTTTTCGGAGCAGGCAACTCTAACATTGCACGTACCTTGTCTGGGTCCACATGCAACCCATTCTTATCCACCACATACCCAAGGTACTTCATTTGTGACCTGCAAAATTGGCATTTATCCATACTGATAGTCAAGTTCGCCTCACGAAGACGTCGAAACACTTCCGCCAAAACCTGCAAATGTTGCTCGAACGTTTGTGTCACTATAACAATATCGTCTAGATAAACGAACACATGTGGCTCTAAGTCATGTCCAAGTACACGGTCAATTAGTCGCTGCCAAGTTGCTGGTGCATTGTGGAGACCAAAGGGCATCCGCTTAAACTCAAATAGTCCACGGTTAGGCACTGTGAACGCTGTATACTGCCGAGATTTTTCTGCGACAGGCACTTGCCAGTAAGCAGATTTTATGTCCAGTGAAGACAGATATTGAGCATCTCGCAATTTATCGAGGGTATCGGACACATACGGTAATGGATAGCTGTCTCGCTTGGTAACAGCATTCAGTTTGCGAAAGTCCACACAGAATCGATAACCGGAATCTTTCTTCTTCACGAGTAAAATTGGAGAAGACCAAGGACTGTTCGATTTCTCCACAATGCCCAATCTCAGCATCTCATTCAACTCATGATCCACATGTTTCTGCATAACAGGTGATAAGCGGTAATACCTTTGCTTTATTGGATCAGCTGTTGTTTCAATTACATGTTCCGCCATACTCGTGCACCCCAAACTGTCACCTGTCTTACTCAAATGTGCATCTACGACAGTCTGTAACTGTGCTGCTTCTGCCGGCTTTAATCCTCCCTGGTCCGTGATACATTTTGACGAATTTAAGACCGCATCAGAGTCCTCCCCGAAGTACCACTCATCACGTCGCGGATCAGTTATAATTCCCATCCTTTTCGCAAAATCATAACCAAGGATCAACGTATCGGGTATGTCAGGAACAACTAGTGCTTCTATAATCAGAAGTTTTCCACGGAGGTCTATAGGTAAGTTACAAGATCCTACAGTACTAGACTTCTTCTTGTTAGCCATCTTACAAGCACCCACGCGTGTAGTGCTCAGGGTGAGACCTAACTCTTGCACAATTGTCTGCCCCTTGCTGCCTAAAATTGTGTGTGATGCTCCGTAATCCAACAACGCCAGTACCGCCCTACCAAGAATATTAACTTGAAGATAAGGACGATGATCTCCATCAGCGTGACTTAGGATGTAGTTCAAGTTTGCTGAAATTTCAGGGGTCGCAACTTCCTTCGGCATTCTCCCCGAGCGACCATTCAGGGACAGCCTTGAGCATTTCCCGAGTTCTTAGAACATCTCGGACAATTTCTCTTAGTCACACCTTCTCTCTTACATCCATAACATCGCAATCTCTTCTTTTCAGTACACCCAATGGCACGATGACCAGGCTTATCACAATTAAAACATACTACCATTGGCCTAGTTCGATCATTTCCATCGGACAACTTCAAGGAGTCCACAGATGCGGTTGCCACCTCACAGTAAGCTAAATCGGGCTCAAGTGTTTGAGTGCGTCGGGTAGGCGGAGTAAACGATTCAACCGTCTCTCTTCTGGCTTCCAATCTTCGACAGAGTGTACGTAATTGCACAGTAGAAGTAACGTCCACCAGCCCCAACTGACTCTGGTAAAATGGACTGATGTTGCGCAGAAGTATCTTCAGCTTTGCCTCCTCTGATAAGGCTAATGTCATACGGCCAAATAATGCCTCCATTATGGATAAATAAACCCCAATTGTCTCATTAGCACCTTGTGTTCTCTTCTTGATCTCTTCAAAAAGTTTTTCATCATAATCTGTAGGTTGAAACTCTTCACGAAGTTCAACAACAAGCTGATTCCAATTATGTACACGTCTTTTCACTGACCTATACCAGTATAAAGCATTCCCGATAAACAAGTCAACTGCCGAATCAAACAGCATCTCTTTCGAAACATGCCGAGCCAAACACAATTCATCGACACGCTCCAGAAACGCATTCACGGATAGTCCTTTCTTGTCTCCGGAAAACGTCAGGTTCCACTGGCTAACAGGAATCGACCTAACAGTTCGACGAACAACTGACGAATTCTGGGACACATCCAGGGGTGGTTCTAACTTTTCTTCTCCCTCAGAGGAAACAGCACCCGCAGCTCCCTCCAGAACACTCACATTTGCTGGGACATATTGTTGCTTCTTCGCATAATCCTCAGCTTTAATATCCAGCGTCGACATAAGTGACAGGATGGTGGCCAGAAGTTTTGATTTACATGTCCGTTCCTCTTCGGAACTAATCTTCATATGTTCCAATCTATTAACAACACAGGCCAACTTGCTTTCGTACTTCACAAACTGATTACTATCCCGGGGCGCGTCAAACGTTTCAAGTGCTTGGGATATCTCCCTCAACTTATCCTCTATGGCAGTTCTATCCTCTAGAAAAGTAAAGGGATGTTCGGGGAGTGTCAGACTATCGCCTGATCTCTCCATACGAATAGCACGCGATAATTGCCGCCGCATCTCTTCACAAGTTCCAGAAGCTACTCCTCTAATAGCCAGTTCATAGCTAAGCTCATCTTGAGCTAGCCGGTTCACATTCATTTTTCGAGACATGGTATAACAATATGCACACTAATAAACAAATACACCAAAATCTCAAAATTCAAACTGCACAAGCACGTAAACCGTAACTCTTAACTTCAAATTCACTAAGATAACTGAACAAGCTGTTGAAAAATATCAAATTGCACAAAAAAAATTTAGGCCCCCCCTAAGAAAATATTCAAAGTACCACACTGATCAAAATTAAATATAAATGGCCCCACGTTGGGCGCATGAAATGTGACGTCACCAAATGACGTAACGTCACAATAAGGGAGGATCCGGCCGCGACTATGCTCAAGCCGAAAACGGGAGTGGGCAAAAAAACAGTAAAAGGGCGCCAAGGAGTTGTAGGCTGATCCTCCAATGTAAACGCAAACACAGCGGTCACAACTCCTAAAAACCGCTGGTACACAACAGGGTAAACACAAAAAAATAAAACAAATAGTCAAATAGTATTGCCAGCATATAATATTGAGAAAAAAAAAATATCAATGGTACCTACCCAAAATACAAGATAAAAAAACAGTGGTAAATCCAATCAGGATGCAATAGTATTAAATGACAACAAAATTACTGGTAATTTAAGCACCCGGTACTAGCGTTGCGCCACAACAAAGAAAACCAAAATAGGCGCAGATGACGCGGTAAATACACTACACGCTAGGAGCTCCGTACGCGCAGCGCACCGACGGGTCAATCGCACGCACTCTACACAAACGCAAGTAGACGCAAACGGCAGTATCGACCGTCGCTAAATCCCGTTACAAAAATAAATGTAAACTATAAGTGAAAGTTGAATATACGGCAAAAACTAAGCAAATTATTATTTAAGTTTCTCTAATCAAACAACTATAATTTATTATCTAAATGACATGAAACTTATTGACAAAAAAAACAAAACTATTAGGTACTGGCAAAATGATAACTATAAGTGAAAATTTCAACAAAACTACCGGAATTAATGACAAACTAAATTTAATAATACAGGTGACTATATGTCAAAAAAAACAAACAGGTGACCACAACAAGCCGTGGCCAGGCATCTACATTAAAACCAACCGAATGGACTGGCGACGTTCAAACACGAAAAAAATACAGTTACAAGGTGGTCACAAAATGCTGTGCCAGGCGCTACACCAAAAACCAGCCGTTGGACGCGGTGTTCCAGACGGACAGGCGACGCAATAATCAAAATTATATTTCTGACCTTACAGACGAATCAATGAGATGCAGGACAAGGGTCAGCTACTATCGAAAATCTCTAGGTGGTGTCTAGGTACCTGCAGCTCAGCACCAGGTGGTCGGCGTTTTTTTTTTTCTTCTAATAACTCGAGCGGGAAGTGCACGAAAAGCAAAATTTGCACCCCAAAAAAAAACCCTAAAATGTCATAAGGACAAATTAGAAAAGAAAACATAAAAAGGACAAGAAGAAACAAGGATGATTAAAGATTTAAATAAACGGAAGAATTGGCTTGCCACGTGTGGGTCTTTTTTTCCAACTAAATCAACTGTCCTCGTGAATTAAATCCCAAAAGGAAAAAGGCGGCGATTTCTAATACATCAACGCAATTAAATCGACACCAAAGGAAGTGATTTGAGAAAATCCCAAAATCTTGGCCAGCAAAATTATCTAATTTTACACAAACTCTCAAAATCACAACCACTCACGTTCAGAACAGCATGAAAAGTGAAAAATGCCGAAGCTAATCGGAATTTTGAAAAAAACTATAAAAGTGTAGACCCATCGAATAAATTTCCAAAAATATCAGAGGCGTCACCGAGAGTGAGGAAGTTAACTAAAGAAAAGAAGGCTTAAAAGACTTTCGAACGCAAAAGAAAGGAAGATAAAGATAAGGAGAGACCTCAGTCGAACTTACGAGAAGGAAGAACAGAGACTAGAAGAGATAAAGAGTAAAAAGATGTGCCATGGAGGGAAAAATCAGAAGCACGCCACTGAACCGCGAACTAAATGCGAGCAACAGAGCTAACGCCATTCCGAGATGACATTACCGAACATACATAACCTAGCAAAACGCGCTGTCATAACAGATCCTATTAACGATATTAACTAAATAAACATAGGATAAAATCTGAAAAATCAGGGAATAATTGACAAAAGACTCACTAAGAAGATGGTGAATATCAGTAATGAACAACTCCAAGACCAACTAACGTGCTAATTCTGCAGGTAAATCTAGGTTCGAGGTAGGTGACAAAAATTAAACAAGAAAGCATAGAAATTGAAGAGGCACATAAGAAGACAGGATGAATAAAGTCTAAAGAAAATATAGCAGAGAGCAAACTACAACTTGGACCAGGAACTATAAAGATTAATAAGCTGCAGGACACGACAAGCTATATCTACGATGAAAAAGGGGAAACAGCTGAAACGAAGAATAAACAAACCAAGGTAAGAGAAGAAAAGCTATATGAAATACTAACTAACAATAGGGAATGATTCTAGGCAAAATAGTAATTAAGTGAATGGAGAAAACAATGTACCGGCACAAGAACGGAGAAAGATCGGAAGACGAGGCAAAAATGTCTAAAGGGAGAAACAAATACTTATGAGACAATAAATAGATCTAAGTAATGTCGGAACTAGTACGGTTTGAGAGAAATTATACACAAAATGTATAATATTTTAAATAACACACTTGCTGAAAAATAAAACCGTAACAGACTTTAGCAGGCCGTCTCGCTTTCAAATTTGCTTCCTTCAACCTTCGCCGAACTGTTTTGGAGCTAACATTAACCTGCTTCGCATTTAAAAGTTGTTTTGTTTAAATGAGTTGATGTTAAGGTATGATCTCGTAGTGACTGCAAGATTAAAAATCTGTCATCCCGGCGAGTTGTACACTGTCTCCGACCTTGGCCAGGGCTCTTCTTGAAATTTCCAGTTTATCTGTGCCTTTTAAAATTTTTGAAACCGCAGACTGAGTTATTCCAACAAATCCTGCAATATGGCTTTGTCTCCAACCAACATTTGACAAATTTACAACCTTTGCTACTTCAACTTCAGTGCAACATCGAACTGCTGGCATTATTGAAGACAGTAATGCTACAGAATAATCAACAAATGTTAAATTTTACCTCTGCACACCTAGGTTGACGAGTAAACTTACCTACTTGGAAAAGTTAAAAGTCAGGTGTGAACACGAGGTTTACTTAATTCGATTTTTAGAACACAACGTCCACGAATTTGGAGGCAGTGGTTATTAAGGCACCCTACTTATACGAATGGCAATAACTTCATATAACATTATTTGATGAAACCGAGAATGACATTGACTACGAGGAAAATGCAAGTTTTGGGGCAGATTAGAAAATAGAATAGAAATATAAAATAGATTCATTTTAATATAAATATAAGTTCAAAGTGATTTTACCAGGCATGTCTGAAAACAATTTTATTATTTTGTATATTTGATGTAACTGCATTATAATACAAAGTGTAAAGTGTAGTAAAACGTCGTGACTTGTAAACTGGCCAAATGGTCGCACTTATTACTGACTTCAAGTATCTTAGCTCAATAAATGCATAATTATAAATTATTCTATTACATTTAAAATAATCATGTATTGTGTTTTATTATGTGATATTCGAGAAGAGACCCACTGGTGTACCTTAAGCCAGATAAACGTTCAGTAGGCGGGGATGATGGGCCAACTTCGTTAGCGACCCATCTAAGAATTACCACTATAATAGACATCATACTGGTTTAATACAACCATATATCTCGTCTATATAAAGGCGATAACCGTTTAGGAGAACGCCAATAAAAATTAAAGAACAAAACCCTAACAACAGCTGTTTGATTGTTGTCAGTAATAAATTATAATAAATTAATATATTTTGCATCTCGATAGAGAATTCTAAACACTTTTTATTTATGATGACTGAAGATGGTAACCAATCTGATTTTGTACCCAAAATGATTAACGATAATTTAATAATGCTTTCGAAGATATGAATAAATCTTGATGTCTCAATTTTATTTGTGTCTATCAGTCTGTTATTAACATCCTCGCTTGTGATTCTTTCTTATCAAAGTAATGGGATCTGTAATGGCATAGGTAATACACAACGTAGGTAATAGACGGTCACGTGGCCACTTCGACAGGTATTTAGGTAAAATTTAATTAGGTTAATTAATCAGCGTTGAACAGGTAGATAGACAAGTGAGTAGAAATCTGCAAGGGTGGGGTAGGGTTCGTTACAATATAATAGTCCGTAAAAATTCCAACGAACCTTGAAGAGCATGAGGGATTGTGAGCCAGTACCAAATATAAAGTCGAAATCGTTTTTATTTGGCGGAATATCTGAGGATGTTCGGGGATATCCAAAGATGTCCGGGGATGTCCAGGGATGTCCAAAGATGTCCGAGGATATTTAGGGATTTCCGAGGATGTCCGGGGATTTCCGAAGATGTCTGGGGACTTTCGAGGATGTCCAAGGATGTATTTGAAAAAGGGGATGTCTGGTGTACAAATTTTGCTCAGCGGTTTACCCCTCGGAACACAATGACAGTTTCTGATACTTGCTTGTTATTGCCAGGCTTACTAGATGCCTCAGTATCTAATATAAAATGCTGCCGCAGCTGTTCGTAACAAAGTTTCCCGAGAAATAAATAAAATCAAAAATATTCCATATTTTTGTCCATGAGTGTAGATTTCAAAAATACAGCAGTATGTGAACCTATTTCAATAAAGAAATTTTAGGTGGCTTTGGTTAGTATGCGTCAGTAGCGTCATAAATTTGGGTCCATAATGGCACAAAAATGTCGATATCTCAAAATTCTTTAGTCAAAACCACATCATGTAGTACATATTATATCAATTTTCATGGAATTTTATGGGGAATCCATATTATGCAAGAATTTAGGGTTTCCATTTAAAGAAATATAACTTTGGTCTGGTACTTAGAATGTGAACACCCTGTATATTCCTAAATAATTTTTGGAAATGCTCCATGTGGTTCCCCACATTCGTGCAAAATTTCATTTTGATATCTCAAATAGTTCCAAAGATATGAGCCGATTACACACTAAATCCTCACCCGGTATATTGAAATTTGTGCAGTTAGTAATATATAAATTTGGAGTTGTCCCTTCCATTGTTAAATTCTGGCAGTCTTAGTGGTTGAATTGTCAGTTAGCACGGATTAAACGGTACCTACGCGAACGAAGTGCATACGTTGGAAAACGTAAACAGTAATATGGCGATACCTTAGATGAGGGAAGAGTATAACGCCCGACCTTTGCCGTGCACGTGAGTGTTACCAAAATTTGAGCGTGTTTGGTGCCAAACAAAGTGATAAAACCAGGTTACTGTTTAGAATTCATGTAATTTAACTAAAAATAACGAAAACAGCGTTTGAAATAGCGCAATTAGCGAGGCAATTAGTCATATCATTTTAAGAATTTTCGTTCAATTCTCGGCGTAAAGAAACTAAGAAGTTTAGGTTACGCCCCTTTTTTTGGTGCCGAATGGTAACACAAACATCTGCTTTGTTATTCCTCCGTTCTTCCGTCCTCTAAGGGCGATACACTTGCTGTCACTCGAATCGATTGTCAGCTACAGCAAGAGTTGATCGCGGTCGATTTAAAATATCATTGGATCAGCGAAACAGTGATTATTGAATCTATATTTGTGATTGGCCGAATACCGTGAATTATGAAACCATAATTCACTGGAGTGAATTATAGGTACGATATTTCACAAAGAAAATGCTAATAATTGTCATATAATTAAATAGGTGTAGAAAAAAATATAAATTTGACATTTCTGTGTCAGAGCAACCTTGATGCTTTGAAACAATAGATTGAATAACAGCGTGGTTATTTTTGCTGCATTGATTCTTGCTGAGCAATAGATTTGCAGTTTTCTTTTCGCTGAATTACGTCGATTAGTTGTATGTAGCAAAAGTATATCAGTTCTTTTTTATGTTCCTTTGAAGGAAAGGTAAGTACTTTACAAAAGTTTATAATATTGGACGTGCCCAAAGTACAGCTGAGTACAGCTCTAAGTAAAAAATTTAGCCGCCTACTAAATACTTTTATTTGCATAATATTTTTTCTCGTTTAAAAGTTATATCTTAGGACAATTCGATGGTCGTGGTACACAGTAAAAAATACAGAGTATAAATTTCACTCTAAGTACACTAAAACTGGTGTGTCCATTAAATATAGTGTACAATTTTTACACTGTTACTTTATTAAACGTAAAATTTAGAAACGCACTAATTTCAGACAGTCGTCAAATCTGTGTCGAGTGAAATAAAATATGTTTAGTGTTATTTGTACAGCTCTACTTATAAAACATTTACACTTCTTATGGTACATTTATTATCATAGATAGGGAAAAAGAAACGTTTTTAGTGAAAAATTGTATTTAATAGCTATTAAACATTCAATCTGTTTTGTGATGTTTCTTATAAATTTAGATTATACAATTATATGTATGGCGGGTGTTTCACAGCCCCTGCTCGTTTCTCTCGCAACAATCTTGATAGTTCATTTCACAGGCTTTCATGGCATTTCTGATTCAATCCTCCCGCACGTTGTTTTCGGTCTCAATCTTCTTCTCCGTCTGTTGTCCGTCCTATAAGAACTCTCTCGGACCATCGCCTTTTTCTCATTCTTATCACATACCCGTGCCAAATCAGTTATCTCCGTTAGAGGTGTTCACCTGTTTGTTATCGTAGGTAATTATACTATTTCACCCATGATCTAAATGTGACGACCGTCGCATCAGGTATATAACCCATTTCAACTGCTCAAATATTTTCAATATGTATCGATGACAACTCGATGGTCGCCTGCAAAAGCAGAGTACCTAAGTATATTTATAAACAATACAAACATGAGTGCAGAACAGTACTTACACTTTTATTTCCAGGTACTTGTAAAACTTGGTACTACTTCCTAATAGCTTGCAATAATTTAGAACTGCGTACGATGTGTCTTTCCGCTAATTCGCAGGGCTGTATGTTGACAAGTGATGAAATTTACATTTGCATCAATCTAACCCCCTCGTATGTGTTTACTCTATAAGGTGTATAATTTATTCTAAAATTATAATTTTTTTTGTAGTATTTATTTAGAGTAAATATTACTTTTCTACGTGTATAAAACACTCTTACAGTGTAAATTGTTCACTAGTAGTGTTGTAGTACGTCTGCTAGGGCCAACGTAGGAAACTATTCGCAAAGCGAGATCTTACGATGAGTATGGATGTCAAACGAGGGATTAAAAAACAATAACAACTGTATTATACACAAATATGTACAAATATGATGTAAAATAACGTACTGTCAAAGTATGTATCAGCTTAAAGTATCCAAAAATCGATAAAAAGTAAAATAATGAAATAACTATACTTTCGATAAACAAAATCAACTACACACTGAAGTACGAATCGGTAGCTGTAGATCTACATTAGCTCACAGTTATCTTACAAAATTTATTGAAATTCTTTGGGAATACAATATTTATTTTGAAAACTACTTAAGAAATAAACTTGTAAATCAAAATTTTGGTGCAGCTGAATACTCAAAAATAAACAAACTTATCTGTCAATCGTTACGTCCAATATCACTGTCGGGTGTCTTCTTCAGATCTCATAACAAAGTTCAATTCCAAAATTCCTCCAATCCGGTCAAATTCAGGTGATTTCAAAACTAACTGGGCTACGTTCCAGGTAGGAGCAGGTAAATTACTAGATTCTAAACTATATTCCTAAAATCCTAAATAAAGAGAAAAGTCAGCAATAAAACACAAATCTAATAAGCTAGAGTTTGACAAGCTTACCCCTGTGATGGGAGGAAATCCTGAAGACTATTACAACGAGGGAGTGTTGAACGAAATCCCAGTCTCACTGGTTTAGCCGAGTTTCATTATCAAACAATTAATCTATCTATTCCTCTACGAAACTAACTGCTAGATGGTTCCGATATAAATCCGAAATATTCTTCGAAACTATAGGTACTATTCTATTACCCAGGAACCCCTACGCCCGCCATTATGAACCATACTCTATGCATGCAATATTCTGCAGAACACTATGCTCTATATATAAACTCAAGCTTACGTATACGCCTCGAAAGTACTCGTTAGCTACTTATTCAGCAACAAATCAACCCGTTTTTAGCAAAATTATATTTTTTCAAGATTCAAGAAGTTCTGTTTTAATTCCTTTTCTATACAAGGAATCATTCCAAGATTTTAGGTGGAAAATACATAAGTACATTTGTGTAATAAAATATGATATTGCGAATATTATTCCGAATTACGCACTATTTTGTATTCATTCCCAAATTATTGGTTCTATAAAGTCAATGCCAACTGAATTAAAAATCGTTGCTATATTTGGATCTACGTTATGTAGGACATTTCAATAAATAATACAATTCAATGTCTGAGTTCTTTCCGAAATGTAACGGGCACACGGAAGGATATGGATTTTTCTTAATTTAGGATATCACTACACGGATGGAACCTGTATATCTTTAGGGCGAATGCGATCTGAGGGAGCGGTTATACTGTATTCGTAGTCGTCTGATTTCACACAAGAGAAATAGGATAATAAAAGACGCACTGCAACTTGTTTCCGTTTTTGCAGTGAATAATAATTATTTACTCTATATTCGAAAAACAATTTATGATTATTACCAAAGACGTCTTTTATTATTACTTTATTTTGGTAATTATTTTTCGACATCATGATAATCATAAAGTTTTTTGTCCGAAGACTGGTTGGACGCGAACCTTCATCCTTTTCTATCCTGAATTAGCCTACGCATTTCCCTAAAAGTAGGACATCCTACATCCCCAATTGTTTTAGAGCAGTAGTCTAATCTAGGCCTACCTCTACCTCTTTTTATTCCTATCTCTGACTCTAGTATGTCGGGAATTAAGCCTTCGTGCCTCAGAAAGTGTCCCACCATCCTATCTCTTCTACTTTTTGTTATCTTCTATTCCTCTCACTATTCCCAAACTCTTTCTAATACCTCTCTATTGCTAACCCCTTTCTGTTCACGGTATCTTCATCATGCGCCTGTGTCAACATATTTCAACCGCTTTTACTATTTTTCTATTCGCTTCTCCTATTATCCAAGTTTCGCACCCATACAGTGTCGTAATCCATACATACGACATACGTCTTTAAGGGGGCTTGCGACCGTCTTCTCCTGTCTCGCTCGGACTCGTTGATTGTCCCTGAGAACCAGGTGTTCGTTTTTCAAAGACTCCACAGCCAACTTTCAGAGTATCTACCTGAAATTTTGCACACTAAAGCTTTTTGTTGTGTAGAAATGCGCTATGATCCCAGTTTTTTTGTAATTTCAAAAAAATGATCATTTTGTTTACTTAAAAGCTAGTATTTTTCTCAAATTTTGTATGTGAAATAAGGCATCCTTTTCTAAAGTTATAAAGAAAACTGAGATCATAGCGCATTTCTACACATCAAAAAGCTTTAGTGTGCAAAATTTCAGGCAGATACTCTGAAAGTTGGCTGTGGAGTGTGGAGTCTTTGAAAAACGAACACCTGGTTCTCAGGGACAATCAACGAGTCCGAGAGAGACAGGAGAAAGTTCGACGAGCCGCCTTTAAGAGTCTCTTCCGAGTTGCTGCATTAACCGTTCCCGAGCGTAACATTTGTTCCTTTTTTAAACGCAACTCGACCCTGCCCTATTCTTTGTTTTATATCTTTAATGCTCCTACCATCTCGAGTTATTTGACTTCCTAAATAGCAGAAATCCGCGACTTCCTCTATCTTCTCATTTCCTATTTGTATTTTAGTTTTTGTGCTATTTCCACTCCCCCTACATACAAAAATTTTGGTTTTATTTTTATTGATATTCATGCCGTAGCCCTCTGTCAAAACTGTTTCCATTTCATTCAAAGCCATTCCTGATTCTTCTTTGATAGATGCTAACACCGCTATACCATCCTCAAATCTGACCATATTAATAGTTTGACCCTGTACATTAATCCCTGCGGCTGTTCTGTCCTTAACAATATTCATTGCTTCTTCGATACATAAGTTGAAAACTAGAGATGGCAATGTACATCCCTATCTCACTCACTTCCGGATATCCACTTCTCTTCGTCCTGCTTAAATTCTATAACTGCCGTTTGCTCTTTGTATAGATTATGTATTATTCTTCTGTCCCTATATTTCATCCCTACATTTTTGAGCAATTTGGGCATCTTCCCCCATTTTACGTTGTCGGAGGCTTTTTCTAAATCTACAAATCCTTATAGCCGCTCCTTCCATTTTCAATTTTTTTTCTATAAATTACTCGTAAAGCTAGAATGGCCTCGCGCGTTCGTCTGTTTCGTCTAAATCTGAACTGATCTTCTCTTAATATTTCTTCCGCCCTTTTCTCCATCCTTCTTTGTACAATTCTAGTCAAAGTTTTTGACGCGTGTTGCAAAAAATGTTCGGAATCGTTGTGTTTGGTACTTATTTTTGTTATATGGTGATGCAATGTTTGGGACGTGTGAAATAATTAAAAGAAAACTTTATTGCATATCAATAAATATAGATATGCCCCATAATTGTTAACTGCTAGGTGTATCTTAACAGCAGTGTTGCTAACTTTGAATCCAGTCAACCTACTAAACCTGACTGCTATCTACCAGAAATATATATATGTTACAGTCTTGGGTATAAATGGACGGTTAGAGAGAAGGCGTAGAAGGTCGCCGATTAGTTCAGTTGGAGAGCTGAGGGCTTCGGAGCGGGGGACCCGGGTTCGACTCCCGGTCGGCGGCGGCGAGTTTTGCACATTGTAACATTTCAGAAGTGGGATAGGCAACCCGCGTGCTAGAGTAGAGTACGGCGGGTGGTGTGCACAAGAGGTGCGTTGTGTGTAGCAGGTTAGCGTCGCGGGCGCTGAAAGTGGCCAGTGGCTGGGGTAGCCGAGGACGGCTAGCTTGTCAGGACGGGCCGAACTGTTACAGTCTTGGGTATAAATGGACGGTTAGAGAGAAGGCGTAGAAGGTCGCCGATTAGTTCAGTTGGAGAGCTGAGGGCTTCGGAGCGGGGGACCCGGATTCGACTCCCGGTCGGCGGCGGCGAGTTTTGCACCGTGTAACATATAATGCAATGAAATAGCATCACAAAAGGTCGAAGATGGTCCCTTCTTTTGATTGGGAACCTACCATAGAGTTACATTAGATCTCGGCGGCAGTCTATTAACAAACTTCTTCAGTTGGCTGATAATGCGTTTTTTTTCTGTGTGATTGTGGTGTATAGGAATTGTCATTTATCGTTTTGTGGCGACTCTACGCCACTGGAATACTGCTGTCCTAATTTATTGCTTATCTGGAACGGCTTGACCAAGAAGCAACCTCAGCGAATTCCTTTCGTGTGCACATTCTGTAAATACCATAATCGTAACCTTCGACGTAAACTATAAATATACGAGCTTGCATAACTACACAACAGAGACAACATTCAGAATTAGACCAGTATGGTAACTATTCATTTTGTAATTCAAGACAATAAAATTATATCCGACGCTACGCATGGTTTTTACTATTCGACAATTGCAACGATCATATAATATACATATGTAGATGCAGCTTAGATGCGGTAGTACGTAAACGTCTTGTTGGTGGATTGGCATACTCGCTCAACGCTCAGCACCCATAGATTCAATATCTTCTCAACTAATTTGTAAAACCAATAATTATTGACGCAGGAGGTGCAAACAGTTTTCACTAGACTACAAACTAGCATACGTTTTTGAACCATCTAAACCAGAACAAAATCTCGCACACTGGTCTTACTCAGATTCGAACCGGGTACGACTTGTCGTCCCAACTCACTCTTATGTCATGCAACCGTTTCGGTTATTATTCGCTTGTCCTATTTCTCGTGGGGATCACCAAGTTTGTGGTGCCCTTGGCGGAACTTCAGCTTAGTCTGGATCACAACCGACTCAAATGAACAAGCCGCGAAGTAAGAAATCTGGCAACGTTGCCTCCTGGCCGGCAAATTTTGCATATGGCCGTTGACAGACGTGTGCTGCGCTATGTATACCTGCCTTAAAATGATTAAAAGTCGGAGTTTTTAATGTATTATAACGTTAAAAAGTTGTGTTGTCCAAAGTACATTAAGTGTAGATTGTGTAGTGATTATTTTATGTGCGTGATAATCGTTTTGTATGTGTTTTATCTCTTGTAATAGTGGGAAGTGGAAAGTGACTGCCAGTTTTCTGGTACAATAAATATGCCGAGACGTTGTTGTGTACCGGGGTGCAAAACAAACTATGATTCTTCGATAAAAAGCGAGGGTGTTATGTCTACTTTTAGTTTCCCTAAGGATGTTGGATTAAAACAAAAATGGCTCAAAGCAATTCCTAGACAAGACTGGTTACCATCAAAACATTCTGTAGTATGTGAGTTACACTTTGATCCCAATGCGATTATTAAATTTGATAAACACCTATTACCAGACGGAACACTTGACATAATTCCTTGCAAACCTAAGTTATATGAGAATACTTTTCCAACCATTTTTCCAAATTTGCCGAAGTACTTGTCCACAAAAAAGTGTGTCGTTCGTAAAGATCCTGAATCTAGGCGGCAAAATCAAATTCGTAAAAAAGAAACTCTACAAGAAATCTTAATACAAAACTTTGAAAAAACAGATATTATTGAAAGTTTTGAAGGTTTTGTCAACGGTTTTTCGGAAAAATTGAATATTTCTGATAACTGGAATATAAAAATATTAACACCTAAAGTTATCTTTTACACATTAAATCTTGATGCTGATGCAATTACAGTTGAGAACCAAATATTAATTAATAATGACTTAACAATAAAAAGATTCGCAAAGGGCAATGAAACGCATTTTAACAATTTAAAATGGGTCTTAGTTTTTGATATGAAAATTAACAGATGGTCACAGATTCCGAATTTATTAGACCGATTTAAAGTATTGCTGGGCATTAGCTTACATAAAATACGGCAATGGATATTTAATTATTGTCCAACAGATAATTTAATAATGTTTATCCTCCAAAAGTTTTCAAAATTAGCTGTAAAATGCGAGTAAAATGCGAGCCCTCAGCAGTCTGCTATAGGCGCGCTGGTCTGTTCGGTTCTCGCGGTAGGACCACTTGTTTGCTGCTTTGCAGTGTTTCCAGTTCGTACTTCGTGGCTTGTACATTCGAGTCGGCTGTGTCTGGATCATTGTCTCAAATGCAATAGTAAGAATAAGCAATTTAACAACGAAACGTCGAAATAATGCAAGTAATTTCAATATTTATAATATCGATGAAATAATATAATATGTTGAAAATGTCTTCTTTCGCAATGTTTTAAAGATTGTGACGGTTTTTCTTCTTTCTTGAAGTTCCTCTGTGATTTTAGAAGCGTAAATACCGAGGTAAATACTAAATTCCTATCTAGCTATAAAATTACCTGTGCTCCATGAATCTTTCTATAGTTAGTTAATAGTTAGTAGAGCAATGATCATTTTGCTCGTGGTTGGAATAATTCATTTTTAGTAGGTACCTACCTACGTAATACATGTTTCCTAGAATATTATAAACTATTTCAATTACTATTGTTGCTTTCTAGCTTTACTAAACAAACCTCATGAAGGCAAGCAAGATCTTTGTTGTATCGTCACGAAACCAACGAAACAAATAATGACATAAAGTAATATGCATAGTAAAATAATTCCCTTTCCTATTTTACAATTCACAAGCCGTAATATACATAACTTGGTTGGAATCTGAGCAAAACAGATTTCTGAATTATTTGTGTTTCAACGTCTGCGGTTTGAGGAGGTCTCAGACATCAGCGGTCAAAGTGAGTTATAAAATAAATAGGATTAGAAATGAGCAGACTACTGAATTAATCTGCCAACAGTATCAAATAATCAAGCTGGTATTTAGTTAACATAATATTTCAGGATAAATAGGTAAATCTGTTCTTAGATTTCGAACGTCTTTTTTACACACAGGTTATGTTTAACAATATAAACAATGCAGCTGCATTTTCTGTCGGAATCTTAAGTACCTACTTCTTTCATCTCAGCAAAATATCATAGGTACAGCTTTAGTTAATCTCAATAAATGTAATTAAAATTTGGGCATGATGTTTATAGTCATGAGTAACTCTTTATCGAACCGGCTCAAAGATCTGCTTCACTGGTTGAGCTGCAGAGAGCTGCTTCGAGGCGCATTTGGCTCGCGGTTCACAGTTCGCACCAACAGCACGCCACGCGCGTAGTTCGTAAATCAGGGATTTGAAAGTCGACGCGTGTGTCATGCTGGATGCAACGGCTCGATGCCACGGCTCGCGGTTCCGCGGATCCCTGCTTCTTCTCTGCTTCAGTACATCTGTCTACTCATTTATTTATCTCGGCTCGGCTTGTGCTGAATTCAACGATGCGAAATTTGTATTCATTGTGCATTTGCAGTGTTTTGTATTATTGTAGGTTACAGCTACACTTTTATCTTATGACGTGGAATTTAGGTAGGTAAAAAAATGAGTACATGGCAGCGATTGCTTTACTATTACACGCCACAGAATGCAGATGCACTCGTAAACTTATTAAATAGCTAGGTTACATACATTACATACTTACTGATGCTTCTGTTATTTCTAGAATTTTTCAGGTCGCCAGGTATATTCAATACTAGCAAAATACTTATACTTAAAACATTCATTGAACCCATTATTTGAGTAAAAGGCATCAGGTAAATATTATTTGAAGAATAATAAATTTCACCTTTACAGTGGAAAATACCCAGAAATTCACCTCGTTTATGAAATTTATTTCAAATCATAATTCAATAGACATGCAAAATAAAAATAAAATATGGTGGTGAAAAATATTTTTTTTATTATAACCCCAAGTATAATATACATAATAATGAATGGTCAAAAAACTAAATAAGCCGGTTAAGTACGAATCGAAATACCTATAGATTGATAATTTTGCTTTGCATTGCATGCAGGCTCTCGAGTGCGTCCTGGCTCTCGAATGCTGTATCGCCTGTGCACTCCGCAGTTTGCGATTATCGTCTTTTTCTTTTGTGTGCTTTGCGAGCCATGCGACTCATTTGAACCGGTTCAATTCTGCAGTTTGCCATCTATGAGCTGAACTGAAGAGTCAGATCGCGAAAATTTTACGAGTTACCCATGACCGAGGGGTGTGCCACGAGAAAAATTTTGTACGAAACATAACCTTTTTCGTAAATATTGCCTCATATCGCCTCGAGATTACCTCATATTACCCCGGTTTGCTTAGAAATTACCCCGGATTACCTCAAGATTACCTCGGAACACCTCTGGATTGCCTCGGAACACCTCAAGATAACCTCGGAATACCTCAAGATTACCTCGGATTGCCCCTGGATAACCTCGGATTACCGTCCCCCACCTTGATACTTTTCATACCAAAATTAAGATTACATGGCGCAAACTTCTAATTCAATTAAATAAAAACAAAATATTAAGATGCAGTCTCATTTTTATTAACAAACGTAATACTCTGGTAATACAAAACATATGATAATTCTGTTATAAAATAATAAAATGAACTCCAAAACACTAACATTAATTATTTGTGGTATTTCTCTTCAGCTCTTTATATTCTCTGGCAATTTTTACACGATCGGATCTAGATAGTAACAGAGGCCCGGACGCATATTCATAACTCACTTATCGTATCGCAATCCGAAGTAACATATCCAACGCGCGAGAGGTATGTCAAATGAGTGGATGTCTGTCTCGCGTGATGGCGATCCCCTAGCTGTCCTTTTGGACCAGAACCGATTTTTTGGTCAAAAGAGAAAAGTGAAATCATCAAATCCAAAAAGAACTACGGCGAGGTGCGAACCCTCAACTTTGCGGCTTGGGAGGCTGACACATCGACCACTGAGTCACAAAGGTATGCTGGCAAGAACGCTTACGAAAATAGTACATAAGTAGAAAATACGTCCGTTGCTGTAAGTCGACAGTTGGGAATGCAATACGCTACGTAGCTACGTTCGATATGAATATGCGGCCCGGACCCCACCATATTTATGGGACCAAAAAAGATGTGGATATCTTCCACTTCTTGGTATTCATCCATTTTTGACCATACAAAACCTTCTAATTCTGCTTTTAGAAATTTTACTTTAAATATGTTGGGACTTGGGGCTAAGTTTTTCGACCACGCGACCAGTATACCAACTGACTGCGTAGTATTTTTCGATTTCAATATTTTTTTGGTCAGTCATTATGATATCATCGTTATCGAGATCGTCCCCAACGATACCGTCTACTTCGTCTTCATTGCTGTCCGAGTTTTCAGAGAGGACTTCATCCTCAACTTCAGCATCGGAGTCACTGTCCATAACAATCTTTCTTTTTCTCTGCAGAGAAATTTGTGTTTTCATCTCGGTTTTCATTAAACGAGCCACTTCTGGTGCGACAATATATTTTGAATCAGAATAAGCACAAGAATAAACAGTGATTAACAATCTACAAACACAACTGCATGTTGCCACCTGTCTGTCGCATGCAAACAATAAATATGGCGATGACGCACGAATTTTCACGAACTCATACGAACGCGGCAAAATCACCTCGCATAACCTGATATTACCTTTGGATTGCCTCGGATAACCCTTGGATTACCTCGGATAACCCTTGGATTACCTCGGATAACCCTCGTATTACCTCAGATAACCCTCGGATTACCCTGGATCGCAAAATATTACCTTGGACAACCCCGATATCGCCTCGGATTACCCCTGGATTGCCTCTACTGTGTACGAAAAATTACCTCGTGAACCACTCCTCGCCCATGACTATATATTAAGTTCTTTGGCGACTTGTAAAAGTCGGTAGTGAATTGTTTTTCTATTATTTTGCTAAGAGCTGTTAACCCTAAATAAAGCCATCAGCTTAGGTTCGTACTTAATTATGCTAACCTGCTCGATTACGTATAATTAATTACCGGCTTTTACGAATTATCAGAGCATGTCCCTTCACTTGTGAGTTGCGGGTCAATTCCAATTCAGTAATAGGATATGTATAACCCCAGTTTGATCGTTATAACTATGACCTCAGCTAGTGATTAGAGAAGGCCTACAATCTGAGCATGGAGTTTGCAATGTTTGTTAGATAAACGAAAATTGTTTTGGTCGTAGGTTTGATTACGAATTTAATCATACATCCGATGGCCTTTTGTTTGGATGTTTTTGCTATAATCATAATATTAAAAGTGAACTGGCACAACACTTGAAATACGGGTGGGGATATCGGTCGCTAGGTCTCTTTTCAACTGGCGGAGATCGTATGGGTGAAGTCGTGCACTCGATAAGGTGTGTCTTTAACGCAAATAAGAAAATTGCATCGGCATCATTTCGATGGACGCTTGGATCTGCTCAGCGCTGTTCGCAGTCGTAGTTCAACCTGGGGTTCAACGTCGCACCCGTAATAGAATGGTTTTTGCCGTATTAAACGCAATTATTTAAGAATATTCTATGGGAATATTTTGTGGTGCACCTGGGATGCACCTACGTTTTAAGTATAATTACTTAAAAGCTAACTGGCACAACACTTGAAATACGGGTGGGGATATCAGTCGCTCTGTCTCTTTTCAACTGGCGGAGATCGTATGGGTGAGGTCGTGCACTCGATCAGGTGTTTCTTTAACGCAAATAAGAAAATTGCAGTCGTAGTTCAACCTGGCGTTCAACGTCGCACCCCCCGTCGCACCCGTAGTAGAATTGTTGTTTTGCCGTATTAAATGAAACGCAATTAATTATTTAAGAATATTCTATGGGAATATTTTGTGGTGCACCTGGGATGCACCTACGATTTAAGTATAATTACTGCACCGATTCACCACTACGTAAAAGTCGTGGAGCGTAGCCCACGGGTTCATCTAGTATTGTCTATTTGCGGATAAGTTGTTCTGGTAGCTTTTTCGACTTCAAGGTGAGTTTACATTGTAGTAGTAGCAATAGTATTTCCCAAAGTGAATAAGAATTCTTATTCACTTTGGTTTTTCCTATGTCGATGGGTCTGAATGGTCGGTATCTTTATGTTTTTATATAATTTTTCCAAAAAACAGTGCAGTTGTTTTTTGACAGTCTATGTTTTCTTTTAGTGAGGAATCCTGTTCTCTTTATGACGTAAGGTGCTCGTGAATTATTGTGGTTATGTTATAATGGTTGGTAAATATTTTTAATAGTGAAGTATCGAAGACATCCGTGATCGTCATGTGTGGGATCAGGAAGTGCTGTAACAATGATCTTGTTTTGTTCAACCATTTGTTTTAGCAGTCTACCGAGGGTGTTTGTAATTTTGTTGCGTCACTTCAGGTCCCCCACGTTGTACAGTTTGTATGATGGATCTTTGCGTGTGCGTCACAACTGCTTACATATGATACAAATCATTTCAAGGTCGAGTGTATTGTCAAGCAGTGGCGTGTGTTTTATTTTGCTCAGGTACATATATAAATATGGTAATTTAACAGTTACATCATGTATTAATTAGTAGGTATGGCACCAGCAGAAGAAGAAATGGAAGAAACTTAGATTTTTAAGATATATTTTGCGAGGGGCAAACCGCAGGCTAAATTTTGTACATCAAACTTCCATTTTTATGGGACTTCCACTAACTTCCACTGACTTCCACTGACTTCCACTGACTTCCACTAACTTCCCCTAACTTCCACTGACTTCCACGCACTTCCACTGACTTCCACACACTTCCACTGACTTCCATGCACTTCCCCTTCTTTAGTATTCTACCTTTCACCAAGAAAAGATTAATAAAAATCATTTAATCTAACGAAATACGAATTAGACAACAATGTAGAAAAAATGTGGAAAAAATCGTTTGGCGATTAAAAATTTCACTGAAGTGAATATGGAAATAACGTCTCTGTATAATGTAAATATTTATTAAATGACTGAATTCGAATTAAATGGGTAAATTCCGAGGCAAATTCATACTTTTTAAAAATATCTTTAAGGCAATTTATCAAAATCGATCATAACAAATCGATAAAAGGTAGATATCGGGAATGCTTATAGGTACTTTTTGAAGTAGAATACCATTCTGTTTCAGGTGGTGAAATAATATAGAAGATGTTCTATATATTAAGAAAGTTGACTATTACAAATTTAAAGTTTGTTTGGCATAACATCAGATAAACAACACCCTGTAGGGTAAATTAGAAGCATCCTGGGAAAGGTACAAGTGGTGATTCACGATTCAATTTGAAATACGTAGCAAAAATATTTTTTTAAGAAGTATGATGCAAAGCCGGAAAAGTTCGAAAAATAATTAATATTTCGAGAATGGTTGACTTTTTGAATATAAAAACAAGCAAAATGGAAATCTGCTGTCAAAAATATGGCTTCCATTT
This sequence comes from Xestobium rufovillosum, assembly GCA_963966045.1. Taxonomy (NCBI): domain Eukaryota; kingdom Metazoa; phylum Arthropoda; class Insecta; order Coleoptera; family Ptinidae; genus Xestobium; species Xestobium rufovillosum. The sequence goes on along the minus strand of OZ014503.1, from coordinate 6,706,884 downwards.
AAAAAAAATTAGTCAGTAAACATTTCCGGTATAACCGGAAGTCGACCGGAAGGGCCACGACTTAAAATATTTTAAATAAAAAGTTCCTAGGCATTTAAGTACGCCCGAATATAATTTTTTAGATTTGTAAGTAACTGTATTGTATGAAAAACATCTAAAGCTAACAGTTTCCGTGAATCACCCTGTATACTATTAGTGATGTGCCGAAGGGAATGTTCCCACGGGAATATTCCGGGAACTTTACTTTCACACCTGGAAAGATGTTAAAAAATGGGAATGTGTCTAATTTAAGATTCATGCGTGTTTTGTGGATTCATTGGTGATTTTCAGTTGCTTATTGTTAGTACAACCTACGGTATAGCTACCTACTCGACTAAGCGCTAACTTCATGTTCATAGCTACATAAAGCATAAACCACAGAACACCCCAGAAAACCAAACATAATTTATGTTTTCTTTATGGGTTAAAGTACAAAAAGTGTAAAATCACAGCGCTTTAAATATTTGAGTTTGATCACATATTATCTGTAGTAATACTAAGTGGTCTGGAATTGTCGGAAATTTTACGAAAGCTGTTGCGTTGCTTGGTAGCCACGAGTGTAAATTTGACAGTTAAAAGATCAAGAGCGCTTGCGCGAGTGATCTGTCAAATTTGCACGAGTGGCTAGTAAAAGCAACATCTTGAGTAAAATTACCTAAAAATTCCAGACCACGAATTGTATTTGACAAGATTATTTTTTGAATCCAAGCAAGGTAGTTCAAAACGAAATTTTACTTCAATTAATTCACATACAAAGAAATGTGTTGGGAATATTAGACGTTTGGCAGGTACTAAAGTAACTAGATTATACATTATAAATGCACCTACAAATTCGAAACTATGGCAACTTATCAACAAGCAAAATTATCGAAAAAAATTACCGAAATAATACACGCTTCTAGACCCAAATGCAATGTTCCTATTGGTCAATTTGACGATGAAAAAAATAATCAACTTAATTAATTAACTAAGGAATCACTGGAGTCCCATGAGTAGTTACTCAGCCAATAATTAAATATTACCTATAGTTTGCGGTAAATTAGTGTATAGTTCTTTTCAGATATCTTGGCGTGTGTGTGCAGTAATCTGCGCATTACGTTCATGTGTTTTTCTCCCTTTTGTAAAACGGATTGGTTGAATTTTAATTGCTGCCGTAAGATGACTTGAGAATATTCTCACGTTTCCGTATTTCATCTCACTCTTTTTTACTATGGTTGTGTGAAACAAAATGGTTTCAGTATTAATATGCTTATTTTGCAATATCCAGTGGTCACCAAGCAATTTATTAAAAATTATTGCCTTTCAATTATAACTGTCAGTTTGATTGTCAGGTGTAAAGATGCCTGGAAATGTGTTTACCAAACAGTGTCGAGAAGTTTTACGAAATATTTTTGAATACTTTACTCGAGAGAAGGAAAATAATGGTCCCCTATTGCCCTTAACTTTCTAGGAGCGATTTGCCGATGCATCAAAAGTAAATTTGTGCAGCGTGTCGCGCATAGTTGGAGAGGAAAAACGAGGTTTGTCTCCTTCAATGCCCGGAAAAAGGCACAGCAAATCAAAATTAAAAAGAAGATGTAACTGACAGCATTTAAAACCGAAGTAAGGAATGCTATTTATTCCATGAAAGAAAAGAAATAACACATTACATTAAAAATTTTAAATAGCAAATTAAAAACAAAACAAATAGTGGATATTTCTGACACAAGTTTGTGGCGTTTATAACCAATAGCAGATTTAAGTACAAACTAGAAAATAACCGGTGTCTTTTGTGTGAACGGGCTAATGTTATGGGTAAAAGAATACATTTCTTGGGGGAAAACGTCAAAATGCTCATTGCCGTGTGCCGTGTCCAGAGTCGCGGCGCACACGCTTGTCGCGGTTCCTAGCAACAGCAAAATTTTGGAAACTGCTGAACTGCTGGCGGTTGCTTGGATAATCGGATATGGCGGCGCAAACGCCAACAAATCTGAAAAATACTATACGTTACGGTAAGAATGACAAGAATAAGAATGCAATAATGCAGTTTATTTGTTTTTGAAATAAAATTGAAAACTCTTCTACAAATTTGTTGTTAAGTACTTCTTTCTACTTTTTTCGAATGCAAAATTAACTTTCCCTCACTTTCCCCACTTCCGGGAATATTCCCGGGAACGTTCCCTGGGAAATTCCCCAATATGTATATTCCGGGATAGTGCCCATCACTATACAGGGTGTGTTTTTTAAGCGTCCGCGGAAGATTATGCCTAAATGACGAAAAATATAAAGAAAATATTTTAACTAACCCCCCCTTATTTTTTACGCTCTATAATCTAAAAATGTTTTTACTTATACCAGGTTAGTCCAAATAGTTGGAATGATGGTCAACTTTGTTTTTTCTTATGGAATGTGCATTATTTAATTTTTTACTTGATTCAGAACAATATTTTAATGGCACTTTCTTAACATAATATTATAGTAATTTTCTTTCTTTTTTGAGATATTATTTTTTTTCTCGATATTTTGACAGTTACATCATTCATTTTAAAAATTCATATTTCTGCACTGGTTGAAGATGGAATAATGATATTTTTGACAGCGGTCCTCATGATAATCATGATTAACACTGTTTGCTCAAATTTTGTATAAAATATACGAGGAGCATTCAATAATTTATCAAATAAAAATCAGAGAAAACCATCAAGAAGTCAGTTTTTTCAAATGACACGGTATATTTTTTATTGCTCCAATGGAAAGAGCAAAAAATTTCGCTTGGGCTCACCTAATAAAACAATATTGGTCCATGAGCATAATTTTTAAATATTTACAATATTGAAATTTTCATTTCAAAAATCAAAAATAAAGTTAGCCTTGTAAAAATACAGCCATAGAATATAAAACCCTATAGTAAAACAACAACAAAACTGTAGACATTCCAAAGCTACTTTATTTTTGATTTTTGAAGTGAAAATTTTAATATCGTAAATATTTAAAAATTATAGTTATGTAACAATATTGTTTTATTGGGTCAGCAGATGCGAAATTTTCCGCTCTTTCAAATGGAGTAATAAAAAATATACCATGTCATTTGAAAAAGCTGACTTTTTTCTGGTGTTTTGTCGCTTTCAGATGATAAATTTTTGAATGCTCCTCGTATATTTTATACAAAATTTGAGCAAACACTGTTAATCATGATTATCATGAGGACCGCTGTTAAAAATATCATTACTTCATCTTCAACCAGTGCAGAAATATGAATTTTTAAAATGTATGATATAACTGCCAAAATATCGAGAAAAATAATTTTATCTCAAAAAAGAAAGAAAATTACTATAATATTATGTTATGAAAGTGCTATTAAAATATTGTTCTCAATCAAGTAAAAAATTAAATAATGCACATTCCATAAGAAAAAACAAAGTTGAGCATCATTCCAACTATTTGGACTAACCTGGTATAAGTAAAAACATTTTTAGATTATAGAGCGTAAAAAATGAGGTGAGGTTAGTTAAAATGTTTTCTTGATATTTTTCGTCATTTAGGCATAATCTTCCGCGGACGCTTAAAAAACACACCCTGTATACTATTAATATATTACTGAATAATCCGTTAGAGCTTGACATTCGGAATAAAAACGATAGGGCACCTATGTTACGTCACTGGTTCAATTTGGAAGCGAAGAAATGATTTTTTCGTATAACTCTTTAGGTTTTGAATAAAATAGCATTTTGCCTAACCGCTCACAATCGCAAAAAAATTAACAATCGATTGTTCTAAAACTGCTTGCCACTCCATTTAGCACTTCAAAAGCAAAAATGTTTGGAACAAATGAGGTTTACAATTTTGCAAATTTTAATTCAATGATTTTCTTAGATACCTACCTATCATAAAGTAAAATTTTTTTTAGAGAAACCGTGTATCTTAGTTGAGAGTAATTTTAAGACGTGCATTATGTTTTATGTTCATACAACTTTTCTTCTTATTTTGACCTAGGTATACCTCCCGAAATTTGTACACTCGTTATGGATCATGCCTTATAAAGAGAAAAATACTCGGAAAAATATATCTACGCATTATACAGGGTGGGCCAATAGTGTGTAGTCGGTCCATATCTCTGGTTCTATTCAAGGTATCAAAATAAAACTTTACACGTATGTTGAGAACTCCACGAAGCATCTGATAAAATTATTTTGGTGTATACAGGGTGTTCACACTCTGAGTACCAAGCAAAAGTTATGTCTTTTAAATCGAATACCCTCTGGTTGTTTAGGTACATATTTGAATTCTTTATAAAATTTTACGACAGTGTATGAAAGATGATATACCTTACCTACTACACTAATGCCCGGTTTTTCAAAGAAACCTACACCGGATTAAGTCTGACACCGGCTTCGTTGCTATGATACCGGCTTTCTGATTGGTTGTATCGTAGCGACGAAGCCGGTGTCAGACTTAATCCGGTGTTGGTTTCTTTGAAAAACCGGGCCTATGAGGTTTATAGAGTGAGTGATTTTAAGATATCATTTTAGTGCCGAAGCTATTTAAGATTTCTCTTGAGATTTCTTTATTGGATTAGGTTCACAGACTGCTCTATTCGTAAAATCCATGAGTACTTTTGTCACAATACTTAATATCATACAGGGTGGGCGGCTTACGCAATATGCATTTTTTCTCAGAAATTTCAAATGGAACACCCGATATTTTATTTTCATATTCGATAGCCAGTTTACTAAGCTTTTGATTGATGTAGATATTGTTAAGTCTGCGACTGACGATTTGGGTCTCGGTTTCGGTAGAATTGAAAATTCAACCTTAAAATGTATTAATTTGACTGATTTTGACTAAATTTTACCATCCAAAACACAAAATATGATTTCCATTTTGTTTCTGGAAGTTGAGTTCACATTGAGACAAAAAATCATTGCCAGCTTGTTTCTTCATGGTCATATTCTCAAATACTTGGTAACTTATTAAACCTAGGTATAAATTATTGATACAAGGAGCGCAATGGAAGAAAAAAACAGTCTTTTCAAGAAGTACCTAATCTTGCAATGAGATTTCTTGTGCGAGTGTAAACTCTGTTCGCTAAATTTGATGTAAAAACAAAGTGAAAGCATTCTTCTGAGTTTTGGGTGGCAAAATCAGGGAAATTCCCCAAAAATGGTACAAAGTTACGGCAAAAATCTAATTTCTTAAGGTTGAATCTTTATTTCTGCCTAAATTATCAGTCGCAGACCTGCCAATATATGCATCAATCAAAAGCTTCATAAACTGGCTATCAAATCTGCAAATAATATTAAGGGTGTTCCACATAGCATTTTAGATGAGATTTTAGAGAAAAGCTCAATTTTGCGCAAGTTGACTATTCGGTACAATATGTATTTTGAATAAGTATTTTGATAAAAGTGTTAATGGATTTTATTTACAATTAGCGTATCCTGTGAACCTATTCCTGAGCTAACCTTCGCATTTCCCTAAAAGTAGAACACCCTACACCACAAAGCCGTACCTAGAATTATTTTTCGGGGGGGGGGGGGTTAGTATCTGAAAATAAAAATATAGTAGTAGACCCCGAGTCCCATTCATCGTACCTTTTTCGTCTTGAATGATAACTGTAAATATAATGATAAAAGTAACCTAAGATCATTTTTCATTTGTCGATATATGTAGTATGGTATTAATACTTATTTACGAAACGAGTGCGAGAAGACATTTTTCGCGCATGAGCGCAATGTTTGAAGCACGAGCGACGAAGGAGCGAGTGCTTCATTTGCGCGAATGCGCCGAAGACGTCTTCGCGCATCGAGGTTCGTACAATATTTTTTGAAACGAACATTATAATTTTTTTATTATTATCTAAGTAATACGTTTCCAATTTAAAATTTCAAAAAATCAAGTGGTTACATTGACAGATTTCCATTTGACAATTGTAGAAAATGACATTTGGTTTAATTTATTGAATTGAGTTGTCAAAGTGTCAATCGAATTAATAGCGATTTATCTCTATTCTTTCACTATTTTCAACATCCAAATTGGAGAAATGGCGTTTTGTTAACCAAACTTTATTACTATCAAGTCAAATTATTTCTAGAAAGCCTGAAAGGGCCAGTACTTTTTGCTAGATTTCGCGCACTAGTGCGCGAACACTATGTTTGAGTTCGTCTGTCGGGTTCGCGAAATGTCAATTTGAGAGCGGTGAGTTCAAAAATGAGTTTACCAACGACGAACGAAAATAATAATGAGGAAAACGTTTTATTACAAGTATTAATGGAGTATTAATGGAGAGCGCAGCAGCACAGGAGAACTTTCCGCGACCATTCACGTCATCTTCCAAATTATTGGAAAAATAATGCACCCGCCAATTTTCGAAATTTCGAAAATTTTCGAATTTCCGAAAAGTTTTCGAATTTTCCGTAGCCAGCTGCTGTTATGACGTTCGACGTTCTCGTTTTAGTATTTCGGGTGGGGTTTTGACCCCTCTAACCCCCCCCCCCCCCCTGGGTACGGCCCAGGGCTGTATCTTAACATCGCTTGCTTTAAACTCCAACGTGCAGCATATTAACTTTCATGAAATTTTATGAAGAATCCAAATATGTAAACAAATGTGGGGCATTTCATTTAAAAAACGTAACTTCGGTTTGGTACTTAGCACGTGAACATCCTTGTACATCAAAATAAGTTTAACAGAAGCTTCGTGTGGGGTTCTCCACATACACGTAAATTTTCATGTTGATATCTTGAATAGAATCAGAGATATGGACAGGCTACGCACTATTGGCCCACCTGTATAGAAAATATAAACTAATGTAAATTTACCGTTACTATGCAAGCAAAGGTTCAAAAACTAGTGTAGACTACTCAACTCTCGACGAATACGACGATACGCAGACCATCTAGAAAGAACTATAGCGCATGCGTAAATGCCCAGAAACTTCCATTGTCTTCCACTAACTTCCACTGACTTCCACTAACTTCCGCTAACTTCCACTGACTTCCACTAACTTCCACTAACTTCCACTCACTTCCACTGACTTCCACCAACTTCCACGAACTTCCATTAACTTCCACACACCTGTACACCAAACTTCCACAGCGGTTTGCCCCTCGATATTTTGTGATGCAATTCTAGATTTTAGTGAGTTCATAGTTAGTCAGGGAGCAGCCATCTCAAAAAGCGCTTATTTAAAGAGTTAGTCCGAAGTCGAGGACACACTTGTTTTGAAGACTGCTTTCTATGTAAAATCACCCGCTGAATACGAATCCGGAGGGCGCCCGTTCATTTGGGACGGCCTTGACCCTGAAAAATGCATTTTTACGTAAAATTTCGAAAAATTGAAAACTCCGAACATTTCAATTTACATCGTCATATCTTCGTTCTGGAGACAGCTAGGAAGCTAATTTTTTTTTGAAATGTTCTCCAGGCATTTTTGATTGCAAACCTCTATACACAATTAACCTTTGAAAAATAACTACGTCAGAAATGGGTAATTTTTTACACCGCGTCATTTTTGTACACCTTAATTTTCACCACGCGAGAAAATTTTTTATTGTAAAAGATAGATGCCTATTCAATCAAAACAATATGTCGTGAAAAGTATGCAGAAGTTTTTAGTGAAAAAATCATCTCGATATCTGCAATACTGACCGAGTTACAGCAATTAACAAAATATTGCTTTCTGTGCTGCGGCATAGTGTTCTATCTCTCCTCTACGCATCTATCTAATCCGCGCATCTGCGCCTGCGGGCGGCTAATCTCCGTCATAAATATGCGGGAAACTCGTGCAAATACCTATTACTTTTCTTTGACAAAGTGATAAAACAGTTTCCGATGTAATGAAGTTTATGTTTAATTGTTTACAAATAACAATAACTATGTACGAGTAGTATGTATATGTGGAATTGTTATGGAATCACTGTTTGTGCAATTTTGATTGAAGTCTGAGGTTTAGTTATAAGCATTACTATTAGTGAAAATGGAAATCAATTACAATTTGTGCATAATTTGTCAGATGAATGATTCAGCAGAAACAGTTCAAGCTGTAACTGAAAATGGGTACAACGCATTGTTCAAGGCGGCAGGCAGGGTCGTTTCTGACCCCTTGGCTGCCTCAAAGACAAGAAGTCTAGGCTGCCTGCGTGTCAAATTACGTATTGCCGGATTACCGCCCTCAACCTAACCTAAGCTAACGAACACTGTTTATGTACACCCCTATACCGTTCCTCATACGAAGAAAAAGATTCATTTTTTAAAAAGTTTTTATATTTGTTCTCAAAATAGGAATACATAAAAATTGGAACTCCATACATGGGCGTAACATAAATTAATTTGATATGAGATCTACATCGAAATGCATAAAAAATACAATGTAAGTAAGAAGTAACTGCATAATATGAAGTTCTCCCTTCTCCGCACGTGCCGCCTTAAAGTGAATGCCACCTTTAACTTTTAAAGGAGGCATTCGGTAATCCGATTTCGTTTTTTCGGCGGGTGTATACCGCCCGCCGCCTCAAAAATTGGCGGCCTGTGTGTTTGATAGGCATTCCCGCTCACTAGAAACGGCCCTGGCGGCAGGTACAAAAACAGATAGAATTAGTGCAGGTATGTCTGTCGCAGAATTTGAAAAATTAAGAGCAGTTTTATAGTTATATGTTATTTGTAAACAATTAAACTTAAACATAAACTTCATTACATCGGAAACTGTTTTATCACTTTGCTAAAGAAGAGTAATAGGTATTTGCACGAGTTTCCCGCATATGACGGAGATTAGCCGCCCGCAGGCGTAGATGCATCACGGAGTAGGTAGATGCGCAGAGTAGAGGGTAGAACACTATGCAGCGCAAAAAGCAATATTTTGTTAATCGCTGTAACTCGGTCAGTACTGCAGATATCGAGATGATTTTTTCACTAAAAACTTCTGCATACTTTTCACGACATATTATTTCGATTGAATAGGTATATATCTTTTACAATAAAAAATTTTCTCGCGTGGTGAAAATTAAGGTGCACAAAAATGACGCGGTGTACAAAATTACAAATTTCTGACGTAGTTATTTTTCGGAAGTTAATTGTGTATAGAGGTTTGCAATCAAAATTGCCTGGAGAACATTTCAAAAAAAAATTTAGCTTCCTAGCTGTCTCCAGAACGAAAATATGACGATATAAACTGAAATGTTCGTAGTTTTCAATTTTTCGAAATTTTACGTAAAAATGCATTTTTCAAGGTCAAGGCCGTCCCAAATGAACGGGCGCCCTCCGGATTCGGATTCAGCGGGTGATTTTACATAGAAAACAGTCTTCAAAACAAGTGTGTCCTCGACTTCGGACGACCACTTTGAATTTATGCAAGCTGCTCCCCGACTAAGTACCTATTTAAAAAATAAACTTACCTTGTGCATACATGTTGTATATAACATTACGAATTTCCATTTTTTGGCATTCGCGGCCGGGATTTTCCTGGACTAAGCAAAGGCTCATTTCTTTCTGAACGTACTTTGATGCTGGAAACTGTACACAAGCTAATCTTTAAAGCATCAGAAATACGGTAAAACATTATAAAAAGTTTATAAAATTAATTCCACATTATGACATTTACTTGACAGTAGGTACCTATACCACACACCTATGAACTGTAAACCTGAATGACGCTTCGACATCACTTCATATAGTCGCATTTGTGTTCCGCTCAATATTGTATTATGAGACGTATGTCTTACAACCAAATGACATACGTCGCTACAATTATATGAAGGAATGGTACGGGCTAGCAGTAGGCGCGTTTGTCTTAACTAATTTTATACACACGCAAAGACTCATCATACAAAGTATATCGAGCTTGATATTTGGCAGTTAGTAAACGGGCCAGATATTGTGGTTGTCAGGACCACTGCATTTGCCTCGACGGAGTTGAATTTTTCGGCGGTTGGGCGTGTGTGAAATTTTGCTTGGTTAACAAGGCAGTGGCACCCCCTCCCCTGTCTTCTATGTTGCTTTTGTAGGACGCGTAGTTTGCTAAGCGAAAGTTGTTGCCATACATTAGATGCGTCTCGTTGAGGAGTATCACGTCTATTATTAATTTATAGTCGGGGAAACTTTTCTGTTCGTTCATTTTATTGGTTACTTCATTGCGGTTCCAAAGGGCCAGTCCGAAGGAGGAAAAGATTCTTTTGATAAGATTCATTATTGGTTGAAGAGGTTAATAATTTGTGTGTTTGATCGTGGAAGGTAAGTTTCTGTTCTGGTGATGAAAAGATGAGGAGCATTTCTCCTACAATGGTTGCCAGTGATTGATGAGTTTCGGACTTAGGTATACTAGATGCGGGGGGCAGTTTGTTTGGGTTAGGGAGCGGTTTTGCAGTTGTTCCAGGGACTGGTAAATGCGGCAGGTTTTGTGGGTAGGTTCTATCGGAATTCTTGCGGCAGGTGCGTGAACTTGAGTTTTTTTACACTTTGGAGGTGTGGTTCTTGGTTTGGTGCATTCTTGATTTGAGTGGAGTTCGCCACATCTTAAGCACTTGAACTCGGCGTTGCAGTTCTTTTGTGCAAGCCCAAGAAACTGACACCGGTCGCACTCGGTTTCCGCTGGAACAAGCGGAGCCGGAAGTTTATTTTTTCCGGCCATTCTGGTAGTCATAGTGACCAGGTATTCTAGTTCAGTAAGATCTTCTAGTATTTCGCTGTAGTTTACATCTTGGACTATTCCGCTTAGCACAATTTTTAAAGATTTTTCGCTGTTTAAATCATACGTATGAAACTAATCTCTGAACAATGATATTGCAACCAACTTTCCTTCGAGTGTCCTGGGACGCACTGCATCCCTATTTACTTCTGGCTATTAGGTTATTAACGATCGAATTGTTGCATCTAGGTCGGTCGTATGAGAAACTTATTCGTCTATATATTTATATGCCCTTCGCTTCAAGTCGAAGAAAGGCTGGGTTCTCTATTGCTATACGGAGAAAATAATAAACAAATATGATTCTATTAATTTAACTATGTGCATTTAATAAATGGGTAAAAAAATGCAAAATATTTGCACGAAATTAAAATTGAGCTTCTTGCGGTATTATCTAGCTTGTAATTAATCACGCAAGCGAATAGCAAACGAGCACTGGGCCTTGAACCAGGTTTTGCAAGCAATTCTCTCCCTGGCGATATTCTGGTGACCGCCGGTTGTCCCGTAGGATGATTTAAACTATGTGTTCGGTGTCTGGATTTACGTGGTCGCACGATTGCGCAATCCAGACGGAATGTAGATCGGGATGTACGTTACAGCCACTCACAGCGATTTCTTAATAGGGTGATTTTTAGTTGTATAATCGCTCTGCAACTCAACCGGATGAAATGTTCAATAGCTCAATGTATTAGTTGAATGGATGCGTGCTATTTTCACGGCACCGAATACATTCAGCCTGTTCGAATTTATTATTTGAACATCCACAGCACCCGTAGAATTTCAAAACAAGCCTTAATCAGCCTATTATGCCTTTACAAAGGATTAATTAACGTATGTTTAATTATTGGTAGTCTCGCAGAAACAATAATTTATTAGATACCGGCACTTATTTACTATACAACAGTAAATAACACCACGCAACGAAAGACAGGTAGTCAGGTACTCTCAATATTTCAGAAAATTAGTCGGAGAATGGCTGGTCGAGAAGCTTCTTGATCTCCGGTCGACAAACGGTTTTATTACTTTTTCCGTCATTCTTCGGAAACGTTGGTTCGTATTCTCGTTTCCTCCCATTAATCAGCTCGGATAAAGCATCGTGCGTCCTGTGTGTCCTCTTCCAGCTTTTCTTAGGTTCATTGACGCGTATGTCGTACTTCCATACGTTTCTTTTTTCTCAGGTGTCGCGATCTTTTATTTGATGCAGTAGATCAAAATAATTAACGCCATTCTAATCTTGTTAGATCCATATGGCGTTCTAATTGTGCTTTGTAACAATATTATTTTGCTATAGTCTTCTACCGAGCTCTGTTCTATTTTTATTTCACTAGAAGTGATGTGGGCCTTTCTCCATTTGTCCTGTTTTTGGTTTCTTCTGGTTTTCGTCTTTCCGGACCAAGGTCCTAAACATTAGTTCCGCCAGGAGACTTCTTAACACTACTGCGAGTAATTGCTCTATTGTCACTATATGCCAATGAATTTAATTAAAACAATGTCACTTTTTACTAAAACACTATTAGTATGAAGTCCGAAAGCTAAAAGGGAAAACAGTTTAATTGTATCTTCACTTTTCTGGAATGCAACACGCTTAAAAATATCTAGCATTAGGTGAGGCCTCTCCTATAGAAATACGTATAAGCTAGGTTCATACTTACATATTTATATCAATAAAACTTCACTTATTTGTTATTATGAATGCATTTTCATTCCAAGAAATATTAAGGTGTGTTCTGTTTCCGCCCGAGGATATCGAAGGGTTTTATTTATTACCGCTCCACCCCTATATCGTTATAAAAGTTCCACTGAAACCTAACCATTGTTGTGTTGTGTATATGTTCTTTCTGAAACAAAAGAATGGAGATTTTAATTGGATCCTTAAGAAAACTTTTTTTGATGAATGGAAAAAGGAAGCTATTTAATTATTTAGATTACCTTTTAAACTGGAATGAATCATAATAATTAATTATACAGATGTTCATTTCATTATTGAAACAAATGCTGCACGGATAATTTAGTAGGCAGGTACCTCTATTTCCCAAGGAAAATGTACACTTGATAAAATTTCCAGGCGGGTTTTAAGTTACATGTTTTATTAGGAATTGAAATCTGATACGCTACTGTAAATTTCATGTCAAGAAAAATTGGTAATAATAAATTTCATCGTTAATAATCTAAAATTGCTTTCCTCCCCCGAAAATATACAAGGTGGTTCGAGGAATAAATGGGCAACGCTTGAAAGTTTTCACAGAATGCGCATATTAATGAATTACGAAAAAGACCATGGTAGCAATGAAACCAATGGGAAATTCGGAAGAATGACCCTCCTTTTTCATAAGTACTGTTCTTGTTTGCTGTTATTTCATTTGCTCTTACTTTGTTACTAGTCTACATTAAGGCCGCATTTCACGTGGCTGGTCCAGCCGAGCTGGTGCCGCCCAGCTGGACCCGCTCATTTCTGTACTCACACGGCTTGTAAATTTGATTAGTTTTCTATATGTACAGTAAGTAGAGCAATTTTTGTGCCCGACTGCTTATATTCATCAGTAGCCATCTTGAGGTTGCGCAAAGATGTCGAGAAGTGACGATGAATTTATTGCCATCTATACTATTTATCATCAACCGTAAGCAATAGAAGGCGATATAAACGCAAGAGATACTGGGTTTATGAAATATTAATGAATTATGAAGGGCTTGCAAATGCACAATAATCTATCTGGACTGGACTATCCACGTGGTTTCAAAGAATGCAAATCTATTGGTGGATTTGCAATTACCGGCCGAGCGGGTCCCGCCGGAGTTGTATATTTCTACAAATCGAACTGGACCAGCCGGGCTGAAGCGGGTTTACAAGCTACGTGAGTGCAGTTCCATAAGCGGCAATGCTTTTCAGATTGCGGCGTGTCCAGCCGGGCGGAACCAGCTCGGCTGGACCAGCTACGTGAAATGCGCCCTTAATTGTTGTTACTTGTATATGTTATTGATGATCCAAGCTAAAATACCAGGAAGTACAACTGGGATGATAGGACTTGTTAACATACTGCTCACAAAGAACAAGTTCTATTAAAGCCGCGTGCAGTTTCATCACGAACTATTAGAAGGATTTTAAATAAACTAATTACATCTTGCAATTAGGCGCTAGATAAAATTCAACTGCCTTTAACTTTGTCGCGTTCATTGACGAATGCACATTCCTAAACAGGAATTGATGATTGATCTATAATGTTTTCTCATAGAACGCCTAAATGGTAAGATGTGTCTGTAATAAAAGTTTTTTAAGTCGACCTTTCTTTTGATATTCATAGGAGGATAAGACTTCAGCAGGATGGTGCAGATGCACATTCCTCAACGATAGGTAAGAAGCGGAGGGTCACAAGACTGGTCTCCAAGGGTCACAGGCCTTGAGATGCCTATAACATTTATGATTGATTTTGAAAACTTTCTCAAGAACATTTTTTCTTTAAACGTCAGAAAAACATGACTCTACCCGAACTTAAAGTGAGAAGTAATTCCAATAATGAACCGACGTAAAAATTGCACCCGCAATGAGCTGGGACCCAAGTAGATAAGTTATGCCGACCTCAGCGCAAAATTGTATCCTATTTCTTAAGGAGCTTCATTTCATCAAAAATTGTTATCACGTGATGACATGACATCAGACTACTTCAGGAGTGTTTTCATACTCGTGAAGTCTTTCTAAACAGTATTGTGTATTTGTCAGTTCGAAGAATGACTAATTGTACCGATTAAAAATTTTGCATTACCAAAATTTCTTTAGCTTTACCTAAACAATCATAATTTATCATAATTATTAATCCCACGAACGTTTGTTTATACAAATTTGTAGTAGCATTTATTTTCAAGAAATATGGTCTGTAAATATTGGGATGACACATATCCAGACAGACATAAAGAACAAGCAGACATGCATACAGTCGCTATAAATAATCATATAGCCGTGATAGACATACAGATAGCTTCAGACAGAAATACAGGTGGGATGAACAGATAGACAGCCAACAGCAGCTGGCGTGTAATACTGATTCCTGATGACTACAGGTGGACTCCGGCTGACTCCAGATAGACTGGAGAGGACTCCGGGTGGTGAGTCCCTGGCTTCAACAATTATTAAGAGACAATATTTATATGCGAGGGTACAAGCTTTGAGGACGACTTCACGGAACAAAACAGACACAAACATGAAGTCATGCTGACTCAGGTGTTAGATTAATGCGTGGTCAACAGATAACAACCCATTTCAAAGTATCTATTTACATATCACACATGAGATGCTAGGGAATGTTAAGTGATAGTTCTGTCAAGGAGAAAGATAATTATGTTGAACGTTACTAATTAAATAAATTGTGTCTACTGGACTAAAATTTGACTGATCTATTAAGTTCGAAATCGGGAGATAGCTTTAGTTTTAGTCGATATTTTCAAGAAACAGTAAATGCTCAAAACGAGGGGTTTACCACTAGGAAAAAATCTGTCTCAAGTATTTCCCATTTCCAAATATGACCTTACTATTTCTTACTATTTCCTTGCAATTTCTTACTATTTCCTACTATTTCCTCACTATTTCTTAGTATTTCTTAACTGTTCCTTAGTATTTCCTCACCATTTCTTAGTACTTCTTCACCATTTCTTACTATTTCTAAGTATTTCCAGAGTATTTCCTAGTATTTCTTTACCATTTCCGAGTATTTCTTTACCATTTCCGAGTATTTCTTCACCATTTCCGAGTATTTCTTCACCATTTCCAAGTATTTCCAGTGTTCCCGACTATTTTTTTACAGTTTCATTCAATTCGTACCTTTTACCTCGCCTTTTACTATTACAAAAATAGCATACATTATCTATTTTCTTCTTGTGAAATAATTTACTGCACATTTAATTTTTGTGTTGTAAAATAAATGTGTCACAGCCGTGAGCCGTGGAATCTTGCTGGCATGCGCGAGTGAGTAGTCGTTAATGCTCAGCAACAGTGCCCGCGGTTTGGCTATGGATGGGTGACTCATTTCTGCGCTGTGTCTAGGGCGCGCCTTGGATCTCCTATCCAGCTTTACCTAATGAGGTTTTCCAGGTTTTCCTCATTCTCGCACTAAATGGTGGGTAGAGTACTAACAACTGTAGGTCGTTCCTGTGACGCACCTACGGCCAATAGTAATATGCCGCCTCCTCCGTCTCGCACAAGCTATGTAGGTAGCTTCTGACCTAACCTTAGGGTTAGTAGGAGTGAGTAGAGATATTATTATTATTATTATTATAAACGATTATAAACGCCACTTGAAAAACAACCCCTATACAATTTATTAAATTTTGAAGTATAACGCCCATTTTCTTTAAGAATTGTCAGGGTGTCCAAAATTAAGTGCGTACCATTGTTAACTTTGTTATTATTGGACCTACGAGGTTGGTTAAATGGGCAAAGAATTAGTCGAGGAATTAGTATTTCTTATTACGAGCAATATGGTGAACATCGCATTTTCGTGATATTCACACAAACAACAATGTTTTAAATGGAACGCCCTATATATTTCTGTAAGTGTTGAAAGAGAATAAAAGTCTGAATAAAAAAGTCTTATGGAACAACTATCCAAAAATTAAAAATAACATGGCTTTTGAAGCTCGTTTTGAAGGATTAAAACAGCCCGCTGACGCTGGTATCACGTTAGGTCTCACGTTAGGTAGTCCATAAAACAAATTTGGTTGGCTCCCATGTTTAAAATTCGCAAATAAGTAGTAAAATAACAATCAAATATGTACTGTTAACACCCGCCGACAATAATTATGACGCAAAATTAGTTTCATGGCCTACCTGATGTGATATACTGGGCTCGATACTGGGGCATTTTTTATGCTCCAAAAGTCAAGTTATTTATAATTTTAAAATAGATGTTCATGTACACAATTTTATACTCTGTTTAAATTATGCAAAAATATACATGTTGTCCTATTTAAAAAATTATCGTTTATTTTATGTGAATATCTCGAAAATGCGATGTTTGATTGTTTTTTTTGTTTTCACCATCTTATTCTTCACGAAAAACACTAATTCTTTGCCCATTTAACCGACCTTGAACGTCCAATAATAACGAAGTTAGCAATTGTGGACACTTAATTTTGGATACCCCGTATATGTATGCATGATGCGTTAGGAACTCTTCTCTAGTTTGGATGTGTGTTTCATAACCTCTCTAATTAATATTTAAGTATTGCTTACTAATTATGTTACTCAATTGATAAAACTTAATTTCCCTTCTTTGCATAATTAACTGAAATTTTAGCCCCCACGGTCGTGGTTTTCATAAAAATGCGAAAACAATAAACATAATAACAATGCTATTGTATGTCACCTCTCGCGCCGCCGTCGTGTCTTAATCGAGACCTACATAACATGATTACCGATATTTACAATAACTAAAATGACATGTGTTCGAGTATGTATTCAAAAAATGCTAGATATTCTTGCAATTCGCGAATGGTCACCACAGTTAAATACCGACAATTCTAGATGACCAAAGTAGATACAGAAAAGCCGGCAAATCGGGGTAAAGTCCCGAGATATTATATAACTTTAACCAATCAAAACCGAATTTATCAATTTAACATTATTCGTTTATATCGAGGTTCATATTCGCTCCCAAGAGTTCCAACATTTGAAAGATTCCAAACATAATAAATTATGTGACAAGGTCTTGGACACGGTAGTTAATATTAGCTTCTCATTACCCCTCAATTTCGGGCTCAGTTTAATTCACCCCGCATCAATCTTGTCCAATGCTATTTCTTAAATTATAGGTCCACAAATTGCATAAAAAGCGAGTAAAAATGACAGTATACCTCGCGGTATACCTAAAATTTTATTTTGTTGAACAGTGTATACCTACGAGTACCTAACTAAAATAATATAAAAGTCTATCGTTAAAACCTCCACTTAAAAAGCTCTTCACTTCCAAAAATTGTTATCCGTTTTTATATAAATTTTGGTACCGATCATGCTATTTGCGGGGATATTTACTAATATTTTTCAGAGTTTAAAATAGGATGGCAACTATCAATTTACATTAAATAATAAATCCAGGAATACTTGTAGGTATAAAGTTCATACCATTTTTTACTCGATTTTTTATTTGCTTTGAATGCTCACCATGACCCTACCACTCCCTGTTGCTACAGAAGAAACTTATTACATATTGTTCACGTGCCAACAATTGAGTCAAGTCGAAGTCACGCTATTGGCCGTCTACTGTGGCCTCATATTTGCTTCTGCGCCGCGGAGAACGTGACCGGCCTACCGGCCAATGTTTTTACTAATACTAGTAAGTTTGGCGCGAAGACGGAGTAGAAAGTTTTATAAATATAGGTCGACTATTTCCAGTACTTCCTAGGTATTTCCCTTACTATTTCCAGTATTTCCCTGAGTATTTCCAGTATTTCTCAGACTATTTCCAGTATTTCTTTGAATATTTCCACCATTTCTTTACCATTGCCTGGGTATTTCCTACGATTTCTGAGTAAGAAATGCTATTTCTGGACTATTTCGTAGTATTTCTGCACCATTTCCACCATTTCTCACCATTTCGGAAATACTATTTCTTGACCCTGTCCCAACCATTTCCTTAGTGGTAAACCCCTCGGCTCAAAATCTGTTATCTTTATGTGTGGGAGAATGCATGTCATAAGAGAGCACTTTGCTTTGAACCTCCATGTTTACTGTCCCCCTTGAAATTTGTTGCAAATGGGATGAAACACCAAAACTTTTATTAGAAAGTTCTTTTGATAGGCCAGACGGCAGTTGGGGCACCCTTTATATTTTCAAGAACGTATGTTAGTACATGCGCATATCGCTGACAAAAATTTCATAAACTATTCAACTATTCTTTTAAAAACAACTAAATTCGACGTGTCAAAACTTCTGGCGTCAACTAAACTGTATACATTTTTGGCCCGTGACTTCTGCTCTTCCATTAAACACTTATTTTTTCCGGTTTCCATTAAGTAATATAAAATGCAACTTTTCTGTAAATTGCCATTACCATAAAAATGCAGTTTAAGACATAAATCTTAAAACTCTTGCTATTGTGAGTACTAAAGTACTTTATATCCAGAATAAACCGTTAAAATTCGCCTTTATGCATACAAGATTCTATCATACTTAAACAGTCTTATAGGCATTCGTGTAAGCAAAATTTGAATTTACATTCCGGCTCGTCAAGCTGGAAATTCGATATTGCGTATAAAGTGTTTGAAGAATCGAGAAAAATTGCCAATTTTCGGCCTGCGTGTAGCAATATTGGTCTCAATATGTAAACAGGAAGTGTAAATTTCGTACGTTTCTACATGTATAACAGACTCTTTGAGGATCTATCCTGATTTCATCCTTCCACTGTCAGGATTTCAGATGTCTTTGAAAGAGAAAGTTCGAAAATATCACATGTCAGGCAGCGAGTGGGGAATTGAAGTTTTTACCTTTTAAATTTATGCAGCAATATAAGTAAAGGAATAGATAACGAATGTTGTTATTATTATTATTATTATTAACATTCATAACATTAATAATAATAATAATAATCACCTTAATGAACTTATTATGAAAAATCCCTACTTTTAACACAAAAGGCTAAAACTACACCATGGCAAATGCAGCTTAGCGGGTGAAGTAATGAAAATAAGGACCGCCCTGCAGTTTGCAGTGGACAGAGCCACCTTAGCGTCCAGTACTCCCGCTTCGTTATCTACGCAGGTACCTGAATATTTTACCCGCTAAGCTGTATTTGCCAAGCTGTACTCATGGTTTTTCACTTAACCTAATACGCATCTTTGTAAATTAGAAGTGCTTATACCAGGGTATCCCCACGGAGCGCCCGCTCATGGAACCTTTTCGTTGCCACTCAGATTAGAGAGAGACAGAGCATAGAGGGAGCCGGCCGCAAAAGATTTAGTTAGCCGGCTTGTGATTTAAAACTCATAAAATTTGATAATAGGTAACTGAACTGAGTTTATACCGAGGTTTATACATTTAATCGAGATAAATAAAAAGTAGCTTACCGGATAGAAGAAATACCTACTTTCATATAGTGGTAGTTTATCATCTCTATTTGAAGGCATATCTATACATGTATTCGATTTCATAATGAGTAGACGTTCATGTTATAATGGGTATGGGAATAAGGATAAATAAAATGACGCAAATTGAACTTGGTGAAAGAATTATTACTTTTTGGAATAAGTACCTACATATTTAGAACAAAAAATAAGCACATTACTTTGTGTGTACTTTGTACCTACTTATTATAACACGCAATAAATAAGATAAACAGTTACGCTAATATGATTTCAATTACAATGCATCTAAATTAAATCAAATTGTAATCTTCGATACACATAGAAAAGGCGACGCATAATATAAATATGTTTCACCAACTTGGCGTAATTGTCTAGTTCCTCAAAGTTAACCAAACGGTGAAAAAGGGGTTGGATAGTCTATTGCATTTCCCCATATGGTCACCTTTTTCGGCAACTGGACAATTACGCCAAGTGGAGCGATGTACAGGGTGATTCATAACGAGTGTAAAAGATTTCGAGGGCTGATAGAGGAGGTCAAAATAATAAGAAAAAAATCGATGAACGTATGTCCTAAAATTATTTCCAACAAGTTTCTCGAAAAAAACTGATTATTTTCAATATTTCCGAAACTACGAAAGCTATTAAATCACGTCTTTGCTAGTTAAAGATCTATCTTTCCTGGGAATTTTCTTTCCCCATTGTTCCAGTTTGTCTTTTGGTATAAAAAGCAACGAAATTTTATTAGCATTGGAGGCATAACCGCTATGACAGTTCGGTACGACACAGCACTTTCCCATTTTCACGTAACAGTAATAAAACAACACCTGTCCTAAATAGTTACATAGGTAGGTACGTAAATCAGAACATTATCATATTTGCTAAAAAGTAAAAACAACTCAGTAACTGCGAACAAGTGTCAGCCGCAATTTGACATTATTAGTTTAACTAATCTGTTTTATAGCATTATTGATACAATTTTGCCAAAAACTGACAACATTAAGTGCCTATATTCAATAATACAATAACGACATATAATAAATCATATTACATATTATGTAGTGATTGCAGAATTGCGAATAATTAAAATACAAGAGCTTAACACAGTAAACCCACATGCACTTCTGCACATAAGTTACATTACCGCGCTTTCGAAGCACGCCCTCTATGCTCCGTCCTTTTCCATGCCTCTCGCTCGCACACTGACTACGACATGGATCCGACACCGCATGCAGCCCAGGATAGCTCGTGGGGATACCTGTCCTTCTATTACCCTGGCTTAAACACATAATATTTAATAGAAAAAGAGAAATAGGTAGGTAATGTAAAAGTAAAAAAAAAACATTAATTGAATAAAAATTCTACAATCTCTTTACGCTGGGCATAATTTGAAGCTTAAATATTGCAAGAATATGCAGGTATTGCATTTTAACCGCAAAACCTAGGCAAACTCATTTTATTCATTGAATCGACTCCTGAAGACGAGATTTTTAATCTTGAAATCGGACAATACTCTAATAAATTATTCCATTGGTAGTACGCGAAGTATTTTGTTAATTCAACAAAATCTACTTTTAGAACTATTTAACTAATGAACTCAAAATGAAGAAACTTATCTGTCACTGCCGGGTGCCCTCTTCACATTCCACGGTGAAGTTCTATTCCAACACAAGTTCAATTCGGACAACTCTAAAATTAAGGAGATTCCAAAACTAATTGGGTTACGTCCCAGGCAGGAGTATACTACTCTATCCTGAAACTATATTTAACCAACTGGATCCTAAATAACCTGATCCTAAAACCCTAGATAAAGAGAAAAGCCACTAATAAAACGTAAACCTAATAAGCTAAAGTTTGACAAACTTACCCCTATACTGAGGGGGAAATTCCTGAAGATTATCACAACTAGGACTGTTGAACAATACCCCAGACTCACTGGTTTAGCTGATTTTCACTATCAAACAATACGTCTATCTATTCTTCCATTAGGAAACCAGCTTAAACTACTTGTTCCCGATAAAAACACGAACTATCTTCGAAACCATCCTATTATATTACAAGGAACCAACATTCAGCACTTGCTCGAAGTTATTATCTAGTCTGATCTTTGATAATAATTAATTCTCCGAGGCAGAATTTTCCCTCTAGGTACAGGAAAGGTTAGAAATCTCTCGGGTGCGTATAGATGACACGAAAATAACACCCCAAGTTCATATAAAGTTTTCTCCTACGACGTTCCCCTGCCGACATATTTTCCCTTAAATTGGAGAAATAAAAATAGTTTTTTTTACATAAAATTTTTATTTTTAATTGTATCGGGTTAAGTGGTAGAACAAGGGTTAGTGTTCTGGCCCTTGAACTTCGCCCTTTTGGCATGTACTAATTAGTTAGCTTGTTTGCTCGTTGTAACATCTTTGTAATGACTAAATGTGCCAAATAAAGACCAGATATTATTATTATATTATTATTTCGATAATTTTCTTGGTGACGTACGTAGTGATTGAATGTCGATAAAATAATGCGACCCGCTTTTCATAGTGCATCAGGGGAGCAAGGGGTGAACTACCCCTTACCTTCTTAACTTCATATTTTTTAAGGGGCTGGACATTTTTCATTTTTAACCGCATTTTTTGTTTCCCCGAACAAGTTAGTCTTGTTAGGTTTCGATAAAATAAAGCGTTTTCGAGAAAATAAAAATCAACGACCAAGAGGTACCGTGTTTCTACGATTTTCGTGTTCATTTTTTCTTGCATTCGAAAAGCCAAAAGCAATTTTTAAATGTAAATTTTCACTATCTTTCGCAAACTGTTTAGATTATTTTTATTTTTTCTTACGGACCTGAACAATTTTTAATGAATTTCAAAAAAATAGCTAATGTAGGGTCAAATCATACTTAAAAAATTCATAAGAAATAATTTATTGAAAGAGCTTTCGATTTTTTTGATATATTTGAAAATAATGTCAGAAAAAATAAAAACGAAAACCGTAGAAACACTGTAGGTACCTCTTGCTCGTTGAGTTTTATTTTCTGGAAAACGTTTCATTTTATCGAAACCTAACAAGAGTAACTTTTTATTAGAAAATGTAGGGGGAAACAAAAAATGCGGTTAAAAATTAAAAATGTCCAACCCCTTAAAAATATGAAGTCGAGAAGTTAAGGGGTTGTTCACCCCTTGCTCCCCTGATGCACTATCAAAAATCGAGCCGCATTATTTTATCGACATTCAATGACTACGTATTTACGTCACAAAAAAATTATCGAAATACAATTTAAAATACAAATTTTATGTAAAAAACATTTTTATTTCTCCAATTTAAGGGAGAATATCTGGGCAGGGGAAGGTCGTAGGAGAAAACTTTATAATATGAACTTGGGGTGTTATTTTCATGTAATCTATACGTACCCGAGAGATTTCCCACCTTCACCGGGATATCCTGTATATGTATAGGCTTAGACGCAGAATACTCGAAAACAAAATACTTACCTATCAATTTCCGTTTTTTTATGAATTTCCGGTTCTAGACGTTTCTACCAGAGGCGGGGAAAATCGGAAGAAAACTAAGCACTAATTTTTACCTATATTTCTAAACTTAACCATTAAAACAATAAAGCTTGTAAACAAACATTCTAAAACTTTAATTAGAAGCTTATTTTAACGCCAACTAAGCAATTTACAGCAACAAAAGGCGCAACTCCCTGATTCTACGGTAACGAACGAAATATCGCTAACTTCGAATCTAATATATTTATGCGAAGTCAAGAGGAGGCTCAAAATTTTCGCACTTTTTTCAGTTTTTCGCTTATATCTCGAAGATTATGCATTTTTCGAAGATGACCATTCTATACAAAATTAAAGTAGACAAAATTTCCTACAAAATGCACTGGTCAACTTTGATTTTCTGACTAGAGGTATCGGCGCTAGGTATCCCACCAACCGAGAGGCAAAATACAATAAAAATAGCTATTTTAAAAACAGAATTAGTCGATCGGTGTTTTTATACCGTATCAAAGGGGTCATGTAGCACTGCTCCTTTAAAAGACTGATCGTATCCGATCAGAAATGATTTCCTTCGAAGTAAGCCGGTCTAGATGAAATACTTTCATCTTTGAGCGCGGAGATCGTGGATTCCGACAGACGACATCATTGATCCTGGTCGCCATATGACTCCTCTCATCATCATCATTTAAGGTTCTCCGTCCGGAGACTGGTTGGACGCGTACCTCCATCTTTTTCTATCCTGAGCTAACCTACGCATTTCCCTAAAAGTAGAACATCCTACATCCCTAACTGACCTGACCTCTCTTTATTCCTATCTCTAGTAAGTCGCGAACTATTCCTTCGTGTCTTAGAAGGTGTCCTACCTTCCTATCTCTCCTATTCTTTATTGTCTTCCATACCTTTCGCTTTTCCCCAACTCTTTCTAATACTTCCCTATTTCTAACCTTATCTATCCATGGTATCTTCATTAAGCGTATGTAGCAATTAATTTCAAACGCTTTTACTCTTTTTCGGTTCGCTTCTCCTATTGTCCAAGTTTCGCACCCGTATAATGTCGTGCTCCATACACACGACTTTAAGAGTCTCTTCCAAGTTTCTACATTAGCCGTTCCCGAACATCACAATTGTTTCTTTTTGTTAAACGCAACTCGACCCTGCGCTATTCTGTGTTTTATATATTTAGTGCTCCTACCATCTCGAGTTATTTTACTTCCTAAATAGCAGAAATCCGCGACCTCCTCTATCTTCTCATTTCCTATTTGTATTTAAATTTTAGTTCTATTTTCACTCCCTCTACATACCAAAATTTTAGTTTTCCTTTTATTGATTTTCATGCCGTAGCCCTGTGTCAAAACTGCCGCCATTTCATTCAAAGCCGCTCCTAATTCTTCTTTGCTAGATGCTAACACTGCTATATCATCCGCAAATCTGAGCATGTTAATAGTTTGGTCCTGTACATTAATCCTTGAGGCTGTTCTGCCCTTAACAATATTAATCGCATCTTCGATATATAAGTTAAAAACTAGAGGTGACAATGCACATCCCTGTCTCACTCCCTTCCGGATATCTGCTTCTCTTCATTCCTGCTCAAATTCTATAACTGCCTTTTGCTCTTTGTAGAGATTATGTATTATTCTTCTGTCCCTATATTTCATCCCTACCTTTCTGAGCACTTCGAACATCTTCCCCCATTTTACATTGTCGAAGGCTTTTTCTAAATCTACAAACCCTATATAGACGGTCTTTCCCTTTTCTATTGTTTTTTTCTATAATTACTCATAAAGCTAAAATGGCCTCGCGCGTTCCTCGATTTCGTCTAAATTCGAACTGATCTCCTAATATTTCTTCCCTCCTTTTCTCCATCCTTCTTTGCACAATTCTAGTTAAAATTTTTGACGCGTGACAAGTTAAACTGATAGTTTTAAAATTCTCGCACCTATCCGCGCCTTTCCTTTTTGGCAAAGCTTCTATGATGTTCCGTTTGTAATCTTCTGGAATCTCGCCTGTCAGGTATATGCGACTAACTAATTTAAATAAACGATCTATTACCTCTTGACCTGCGCACTTTAAAATTTCTGGTTGCAAGCCATCTATACCTGGTGCTTTATTGTTTATTAAACTTTTTAGTGCTAGCTCAAACTCTTCTCTCGTTACAGGACACCCTAGGCTGTCCCTCTCTAACTGCTTTCGTTTTATAATATATCTCGTACTTCCTGTCCCGCATATAAGTTTCCCAAATATATTTTCCAACTATCTGCCTTCTCCCCGCTTCCGATTAGGATATCTCCTGCATAATTTCTAATGTTTTTGGTACCAGATCCAATTTCTCTAAAATTTCTCCTAATAATTTAATATGCTTCATCAGTCTTTCCTACTTCGAACTTATCTTCCACTTCTTTGAATTCATTATCGATCCATTTCTCTTTCGCTTTCCTATACATTTCCGAATAATTTCCCACTTGATCGCCTTATATCTTTGTTGCCCTCTTTCATCTAACCTATTTTTATATTTTCGCCCTTCCTCTATTAGACTCACAATATGTTTTGTTATCCAGGGTTTTCTACTTTCACCCTGTTTATGACCCAAAATATCTCTAACTGCGGAATCTAAACTATATTTAATGCAGTTCCATTCTGCCTCTATGTTCCTAACAATATTTTCACCCACGCTCCTTTAGTACTTCGTTTGTCTTTTTCCCGAACTTATCGCGCGTATCTTTTATATTTTCTAGGTCAAGATACCTTCTTCCGTTTCGTGTTTTCAAAATCTTAATTTTAAGATTAACCTTCATAACGGCTATGTTGTGATCACTATCTATATCTGCTCCTGGATAACTTCTACAGTCCCTAACTTGATTTCTAAATCTTTGCCTAACGAGAATGTAATCTATTTGATATCTCCCTAGGTCTCTTGGCATCTTCCACGTATAGCGTCTTCTCTCAATTCTTCTGAAATTCGGACAATCGTCCTTTCTTCGGGATTGGAGTTACACAGCCACACTAAATTGCCCTCTTCGACTTGTCTGTTGAATTAACTCGGGCGTCATATCGTGTCGTATCTTGTCATATCACCTCCAGCCGTATGCGGTTCCGTGCACCACATTTCCGACACTAGTTTATTAAGGCTATTCTGTATCCCAACGAGTAGAACCTCACTCCGAACTTCATCATTTACACCTAAGTGTTCTCCCCTCAGTTCTTTGGGAGCCTTTGCTAAAACGTCGCAACTTTCTCCTTCGGTACTAGGACCTGATGTTTTCCGTCGGTACTCCCCAAATTCTTTTCGACAGACTATCTTCAGTCACAAAAGAATTTCATTGCGCCCAGTGCGACTTCAGGACCACATTCTTCTCGGAAATTTCTACCCAATCCTCTCTTACCTATGCTCCCTTTCGTCTCAGCACAGGTTACAAGTTCTTATTCTTCCTCAGCTCGTCTCTGGAGGCTTGTACGTGTTCATTTTCAATCCGTAATTGGATTCGACGACATCCTACATGTCATTTCTTCTTTTGCCTCACGATGTACCTACCTACTTGCATTCATCTGGGAAAGGCCTCGTAAAAATCGCATCAGCATGTTTTAACCTATTCAGTGTTGGATGGTATAATTATACTGCTGCAACCTCTCCGTGCAACAAGTCAACTGAGTTTGGGTTTTTTAATTGTGAGAACCACATCAAGAGGAAGCGTTGTCTGTTCTAATAAGAAAGTACTGCTCGCGCAAGTATTCGTGGAATTGCTCGACGGTCTTTACATTACTGGCAATAGTATCGATGATAAACTTGCTTCTTGGCTTGGGACACGTCAGGAGAGGAGTACAACCTTCTTCAGCTCTTGGAATGGTCTTCTGCACTCCTTCGTCCACTCAAATGGTCTGCCTTCTTCATTTAAGTGATGCAATGGCTTCACTATGTTTGCAAACCCTTTCACAAAACGGCGGTAATAGGTGCATAAGCCCGGAAATCTACGAAGGTGATGTTTACATCTAGGTACTGGCCAATTCCTTACTGCATCGGTCTTCTGCAGTTATTTTTGCTGGCTTAATTTTAAATTGGCTTGCCTCAATTTCTCAGATATCGCACGAGTTCTTCAAGTGTTGGTCAAAGGTCTTCCCCATCACGATAATAGGTATTTCCGAGGTATACTAGGCATCTCTCTATCAATCATTCAAATGTGGCCGGTGCGCTGACGAGATGCTCTCTCTTTACCCTTAGGGTGCAGCTCGACTTGTCAATAACCACTCTTCAAGTCGAGGGTGGAAAACTATTTGGCACTCGTTGCCGTGACCTGGAGCGGTTTTTTCCAAATTTGAATAAAATTAGGGTTCAAATATAAATAATAAATATATCGTCACCCATTTTGGGGATAACAATAACGTCGGAAAGCATCCGACATCGCAGTGTATTTGACAACGTTTAAGCGTAAGGAACTTAATGGGTGGAATACGTCTTTCACGGTATTTTACCTAGGTACTTAAAATAATTATTATGTTCTTTATAATTGCCTTATAACTGTTAACCAAACAAATGCAGAAAATATTTATATTTTCTTTTTAGTTCAGGATAGTAAATAAAAGTGAAAAAATAAAATTTTCTTCTTAGGATCAAGGCTCAAAAATTCTAGAGTTTACCAAGTATTTATTAATAACTACAATAATTTTAGTTACCCTTAAGCTACAGTAAATTTAGAGCTGAAATCTTTAGATTCCGAGAAGTCAATTTCTCTGGTGTTTACACGAGAAATTAGAATTCCGAGCTTGTTCAGCAAAGAATTTTGTTTGTTGAAATGAGAGAAAGAACTTGTATCAAGAACATATCAACAACCTGTTTGAAACGATAGAATTTTAAAACATTTCCCGATGTGGCAAGTGCAACTAATTTTAGAACTCCCCGACAATTTCCACTCGGTTAAGAATGAAACTTATTGATGGCTTCTAATTTTACTAATTAACGCGCGACTTTGACAGTTGCTACATCTTATAAACTTTGAAATTAATCTCTTGGGAAATGATAAAAGATGCGGAGGTGGAGGATTTATTGTCTCCTTTCAATTCTCATTACATTAATTAAAAAATCATTTATACAGTAGTTGAAGCTGAAGGCAAACGCAATTACTTTAAGTTTAAGAGTAATTAACTTTATTCTAAATAAATCATCAACTGGAATACTTGCTTCGGGGAAGTGTAAGTAAGATTGACATAGTTCTAATATTTTGAACTCATTTCGAAAGTTACTGATTCCTTCTTACTTCCATGTTCCGCATAAGGAAATGGAAGTATACAATAATTGTATTACCTACAAAAATTCGTGTCCTAGGTAAGGTCAGATTCGTATTGCACTAACTTCAAAACTTCGAGAAAATGTTTTTTAGCTTCGTGTCTGTGCGTGCGTGTGTGTGTCCGGATTTCTTTGGCGTTCGATAACTGCCGTAAAAGCTAATAGATTTTAATGATTTTTAAGGTGTTTTGACGAGGGCTATTGATTTTGGTAATAATTAAATTAGGCGTTCAATTTTTATTAACATTTTAATTGTTCAAACCAGTATTGTGGCTAAACTATTAGAAATATGAAAAAAATGCGCGTATAGCACCGTATACGTGATAGAAGTGAAACTTTTTTTAAACTAGAGAATGAGAGAGATTTACGGTGAGAGAGAGAGAGAGACAGAGCATTTCACGGGAACGTTACGCGTTTTTTTGGCATCGCGAAACCTGTGGAGTAGAAAAACGCATGTGAAGTTATGTCATTTATTCGAATGCTGTATATTATCGTGTTTTGGTGAGAAGGTTTATTGAAAAGAGCAGTTTAAAATGTCAATGAGCATTCGTGCTGGAAAGTCTCATTCCTGTCAGTTTAACCAAAAAACTTGAACCGCCCACGACATACAACTTAATAGATCATTTTAGAATGTAGTCACACAATTGACAGCTGGAGGGCAAACATATTTGTTTGTTTAAAGCTTAGAAGAGGAAAGAAGAGGTGGAATAACAAAGCAGATGTGTGTGTTACCATTAGGCGCCAAAAAAGGGGCGTAACTTAAACTCCTTAGTCTCTTTACGCCGAGAATTGAACGAAAATTCTTAAAATGATATAACTAGTTGCACTATTGCAAACGTCGCTTTCGTTATTTTGAGTTAAATTACATGAATTCTAAACAGTAACCTGGTTTCACCACTTTGCTTGGCACCAAGTCTGTTCAAATTTTGGTAACACACGTGCATAGCAAAGATCGGACGTAATGTATCCACACTCTGCCCCTCAGAAAAAAATGGCGGCCTGTCAAAATCAGGGCATTCTAAAATGGTCTATTGACATATATTACTTACAAGTATTACAGTGATGAGTAGATATTGTTTGCTTGCTCAGAGGTAACGTCTCTCTCACCGGCTGATGCGTTGTAGTAATTGGCTTATAACTCGTTTCTTTCTATCTGTGATCAAACACGTAGCGTCAATCAACTATTTATAATTTTTTGACGTAATATAAACATACAAACGTCATTATCATTAAAATTTCAATATTTTAAATATACATACTTACATAATAACTGTTCACGGATATAATCGAATATTCACAGGACACAAACGTAAAATACGTAAATAATCACAAAACACGATGGTAAGTATTCATTATACAACGCGTGGTATCTCAGCTACTCGCGCATGTATAACTCTCTTTCTCCTTCTCTCGACGTTATATCTTTCGTCTCTCTGGTGTAACGAAATGCTCGACCTTGAAATTTTACTCTCAATTCTCGGGCAATTTTCGACGTGCCGCTAAAGAAGTTTCACTTCAAAAGTTTTAAATAAATAATGTTGGGTGTTTTAAGGCCAAACAAATTTATTACTATCAATTTTGATCTAACCCAATTATCTATTAAGTTATTAATGATTAAGAGCCCGACACACCAATTTGCTAAGAATCGGGGTGTTCAGGGGTTCGGACCTAGAGCAGACGGCAAAAACTATCTGGATAAACAGGAAACTAGTCGACCAAACTAACACTGAGAATGAACTTGTTGCGCGCACTCCCTATTTCGGGATCGATTGACAGCTGAGCGACTTTGATCAGTAGTCGAAAGATAGACGAGAGCACGAGCTAAGACGAAAATCTTCGAATGCAAGGGTACGGCTGTTTACTAATAACTTTTTTGTTTTTTGTTTATGTGTTTTTACAAACCAGAGGTTCAGTCTACTATTGCTATTAAGCAGATTCTGAGATTTTATTTTCAGGAAAGTTTTATTAGGTTCTATAAGAAGCTGTTTTTCGCCCACATATAACATGCTCCTTCGTTTATTGTTTTCATGTTTTTTAACAAATTTCAAAATAGCAATAGTAGATTTGTATTTGAAGAACTGTTTGCAAACAAAAACAACTTAATATCATTTATAGTTTTTGAAATATTTACAAACAGGCGAACGTCTACCGTGCTCCCAAAATTTCTGTGTGTGTCGGGCTCTTAATACACACTTTCCTGAATTTCTGGGACAAGTAAAAATATAAATTTGACACTTCTGTGTCAAAGCAACCTTAATGCTTTGAAACAATAGATTGAATAACAGCGTGGGTATTTTTGTTGCAGAGCAATATAAATATTTGCAGTTTTCTTTTTGTTGAATTACGTCGATTAGTTGTTTAGTAAAAGTATATCAGTTCTTTTTTCTGCCACTGAAGGAGAGGTAAAAATTTTAAATAATGAACGTGCCCAAAGTACAGTCAAGTACAGCTATAAGTAAAAAATGTAGTCACTTACTAAATACTCGTACTTTTATTCGCATAATATAAATTTTTCCTCGTTTAAAAGTTATATCTTAAGATAATAAAAAACGGGTTCGCACGTCGCGAAGTGCTTTTTAAAAAAAACTTTAATTTGGAAACGGAACTTTATTGAACAGAATTACAATTTCAGGATCGAACTGTATGAACAATAATGCTGTAGAAACAAAGCGTTCAAGCTATATATAAACTTTATTATCTATTCTAAGTCAGCGTCTTCTTTGCTGAAGCGTAAGCGGAATGCGTTCTATAACTCTTCCACCCTTAGAGAGAAATCTTGGGGTTAACCACATGATTTGACATCCGAATGGAAGGGACTTCTTGAAGTTCCAGTAGTGGTACTGCTGGACGACGTTTCTTGTGCCGACGTATAACGTAGCACATGAAAATAATAAAAATAGTAAAAATTAGTAAATATAAAAGAATTGTCCAAACACTTATATTATTAAAGTGCACTGGAATATCCGAAATATTATTAACTTTATTTAATTGTATGTCCAACGCGCTTTTAATGTTTTTGATTTCGTCCAAGTTCACTGTATCTAATTTTATGGGTTGTAGTTCGAACTGAAAGTTTAAATGCGAATAGTCATTAAAATTTAAATTTGGAATTTCCACTTTTGTTAGATATTTATTCGTTTTATGGTTCAAACCGATTAAAATGTCTTTTATCCAGATATCACATTCGGGACTAAGTTCAATCACGAAAGTTCCTTTTAACGGAATATTTTCGGAATTAGTACCGCACTTTTGATTTGCCAATATTGTTTCAGGTGTGATGATTATCCATCGGTTCTTCTCAAGTTGTTGTATTTTCACGTCTTGAATTTGAACTGGTATTTGTCGGCAATTTGTCATATTTTTAGAAAATTGTAACAATTGGACTTCACATGGTATATTTTCTTCTTTAATTTTGAATGGGTTTGCTTTATTACAAATGAATTCTCCTGGAGTTGATTCTTGACAGTTTTTATCGAGCGACATATAATTTTGTTGATTTAGGATCAGAAATTTTGACTGAGGTAAAATGGTCTTGAAAATGTTTTCTTTTGGAGTTGGTATAGGATAGAGATGATAGTAATTATAATTTTCAATCTCCACAATTGGTACTTCGATTATAAAAGTTATCTGGTTTCCTTTACTGAAGCATTTTATTTCCAAAAATTTTTCAAACAACAAAATGTTTTCCAATACTGGTTCAAATGGTAATTTTGTTCCTTTTAAATATTCTACAATTTGTTTTACTTCCTGTAGCAGCTCATTTGGTTCAATCATGGAATTATGGAAAGTATTTAATTTTGAAAACGTGACTGCGATTTCTATTTTATCCAAAATATTATAAATTATTTGAAAGGACGAGAAAACTTGTCTCGCAACTGTTTCTATCATCAAGTATTGTATTCCTTTGATATCTTGTAATTTAACCGTTTTCAAGATATTCTCAATTTGTAGAATTCTGGATTGCAGAACTATTTGATTATGAGCTAATGTTTGACTAGATTTGTTAAAGGTTTGAATCGATTTTTCCAAAAGTGTGATTTGATCTTTCACCAGTGTTTTCATTTTTGTTTGATTTTCCGAAAGTGATTTTATCGCATTGTCATATTTTTCAGCATCGTTTTGATCTAAATTTCCTGTAATAATTTTAATTATCGATCCCAATCCGTTTATTAATCCTCTTTTACTTTTTCTGGTAAATGCTGGATTTAACTGAATAATTTGAGTGTTGATTTTTTGTTCCAGAGTGTGGATGAGGTTGTATGAATTGTGAAACTCCTCCTTATAGTTTGACATAGATGAATTACTCATAAATGCATTTTTAAGTT
Organism: Xestobium rufovillosum; assembly: GCA_963966045.1. Classification (NCBI taxonomy): domain Eukaryota; kingdom Metazoa; phylum Arthropoda; class Insecta; order Coleoptera; family Ptinidae; genus Xestobium; species Xestobium rufovillosum. The sequence continues at coordinate 6,674,030 of OZ014503.1, read as the reverse complement.
TCGAAAGTTGGTTTCCAAATATTTTAAATTCTTTAATAATATGTGTTAAATCAAAAATTTGGACAAATGACCATGAGTTTACCTTGTTTTGTGCATTGCCAAGTTTTAAAGGTAGTAAGCCTGGATTTTCGTTTAAATTGTGGAATTTTGGATATGTGATTGTGTGTCCTAGGGCGAACCAAGTGACTAATCTGAAATGAGAGGTGGTTTTTTAGGTTCTTGAATGTGAACAATTTCTTTTTTATTTTTGTTTTGTTTACTAGTAATTTCAACTTGTAGCGCGACACCCCTAGTTCTCTTAAAGTAGTTTTGGACAGCCCTAGCGAGACGAGAAGGATAGCCGTGTGCGGGGTGTGTGAGAGACAGTCGAAAAACAACCACGCGACGTTGCGCGCGCGATCGCCTAACATTTTTATTATTCATTTGTTTAGCTAAGTAAATTCTTTGTTTAAACCCTTTGTTAAATTGTTAGTATTGTGTGATCCCCAGAATATGTGCTTATTTTTATCTGTTTAATCGAGTTTTGTAACCTTCTTCAATAAAGTTCGTTTGAATATAACAGTTGCCTTACAACTGGCTTCCCAACGTGGTGCGGCGAAAATTATTAAAAAGGGTAGTGTTATATAAAATCGGAGTACTTGTTGACTTGGTTAGTGACTGTTGGTACTGTGGACTTTTTTTTTGTTATTGTGCAATATCCACATTCCGTTACTATGCCACCAAAGAAAAGTTCTCGACGTGCAGAAGAAAGCCCAGCCGGCATCGGCCAAGATGACATCATCGAGACGCAGGTGTCTTCTCCAGCTGTGCAGATAAGTACAAACACAGTTTATACTAATAATGACCGAGTTTCTTTGTCGCCGCCTGTATCGGTTTCAGCCGCGAATTCTTTTACAATGTCTGATAATCAGATTCAGGATTTAGTACGCGGTATGCAAGAGATGCAGGCTGATTTTTCGCGACGGGTATTAGAAACTTTAACCGGTAGACAAAACTCGCCTAGTGTAAGCGCGAATTTCGCTAAATGTCCTGCTCATTTTGATGGGGCTAGTTATTCGGACATTGAAGCTTTTATCGACGCCGTGGTTGTGTATAAAGAATGTACCGGTGTTTCCGATGAGAACGCGTTACGCGGACTTCCGCTCTTGCTAACGGCAGATGCTGCTGTTTATTTTCAAGGAATAAAGGGAACTGTAACTACGTGGGCTCAAGCTATAGACTCTTTGCGAAATGCTTACAGTAAGAAGTTGCCACCTTTTCGAGTTTATAAGGAACTTTTTGCGCGGGAACAAGGTGAATCGGAATCTACTGAACTTTTTGTTAGCAAAGCGCGCGCGTTGCTTGCTCAACTGCCTGACGCGTTACCTGAAAAATTTCAGATGGACATGGTGTATGGAACTTTGAACCGCCGCATTCGTAAGCGCCTTCCTCGTGATAATGTACAGACATTCGCGGAACTTTTGAAAAGTGCACGTAGCATAGAAGACTCACTTGCTGAAAAAATAGTAGTAGGTGAAAAGTCGCGATTAGTTTCCGATAAATTGCCTTCTGATAAACCTAAGTCAGACTCTAAACGCCTAAGGTGCGCGTATTGTAAAACTTTTGGGCATGATATTTCGGCTTGTAAGGTACTCGCTAAGAAAAGTGATAGAAAACCAGTTACTACAACTACCAATTCCTCGACCAGCGTTTCTCAAACAGGAACGGTATCCGGGTCTAGATCTAGTGATTTGTCACGTCCACCGCTACGTTGTTACGGATGTGGTGCCCCTGGGGTAATGAAATCTAATTGCAAAACATGTAATTCAGTTACAGCGGCTTCAATAGAACATGGGGAGTTCTATGCTGCTGATGTTACTACCTCAGTCAACAATCGCAACTTACCTGTAGTAGAAATAGAAATTTGTGGTATGCGTGGTACGGCATATGCAGACTCGGGTGCGACACGAAGTGTTTTGGGGCGAAATTTGTATGAAAAGATTAAAAACCGCTACTCTTTTACCACAGAAAGCGGAACTGTGAGATTGGCTGACGGAAGCGTTTGCACAGATGAAATCAAATCCGCAACCATTGATGTTACCATCCGTCATAAAACTATTCCAGTTAAATTCGCTGTTCTTCCCTCTGAACTGGACAATAGAACTTTATTGGGTTCAGACTTTCTGGAAGACTCGGAGGTAGTTTTGATAATGAGCACAGGGAAGTGGTGTTTTCTTGATAAGACCGATGAGCAATATCCATTTGTCGCTTGTCCCAAGAATGCTAGTGCTAATGTGTATAACAGCATCGAATTAAGGTCAGATGAAGCAATGACGTTAAGTACTGACCAGCGCAAACAGTTACTTCAACTGTTAGAAAGCCATCCTGCCATCTTTGAGCCAGGGGGAGAGGCCACCCCTTATGCAGAACACTGCATTGTGACTGAAAAAGGGCAGCCACCCATTGCCGTCCCTCCTTACCGCCTTGCTGCTCCAAAAAAGGAGATTCTTAAGGCCCAGTTACAGAAATTGCTGGATGACGACATTATCGAAGAATGTGAGAGTCCGTGGACTTCGAATGTAGTGTTGGTCGCTAAAAAGAATGGCGAAACGCGTCTGTGTGTGGACTATCGTCCGTTAAATTCGGCGACTATAACCGACAAGTACCCAATGCCGCGCATAAACGAGTTGCTGCACGCCGCGAAGCAAACAAACTACATGACTACGTTGGATTTAAAATCGGGCTATCACCAAGTTAGTGTTCGAGAGTCGGATAGAGACAAAACGGCCTTCATTACGCCATTCGGTGTTTATCGGTTTAAGCGAATGAGCTTCGGCCTTAAAAATGCGCCGTCCACATTTCAACGTCTCGTTGATCGGTTTCGGTCCGGTTTGAATGACACTTTGATTTTGGCATACTTGGACGATATGATCATTGTTTCGGAGACTTTTGATAAACATTTACAGGATCTTAATTCTGTGTTCCAAAGACTTGAATTATTTAAACTCCGAGTTAATCGCTCTAAAAGTGTTTTCTGTTGTTCGGAGGTTCGGTATCTTGGACATTTGATCACGCCCGGTGGTATTAAGGCTGACCCTGCCAAAGTGTCCGCCATTTCCGGTATGCCTGAGCCCAGAACTGTAAAACACCTGAGGGCTTTTATCCAAACATGTTCGTGGTTTCGTAAGTTTGTTCCCAGGTTTGCTGATTTGGCCCGACCTCTAACCGATCTTCTTAAGAAGAATGTCTCCTGGAAATGGGAAGAAGAACAAAACACGGCCTACCGTCGTCTGAAAGAGGCGTTAACCACTGCTCCCATACTTCAACAAGCAAATGAAGCATTGCCATACATTTTAAATACCGATGCTAGCGACTTTGCTCTTGGTGGGGTACTCTTACAAGAATTCGAGGGTGAAGAACACCCAATTGAGTATACCAGCCGCTTACTGAAACCAGCCGAACGCCGCTACAGCACAACGGAGCGCGAAGCACTGGCAGTCGTTCATTGTGTGGGCAAATTCAGAGGTTATGTAGAGTGTTCCGAAATTTTGATACGAACTGATCACCAGCCATTGCGTTGGCTCATGGGGTTGAAATCGCCGAGTGGACGACTCGCCCGGTGGGCGTTGCAACTACAACCCTTTAATCTGAAAATCATCTACACACCCGGCAAAACCAACAAGGTCGCTGATACCTTATCCAGGCCTGTATGTGCTCCTGAGCATGAAGATCTTTGTGGAATTTGTTCCCTTACTGTCGTAGACTTTCCTCATCAATCGTCAGATCAACTACGGCATGAACAACTCATGGATCCGGAGATTGCCAAAATAATTAAGTCATTTGAAGAGGTTCCAACCAGTGTCGAACTGAAAAACTGGATTGAAAAGGGGTTTCTCATGTGCGATGGTGTCCTATATAGGTACTTCGATCTAGAATCAGACGAAGCCCAATATGTGGTTCCAGTTCAAAAACGTCGCGAGATAATGTTTCAATACCACGATGCGCCCACTGCTGGCCATTATGGCGTGGAGCGTACCATTCGTAGAATCTGTCACCGATATTATTGGCCCGGTGTAAGAAGATATGTACAAGAATACGTTAAGAAGTGCAACGAGTGCCAAAGGTACAAGCCAAGTAATCTTAAACCCCCAGGCTTGCTACAAACTCCTGTTTACAATCGACGTTTCGAGGTGTTGTCAATCGACCTTTTTGGCCCATTACCCATTACCGAGAATGGACACAGATGGATTTATGTCATTGAAGATACAGATGGGTACCAGATGGGTAGAATTGTTTCCACTTGCAAACGCAACCGCCTACGAATGTGCAAAACTTTTGGTAGAAGAAATCTTCCTACGCTTTGGATTTCCTCGACGCATTTTAAGTGACAATGGCGTACAGTTTGTTTCGGAAATTATGCAACAGACTATGTACGTATTGAATGTAAAACACATTCTCATTCCAGCCTTTCATCCGGAAGTCAATCCTGTTGAAAGGAAGAACAGGGATCTTAAACCCCAGTTAGCGATTTTAGTCGGAAACCGACATGACAGTTGGGATATTTATCTCCCAAGCATCCGATTTGCAATGAATTCAGTAATGTGTCAGACCACAGGGCATTCCGCAGCTTATTTGAATCTAGGGAGGGAGCTTAGGACCCTAGATGATGTTAATCATGATGCCCGGGTCATCGTTGAAAACGATAACTTTGTGCCGCTCATTACACCCTATCTGAGGAGGCTTGCAACTGCCTTGAAGGATACCCAAGAAAGGGTCGAAAAGGAGCAGGAGAGACGAAAGCGTTACGCAGATCAGCATCGCCGAGACGCCCCATGTTACATGCCTGGTGACAAGATCCTCTTAAAAAGTCACGTGTTAAGCAGCGCTGCAAAGGGCATTACTAGCAAATTTACGCCGAAGAGAGATGGCCCATGCATTATATTAAGGGAGGTGTCTCCGACTTCGTTTGAAGTAGCCGATCCAGCTGACCCAGACGTGTCCATTGGAAAGTACCACGTGTCTGAATTAACCCCGTACGTGGTAACTAGTGGAACTGCTGACGCCCAACCAGTAATTCCCAAAAGGAAAAGAGGCAGGCCCAGAAAGAAGACCGGCTCTTCCTGTACCACGCGCGAGGACGCTTGCATGGTCCAGAGGGGGAGTATGTAGCGCGACACCCCTAGTTCTCTTAAAGTAGTTTTGGACAGCCCTAGCGAGACGAGAAGGATAGCCGTGTGCGGGGTGTGTGAGAGACAGTCGAAAAACAACCACGCGACGTTGCGCGCGCGATCGCGTAACATTTTTATTATTCATTTGTTTAGCTAAGTAAATTCTTTGTTTAAACCCTTTGTTAAATTGTTAGTATTGTGTGATCCCCAGAATATGTGCTTATTTTTATCTGTTTAATCGAGTTTTGTAACCTTCTTCAATAAAGTTCGTTTGAATATAACAGTTGCCTTACAAACTCTATTTCTTTCTAGAATTTCCGTAATTTCGTAAGGTCCTATAAATTTATTAAATTTTTTATTTCTGTTTTGTGGATTCTTTTTAAATACGGTAAGTCCTAATTGAAATTCTTCATTAGTTTCTCCTTGTAAATTCTTTTTTGAAACAATTTTAGTTTTATGATCTTCTAATTTTTCATGAATATTTTGATAAATATGTTTTAATTTATTTTTATGATTTTCCGCGTAATCAGTGTAAAATGAATTTGGAATAAATATTTCATTTGGACATCGAGAATTTGTGTGTCCGAATGTAAGTTCAAATGGTGTGTAATTTGTTGCACTGTGTATTGAATTATTGTAACCTAAAATGGCATATTCCATTAAATTTTCGTTTTCGTCTGGATATATTTCTTTTAAAATTCTTAAGTGTTCTATGAGGGTAGAATGAAATCGTTCTACTATGCTGTTGGATTCATGATGTGCGGCTGTTGTAAAGTGAATGTTTATTTTATGTAAATTTAGGATTTCTTTGACTGTTTCGTTGTTAAATTCCGTACCTTGATCTAAAACTATTTTTTCTGGTACTCCGAATGATGCGAAATATTTAATTAAAGCATTGCTAATATGAATAGCTGTTTTACCTAAAATATACGTTGATTGAGCAAATTTAGTGAAAGCATCTACTATGGTTAAATAATTTTTGTTATCATAAGAAAAGACATCAATATGGATAATTTGGAAAGGTTTTGATGAAGTTTCAGTGAGCATCATAGGTGAATATGGAGTTTTCCTAGCATATTTTGCTCTTTGACATATGTTACAAGAATTTATATAGTTTGTTACCGTTGTTTTCATATTTTTCCAATAGTATCTTTTTTGTAAGTATTCGAGTGTTTCGTTTATTCCTCGATGATTTGATTTACCTTCATGATGATTTTTAACTTGAATAATTTGTTCTTCGCGATCAGTGAGTGTAGTAACCATTTTTAGAAATCTAATTAATTTTGGACCGCGTTCTGAGAATTTCTCTAAATATACTTTACAGAAACTTTGATACAAACGTTCGAAATGGAAATACATACAGTAGGTTTTTTCATAAATTGTGTAGTCTCGTAGGAACTCAAAAATTAAGTCTTCATTGTTTGTTGGCGGAATTTTGACAGTTATAATTTTATGGTTTTCGTAAGTTTCCTGTTTAACATCTAATTTGTGATACAAATTAGGGTAAACTAAAATTTGATTTATTTTATTGTTAATAATTTCATCACATATTTTGATTCCATCATTTGTAGTTTCGTTGAAAGTAGTATGTTGTGTTAAATTATCAGAGTCTTTATTCGGTTTGTTTGGAGGTTTTAGTTGAATATTAGATAGAATTTTAATTTTTGGATTATTACGACTTGTGGATGGTTCTGGATCATTTTGGACAGGATTTTCAGCTAGTTCTTTTAAATATTCTAAAATTTCTTTGTCTGTGTCTCCTGGATTATTAATTATTGACTCATTCTCCATCGCGTTTATAGTTATTCGGGAAAGTGCATCTGCGACAGAATTTAATTTACCTTTTTTATATTCAATATCATAATCATACTCTTCTAACCTAAGACGCCATCTCACTAATTTTGAATTTGGTTCTCGTAATTTAAATAGCCAAACTAATGGTCTATGATCTGTATAAATAGTGAATTTTCTGCCAAATATGTATGGTCTAAAATATTTACAGGCCCAAACTATTGCTAGTAGTTCCTTTTCTATTGTACTATATCGTTGTTCTGCATCGTTTAGTGTTCGTGAGGCATATGCGACTGGTTTATCAGATCCGATGGGTCCTTGTGATAATACTGCGCCCAAAGCAAAGTTTGATGCATCAGTGGTTAAAATGAATCTCTTTGAATAATCCGGGTATTGCAATATTGGAGAATTTGTTAATAAATTTTTACAATCATTAAAAGCAGAAATGAAATTTTGATCATCCACAATTTTTCGATTTTTCTTGAGACATTGACTTATAGGTTTTGTAATTTTGGCAAGATCTTTTACGAATTTTCTATAATAACCAATAAGACCTAAAAAACTTTTTATTTCTCTGGCTGTTTTGGGGATAGGAAATTTTTTAATTGTTTGGATTTTATCAGGATTTGGCTTGACTCCGTCGGGTGTTATAACATGACCTAAATAAGCTTAAATAAGCTAAATAATAAGCTAAATAAGCTTAAAAATTCTGATTTGTCAAGTTGTACTTTAAAATTTGAACTTCTTAATTTTTCAAATACCTTTTTCCAGAAGATTACAAACAGAACATCATAGTAGCTTTGCCAAAAAGAAAAGGCGCGGATAGATGCGAAAATTTTAGAACTATCAGTTTAACTTCCCATGCGTCAAAAATTTTAACTAGAATTGTGCAAAGAAGGATGGAGAAAAAGGCGGAAGAAATATTAGGAGAAGATCAGTTCGGATTTAGACGAAATAGAGGAACGCGCGAGGCCATTCTAGCTTTACGAGTAATTATAGAAAAAACGATAGAAAAGAGAAAGAGCGTCTATATAGGATTTGTAGATTTAGAAAAAGCCTTCGACAACGTAAAATGGGGGAAGATGTTCGAAGTGCTGAGAAAGGTAGGGATGAAATACAGGGACAGAAGAATAATACATAATCTCTACAAAGAGCAAAAGGCAGTTATAGAATGTGAGCAGGAACAAAGGGAAGTAGATATCCGGAAGGGAGTGAGACAGGGATGTGCATTGTCACCTCTAGTTTTCAACTTATATATCGAAGATGCGATTAATATTGTTAAGGAAAGAACAGCCTCAGGGATCAATGTACAGGGCCAAACTATTAACATGCTCAGATTTGCGGATGATATAGCAGTGTTAGCATCTAGCAAAGAAGAATTAGGAGCGGCTTTGAATGAAATGGAAGCAGTTTTGACACAGGGCTTCGGCATGAAAATCAATAAAAAGAAAACTAAAATTTTGGTATGTAGGGGATGTGAAAATAGAACTAAAATGGAAATACAAATTGGAAATGAGAAGATAGAGGAGGTCGCGGATTTCTGCTACTTAGGAAGTAAAATAACTCAAGACGGTAGGAGCACTAAAGATATAAAACAAAGAATGGCGCAGGGCCGAGTTGCGTTTAACAAAAAGAAACAACTGTTATGCTCGAGAACGGTTAATATAGAGACTAGGAAGAGACTCTTAACGTCGTATGTATGGAGTACATCATTATACGGGTGCGAAACTTGGACAATAGGAGAAGCGGATAGAAAAAGAGTAGAAGCGTTTGAAATGTGGTGCTACAGACGCATGATGAAGATACCGTGGATAGATAAGGTTAGCAATAGGGAAGTATTAGAAAGAGTTGGGGAAAAGCGAAAGGTATGGAAAACAATAAAGAGTAGGAGAGATAGGATGGTAGGACACCTTCTAAGACACGAAGGAATAGTTCGTGACATACTAGAGTCAGAGATAGGAATAAAAAGAGGTAGGGGTAGGCCTAGATTAGACTACTGCTCTCAAATAGTTAGGGATGTAGGATGTTCTACTTTTAGGGAAATGCGTAGGTTAGCTCAGGATAGAAAAGAATGGAGGTACGCGTCCAACCAGTCTTCGGACTGAGAACCTTATGATGATGATGATGACTTTTTTAATCTGCCAATGTGTTCTTGAAGAGATGTACTGAAAATAACGATGTCGTCTAAATAGACTAAACAAGTTTCATTTTGAATGCCACGTAAAATATTGTCCATCACTCGCTGAAAAGTGGACGGGGCATTTTTTAATCCGAAAGGCATGCGTTTAAATTCATAATGACCGTTTTCCGTTGAAAAAGCAGTTTTTGGAATATCATCTTTGTTCATCTGAATTTGGTGAAAACCGTTAGCAAGATCGAGTGTAGAGAAATATTGACTTCTCCCTAACTTATCTAAAATATCATTTATGTTCGGAAGAGGATATTTGTCATCTATTGTCCGTTCGTTCAACTTTCTATAGTCTATCACGAGTCTCCACTTCTTTTTACCTGAAGCATCGAGCTTTTTAGGAACAATCCAAATTGGACTAGACCACGGAGATACAGAATTTTGAATAATACCTTGATCTAACATTTTATTAATTTGAGATTTTACTTCTTTTTTATGGATTTCAGGATATCGATAGGTTTTTGTAAATATAGGCGTTTCATCTGTTAAATTAATTTTGTGTTGAATTTGATTAGTAAATGTCAAAGGAATTTTGTCTGTATAAAAGATATCACGATATTCAAAACAAAGTTTTCTGAGAGCTTCTTTTTCTTCGCTGTTGCAATGTTGTAAACGAATATTTTTTAAATTAGCCTTTAATAAATTATCTTGATTTTGATCGAGTTCTTCTTCATCTACTTCCATTCTTTCGTGAAAATTTACATTATTAATATTTAAAATTTCGACATCTAAAGGTTCATTAAATTGGATATCTACAGGATCTTCACTAGAATTTGTGATTGTCGTTATAGCAAAATGATTTTGAATATTAACTACTGCTCTAGGTGTTTCTACCTGTGGTTGAAATTTTACGTAGTCTAAAACTGCTGTACCTGATTCGTGATTTACTGGAATTTTTACTACCTTTTCTGTTCTAGGAGGTATAATTAATGAATAGTTTAAAATTTTAGATGATCCTTTAGGTTCTGTAAACTTCTCTGGTTCATAAATTAGTGGTATTTGAGAATTTGGAGTTATTAATAATTTGGAATCTAAATTTATAATACCTTTAAGTTGTTCTAACAAATTAATTCCTATTAATCCATCGTATTTGTCACTGAATTTAAATAAATGAAATTTATGAGTATCTTTCACATTAAAAATTTTGAAAATTGGAATAACAGCAACTGTGTCATGATAACTAATAGCATGTGCAGTTTGTACATGGAAATTTTCTTTAAAAATGAATTTCTTATAAAATTTATGTGCTAATTCTGGATTAATTAAGCTTCTAGTGCTTCCAGTATCTATCAGAAAATTTGCGTTTAATGTTGGAATAAATATATACGGTAAATTTGATTTTACTAAGTTCAGATTAATTACGGTTGGTTGTTTAATTCGCTGGTTAAATGAAAATTTTCATTTTGATCTTCTTCTGTGTATTCTGCTGTTTCATTTGTCTGTGGTACAAATTGATTTTGTTCAAAATTGTCGTATTCATTTTCTTGGTAGTTTTGTTCATTAGTCGGGTATTCGACATTGTAATTTACATAGTTATAAGGATTCTCACTAAATTCGGGATACGAATTTTCTGGGAAATTTTCGAATTGACCTACTTCTTGTTGAAATAGTTCTTGAGACACAAATTGTTTTCCTGGTTTTAAATGGGTGTTACCAGAGGATGTATCCATTGGTTCTGGCTTAAATTCGGGTTTTTGTGGTTGAAAGTTACGATAAGTTTGCTGATTTTGGAACTGTTGCTCATTTCGTCTTATTTGACTAGGTCTTTGTAAGAAATATGGATGTTTCTGGGCTGGAAAATTATTAGGTTTAAATTGGAATTGCGATCTCTGTGCGAATGTGTTTGGGAAATTTGATTGAGTATTCGACTGAAAATTTGGCTGGAAATTTGATTGAAAATTTGGTTGAACATTTGGTTGGAAATGTGACTGAAAATTAGGGCGTGTCACTGACTGATTTGGATTATAGAATCTTGGTTGTTGTTGAAATCTGAAAGGGGTGTTATTATTAGGTTGTGAATTAAAAGGTTTTGGAGTTTGTTTTTGGAAATTAGTAGGTGTTAATCTTTGTGTTGGTCTAAAAGAATTTTGAAAATTGAGAGAATTACCTCGATTTTGGCAATATAAGAAGTTTTCTTCCTCTATTACTAGCGACATAGCTTTTTCTAAACTATCTGGATTTCTCAAACGAATATTGTTTTGAATTTGTCCTGACAGTCCTCGTATAAATGTTTTTAAAGCAAGATTATCATAGTTTCTTAAATTTATTACCTTTTCGTTGTTAGGCATAGGCAATGAATTTAATTTTGAAATAATGAGGCTTCTAGCATCTTGACACCTCATACCAAAATTATATGGTGTTTCAGTTTTATGTGGCTGCAAATTTATAAGATCTTGGATGAGACAGTCTATATTACGCTGGTCACCAAAGCTTAAATTTAAAGCAGCTTTAATGTCGTCCCATGTTCTTAATTTTCACAACTATCTAAAAATATTCCCAAAGTATGAGGATTGCCCTCGTAGTTTGGTATTGAGTCTACATAAAGTCTAAGCAATTGATAGTTAACTGGTGTTGTCATTTTGGCTGTATTTTGTGAAACAGATTCTTTATTTTCGGATACGCAAAGTTTTTCTATTTTCTCTAATAAAATATTGAGTATATCGTCACCTTCTGACATATAAAGAAAGTACACATATTAAATGCAAATGAAAATTATTGTTACTTGTTATTGTTATTGTCACCAGTCCCTGGACTTGATTTTTCTTTTCGGCGATTTTCGTCCGGTTCTCGAAGTTTTGGCAATTCTTGTCCTCTGCTTCGGTGTTTTGAAGGTTTCGGCAATGTTGTCCTCGTCTTCAAACGTTTCCAACTTGTTTTTTTCTTTGGCACTAACACAACGCGTTTTCCATTTAAAATTAGCTAATTAACTGTTGAAACAGAACAATTTCGCGATTTTTGTCGAATTTTGTTTAGCTAATCCTACCGACTGCGCCAAAAACGGGTTCGCACGTCGCGAAGTGCTTTTTAAAAAAAACTTTAATTTGGAAACGGAACTTTATTGAACAGAATTACAATTTCAGGATCGAACTGTATGAACAATAATGCTGTAGAAACAAAGCGTTCAAGCTATATATAAACTTTATTATCTATTCTAAGTCAGCGTCTTCTTTGCTGAAGCGTAAGCGGAATGCGTTCTATAACTAATACGATGGTCGTCGTAACGATGATAATAGATAAATCGTTGTACATTACCTACTCTTCATATTACGATACCTACTCGATGGGTTATTAAATGGAACTAAAATTTTCCACATTTCGTATCGTTATATGAACTGTTATGATACTTGTATTACTTCCATGTTGCGTAAGGAAAATTTGTTTGAGATAAGACCTGATTCGTATTGAACTAACCTCAAAAGGTTAAGCAAAGTTGTTTTTAGATTGACGTCTGTATGGAGTGCCAGGCGCGCACGCGTTTAAGTTTATTAAGTGAGCCGAGACTTTTTATTTTAGGATTTGCTGTATCTACCTAAGAATAATTGTCATTCGATTTGCAGATGTTTATCGTAAGTATATTTATTTACTTATTGAATCGCATTCAATTTGTTTCCCTCTGGTTGTCTAGTTACTTTCGTCAGTGACGTCTGTGAAGAACATTTACCCATTTAGCTGCATAGTTTCACTGGTTCAGTGGTGCGCCTAACTAATTTCCTCAAAGACTCTCTATTTCTATACGTATCAAGTTACACTTTAATATCGCTGAAAGCATGCGTGCGACAAGAAAGTATTTTCCGTCCTAGTTTAAAGCATCTATTTTAAGTCAAAAGGTCAACTGGGTAACCTTGATTTCACAAACTTCCGAGTTGTCAGTGTTAGTTGTCAAATTATATACGAGAAAATTAAATCTTTTATGAGAGTGAGCATCGAGTAGGTAAGTTAAAATATTCTTTGGAATATTTTAGAATATGTACGTGTAGTTTCTTTAGTCAAGTAGTTGTTAAAGTAAATTATTATGAAGTAACAAATTCCTAAGCAAAACTTGAATAGCGCACGCAAAACTAGTTGTCAACGCATTGACAGAACAGCTTCCTAGCCAAAGCCGCACTGCATAGTGCGCGCGCATGCACTCAGTTCCAGGAAGTGTTGGGGACAGATTTACCACAAACATTTTATTACGCTACCTAGCTTTCCCATTTTTTTTCTCAATTTTTTCCTTATACAACCTATTACGATTTTCGCACATCGTGTAGCGAAAAATACCCTCTATCCGACGCAATACAAAAATATATATGGTCTCATTGAAAAAAATGTTCGATGATGTCACATCTCGGCTCAAAAGTGTTTTAAAAAAAATCGCCCGTCAGTTTCCTATGAACCATCTCTGATATACGCATGCAAAAAATCAGCAAAATCTGTGGAGTCGTTATCCCGCAAAAGTGCCAACAGACATACATATACGCACGCACGCACGCACACACACATACATACGGACGGAAATGTGCCCCCTTGTCAAAAAGTCTTAGAACGGCCTGAAACGTCCACATTTGATGAAAAAACACCATGGTCAAAAAACGAATATCACAATAGCTCAGCTAGGAAGCTAATGAAAATTCGAATGACAAGGTGATTTGATGTTTAAATTTCATGCAATTTAATTAACGCGCTACGCCAAAAATCATTTTGACTTTTTGCCAAAAGAGAGATGACTAACACGACAAAATTAGGTAAAAAAAGAGGGAGAGAAAAAGGTACGTCACTTATGTTAGGAATAAAGTACATATGCCGAATACATGGGATTTTGGTGCCTAATCTTTCGGATCTTTACACTTTTGATTCCCTATTCTTATATCTCTTGAGGTTTTTTTATGACTTATCGCTATCTTATTTTCTTCTGGATTTGCTAGTTTGTTTAAGCTTTCTTTTCTTCAGTTAACCCTTATGTGACCGGTGACGACACTGGTTGATTTGAAAATCTAGGCAGGCTAGAAATTCCGATTTCCTTTCGGAAACGACAGTTTTCCAGCTGTTCTTCATGTAAATGGTTGGTGATTCCAAGTTTTGTGTAATTAAGTTTCTAGACAGTTTTTGGGATTTCTTGAGTAACCTCCCAAGCAACACATTACTGACTTCCGAGTAAATTTTTACCAATATAGACGTCAGAATTGTTGTAAATTGGAGTCGGAAGGTTACTTTTATGGTCAGGTCGGAATTGAAAGACTTAGAGACCTCGATATCACGTTGGTGATATCCATCGCAGTATTTATTCTACTGACGTTGGTCCGACGTTGGGACAGGGTTGGTGTTTATGAATCTACATAATGTTTCAATGACCGACGTCGGCTTAACGTTAGCGTGCGCGATTTCGATTTTATTAAATTTGCCTACATTTCTATGAATTCTTAATAAGTTAACCCCACACGCCAAAAGACAGTGACACAGTAATTAAACTCGACACGTTTTTTGGCGTGTGGGGTTAAGAATTCATAGTGAATTTACGTCAAAGTTCTTGATCCTTCTACTGTGTGTTGCTTACATTAGAGAGATAATGTTTTTATTTACGGCGCTAAATCTTCAAAATTTCCAACGTCGTCTTAACGTTGGCGTTTGCGACGTTGATTTCATTCGATTTACCGACGTTGTTTTGTTCCAAAGTTGGAAAATGTAGGCCTTTACAAACATTGGTTAGTATGTTAAAGTCGCATGTGGAACGGCTTAACGTGACCACACCACCTTATATCGGTTGGAGCATCGTCTCCTTCCGGCTAGTTTTATGTAATTGTCAGATCACAGCTTCTTGTAGTCAACCTGCTTTGTTCTCTTGGACACTTATTTTCGTCATTCTTGTTATTTTGCACGTATATGTATGTAGTTACATAAGTTTTGCTTACAATTTTTATACATAGTTTATTAATTTTGTTTTTTTATTTTGCATTAATCGTTTCATAGTTTATTTAGTGTAATAGTTGTTAATAGTCAATAAATTTTGCTTAGCGTTTAAAATTCAACTTTGACTTATAGTACTCATTTTTTGTCGGGATTTAGTAACAGTCGATACTCCCATTTGCGACTAATTGCACTGTAGGTAGAGTAAGTAGTAGAGATTGACTCATAGGTGCGCTGGGCGTGCGGAACTCCAACCATGTAGTGTCATTTGGTTTTCCTTTTTTGGCGCAGCGTTAGTACCGGGTGACGTATTTCCTAAACCTAATATTGTGCAACGCAAGTAAAGCCTCATCAACTTTGCATTGATCAATTCAAATTATAATCGGTCACAACGTACTAGTTCAAACTCTAATGCGATACAACGCAGCCACACTATCCTATGTGACTTTTAACATTGGGCTCCTAAATGCATACGACCACAACGCAACTTGCCTAACCTAATTCATTGCAGCGCAGCTTTTGTTTGCCCTTTTCTTGAAACAAAAAACATAACCAATATTTTACCGTCATCCAGAAGTTCATGTTTCTTTGCGTTTGTTCTTGCTCCTGTATAAAACGGA
Source organism: Xestobium rufovillosum (assembly GCA_963966045.1). NCBI lineage: Eukaryota > Metazoa > Arthropoda > Insecta > Coleoptera > Ptinidae > Xestobium > Xestobium rufovillosum. Next base: position 6,658,401 of record OZ014503.1, on the reverse strand, counting down.
TTAATTGACCACTTTATTAAAGCAACTAGTGTATAATGATGGACAATAAATTATATATGTATAATTGAGTGCTGCCCTGAGGAAAATTGCAAGGCAGTGCTGCGTGTATAATTGCCAGGAAAATGCGATGAAGACTCAAATTCGGATGATTTAAATATTAGGTGCAACGAATGGGTAAGGGTGTGTCTAAATTTTCAGTAAGGTTATTTTTTATATTCATTGCTTTATTATCACAATATTAAAAGCAAACTGGCACAACACTTTACGGGTGGGGATGGATATCGGTCGCTCGGTCTCTTTTCAACTGGCGGAGATCGTATGGGTGAGGTGGTGCACTCGATCAGGTGTTTCTTTAACGCAAATAAGAAAATTGCATCGCCATCATTTAGATGGACGCTTGGATCTGCTCAGAGCTGTTCGCAGTCGTAGTTTAACCTGGGGGAGTTGAACGTCGCACCCGTAGGTAGAATGGTTTTTGCCGTATTAAATTAAACGCAATTAATTATTTAAGAATATTCTATGGGAATATTTTGTGATGCACCTGGGATGCACCTAAGTTTTAAGTATAGGTAATTACTACACCAATTCACCACTACGTAAAAGTCGTGGAGCGTGGCCCACGGGTTCATCTAGTATTCACTAATAGTTGTTCTTTTGAATTATCAGTTTTTTTGATATTGTAAAATGTATGACTGGTTTACCTGCTCTTTTCATTATATGTAAAATTATTATTATTTGACTACAGATGATCAGCCAGCAACTCTTTGGAGCCTTGTTACTGTCTTTAGCCCACCCCAACTTCGGCTTCGAGCATAGCTGAGGCAGGATCCTCTTATAGTGGCGTTGCGTCATTTGATTACGTCACAAAGTCCGTTATATTTTAGAAAGTTTGCCTTGCTTATGAGCGAGTTTGTATACAGGGTGTCCTGTAAAGAATGGGCCATACTTCAAATCTAGCTTCCTTGGGTCAAGAGAAACCGATCTGAACCAATTTATCTTAGAACAATTCTGCTTCCTCAAAAAGTTATGGGCCTTCGAAGTACAATTTTTTATTTAATTTTTTTATTATTTCTCGTGCACTTTTGAAGTTATTTCAGTGAAATTTGGTATAGGGAGGTTTTTTGGGTAGCTAAACAATAATATGCAATTACTTTTGAGTAAAACATAGAGAGCGCCGACTTTCACCCCACGCCTTCTTTTATTTTTGTCGTATTTTGTTCGCTGGTACAAATTTTAAAACAATGGGGTCGTTACACAATTTTTAAAAATCATATTTTCCCGAAGATTCTCGTAAAATATTTGACCCGTATTTTTTAATTTTTCTCACAGCGAACGTTTTAGGCTTCTAAACCACCGTCAAAGTTAAGACCCTGGCCCTTTAAGCCTTTTAAATGATGACGTATCTGCGGCAATGCCGAGGAGTGCCGATATTAACCGGAAAGTACAACCCTTGTTTGTATATGCTTGCTAGCGCAAACGTAAACAATCATGGCAGTCGAGTCGTTTGACAGATAGTGTTCTTTTTTAAAATAATGGTCTTCAAAAAGTGCTTAGTGTCTAGTTGTAAGAACAATAGTGATAGGAATCCCAGCAAGATATATTTAAAAGTGCCTCGTAGTAAGGGCAGACGGAAGTATTAAATAAAGCTTCTTACTTTACCGACTCTAAACTCCACGTAACTCTAGCTTTCACTAGGGACCGATCGCAAGCGCTTTCAAGGTAATGACGTAACCGAGGCAGCACATATTTCGGTTTAATTCTCAGAAGGCGCGCTTCGTGCTAAAATCGCCATTGTTTAAATTTTGGGCCATTGGTGAGTAAGTAAATGTAACCCAGAGGCCCATTAAACACCAAGTTACTTATTTCTATCAAAATTATATCGATTTTCTATTTAGTGCAACGACCCCATTACTAGTTTTACGGAAAGAGCACTCGATTAACTTTGAAAAAGGCATACTTGTTGTGAGTCCCTAAAACGTACCGCTTTAGAGAAAAATAATAATAAAAAAATAATAATAAAGAAATAATAAAAAAATTAAATAAAAAATTGTTCTTGGAAGGCCCATAACTTTTTGAGGAAGCAGAATTGTACTAAGATAAATTGGTTCAGATCGGTTTCTCTTGACCCAAGGAAGCTAGATTTGAAGTATGGCCCATTCTTTACAGGACACCCTGTATAAGTGCTATTTTCTTGTGACTGGAGAAACGAATGTTTTATACACAGAGAAAACAGTTTCTTTAAATTTAAGAAACTAATTTATTTGAATCAGGTTTCTTTTTGTCAAACAAAGTTCATTTTACATAAAAATTTGTTGTTTCAGCGGAACAAAGGAGTTTTTTTGAATCTAATTTAAAATTTATTTGAACATTTATAGCAAGCAAAATGTAAAGCAAACAAATTTACTTCTCACAAGTACATTTCTTTGAAAAATGATGATTTTGCGTTATTTTCTTTAAATAAATAATGCATTATTTGAAGCAAATATATTATTAAATTAAATAAATTGAAGCAAATAAATATTTGTTTCAGTTAAAAACGCAATCCTTTTAAGCAAACCAACTAGTTTTTCAATTAAATAAATATTTGTTTGAATGAAAACATTCCACCATTCTCAATCACGCCATTTTCATGTGCGCTTTTGCGGGGTTTAGTTGGCGTCATAAGTATTTCTTGTGCATCGATGCGGGCAACGCGGGTTTTTTATTTGTGTCTGTGTTTTGCAATGCAAAAATGGATCGGTGTATGCAATTTTTAAAAATAATATGCTCGTCACTGGTACTTAAAGCTTAAGTTAAGATACTGTATAAGTGTACCTACTTGGAATAACTGGACACCGATGGAGTTTCGTTCTGATGCATTTCAGCATTAGTTTTGTTACAGAGCAAAATATAACTTCGGATTTGCTAACAGATTTGTCTAAGGAGCAAATAATATGCAGTTTAATCCCTTCAGTCGGGGACCAAGTAAGATTTAAAAAGGCTATCAAAAGTTTTCTGCAACCAGATAAGCCTATATCCATCCTCACATTAGATGCATTCGATTTAAATCGGGTAAGTTTCTTAACACAGTTTACTCATTTTTATGCGTGTTAAAATGTATGGTTGAAGGACAAAACAAATGTAAATCATTGTAAAACGTCTTTAACAGACTTTAGAGACGCCGGCATTGTTAAAATTAATTAATACTTATTTTTTAGAAACGGCCGGCAGAAGAGGATCCATCAGAAGCATTGTTACTATATGCCACGATTGAAATGATATTTGGGTGTTACAGTTTCTAGAAATTTATACCTTTATGTATTTTTTCCTACGAATAAAATACATTTTTCATTATACAAAGGAATATTTTTTATTTCAAACTCAAAAAATATTTATTTAAATCAAACTTATATTCAACTAAATTATCAAACAAATTTTTATTTAGATTAAGCACTTTAATAAATATTCTTCATTCAATTAAATAAATCATTATTACACTATCCAAAGAATTATTTCTTTACATGAAAGAAACCTTCATTTTATATTTGCAAATGAATTAGAAATTATAATGAATTAAATATTTCTTTGCTCATATACAAACAACATATTTCTTTCAAACAAATAAAATTCATTTGATTGAAAGTAACTGTTTTCTCTGTGTATAGATAATGGCTCACGTATTTTATTTGTTAAATATAAGGGGAGGCTGATCATCCAAAAATAGTGGATGGGTTAAGGCTTATAAAAACATGTAGAAGTCATAGGGAAATATAGAATAGATTGCATTCTCGTCTGGTATGTCGTTCAGACAGATTCCTTGCTTACTCAGTTCAGTTGCCATTAAAATTCATAGGTGTTCCTTAATAAAACAGAAGTTTCTAAACTTAAGTGCCGCAAAAATCCGCGAAGTAATTTGAACTTAGTTGATTAATTCATTAATTTTTAGCGAGGAAAACTGTGAGACATTACACAATAAAAGTGCTCACAAAAAAATTACCTTCACGCTGTTATCTATTAAGCTTGTATTGGAAGAAGAGAAGTTCCTCTTACTGGATCTTTATTCTTTACACCGTCCTAATACCTAAATTTTTTTCAAAACCTCTTCTGACTTGACCATACTTGAACACCAGTTTTAAACAGCCAAGTAACTTGTTTGAGTTTTATTCAAATAAGTATTTAACACTCTTTGTATGCACAGTAGCTTTTTACGTTTTGACCAACATTTGTTTTCTGTTTCCTTGACAGAGCTTTCGTGACAACGGTCTTGGAATCACTGACACTTATGATGCCGTAACAAATAACAAACGCATCGTATTACTGATTACTAGATTAGGATATAAACTTAATGTAATGCCATCGGTACAATCGCGACCTTACATTTTATTAAAACAAAAGTAACAATCACATATTGATTGGGGTGTTTGATTTAGGCGATGCGACGTGTAAATTTTGAAATACATATCAATTCGCCGACAATCAATCACGCACCTCTCTTAAAATCACCAGTCCCCTGTTGAATTAACTTGAAAAAAATGCGCCCAAAATAAGTTTTTTGACAATATCTCCTTCCCAGTACTTCCTATTAACAAAAAACAGCTAGCACAAAAATTATAGATGATCAATAATTACTCTAGATAGGTACAAGTTTTGTCTAAAAACATTTTCGTTATCCTAGAGATTTGAAATTTGGAACCCGGCCATAATCAACGTTGCCCAATTCAATGAAAATATTTTCAAAATGGAGGCGCTTCCGGTTATACCGGAAATCGATAATAACATTGTTTTTTTCGAATGGAAACCCCTATTTTTATTCGGTTTTTGAATTTCGCTCACTTTATTGCGTATGATGAACTCAAGTTGTTATAACTTAACTGTTGACGTAAGTCATTTATTCCGTAAAACATGCTTATTGCAGAGGTCTACTCAAAAATTTATATCTCTCTTACCGTCAACCCAAGAGGCAAAAGGTTTTTGTTGATCGCTAGCCCGACGTTTGAGGTGTCCTTGTTGAGAAAATTGTCTTGTTAGACACTGCAAAATGTCAACGACACTTCAAAAACTCAATTTTTTCAAATAATAATAATAATAATAATAATCTTTATTGGCATTTACATACAAAAATATTATATATAATATTTATATACAAAAATTATACAAAACAAATAAAAAAAGAAATAATACCAAACGGCGAAGTTCATCTCATGCAAAAAGAAAATTGCACAGATGCTCTTCTCTTCCACTTAACCGAGCATAGGAAGAATGAAAAAAAGCAAAATTAACAATAACAAGTACACATAGGTACTATAACTAAATGGACCCATGAAATAATAATTATAATAATAATATTGAACAAAATCATGAATAAAACGTGAATAGAAATAAAAGGGTTGCTCTCGAAGAAAATGCACATTTAAAAGAAAATTTATTGCCGTTGTAGAAGTTGTGCAAACATTTTTGATTTAAATTGATTAATATTCAATACCTTGAGCTGTCTAGGAATATCATTGTAAAGTTTGCTAACATTAAATGTGAATGATTTCTCATATGCCGCAGTTCTGTGAAAAGGAGGTGTAATCAGTGACCTACGTCTGATATTGACATCATGAACGTCACCTCTATACCGAATCTTGTTATACTGGTAAGGTGGAGATTGAGCAGAAATAATACGATGAAAAAAACAATACGAATGCAATAGACGTCGATTGGCCATGTTCAACCAGTTTAGCTCTTTTAATTTGTATGTGATATGCTCATATTTACGTATTCCACATATCATTCTTGCACAAGCAATTTGCACCATCTGAATTCTACGTTTTGTAATACAGTCAATACAAAAGTTATAAATTACATCACAGAAGGAGAAATGTGACAACACCAGGGAATCACACAACAACCGAATCACACCCTTGCAAAGTACATGTTTATTCACATAGATAAGCTTGAGTGCAGCAAAAGACTTTTTAATACAATTTGAAACATGTGCTTTAAAGCGCAACTCAGTATCAAGTATAACTCCCAAGTTACGTGCCTCTTGAACGCAAGCAAGGTTGACTCCACCAACTTTAATATTTAATAGTGACAATTGTTGAGTACGAATAGAAGGTTTGCAAAATAGAAGTAATGTAGATTTAACTGGATTTATAATTAGATTGTGATTCAACGAAGCCGTGACCAAAGATTGTAAATCTCTATTAATAATTGAATTCGCATGAATTATATCTGCTGGTTTGAATGAGTAATAAAGTTGGGTATCATCGGCGTAACAATGAATATTAGAATCTTGAACACAAGAATGAAGTTGAGACACGTACAAAGAAAACAGAAGAGGCCCAAGTATTGAACCCTGAGGTATTCCTCTATCCAATTCACCTTCAAAGGACAATTTATCATGAAGTTTGACACGTTGTCTCCTACCAGACAAATAGTTTTTAATTAATTTTATTGCATTATTGCCGAAACCAGAGAAAGACAGAATGGATAGTAGAATATTATGGTCAATACAGTCATACAGTCAAAAGCCTTTGAGTAGTCCAACAGTACCAACACAGTAGAGCAGCCATCATCATTTGCCCTCAAAATATCATCCACAATATTACTCAGTGCCGTGGTACAACTGAAATTTGCCCTAAAACCTGATTGAAACTGCGGCAACACATTATAATGATCGAGATGCTCCTGCATCTGCCTCTGCATGACTCTCTCAAGCACCTTAGACAGGGTGGACAGTATACTTATTGGCCGAAGGTCTTTGTACTCACTGGGTCTAGCAACCTTGGGTACAGGCACTATATGAGATAGTTTCCAAGGCGAAGGGACCGTGCAGTCAAGAATACATGCATTAATTACATTCGTTAAATAGGGTAAGATATACGGACAACAGGTCAACAGCATTTTTAACGAAATCCGATCTGGCCCGACAGCATTGCTTTTAAAAGATTGTAGAATTGTATAGATAGAATCGGAAGTAACAAGAGCGAAATTTAACTTATGGCACGTACCTATTTTTGTATCGTCATCCGACAGAAAATTTAATTTTAAGGGAACTTTCATTGCCCTTTCTTGTGTCTATCTCCATTACTTAAGGAGATATTTAGGTTTTTTAATAATTTTCTATCGCAAATATAGTTTTTGCGAGCCATGCCTAGATAAGCCATGAACGTAAAAAATAATTGCGACTACTGTCACAACTTTTCTTAGTTGTCAAATTGTTAGTTCTCTTTTCACGTAGCTATAACAATAAATACTGAATCAATTGTTGAAGAATGAGCAATTTGGTTTGGTACTAATGGTTTATTTATGAAATTATGAAATTGACTTAGGACAATAATTTATAACAAGACTACAAGATATTAAGCTCAATGAGTCCACCTTTTTGGTACACACATTCAATAATACGTTTCTTAACAGCTTCTTTTGTGGCTCCTCTTATTTCATGTCTACCCAGAGAGTTCATAGCTTACATTTGCGTAATTCTGTCAATCAAGTCTTCCAGAGTTCTGGGTTATGTTTGGTACACTTCCTCTTTGATTCGCCCCCACAAGTAAAAGTCAAGTTGTGTTAGGCCAGGCGAACGGGGCGGCCAAGGCCACGGACCTCTATTTCTCCACCACCTATCTTCAAACAAACCTCTGGTTTTCCGATCTACGGCTACTGTAGAATATGCTGGTGCGCCGTCAATTTGATAGCACGTATTAATTATTTCTTGCAAAGGTAAATTGTCTAGAAAATTTTCAGAAAAATTGCAAATAATTTGCAAATAACGCTCCCCATTTAAATTTTCTTGATACATGCACCGTGCCACGCGATTGTCAAGGGAGAGAGCGTCTATAGGTATGGAATTTGTAGGTTTAGAAAAAGCCTTCGACAACGTAAAATGGAGGAAGACATTCGAAGTACTCAGAAAGGTAGGGATGAAATATAGACATACAAAGAGCAAACGGCAGTTATAGAATCTGAGCAGGAACGAAGAGAAGTAGGTACCCGGAAGGGAATGAGGCAGGGATGTTCATTGTCACCTCTAGTTTTCAACGTATACACGGTGTCCCAACGAAAACTTGTACCCCGTAAAACTCGGCAAAATAAACGTTTTGACAAAAATCCAAAAACACGTAGATTTTAATATCAAAGGGGACCTATTTTTACGCAATAATCATTCTTGCAACTCTAGCCCTGTGCGGGGGGTAGCGAGCCCCCCAAATTTTTAAATGGGACGGGGTGTCAAATGATACCTACTTTGGAAGGGTTTTTCATTACTTACACAACCGTATTTGTTTTATTCAATTCCATCAATTTGTTACCGAGAAATTGCTTCTTGAAGTTTCCAAGTTAAAAAATTAAAAGCACAAAAAGGTTTAAACTATCGAATGTATTAGAATGGAAAAGTAACAAAATCAAGTAAACTAATAAGAATAAAAAGTAAGAACAAAAGAACATCAGAACAAATGTCAAAATAAACTTATTCGCCACAGTATAAAATCGTGTTTATTTACTAAATCAAAATGGTTTATTCCAAAGAAGAATGCCGGCTAATAACTCCTGAGGTCTTGAGAAATGTAAGATCTGGATTTGAATCCAGAATGTATTATTGTATGACAATGGGGAAAACCCGCAAATTTTGAAAATGATCATATTGAATAGTTTACTATCCAAAACAAATTCCGCAACTTTCGATTTTTACATTTGTCTTATTTTCGTCATAATTAAATACGAAACATGCGTCACGCTCGAGACACAATATTTGAATGACGCTGGTGACGTACTTGACCACTGGGCCCGACAGATTAGGTAGGGATTTTCACATGCGCAAACCGTTCCGTTTGAACCCTGAGCGCTCGTTTATTTCTCGACTCCTCCCACTTTTTCCAGGGAGACGCGTAAACACCGCGGCGCAACGGATAGGTCTCCTACGCCACAGAAAGCGCGCGTTTTAGCCATCCCGGTCATGCTGCTTTCTAAATTGCAAATTTTTCGTTCAGCACGGCACATAATCAAAATTTTTACGTGGTACGCGATACATATTCTATTTATGCTTGATATTACAGTACTAAAAGTTATAAATTCGATTAAGAGGGTCTTCCCCATTGGTGGAGGTCATTTCGAGCAATACATTCGATAGTTTAAACCTTTTTGTGCTTTTATTAATTTTTTAACTTGAAAACTTCAAGAAGCAATTTCCCGATAACAAATTTATAGAATTGTATAAAACAAATACGTTTGTGTAAGTAATGAAAAACCATTCCAAAGCAGGGATCATTTGACACCCCGTCCCATTTAAAAATTTTGGGGGTCGCTGTCCCCAGCACAGGGCTAGAGTTGCAAGAATGATTATTGTATAAAAATTGGTCCCCTTTGATATAAAAATCGACGTGTTTTTGAATTTTGGTCAAAACGTTTATTTTGCTGAGTTTTACGGGGGTACAAGTTTTCGTTGGGACACCGTGTATATCGAAGATGCGGTTAATATTGTGAAGTACAGGATATGCAGAGGGCGTGAAAATAGAACTAAAATACAAATAAGAAATTAAAAGATAGAGGAAGTTGCGAATTTCTGCTGTTTAGGAAGTCTACTCGAGATGGTAGGAGCACTAAAAATATAAACCAAAGAATAGCGCAGGGTCGAGTTGCGTTTAACAAAAAGAAAAAACTGTTATGCTCGGAAACGGTTAATGTAGAAACTCGGAAGGAACTTATAGACTTATGTATGGGATACGGCATTATACGGCTCCGAAATTCGGACAATAGGAGAAGCGGATCGAAAAAAAGTAGAAGAGTTTGAAATGTGGTGCTACAGGCGCATGATGAAGATACCGTGGATAGAAAAGGTTAGCAGTAGGGAGGTATTTGAACAAGTTGAGGAAAAGCGAGAGGTATGGAAGACAATACAGAATAGGAGAGATAGGACGATAGGACACCTTCTGAGACACGAAGGAATAGTTCGCGGCATACTTGATTCGTAGTTGAGAAGTAGGAATAAAAAGAGGTAGAGATGTAGGTTGTTCTACTTTTAGAAAAATGCGTAGGTTAGCTCAGGATAGGAAAGGATTGAGGTACGCGTCCAAGCAGTCTTTGGACCGAGAACCTTATGATGATGACCTAATTTTATACTATAATTATTATTATAGTGATTATTTTTTCAGTGAACTATTAGACGTTTATTGAAAACTATTAATGTTAGAATTCTGAAAATTTGAAGTTGTTAGTTTTTCATAGCGATCCCGCCATTTATAGTATATTATACACGAGTTTATAATGAATGCTATTATTACCGAGGATGAAGTTTACAACACGAGCGAGTGAAATGAGCGAGTTTTGTAATCATCCGAGGTAATAATAGCATCATTATAACGAGTTGTATACTATACTTTGTCCACGGCTATCAAAACAGATTCCCAGAAATAATTTACCTTCATTTCCCTTCTCCAGTGTAAGAAAGATTCATACATACGCTCTCAGGTATAATTTTCTTGGTTTTTTGGGCAATGAATCTAATGAGGCAAGTTCTGCAGCTTCTTTTATTGCTGGTGCTGTTAAAGAAACCTCGTTTTCACTCTCACTACTCATTATATCTTCTTTTTTAGAATATGCATTTCAAATTAAAAGCAAACCATGCTGATTTGACGTTTCAATTTGAACTGACACATCGCGATCGCGGCCTACTAAATAAATGTAAAAAGGGTCAAAGCGATGTTCCTATTGGTGTAGTGAATAATATTCATTAATCCCTGCAGTGATTAATGTATCCAATTATGATTGAAGAAACACAAGTATAAAGAGTATATTATAAGATAGTCGTGGACAAAGATATTGATACGAACTTTTGCCCCGTCAACGACGCCCCTGGTGGTGACACATTATTTGTTTGACGGCGAGCAGGCTTTGATTTATGACAGCGCGACCTTGTCGCTGTTTATGATTCCCGAAAAGAATAGTCTATCTCGAAGATTCTCATTCTGGAACAATGTTTGATCGATAATTTTCGAGAATCTTCTAAGAAGCAAGAAGCAAGAAGCCGAGTGGACAGTCTTACAGTCTTACAGTTTGAAGTCTGAAGTTTGGAAGTTATCGAATGCGATAAGAACCGGGCGTTTAATAGTTCCGTGCGAGTATAAGTCTTGATACGCGTTTAGTGTCGGTACGGTACGTGAGTGCGAATTCTTTGGTGGCGTTTTAAGTGTACCGGGGCGTCTTCGTATGTGATTAACCGTCGGTTGAAGACGAGTGTTTTAGAGAGTTTAAACTGTGGACTTGTGTACTGTGGATTGTTTAGGTTAGGTAATTAATTGTTTAATTGTTCGCTTAATTGTTTAATTTTCACTGCTTCTTGTTACTTACTGCTTGTATATATTTCGCTGTTTATTGTTCAATTTGTTAATTTTAAGTTCTCAAATCACTGTTACTCATTGTACATAGTTGTACATTTACATAAAGTCACTGTAAATAAATAGTGTAAAATCGAAATACGTTACAACTGGTGTCAGAAGTGCGATTTGCGGAGCCAAGAAGAGTGAAGAACGTCGTGGAAGCCGGTGGAAAATTGAAGAATTTTCTGGAAGTTGGCCGAGCTGAGTGAAAGTTTCGACGTTTTTTGGACTCCATAGTGACTGGTAGTGGTTTGAGACTTGTTTGAACTTTTAAGTGTTTATGCCGGTGACGAGAAGGGCCGCCGCAATGGAGCAGCAACTTCAAGCTCTTATGGAATTAATGAAGAGCAGTCAAGAAGAAATGAAGAATAATATGGTAGAAATAAGGAGCAGCCAAGAAGAAATGAAGAACCATCTTGAAGAAACAGTGAAAAGCAGTCAAGAAGAAACGAAGAGAAATCTAGAAGAAGCAATGAAGATAAATCAAGAAGAAATGAAGATTACCCAAGAAGAAATGAAGAACAATCTAGAAGAGGCGATAAAGAATAACCAAGAAGAACTGAAGAACCATCTAGAAGAAATGAAGAACAGCCAAGAAGAGATGAAGTCAGCTATAGAAAGAAGTCAAGAGCAGGTAGCTGAGAGAATTACTGGAATAGAGACCAAACTGGAGAATAGAATTACAGAAGAAACACAAGAAATAAGAAAGGTGATGGATGAAGAGATATTGAAGATTAACGAGAGAATGGCAGAACTAGAGAAGAAGAAGACGTTGAAGACAGAAGACACTGGATTGGACGAAGAAAGAAGAGCTCCTGTAGTTAAGGTGAAGCCGCCTACATTTGATGGGAAGTCCCCGTGGCATACCTACATCAAGCAGTTCGAGGCAACGGCAGCGGCGAACCAGTGGGCTAATACCGAGAAGGCAGTCAATTTGGTGGTTGCACTCCGAGGAGACGCCTTGAATATCCTGGATACCGTTACAGCCGAACAACAGGCTGATTATAAGGAGATAATTAAGCGCCTGGAAATGAGGTATGGCCATCAACACCTCCAGCAAGTCCACCAGGCGCAGCTAAAGGGTAGGTCTCAACGCTCCAACGAGACCTTGCAAGAGTTTGAGGCTGACATCGCCCGACTGGTCCGGTTGGCATACCCAACAGCCCCGGAGGAGTTCTTGGAAAGCCTGGCAGTGGAAAATTTCATTGAGGGGCTGCGCGACAGTGAAACAAAGATGGCGCTGAAGCTAGCGAGACATAAAGCTTTGGCAGACGCTTTGGCCCACGCCTTGGAGTATGAGGCAGCGAAGCAAACATCACGAGGATACTCCAAGGTGCGGCAGCTGCTTACCCAAGAACCAGACCTACTGGAAAAAGTAATAGAAAAAGTTAGATTGAAATTGCGCAAAAGAACTGAGACCAACAACAATGAGGGGACTGGTAGGAGATGGTATGGAAGAGAGAAGTTCCTGCGATGTTGGAGCTGTGGTGTAAAAGGTCATCTTCGTAGTAGATGTCAACGTACTCCTGGCCAGAACCGGTACGTGAAGACAGCCCCATCCTACCAAGCCCCAGTGCAAGATGCGAATGTGTCAAGATTGGCTCGAGTTGGGGATAGTTTGATGATTGATGGGATTATTGATGGCAGGAAGGCCGAAATTACCATCGATACAGGAGCCAGTGACACCATAGTCAGAAAAGATGTAGTGGCTGAGTGGAGAATTAGGCCGACCAATAAGAATATCCGATTGGTTACTGCTACCGGCGAGACAGCATCTATATATGGAGAGGCAGAAATCGACATAGGAATGGAAGATGTCGTCATTCCGCAAAAAGTTCTTGTAGCCGACATTGTGGATGAAGTTATACTGGGCCTGGATTGTATGAAGAAGCACGGGATTGTGCTTGATGTTGGCGCCGGTGTACTTCGAATTGGAGAAGAAGAACTAGTAATGAGTTCTCCTGGGCAGAAGAACTGTGTATACCGAGTGAAGGTCGAAGAAGATGTCGTGTTGCCTGCCAAATCCGAAAACATCGTACGGGTCCGTGTGGATGGTGCTCCAAGCTGCTTGGTGGGATTGGTCGAGCCGATGTACGAAGAGGTAAAGAAAGGTTTACTGATTGGGAAGACATTGGTAAGACCTGGTCAACGTCCAGTATTCGTAAGAATAGCGAACATTGCCGAATTTGACCAGAAGATTTGCAAGGGCACGTTAATTGGTATGTGTGAGCCAGTATCTAGGATTGCCATGGTGAAGAAGAATGAGAAGGGAGAAGATCAGAAGATGTCCACAACCAGTTTACCAACTCCCCTAGAAAAGATGGTAGAAGAATGTTCCCAACAACTGGATCAGATACAGGGTGAGAAGCTGGCTCAACTCCTGATGAAATACAAAGATGTCTTCTCCTTGCAAGATGGTGACCTAGGACGTACGGGAGTAATTCAACACACCATTAACACCGGTGATCATACTCCCATTAAGCAAGCTCCTAGAAGAGTACCCTTGGCAAAACAAACCGAAATGGACAACCTGATCAAAGACATGAATAGACAAGGAGTAATTGAGCCTTCGCAGAGTCCGTGGACATCCCCTGTAGTGCTGGTGAGCAAGAAAGATGGCTCCACTCGTTTTTGTGTAGACTACAGGCGGTTGAATGATGTCACCAAGAAGGATAGTTACCCCTTACCCCGGATTGACGACACCCTGGACACAGTGGCGGGTTCCAGATGGTTTTCCACCCTCGATTTGAAGAGTGGCTATTGGCAAGTCGAGTTGCATCCCAAAGATAAGGAGAAAACAGCGTTCTCTGCCGGAACTGGTTTGTGGCAATTTACGGTAATGCCGTTTGGGCTCTGCAATGCACCCGCCACCTTTGAGAGACTGATGGAGACAGTACTGCGAGGACTGCATTGGAAGACTTGCCTGGTATACCTCGACGATATCATCGTGATGGGGAAGACTTTCGATCAGCACTTGAAGAATTTGTGCGATGTCTTCGAGAAATTGAGGCAAGCTAACCTGAAGTTAAGTCCGCAGAAGTGCCAGCTGTTTAAGAAACAGGTTAAGTTTTTGGGGCACATAATTTCCACCAAAGGAGTTGCGACAGATCCAGAGAAGACAGACGCAGTGAGGAACTGGCCTGTTCCGAAAGATAAACATCAACTTCGAAGCTTTCTGGGATTATGCACCTACTACCGCCGTTTCGTGAAAGGGTTTGCAGACATCGCGAAGCCCCTGCATCGGTTGACAGAAGATGGTAGGCCATATGAGTGGACGAAGGAGTGCCGAGGAGCATTTGAAGAGTTGAAGAAGGCTCTGTGTTCTGCTCCTGTTTTGACTTATCCGAGGCCTGGAAGCAAGTTTGTTGTGGATACCGATGCAAGCAATGTGGGCATAGGCGGTGTATTATCCCAAGAAGAGAATGGGGAAGAAAAGGTTGTAGCCTATTTTAGTAAGGCCTTGTCGAAACCTGAACGGAATTACTGCGTCACTAGGAGGGAGCTGTTAGCAATTGTGCGGTCCATCGAGCACTTCCATAAATATCTGTGCGGGCAAGATTTTCTTATCAGAACTGACCATGCTTCCTTGAAGTGGTTGCTGCAATTTAAGAACCCAGAAGGTCAGTTAGCCCGTTGGATTGAGAGGCTGCAGCAGTACAACTTCGTCATTCAACATCGGATTGGGAGAAAACATGGCAATGCTGATGCACTTTCGAGAAGACCTTGCCCGGAAGATTGCAAGTAATGTGTGAGGCAAGAGTTGAAAGAGCATGTACACCCCATCAAATGCCATCAAACCCGGATCCAAGTAGAAGAAGAACATCTGCAATCCTGGAGAGACGCCCAGCAGAAGGATAAGACCTTGGAACCTCTGCTAAGATGGAAAGAAGCTGGCAGAAGACCGGAGTGGATGGAAGTTTCTGACAAGAGTGTGGCCCTGAAGTCGTACTGGGCGCAATGGGATTCTCTTGTGATAGAAGACGGTCTTCTGAAGAGAATGTGGGAGAGCACCGACGGAAGAGAGAGAAAGCCCCAGGTCGTGGTGCCGAAATACAAGGTTCCGGAAGTCCTAGCAGAGGCTCACAATGGAGTGAGTGGGGGACACTTAGGTGTTAATAAAACCACGATGAAGGTCAGAGAGAGATACTATTGGCTGGGCTACAGGACAGATATAATGAACTGGTGCCGGAGATGTGATGACTGCGCGTCAAGCAAGGGACCCAAGACAAGGAGCCATGGCAGAATGCGCCAGTATAATGTGGGAGCTCCATTTGAGAGAATTGCAATTGACGTAGCAGGTCCGTTTCCTACATCAACTGATGGGAATAAGTACATCCTGGTTGCGACGGACTACTTCAGTAAATGGCCTGAGGCATATGCGATACCGAATCAGGAAGCCACCACTGTGGCTGAAGTACTGGTGAACAATTTCTTCAGCCGATTCGGTATACCCATGGAGCTTCATTCTGATCAGGGACGGAACTTCGAGTCTGCGGTGTTCCAAAATGTTTGTAAGTTGATGGGAATACGGAAGACCAGGACCACTCCATTACATCCCCAGTCCGATGGAATGGTTGAGAGATTCAACAGGACCATAGAAAACCATCTGAGGATAATGGTGGACGAACACCAGACAGACTGGGACCGACATATTCCACTGTTCCTGATGGCATATCGATCGGCTGTGCACGAGTCAACTGGAAGAACGCCTGCCAGTGTGCTATTCGGAAGGGAATTGAGGCTGCCAATGGATGTGTTGTTTGGGCATCCTGAAGATAGGCCAGTGCCTGTAGATGAGTATTCCCGGGAATTGGCAGAACGACTCGACGCAATTCACGAGGCTGTTCGGGATCGCATGCGCCTAGAGAGTGACCGAATGAAGATGCGGTATGATGCCCGAGCGAATTCTGTGGGTTTCCAAGCTGGCGATCTGGTGTGGCTTTATAATCCAACCCGGAAGAAAGGACGATCGCCGAAATTACAGAAGAACTGGGAAGGGCCATACCAAGTAGTGACCAGGATCAACGACGTTGTTTACCGAATTCAGCGTTCTCCACGAACGAAGATGAAGGTAGTCCATTTAGACCGGCTTGCTCCGTACCATGGGAAAGAAGGAGATAATTTCTGATCGGGGCGATCAGTCTTTTAAGGAGGGGGCAGTGATACGAACTTTTGCCCCGTCAACGACGCCCCTGGTGGTGACACATTATTTGTTTGACGGCGAGCAGGCTTTGATTTATGACGGCGCGACCTTGTCGCTGTTTATGATTCCCGAAAAGAATAGTCTATCTCGAAGATTCTCATTCTGGAACAATGTTTGATCGATAATTTTCGAGAATCTTCTAAGAAGCAAGAAGCAAGAAGCCGAGTGGACAGTCTTACAGTCTTACAGTTTGAAGTCTGAAGTTTGGAAGTTATCGAATGCGATAAGAACCGGGCGTTTAATAGTTCCGTGCGAGTATAAGTCTTGATACGCGTTTAGTGTCGGTACGGTACGTGAGTGCGAATTCTTTGGTGGCGTTTTAAGTGTACCGGGGCGTCTTCGTATGTGATTAACCGTCGGTTGAAGACGAGTGTTTTAGAGAGTTTAAACTGTGGACTTGTGTACTGTGGATTGTTTAGGTTAGGTAATTAATTGTTTAATTGTTCGCTTAATTGTTTAATTTTCACTGCTTGTTGTTACTTACTGCTTGTATATATTTCGCTGTTTATTGTTCAATTTGTTAATTTTAAGTTCTCAAATCACTGTTACTCATTGTACATATTTGTACATTTACATAAAGTCACTGTAAATAAATAGTGTAAAATCGAAATACGTTACAATATTTTCACTGTACTTTCGGTTGTACAGAAAGTCGATATAAACTTCTTGGTCCAACATTTTTTCTGGGTTTTTGAATTATTGATTCAATTTTAATACAAGCTGCATCAGAAGATTCCTATGCCTATCTTTCAGTTATTGAAAAAATTGAATTCTTCGAAAAAGTTGATTTTTAGAGTGCCATTTAAAAATACGTGCTCTAAATAAATCTACAAATATTAAATTTTAAATCGACTGCATAGTTGAATATAAAGTAATGAGAATAATCGGGCAAAGCAGTCAAGGAGAGCTACACGAGACCTCCCCCACGAAAAGTGTGAAACAGGTGCCGACCGGGATTCGAACCCAGATCTTTCGCTTTCCGGGCGACTGCTCTAACCAGTTAAGCTATCTGTACCCCGACACATCAAACGTGAGAAAGGCAAGTTGGTTAGAGCAGTCGCCCGGAAAGCGAAAGATCTGGGTTTGAGTCCCGGTCGGCGCCTGTTTCATATTATTCGTGTGGGAGGCCTTGTCTAGTTTTCCTTGATTGCTATGGCCGACTATTCTCATTACTCTAAATTATAAATCTTACATGTTTTCTGTTTTCAATAATTACCGGACCCATGGAAGAGATACGATAGTGTGAGCCACAGTGGTTACATAGAGTCGAAGTAGAGCCTTCTAATAGAAGCGGAATGTATTCTAGATATACAGTTTGTCCTGGAATTAGTGTACAATACTTCACCAGCGATTTTTACGAGCAAAAAGAAGAAAACAAAAACATATAAACATGCGTGGAAAAATGTTTCATGGGGGTGCTGGAGCCCACTAAGGTGGACTAGTTCAAATATTTTTCATTAAATATCTCCAAAACGGTTGAAGTAGAAATAAATAAATTTTGTGCAAACATTATTCTTTTTATGCACAATTAGATGAAACTGAAAGAATTTTAGATTATTAACCATGGGTTATCTCAATGCGGGGGATTATGGGGTAAAAATATCCTCTACTTTCTGTGCTACTTTTTCAGTTCTTGGTGGCCATGCGAAATATCAAGGCTTTCTAAGTAAAAAAGTAGTCTTATCGAATATCGGCAGGACGCATCTCTTATGGGCAAAATAAATTTGAAAATTTCATTACATGGTAAAATACGATATGCACCTGTGTGGGTATAAAGTTAACATCTTTTATTGCAATAATTATTTAAAAAACACGGTGATTTCATTAAAAAATTTCATCAGTTTCAGTAAAAAACTTGGTTTACTCAACACCAACAATTTGTATCTTAACAATTCAAAATGAAAAATATAAAATTGTTGAAACGTTCCATAATCGAGGTTATTTAAACAATAAAGGTGTAATTGAAAGTCCAGTTATCCTCGACATTCTGTATTTGAAATGGTGACCGGTTTCGGGGTCTTTAGACCACAAATATTTCAAAAACAAACGACTTTAGAGATATTTAAAAAGAGAATCTTTTTTGTAGTATTTTGATTAGAGAATCTAAAAATAAAACTATATTTCCAAAAAACCTAACCTCAAACTTTTTATTAACAAAAAGGTTTTACACGACCCCTTTTCCTACGCCACTGAATTGTCGTATTACACTTAAAATATTGCTGAATTATCTGTAGTTTTGAGTAGCACTAGCCCACAAAAATTTAGGTTTCTCAGGCTGCTTTAGTTACAGATATAGCTAAACAACTGATACGCCAGTCGACATTATAACAACATGTATTTTGGAAAGGAAGCGTTTTCGTACAAAACTATATAAATGTTTTAGTGTTATTTTAACTTTCTCTACAAACTCCTAAATTAATGGTACTCAATTTAGAAACACCTTGTATATAAGGACTTATGCGAAGTCACTAAACAAAATAGTGGATAAAAAACTGAGGTTCCTCTGAAGGAGGTTTCGCAGCAACTTAAACACTCCTGAAGGAAGTGGGAAAAATGTAAAGTGAGAAAAATCTCAATGAAACTGAATAATCATATCCAGCACTACTCCAAAGATACAAATCCAAAATCGCATCAAGGGGCTTCCATCACCGGGTTCACAATTGAAATTGCATAAAAAATTCTTCTGGCTCTGTGTTAAGATTTTAAACAAAATAAACGAAGGGACTATTAGAAATTGTCATTATTATAAAACATAAAGGTGTACAAACAAAAAGGACGCGTGCAGAAAATTGAGATTTTTCTCACTTTACATTTTTCCCACTTCCTTCGGGAGTGTTTAAGTTGCTGCGGAACCTCCTTCAGAGGAACCTCAGTTTTTTATCCACTATTTTGTTGTCTTGGGCAGGTGTTGTTTCTCTTCTACGGTCTTCGGTCCTTTCGGCCACATCGCCAGTCTCCTGGTATCGGCCCAACAATCGACACATTACACTTCGGCCGCTACCTGACTTTGTGAATCACCAAATTCAATCATCCCCACCGCACGTAACATTTTGTCGCGGGTTAAGTGTCGTCGTTGTATTGTAAATTGTTGTCTTATGTTCAACAAAAGCAAATAAACTGACCATATTATGCTCAGAGATGATGTGAAACAAAAACAATATAAAAAGCGAAATTTTTTACCGTCCACCATTCTTTGAATTTCAGTATTTTTGGATAAATAAGTCCTTTTTTTAACATGCTGTGGTATGATACGTGGCGCATTTTCAATTTGCTACGAATTGTTGGCGAATATATTTTTGAAATAATAGTTTTGTTCCTTAGACAATTTTGAGCAGCGCAGTTTATGTTTTCTTGAGTTAGGTATTTCTTTTTATTTTGTTTTATTAATTCAGTTCAGATTATTGTTTCAGTAATTTTTGTTTTCAATTTAGTAAAATTATTTACCTAATAATTATTACATAATAAAAATAATGACGGTTTGCATGCTTGAACGCCCAGCGACGGCGACGTTTCAAATTTTCTCAGGCAATCTGTTCAGAATTTCTAAATCGAAAAATTGTTCCGTGCATCAGAATTAAACTGCAAAGTGAATTATCTAATTTGATAACATCGGCTCCAAGGTCACTTCGCTTGGATATCCCAAACGAAATCGTAGTGGGAGAAAGTTAAATAAATAATGTTTGCTTTCCGAAGTTTATGCCGCGCTATCATCTGTAAGACAGTAGACAGTACTACGCTGAAGTACCAGATGCTGCCTGGTTTCAATATAACTTATGTACCCCAAAAAACAAAAAACGATTCTCTGCCTCCGGTATTCCATCCTTAAGGCCAAGTATCATGAAGGTACTTGTTGAAAATGTCATTCCCATAAAATTTTCAAGACCAGTACCTACCGGCTTTGATATAGTGACAGAAATGTTATTTTATGGAGTTGAAGGTTTTTGCAGTCAACTGCGTTTCTAGAAACTGCACTCGTACAGATCTCACATTTGGGACAACTATTTTTGATAGTCTACATACACTATCAAACGCAGAATTACAACCATTAGAAATTCATACCGGGTGTTCAGAAAAAATTACAAATTTCTGTTTCAGAAAATATCAATATCTCGGTATTTTTAAATTAAGGGTAGATTGCATTTGCATTCCTATATTCGCTAATAACGGGCCGTACAAATTTACACCACTGTTAAATCACTTTATCTTATTAGTTTTATCTCTTATTTGCAGAACTGAGCAAAAGTTTCGTCTCCATTTTTAGAGAGTTCCCGTAAAAGACGCTAAGATCAAAGTACAGGCACGGGTGCACTCTAACAGGTATAATGTAAAGTGCATGCTTTATGGTCATGTCTATTATTAGATCAAACATACATATAAACGCGCACCTGTTAGTAAACTTGGCTTTTGATATTGCTGCTCCTAAGTAATGCCTTTTAGCATTTCCGTGCCATAAACATCTGATTCCTAGTGTATATTACAAACTGAAACTGACAGGAAACGCATATTTCAGCGTCCTTCAAGATTTGTTTCAGAGATTCTTGTATTCATTCAAGAAAATTGAATTTTATAAGACATGGTGAAAGGATGCACTGTACCTAACATTCCTTATCGCCTCCGCTGTTTTCCAATTTTGATTCAGAAATAGTAACGTCATAATAATTGTTATCTACGTATTCAGTTTTCAGGCGAGGAGTGGTTCATGAGCATAAAATATTTACAGTGTAATACAGAAACATGTAATAGGTACTAGAGAAATATTTTGAAAACTCACGAACCACTTTTTAAAAAAACAACTTTATTCAAGAACGATACAGTTAGAATCAGGGCGTATGCCGCATGAACATATATATTATTTATAACTTTGAAAGACAGCTTATCAATGCTGCTGTTGCGCTTCTTCATCAATAGGTTTCTTTGTGCATGGGCATGTAACTCTAGTTTCGTTTCACAATAATGCCATAATAATGTTGGTGATGTGCTCTGATCGATTGTCACGTTCTTCCTCGGCCTAATCCCGGTCTCTTTACCAATTTCATTGAAACATTGAGTGGCTCTTTGAATTGCTGAACGAGATACGCCTAGAAATTCTGCCGTATAATATTGGCTCCGGCCGTCGTCAATTAAAGCAACTGCTCTTGCTGCTAACCACCGAAGTCTAGAAAATTGTCGAGAACCATTAACGTCTCTATTAAGAACAGATTATAAATTACAAATGAATAACCACTAAATACAGATTAAGGTCACGCTGGTGTCCTGCGATTGCGTCTCATATTTGGTGGAAACTGCTCTGCGATTCGGAGATTGTGATGTAATATTTGGTTGCTAACATATCATGGTGCATTGATGATTGCGTGAAGAGTTTTTGATTGAGACCTTTGCGGTATTTTTAGCCTGGAAGTTTTAGACACTCCCAAAGTTGGAACCCATGTCCAGATAGGTTTCAGTATTTTCTTGTATATTAGAATTTTGTTGGTTTTGGGTAATTTTGATCTCCGTTCCATAAAGAAGTTAATACATTTTCCTGAGTAGAGATGTGAAAATATAAATTATTCGTTACAAAGTATTCGTTACTCCGGTAGTAGCGAAAGTGACGAATACTGATTTCGACAAGTATTCGTTCTTCGAGTACTTTAATTTCGCAGGTGTGGAACAACACACGCCTACTTTCCTATTCCATTTGCTATATTGTTTAATTTCTGCTGGTTGCTGGAGTCATTTCGTGATTTCATTACTTATTGTTGAGCCTCGCTATTTTGCTACTTGTTGAAGTCTTGCGTCTCGGGGCTCGTCAATTTTTCACTTGATGGGTTGTCCGCTAATTATACAAAATATAAACGAATATAAATCGACCGGCATTGTTTTCGTTTTATGAGGACGTGTTCAAGACATGTAATGAAAGTCCAATATTTGGCACTGCAGAAATTTAAACACTCCAAATTACTTATCTATTGGGATGCATATAAACAGCTTCGTAATTCAACTTTAAGTAAAATAAGATGGCAAAAAATACTTTATAAATTCTGTTTGTTCCCAAAATAATCCTAAGAAAACTTGGGCAACCTTACGTTCCTTTAATATTAACAACAAAAATGCTAATAAGGCAATTACTACGAATCTGGCAGACCCTCATAAAATTAACGACTATTTCTTATCTCCAGTACAACCTAAAAATGGTTTGTGTAGTGAGGGCATTTATTATTATGATAATAATTTGTGTAATATCAATCTTAGTTTAGATTTTCGCATGACCTCTGCTGAAGAGGTACATAACATTGTGTGATCCTTTAAATCCAATGCGTGCGGTGTGGATGAGGTATCAGCATTGATGTTAAAACATTGCTCACCTTATATGTAATCGGATGGAACATGACTGTGCTAAGCAGTGTTGTGTTTAGTAAGCGATTTGTTATAAATCAATTCAGACGAGTGGTCCATTTTCTTCTTTCTGTTGGCCAACATATGGATTCTCCATAAATCCATCATATAACGCTCTTGTTTGTAATTAATCTTGATCCCCAATATGTATATTGTATATATCTGACCGTACAATAAATTTCTTTTCGAACGTTTGGAAGTATTGTTTAAATTCGTTGAAGCGAATGGTGTGGTGTGACGGGTAGTAAATCGTAGAGATATAGATTTCCTGTGTATGGAGTTTACTTGCACAGTTAATTTGGATTTAATTTATTTTGTTGTTGTGTGTTGATTGTCTGACATTATGTGCATTGGCTGTTCTGAAGCTAGCTCTTTGTAGGGTGGATTCAGCCGATTGTGAGCGATTAGTGGAACTTCGTTTAAGATCAGTCCTTTGTGCTATTAAGTCTTTATAAACACTGCAACCTCCATAGTTTGCTGGGAGATCTTTGCAGAGAGCACTTTATTTTGTTTCTACATGTTTTTATGTAAACAGAGAAGTGAGATTATTTTTCTGTAGGTACGCTTTAAAATATCTGTGTGCAACAACGTTCGTTAGACCGATAAAATGATTTCTCATTTTATTTACCGAGTTTCCACAATCCGTTTTCGAAGTGGAAACAACAAATAAACACAAGAAGTGCATAGCACAAAGGGAAAATTAATTAATCCCACATCCAAAACATATTCAATTAACATTTGTGTTGCATAATGGTCTCTTGACCGTTAGTCATTTTCAGAAGTCCACCCCCGTTTATGTACTGTTATACTGAAAAATTCAACAGCTGTGGTTTATGTGTGGTGGCAGCTCGTGCATTTTTAAGGGTAAAAGGTAATTATTTTGTTAATTGTAAACAGTTTTAGTTCCGACTTATTAATTATTTAGGCGATCAATAAAATTGCTTAATTTGTTTTCTACTGTGACCCTAAATGACGGAAAGTTTTTCAACAAACAGAAGTAGGTATCGAGTATTATTCTGCAAGGTTCACTGGAAAAGTTGTTAATATAAGAGGTATGAATTAAAATAAATATTTTGGGAATAAGAGATAATTTCGACGAATGGGTATTTCTGTTGTGGCTAACGACTTTGCTTGGGTCAAAATGACAAGAACTATTTTTAATACGAGTATTAACCGAGTTAAACTGTTTACCAATTCAGCACTGCTCTGTTCTCGGTACGTCCACCGCCATGTAGAAAGGATGCTGTATACAGATATTTATTTAGATATAATGTAAAATGTATAAAAATATGACAAATTATTTTACAGTTTTCTTTGCCAGTATTTCACGAAGCGTCAAATTATATTTAGTAAAAATTGGCACAAATTAAAAACAATTTTTCTAATTCAAGATTGCCTGCGCAGTTTAAACTGTCAAGCAATTCAGTACTGCTTTGTTTTCGGTCCGTCCGGGGCGTCGTGTAGAGCGAATGCCGTAAATTATACCTACAGAGTGCACAATTCCTAGTTTTTACATATTCTTAGTATTAGGTACAGAGAGAAAACGGTTAAATGGACAAAATTTTTATTCGTGTTGTTCCGACTTCAATGATGTGAGATAAGACGATATGTCAAGGTTTCGGAGCTATCGAGCATGTAAAAAATGATAAAAATCTGTTTCAGAAATGTTTTTCATTTAAGCCATTATGTCGACCACACAAAAGTAGAAAAAATATTTTTCTTAAAGAGCACGATACCTGTTTGTGTTTATACACACCAGTCGATAGGGAAAATAAATGCTCATCTAATCATATTTCTTGGTCCTATACCCAAAATGAATAGATCTTTTGATGTTCACGAATTCCTGTATTGGTTTATCTGCAGATGAGGAGAAAATTATGTGTGCGCTGTGCTATTAATTGTTCTTTTATAATCTGTATTCTCTGAATATTACTTTCATTTTGTTACTTGTGCACACCTTGTTTGCTCGTGTTTCGATATGCCTTTGGACTCGGATGTTATGCGATATAGTGCTAATGATGATGCTCTCATTGCGCGTGTGGTGGAGATGGTCCTTGAGTCACTTGAATTCATTGGCAGGCTGGTTTCTTTCATCAATGAAGATTTTATGAGGTTGAGGGTCGACGTTAAGGACAAGATTTATTCTTGCAACAGCAAACTTGATGTACTACAGAGGGAACTATTACTCCTGCTGCTATACTCCTGCTGCTATAGACTGCTGCCACAGACTGCCTGCAAGAGGCAGCTTGCCAAAACCGACCATTGTTAAATTTGTTAGCAGAAACATTAAACAGCAAATTTACAATAACAGAAAATTGCTGAACGGTGCTAAAATTGTTGTTAGAGAAAATTTGACAAGGATGAAGCAGCAGCTACATAAGGAGACGCTTATGCGTTTTGACTAACAATTGTAAAATTTTTGTTAAGACTAGTACCTAGCAGTTTTTTGACAACTAAGTCATTTACAGATTTACAGACCAGGAATCTCCTTATAGGTTAACTTTTAGCGTGCCTCCGTTGTTGGTTGTTCGCGTTTTGGTTCGGCACGAGGGCGTATTTTTGTTTTCTTTTGCGACTGGGGAGTTTGATTTTTGTGCTACATTTTTCGTTTACTTTTTGTTTTCATTCATTTTTATTAGGGAATGTGTGATTTTTGAGTGTGAAGCATTTTGAAAATTAAAATGAATTTATTTTACTATTTTTAATAACTTCTGCTGTGTACGATTTACTTATTTTATCTAACTTTTTTGTACCTTTCTTTTTCATTTGTACTTTATTATTTTATTTACATTGTTATCTGTGTTTACATCGATAGCACGATGTTGAGTTCCTTATCTCTCGGGCATATTAATATCAGATGAATTGCCCCTAAAGTAATGGACTCGAGGGACTTTATGTCTTATTCTAACTTTGATGTCCTGACTGTGACAGAGACCTGGTTGTCTCCGACGAGTTCCTCCATGTCGATGGACACGGGTTGATGCGTAGGGATCGTCAGTGCCGAAGGGGTGGCGTTCGTATTTACAACAGTAATAACTTTAGAGTCTCGGTCATGGCATCTAATCTGAACTTTGAACAGGGCTGGATACTTTTACAGCTGCCTAGATTTAGTGTTGGAGTCGGTTCCGCTTATCGGGCCCTTTCCACTGGTTACAGGGAGTTGAATAGTCTTGCGTATTGTGATAATATATTTTGCTTAGGTGATTTCAACATTGACTTGTTACAGCGTGGCTCTCCTGTCACTTATTACGTTGAGAACATAATGAGTTCTATCGATTTTTTTGTAGTTTGTTTGTTACGTCTTCTGCTGCTTTTCTTATTGATGTTATAGTCACTAATGGCCATAGCTTGGTTCAGAAGTTGGGTTGGGCGGTTGGGATATAATGGTTGCCTGTGCAATTGTTCCGAAATTTAAGACTGTTAAGTGCTTGTTTCAGATGTCTGTCATCCACTTCTTTTTGGGAGGACCTGATGTGGTTGCCTTAGCAGACCATTTTTAAACTCATCATCATAAGGTTCTCAGTCCGAAGACTGGTTGGACGCGTACCTCCATTCTTTTCTATCCTGAGCTAACCTACACATTTCCCGAAAAGTAGAACATCCTACATCCCTAACTATTTGAGAGCAGTAGTCTAATCTAGGCCTACCCTTACCTCTTTTTATTCCTATCTCTGACTCTAGTATGTCACGACTCATGTTAATGATAAAGTTGCTTTTCTTTCCCCTGTCAAAAGAATAAAAATCACTAAGATGAAATGCCTATGGATTACTGATAATATTAGAGTGTTAATGAGACTTAGTGATTCTGCAATTCAAGCGCATTCGACTTTTTCAGCGTTGGAAGTATTATAAACTTTTATGAAACTTTATGACGCAGTCAACTAGAAACGAAAAACATGCCTATTTTCAACACATATGTCGTGGTAGTAATCGAAACTCTAAGAAAATGTGGGAGGAACTTAGATCTTTGGGCGTTGTTGGGGCTTGGCTGGGTTCCCTGAACCATTTTTGTGGCTGCTTCCATGACAGTGTCCCCGTTAACGTTCCACCTTTTAACTTTTATAAGGATAAGTTATTTACTGAAAATATGCAGCTTCTGAGATGATGTGGTTGATTGATATCACTGCCAGACGCAATAGATAGTCTCAAGTGGGTACCAGACGGTCCCAAACATGTAGAAATGGGTGGGTCACGTGACATATTTTCTCCAAACTATTTTTTCTTTTACTAACTTTTTGCCAAAATATCACTGCCTGATGCATTAGATAGTCGCGAGTGGGTGCCAGACGACCCGAAACATGTAAAAGTGAGAGGGTCACGTGACATTTCTACCGTCTGGCATTTGGTTAGTTGTTAAACTTAGATGTATGTAAAAAGTAATTACCAGACGAATAGCTAATGAGAAATTGCTTGCCAGGCGCGTGTAAAGGCGTTGATTAACAAACAAGCTCATATAAAATTTTTTCGTAATTTAATTTGGTTATTTTAGTGCGAATTATTTAAATCAAATAGGTATCAATTCTAATTCTGAAGATTGTATACTCCTAGCAATTGACGCCCGCCAAGTGTTAACGAGCTCTGAGAGAGAAGAGACAGTTCTAAAGGTAAACATATTTATGTTGGAGTGACCATACCTAATGTCAAAAGTGAGAATATAATAAAACAACATGTTGTCTAGCCCTGTTTCACTCTTTTCTTAATCGGACCCCTCATCGGACCCTAACAATTCGGCAAATAGAAAAGACGCGTGTGCTGCACAGTTGTGATACAATTATGCTGGAACGACGTTAAGTGACAAAAGCGAAGGAAAGAGTGAAACAGCAAATTATTGTTTCATACAAGTGTACTCGTCCGCTGCGTTGGTCCGAATTTTAGCTATTCAGTACTTATACAATGCAGGATATCACAGACTCGCGTGGGTCATGGATGCTGTCCGTATTTGAAGAGGTACAAGAAATTTTTCTATAAAAGTTTCTTCATTTAAAATTCTTCATATCGTAAAAGGCGTTGATGGTGTATCGGCCCATATGATAGGATTGTGTATGCCCCTACTAACTGAATATTTGTTGCATTTGATAAATTGTTGCATTGAGACAAGCTATTATCCCGACTCGTGGAAGACTCATGACAGTATTATTGGAGCACTCGACGATAAGTTGGCTTCTGTTCTTGTATTGCTTGACCTTTTGGCAGGGATCTATTCTCGGGCCGTTATTGTTTCTAATATATACCTCGGACTTGTTTACAAGTGTTTTGCACTCGGATATTGATGCTTGCGCGGATGATGTGTAGTTGTTGCTTAAGTTTGATCTGGAGGGAGACCTACAATTAGTAATCAAACATTTAAATGATGACGTGAATATTATAAGTGATTACTGCAGGATACATAATTTGCGGCTAAATAAGTTCAAAACCAAGATGATTTTATTTGCTCACAAGACTAAATATGAGCGTATCGTTTCTTATTTGAATATACAAGGTATTTCTAAATTGAGTACCATAAATTTAGGAGTTTGTAGAGAAAGTTAAAATAACACTAAAACCTTTATATAGTTTTGTACAAAAACGCTTCCCTTCCAAAATACAGAGTGTTATAATGTCGACTGGCGTATCAGTTATTTAGCTATATCTGTAACTAAAGCAGCCTGATAAATCTAAATTTTTGTGGGCAAGTGCTACTCAAAACAACAGATAATCCAGCAATATTTTAAGTGTAATACGACAATTCAGTTGCGTAGGAAAAGGGGTCGTGTAATACCTTTTTGTTAATAAAAAGTTTGAGGTTGGGTTTTTTGGAAATATCGTTTTATTTTTAGATTCTCTAATCAAAATACTACAAAAAAGATTCTCTTTTTAAATATCTCTAAAGTCGTTTGTTTTTAAAATATTTGTGGTTTTATGTAGCAGTGCTCATGAGAACTGGGGTATTACCTATTTATGGTTGATTTGCGAAAAAAAAATCGCATATGATTGCTACATGTTTTTGTAGGTACCTTCGTAATTTATACCTGCAAGCACTTCTAGATGATTTTGTTATCAAGTTTTACATAACTAATGATAATACAGCCCCGAATACAGCAAAACAAAGACAATATTTTAATAGCACTGCCACATAAAATCGTGCATATCTCGAAAACGAAAGACTCTAGAGATATTTAAAAAGATTGTCTTTTTTGCAGTATTTTGATTAGAGAATCTAAAAATAAAACGATATTTTCAAAAAACTTAACCTCAAACTTTTTATTAACCAAAAGGTATTACACGACCCCTTTTCCTACGCCACTGAATTGTCGTATTACACTTAAAATATTGCTGGATTATCTGTAGTTTTGAGTAGCACTTGCCGACAAAAAATTAGATTCCTCAGGCTGCTCTAGTTACATATATCGCTAAATAACTGATACGGCAGTCGGCATTATAACACCCTGTATTTTGGAAGGGAAGCGTTTTTGTTCAAAACTATATAAAGGTTTTAGTGTTATTTTAACTTTCTCTACAAACTCCTAAATTTATGGTACTCAATTTAGAAACACCTTGTAGACATTGAGGGTCATCGATTGCAGTTTTCTGAGAGTGCGAGGCACCTGGGAATAATAGTAGATAAATCTTTGAAATTTCGACTTCATCTGGTACACCTCATTCAGGTGACGTATTTGAGGCTTAAGACTCTTTATGCATATAGAGATTTTTTCGACAAAGAACTTCGTAAGAAATTGTGTGAGAGTTTGGTATTTCCGATTATTCACTACTGCCTTGTCTAAGGCTCGCCTCCAGAAAATCCAAAATTCCTGCTGCCGCTTTGTTTGTGGCCTGAGAAAGTATGACCATGTTACCCAAGAAATGCGTGCCCTAGGTTGGCTGAAGATGCAAGAACAATACGAGTATCAGCTGGTTAATTTCGTTCACCGTATATTGCAGACATCATCTCCTGATTACCTGATGGAGAAAATCATTTTTAGAAAGCAGCTTCACTCCCGAGATACACGCCTGCGTTCTCTCCTGGATATGCCAAAGAATTCCACAACGTTTTTCCGTGGTTCATTTACATATGGTTGTGTAAAAGATTTATAACTCCATAAATACTGATTTAAAGCGATTGCGTAGAGTCTTAAGCGTGAGGTAAAACTAATTCTGTTGCGGGATGGTGGCTGGGGGCGAAGCTAGATTGTGTGTGGGAGTTATGTGGTTCACAAATGTTTGTTGATTTTTTTTCTTTTATATAAATAATTAAATAATGCATGTTGATAGGTTAAGTGTAAGAATGGTTGTTTTTCAACCAAACTTCGCCTTTTGTGCGTATGTATATGTATGCGCAATAAAGAGAAATTATGAAAGTTATTTCCAGTTATACAGATCTTGATCTCTTAAATGGAACATCCTGTATTCGAGTGCATTTTTGAATTCCTTGGCTGATTTTAACACAAGACTATATAGGTAAGCATTTTTTCATCTAAATTGCAAAATTTTTTAGTTATAGGCATTTTTGCAAATTTTGGCAAACAGTAGAGGAAGTCTGAAAATTAAATATCTTGGAACAGAATAAAGCTGTTGAAGTGATATTTTGGTGGAATGAAAACAAGGTCAAGGAGTAACACCCGCAATAATAAAACACTCATAATAGTATACAAGGTATTAGCAATTGCATCACCAAATTGAAAAATCGTAAAACTTCATCATCATAAGGTTCTCAATCCGAAGACTGGTTGGACGCGCACCTCCATCCTCTTCTATCATGAGCTAACCTACGCATTTCCCTAAAAGTCGAACATCCTACATCCCTAATCTAGGTCTACCCCAAAGATATTATATTTCCATAGATGCCAAGATGCAATTATTTAATATCGCTAGAAACATGCGTGCGACAAGAAAATATTCTCTGTTTTCGTTTGGAGCACGCAAAAATGGATTTTGCATCTTTCTTAAGGCAAAAAGTTAAATCTGACATTCACTGGGTAACCTTCATTTCACAAGTTTCCTAGTTGTCAGTGCTAGTTGTCAAATTGGATACGAGAACATTAAATCTTTTAGGAGAGTAAGCATCGAGTAAAATAAAATGTATTTTGGTTGCTTGTCAGAATCCATGTTACTTAAATGTGACAATCGCCGTATTTTAGTACGTTTTGGTATGTGTTGAAGAAACTTACTTGTGAAATGAGAGGGTACCATCTTTTGAGTTGACTCCACAAACACATCAATATGAAACCATTTCTTAAATTTGGTACCAGTTCAAGAAAAAAACACAAAATAGAAATACTTAACAACAAACAGAACAATAAACAGTAGATAGTAATAAGAATTTCTTCCCGCGTACGCAAAATAAAAATTCAAATGACAAGGCGATGTGACGTTTAAATTTCATGCAATTTAATTAGCGCGCTACGCCAAAAAAATAATTTTGACTTTTTGCCGAAAGAGAGATGACGTTAACACGACAAAATTAGGTAGAAAAAGTGGGAGAGAAAAAGGCACGTCTTTTATGTTGGAAGTAAGGTACGTATGCTGAATACATGGGATCTTGGTGTCTATTAGTACAGAATGTCTTTGGTCTACCCGTACGCATATTAACATTCCTTACAGACCTACAGCACAAAAGCATATATCAAGAAAGCAAGTGCTTAAATAAGATTTAGTTAAGTAGGCCTGGCAACACGTTCGTGGCTCAGTGGGAGATTCGTCCACCACGAAGGTGCGAGTCTGGGGGTTCTCGTCTTGCTGCGGTGGGTTTGTTTTGTTCTAGTGATTCAGCTTTTTTCTTATGAACAAAAAATCGGTCTCTGGTCCAAAAGGTCAGAAAGGTCATCACCATCAACATCTGGACATTTTCACTTTTACTGTTGATATATAAGTCCCACTTTTTTACAAGTCCCTCGCCCGTTGCTGTAGGTCTGTAAGGGATAGTATTATGCTACCCGTACTTCTTTTTATTCCTATCTCTGACTCTAGTATGTCCCGAACTATTCCTTCGTATCTTAGGAGGTGTCCTACCATCCTATCTCTCCTATTCTTTATTGTCATCCATACCTTTCGTTTTTCCGCAACTCTTTATAATACTTCCCTATTGCTAACCTTATCTATCCACGGTATCTTCATCATGCGTCTGTAGCACCACATTTCAAACGCTTCTACTCTTTTTCGATCCGCTTGTCCTATTGTCCAAGTTTCGCACCTGTATAATGCCGTGCTCCATACATACGACTTTAAGAGTTTCTTCCGAGTTTCTACATTAACCGTTCCCGAACATAACAGTTGTTTGTTTTTTTTTTTAAACGCAACTCGACCCTGCGCTTTGTTTTATATCTTTAGTAGTGGCGGCTCCTCAATAAGTGCGCTCGTGCGCGCGCACTGCCTACAAAAAACTGCTTTTAACCTTTTTTTGATAAGATTCAAACTAAAGTTTAAAACTTTTTTAATCTCCAGCGTTTAGATAATAAATAGTACGCGCGCCAAGCATCCCGCGTCGTCAGTTTCAAAATACCTAGCAGAGAATGCAAGTGCAAATGAGCAAATACATCCAACCGTCTCGTCTGGTGTTCGAGTGTAGCGTCTGGTGTATTGAAACTGTGAGCTTTTGGGTGTGGTGCTCGTACATTCGATATGGGAGCGAGATCGGCAGAACTCGGCAAGACGTGGGAAAATTCGTCATATATGCCTTTAGTTTGTCTCGTATCCGAACACCTTTTCAGTACACACTTGGAAGTTGAAAGGTGCGGTTGCGCTAAGAATATGCATAATATATACGGGACACAGGAATTGGTACTTCTGCGGCGTTGTTTTTTTGTTTACCATATTTAAGTTTGAGATAGCTCCTGGCTTTGCTTATAACGTGAGTAATTAGCTGTATTATCGTGTTTATTATTTTTAAATATTGAAATTTCCAGTGGTTTAGTTTGTGGTGGTGGCGGCATAATTTCCGTTGACAATATTATTAAAATTAACTTTTGATTATTGGACTTGTGCACAAAAATTGAAATAAAACGGTTAGGTAGGTCGACACCGGTTTTAAAATTAAATCAAACTTGTGCAAAGAAAAAGGAAGGTCGGTCTTTCACTAGGCATTTCACCAGCGACGTTTACAAACTAAACAAATGGATATGTGGATGTACGGTAAGGAATTCTCTTTTTTGTTTTCCATGCTTGTTATTTTTTACTCCAAATATGGATAAGAATTGGAGTCGTATAGGCGTTACTGACTTGAACCATTTGCATGAAAAAATAAGAAAGCACGAAGTGTCCAAAGCTCACTTGTAAGCTAGTACAGAATTTGCGCTCCAGATTCAAGTGAACACTTAAATATTGTGGAGTGAACTTTAACAAAGTGGTCGCCTGATTTTTGCATTTTTCAATTTTATTATTGTGTTGTAATACTTACTTCATTCAGTTAACAGTGAATATTGTTTCTAAATATATAATATAGACTTTTGACGAAAAACTTGGAATAAAACGAAATGGACGTCCTAAGCCTGAGCGAATTATCAAATACTTTTCGAAAGGTCGCGGAAAAAGTTGTGTGCGAAAGTTTAACCTTTTGGATTTGGGATCTTCGTCAAATATTGCGTTGAGTGAAATTTCTTGTTTTAAAATGACTTCTAAAGCACTTCATAAAAAAATACGGGGAGAAACCGCCAGACCCCCCCAACCCCTGAGCGGTGATTTCATTCCAGAGCACTGCCAAGTTCTAAAGTCACGAGCCGCCACTGATCTTTAGTGCTCCTACCGTCTCGAGTTATTTTACTTTCTGAATAGTAGAAATCCGCGACCTCCTCTATCTTCTCATTTCCTATTCGTTTTTCAATTTTAGTTCTATTTTCACTCCCTCTACATACCAAAATTTTAGTTTTCTTTTTATTGTTTTTCATGCCGTGGCCCTGTGTCAAAACTGCCTCCATTTCATTCAAAGCCGCTCGTAATTCTTCTTTGCTAGATGCTAACACTGCTATATCATTCGCAAATCTGAGCATGTTAATAGTTTGACCTGTACATAAATCCCTGAAGCTGTTCTGTCCTTAACAATATTAATCGCATATTATTTGATATAGGTACCAGTTAAAAACTAGAGGTGACAATGCACATCCCAGTCTCACTCCCTTCCGGATATCTACTTCTCTTCGTTCCTGCTCAAATTCTATAACTGCCTTTTGCTCTTTGTAGAGATTATGTATTATTCTTCTGTCCCTATATTTCATCCCTACCTTTCTGAGCATTTCGAACATCTTCTCCTATTTTACGTTGTCGAACTTCATATGTTAATTTTTTTATACGGAATCCTATATTTTTTATGTTGCAATTTTTTTGACATAAAATTACCTTTCCATTAAGCACAACCTTCTGTGAACCTATAAGGATGAAATTTTCACTCCTTTTATGACCTGTCACCGTTATCTTACATTTTGTCACATCGTAGTGCCTATTATGGATATCTAATTCTCTCATATGAACAATGATGGAAATTTTGGAACACAGTGTACCAAAAAATTGTACGGTTCATTTATAAATGGCTTTGGGAAGAGTGATTGATTGGGTGCACAATTTGTGTAAATTTTAGGATGGAATGAAAAAATTGTTAAGGGCGCAGGTGTTAAAGTCTTCTAAATTGGTTTATCTATTGATCCAGTAACTCTTCTGGCAACTGCATTTTTTATTGTAACCTTGCAGTGGAAAGATTTTACAGACTACCAGACGGTAAAAAATAATGTCAATCTAAGCTGTTTTATAAGGAGCAAAAGTGTTACATTTGTGGCGAGTCTGTGTAGGGTTTAACATACTTAATTAAAACTATAATAAATGGATATGTTAAAATGGATTGAGCATTTACGCTAAAATCACCTTTGCGAGCTTATTCATGTTTTTTCTTCTTATTCTGTTGAACTTTATGTGCCTCTACTAGGAATCCGGCGATGCTGGTCCTTTCCTGTTTCCTTGGCTTAGACCAGGTTAATGACGATTTTGGTCCTCTTCCTGGTAGTCAAAGTTCGGAATATTGATTAGTTGTTGAAACGAAAAACACAACCGGTAATTTCTGTCCATGTGTTTCAATAATCCTACCGAGTACCGACTGCGCCAATTTTAATTTCGACTTAGGAAAATGAGTCTTTAAAAAACCGCAAGTTATGTTTGTGCAGTAACCTAAAAATTATTGCTTTGAAAACTTTCTCCCCATATTTATAAAAACGAATGCGATTATGGACATTTACAGATTACAGACAAGCACATATATGTAGATTTAATACATATTTGTCTTTGAGGCTGCTGCTGCAGAACGATTTACTCGATTTATTGGAATTGCAGGCGCACTTTCAACATTTAATTTTGCCTCCGTAACCGGCGCCGGCTAAATATTTCAAAAATGCGTCTAAATTCAATAATATGTATAACACTGAACGTGTTTTGTAAACCACAACATGTTTCATATTGCCAATAAAAAATAAGAATATCCTATTTTTATATGCGTCGTAACTAGCAGAAATTGAATTCTTTCCTTATTTGAATTTTGATACTTCAGAGGCAGAATTTGTAATTCAAAACAGGACCTAACTTTCTGACAGAGATTAAAAATAACCTCGTAAAATACAAGTTGATGGTTGTACGTGTTTCTACAGTGTCCACGGATGAACTTAACTATGCTTGTAAAAACTTATATTTTCAGTTTTCCGAAAAAAGTCATTGTTTATAATTTCTTTTGCTTGTTATATAAATACAATTCACTTTGAGAATCTTTGATTTTGTTGTACAGGGTGCGCAGAAAATACAAAAATGTATATTTGCAAAATTAAAAATTTTTCAATCAAGCTTTTTGAAGTCTCAAAATGAAACAGCTTAGAAGGAGAAATCGAAAAGCCAAATAAAGTTTTTCCATAGAAGTTATACTTAGTTGCTAAGAAATACCGGGTGTCCGGTTAAGGTTGGCGACCGGCTATACCTTAGGAACTATTCATCCTACAGCTTTCAGAAAAAATCTTCCTATAAAAGTGGCCATGAAAACTTTATCAAAAATATTTTTAGCTTTCAGTTTTCCCCGCTAGGGGGCACAATTTTAAAAGAAAATAGGCAATCCGCATTTTCTTCGAAAATTCAAATGTAAATTTAGGAATCCTTTATCTTTCTCAAAATCTCCTCGTAATACCCTGCAAATTAGTTTAATAACTTTTTAATCTAGCTTATGAGATAAGGAGTGGGGGAAGGAAAAAATTCCCTTACACCAAAAATGCCATATCTCCGGATTGCTAGAACCAATTTTAATGAATATGGTATTGATGGAAAGGGAATCTATAGCGTAATAGAAATCTGCATTTGTACATTTGAATTTAATTTTACGAGGGAGCCGCCAGATGGTGTTATATCGAAACTTACGAAATTGCCAAATTTTCTCAAAAATGATAAATGGAATGGTATATTTTTATAATATGTTGTCATTACGCATAGAATTAAGAACAAGATGCCGCAAACTGGAAGTTTTTATCTTTATCAAATGGAAGTTATCATCAAGAATATCGTTTAATCAAATCCCAGAGTGCACAGGTACCAAATTTTCTCTCTTTTTTTTGAATGGAATCATACATTTTCACAACATTCTGTTAGTACACATAACATAAAGAACAGAATGCCGCAAACCGAAAGTTCCTATCTTTTTCAAACGAGAGTTGTGATCAAAAATACTGTTTAATCATATCTCATTCCGTGGGCAAATTTGAGAAAAATTCAATACCTAAATGAATATCAATTTAATTTAGTAGGTAAATATTCAATTTTCCTTAAACGCCTTGTCAAGACTCGGGAGGCAATAACGGCATTTTCTTCATTTTGAAAAACACCGCGAACTTGTCATACACGCTTCAGCAACAGAGCTAGACATTATTTAAAAAGTTACAATAAATTCTATCGAAAAGACACTGAAATCGAATTTAAATTAACTAATAATTATTAATACTTAGTTAAGTTAAACTTAACAATATTACTGACAATACTATGACCAGGTATTTGTTTTTATTTTCCATGGAGTGCTTTTTGTTTGTAATATTTCTTATAATTCTATCTGATGAGAGATACAAGAATGCCCTAATATTCTTTAAAAAATTTTATTTTCATAAAATTACCCATGCAATGAAATGTGATTAAACAGCATTTTTGATCATAACTTTCGTTTGAAAAAAGATAGGGACTTTCGGTTTGCGGCATTCTATTCTTCATGCTATTTGCACTAACAGCATGTTATGAAACTGTACCATTCCATTCAAAAATTTTTGAAAAAATTTGGTACCTATGCTCTGAGATTTGATTAAACCATATTCTTGATGATAACTTCCGTTTGAAAAAAGATAACAACTTCCGGTTTGAGCCATTTTGTTCTCAATTCTATTTGTAATGACGCCACGTTATAAAAAGTATACCATTACATTTAAAGTTTTTGAGAAAATATGACATTTTCACAAGTTTCGAAATAACGCCATCTGGCGGCTCCCTCGTAAAATTAAATTCAAGCGTAAATGCAGATTTCTATTACGCTATAAATTCCTTTTCCAACGAGACGAAATTCATTAAAATTGGTTCAAGCAATCCGGAGACATGGCATTTTTGGTGTAAGGGAATTCTTGCCCAGACTTTATTTCGTAAGTTAGATCAAAAAGTTATTAAACTAATTTGCTGGATATTACGATGAGATTTTGAGAAAGATAAAGGATACCTACATTTCCATTTGAATTTTTGAAGAAAATGTGGATTGCCTATTTTCTTTTAAAATCGTGCCCTCTAGCGGGGAAAATTGAAAGCTAAAACATTTTTGATGAATTTTTATGGTCACTTTTGTAAGAAGATTTTTTTCCGAAATCTGTAGGAAGAATAATTCCTAAGATAGCCGGTCGCCAACCTTAACCGGACACCCGGTATATCTTAGCAACTAAGTATAACTTCTATGGGAAAACTTTATTTGGCGTTTCGATTTCTCCTTCTAAGCTGTTTCATTCTGAGACTTCAAAAAGCTTGATTGAAAAATTTTTAATTTTGCAAATAAATACACATTTTTGTATTTTTGCGCACCCTGTACAACAAAATCAAAGTTTTTCAAAGTGAATCGTATTTATATAAGAAGCAAAAGAAATTATAAAGAATGACTTGTTTTCGAAAAACTGAAAATTAAAGTTTTTACAAGTAAGTATAGTTAAGTCCATCCGTGGACACACTGTATATTTAGTTGGTATCCCACGAGCTGGATCGTCTACACACCTTTTTTTAAACTAAATTTATTGTCTGGCATATAATAGTCCGAGAGCCCGCTGCAAAATTATGCACCCATCTGTTAACGAAATGGAATGTGCGGCAAAGGCATGTAAAAACATCGTACTCAACGGATCGGCACCCGTGCCGGTCACCATTTGGTGCAAAAAGGTAAAAACAATGGCACTTCCGGTACGGAAATTTGCGGAAAATTGCGCGATTTGTTAACAAGATGAAAGTTGTGCCATCTTGTAGCCTGCGATTAATTTAATTGAAATCGGTACCCGTGCCATCTTTTACCCTAGTACAAATCCTCGGCACGGCGACATTTTTGCAGCCCGTAACTCGGACAAATTCCCGTCATGTGTTAACGAGTTGAAATATAGTTCAATGGAAAGAGCATTATGTCCCTTTTACGAATATCCAAGCGTGCCGCAATTCAAAGCAGTCTAAGTAGGTGGCACGGCCCGATTTATAACGCGCTACGCGGCGCCATTTTCAGGGAATTCGGCAGTCGGCGCGCGCGAGTTTTTAACATTGGAATATTGGAAATGTTTTTATGTTCGTAGTATAGGCCCGAAATTCAGCAAAAGTGTCACTCGTTGCATTTGCAACATGATTTAATAGCGAAAGTTTACCTAGTAACTTGCTCCCTATACAGTCCTTTTTTAACTTGATCCTAATGTCACTCAGTCCAGCAGTCCGAACGCTGAAAAGAACGTAAGCCGGCATGCAATTCAGCGGCTACTTTTATGTACCGTCCTTTTTGCACAATGCAAATCGCCATACCGGCATTCCAGACATTCTTTTCGAAAGTGTCTCTTTTCAACATGCACTACTACAGCTGCCCGCGCGGAGTAACTTACACATTACGTTGATGACCTAAGGATCAAGTTAAAAAGAAGGACTGTAGTTACTTAGTTAGTTCTTTGTATCATGTCTTAGTTACCATTACCATTAACAGGTGTCACAGTGACAGATGTCAATTGTGCACCACACAAAAAACATTTAATATTCGACATGTTGCGCGACCATTGGAATTGATTAAAAAGTGACATTTTGACGCCGCGTAGCGCGTTATGAATCGGGCCGTGCCACCTTCTTAGACTGCTTTGAATCGCGGCACGTTCGGATATTCGTAAAGGGGACATAATGCCCTTTCCATTGAACTTTATTTCAAGTCGTTAACACATGACGGGAATTTGTCCGAGTTACGGGCTGCAAGAATGTCGCCGTGCCGGGGACTTGTACTAGGGTAAAAGATGGCACGGGTACCGATTTCAATTCAATTAATCGCAGGCTACAAGATGGCAAAACCTTCATCTCGTTAACAAATCGCGCAATTTTCCGCAAATTTCCGTACCGGAAGTGCCATTGTTTTTACCTTTTTGCACCAAATGGTGACCGGCACGGGTGCCGATCCGTTGAGTATGGTGTTTTTACATGCCTTTGCCGCACATTTCATTTCGTTAACAGATGGGTGCATAATTTTGCAGCGGGCTCTCCTACTATAATATTATATTCGATATGTAATCTTATGCGGGTAAATAGTTTCATTGTGAAATAATTAGGTTTAATAATGGATAAACTCGTACCATTCGTATGAATTGTATGGAATAAGGTATCTTTCATTATATTACACCTACATCGTGTTTACAAGGGATTCCAAACAAGCATCAAGCAAACACAAAGGAATTAATAATTCATGTTAAATATCTCTTAAAATAGACATTTAGGGTAAGATTCCCAAGCCAATAAATTCAAGAGTTCACAGTATGTGATTTCAATTTTTAATGCAGAAAATATGTACATCAATTTTGCGTTCCCAGTAAAAATTAATAGCAAACGTGTGAAATTGACGATACATAAAAAAGGAAATGAAATGTCGTAAATAAATATTTATCATAAAAAATTTACGTGTGCTGCTTTATGTTCTGAATCGTAATTTGCAAGGGATAACACTCGTTTATGTTTTAATAAGTATTAGCTTTAACACGCTTCCGGTTATAGGAATAATTTAGTCACGTTACAAGGGGTTTATTACCTACCATAACAAGGATTGGGAAATAGAATACGAAAACTATACCTACCAGTATTTTGAAGACCTAATTAAATTTATGTAGTGTATCTCACTGTGCTGCATCTTTTAATTCCGTCATGCATCTCGGCACCATAGGTCAAATGCGATCAGCATCATTTACATTATTATCGTTGTAAAAATCCCATTGAAATGTTAATAAACGTGCAAAATCAGTATACCTTTGATATCTGAGCCTACCCCACGTCTTTTTATTCCTATTTCCGACTCTAGTATGTCGCGAACTATTCCTTCGTGTCTCAGAAGGTGTCCTACCATCCTACCATCCTATCTCATTGTCTTCCTTACCTTTCGTTTTACCCCAACTCTTTCTAATACTAACCTTATCGATCCACGTTATCTTCATCATGCGTCTGGAGCACCACATTTCAAACGCTTCTATTCTTCTTCGATTTCACGCCCGTACAATGTCGTACTCCATACATACGTATTTGGGAGCCTCTTACGAGTTTCTGCATTAACCTTTCCCGAGCATAATAGTTGCTTTTTTTGTTAAACGCAACTCGGCCTTGCGCTATTCTTTATTTTATATCTCTAGTGCTCCTACCATCGCGAATTATTTGAGATCCTGAATAGCAGACATCCGCGGCTTCCTCGATCTTCTCATTTCCTATTTGTATTTTAGTTTTAGATCTATTTCAACGCCCTCTACGTACCAAAACGTAAGTTTTCTTTTTATTGATCTTCATG
Source organism: Xestobium rufovillosum (assembly GCA_963966045.1). NCBI lineage: Eukaryota > Metazoa > Arthropoda > Insecta > Coleoptera > Ptinidae > Xestobium > Xestobium rufovillosum. Next base: position 6,617,489 of record OZ014503.1, on the reverse strand, counting down.
TTGTAGCCATCTATCAAAACTGCTTCCATTTCGTTAAGAGCCATTCCTATTCTCCTTTGCTGGATGCTAAGACTGCTTTATCATCCGCGAGTCTGAGCATGTTAATAGTGTGGCCCTGTACATTAATCCCTGAGGCTGTTCTGTACTTAACAATATTAATTGCATCTTCGATATGTAAGTTGAAAACTAGAGGTGGCAGCACACATCCCTGCCTCACTCCCATTCCTATATTTACTTCTATTCGTTCCTGCTCAAATTCTATAATTTCGGTTTGCTCGTTGCAGAGATTATGTAATATTCTTCTGTCCCTGTGTTTCATCCCTACCTTTCTGAGCATGTCGAACATCTTCCTCCATTTTGTGTTGGCAAAGGATTTATCTAAATCTACAAATCCTGTATAGACGTTCTTTCCCGTTTCTATTGTTATATTCTTTAATTACTCGTAAAGCCAGAATGGCCTCGCGCGTTCCTATACTTCGTCTAAATCTTCTGATTTTCTCCTAATATTTCTTCCGCCCTTTTCTCCATCCGTCTTAGCACAATTCTAGTTAGTTTTGAAGCGTGAAAAAATAAAGCGATCACTCTAAAATTTTCGCAAAATTCTCCGCGCCTTTCTTGTTTGGCAAAGCGACTATGATGTTCCTGGAATCTCACCTGTTTCGTATATACGGTTAAGAGCAATCCTGCCAAATACAAGATACGCGTTCTCGATAGTTTACCCCTCCGTGCGAATCTACCCATTCCACCGATCCCGGCTGAGAGGGGAAATTCTCCAGTCCGAAGTGGCGGGGGGCCACTCGGTACTCGGTAGTCGGTAAGAAACCCAAAGCCAGCAGTCCAGCAGTGTGCATTTAGCAGTCGTCAAGAGAGCGTTTGATCATAAAGGCAGACGATAAATAGACATGTTTCAATCCCTTACTTTTGAACTTATAGTAGATATAAAAAAACTAGGAAAAATCTAGTAAATTATTAATTACTTAGAAAGATTTGCCAAAATGTGCAAGAGAACCAAAAAAAGTACTTGGCTATTTATTTATTGCTTTCCTGTTCCATTCCGAACGACTTGAAATTAGTGCAACATGAAAAAATTGTCATAAAAAATTTTGTTGGGCATTTCACTTCGGTACCTACATTTTTTACCAAAAAACTGGTGACGGTATAATAATGCCTATCTTCGATAGTTTGGAAGCTATACAGGGTGAGTCAATAGTGCGAGATTCTTCGTTATATCCTTTACAGCTAGAAATACTAAACAACTTTCCATATAAAAATTGTTTCCAGTGACATGCCGCTCCAGCTAAAATTATTTTTAGCTATACAGCTTGTCCCATATTTGCTGTATGCAAGTCAACTTCGTTATTTCAAATGGAACACCTTATATTTGACTTCATTTTCGAATTCCTTGATCGATTTTACTATGAGGTTGTAAGAAATATTTTTTTCTAAACTTCATATTTTTTGAGTTACAGGCATTTTCTTGCTAATATTTGCAGATGCAGAACAATTTTGAAATTTTAATATCTCGGAATTGAATAAAACTGTAGCAGTAATATTTTTATGGAATGAAAGCAACATTTAGGAATAACTGTTGCCGTAAGAAACAATCGAAAATATTATACAGGATATTAGCAATTGCAGGACCATATTAGACAATTTCAAAACACCATTACTTTCTAATTTCAAATATACCCCTATTGCTTTTATACCATTCTTGGATTCCCCATAAAATTGCCTTTCTTATTGCAATACACCAAAATTAACCGTTTTTGAAATATTTGTATTTTCCAGATAAATCTTGCAAAAATGATTTGATAATTATTCGGTTGGCTATGAAAAAGTTAAGGCATACATTTGTTAAAATTGATTTGAGAATTAAGTTTTCTTAAGTGAAAATGAATTTTGCAGAACAAGAATTAATAGACATGGCCTCTACACTTTGGGCGAAAGTGAAAGAATAATTTGCATTATTATGTGACTGAAAATCCCCATTTTGTACGATATATGGACCGGTTTAGTCCCATTTCGTGCATTCCCGTTTCATGCGTCGATGAAAATTTTCCCGTTTCGTGCGTCATCCCAAACGTCTACCTGGTTTGAGTGCCGTTTCGTGCGTTGACCTGCTGATAATGCAGTAAGCCCCTAATTCGAGTTTATCTTTACAACACAACGCTGTTAATAACTAGACTTCAATGTGGAAGTGTATGTTGATTTCTCTGTTTTGGTTGTTTTTTTGTTTTGTTTTGTTTTGGTTTGGGGTGGGGCGGGGAGACTTAAACGCTCGGCTCGCTCCGCTTGCCGAAAGACCGGAAATAGTGGGCCGTGGAACCACTTTTTTGGCCGCATTCAGTGACTGGCAACTATAAAACAAAGCAGTACGTTTTGTATATACCTTTATTGCAACTGATAAACAAGGTTGAAAAAGCAGCAGCAGTGTATGTGGCACGACGCACGAACTGGCACTACTTAATTACCCAGTAAATTCTTGACGCTATTATATTAATTTCTCCAACTTTGTTTTAAACATTCTTGGTAGTGCAGCAATACAACAAAGATAGTATATTATATAGTATTTTTCAGATTTGTTGGCGTTTGCGCCGCCATATCCGATTATCCAAGCAACCGCCAGCAGTTCAGTAGTTTCCAAAATTTTGCTGTTGCTAGGATCCGCGACAAGGTGTGCGCCGCGACTCTGGACACGACACACGGCATTTTGACGTTTTCCCTCAAGAAATGTATTCTTTTACCCACATTAGCCCGTTCACACAAAAGACGCCGGTTATTTTCTAGTTCGTACTTAAATCTGCTATTGGTTATAAACGCCACAACCTTGTGTCAGAAATATCCACTATTTGTTTTGATTTTAATTTGTTATTTAAAATTTTTAATGTAATGTGTTATTTCTTTTCTTTCATGGAATAAATAGCATTCCTTACTTCGGTTTTAATGCTGTCAGTTACATCTTCACTTTTTAATTTTGATTTGCCTTTTTCCGGGCGTTGCAGCAGACAAACCTCGTTTTTCCTCTCCAACTATGCGCGACACGCCGCGTAGAATTACTTTTGATGCATCGGCCAATCGCTCCTGGTCACAAGTTAAAGGCAATAGAGGACCATTATTTTCCTTCTCTCTAGTAAAGTATTCAAAAATATTTCGTAAAACTTCTCGACACTGTTTGGTAAAAATATTTCCAGGCATCTTTACACCCACAGAACACCTGACAATCAAACTGACAGTTATACTTGAAAGGCAATAATTTTTAATAAATTGCTTGGTGACCACTGGATATTGCAAAATAAGCATATTAATACTGAAACCATTTTGTTTCACACAACCATAGTAAGAAAGAGTGAGATCAAATACGGAAACGTGAGAATATTCTCAAGTCATCTTACGGCAGTAATTAAAATTCAACAAATCCATTTTAGAAAAGGGAGAAAGACATATGAACGTAATGCAGAGATTACTGCACACACACGCCAAGATATCTGAAAAGAACTATACACGAGTTTATAATGAATGCTATTATTACCGAGGATGAAGTTTACAACACGAGCGAGTGAAACGAGCGAGTTTTGTAATCATCCGAGGTAATAATAGCATCATTATAACGAGTTGTATACTATACTTTGTCCACGACTATCAAAACAGATTCCCAGAAAGGATTTACCTTCATTTCCCTTCTCCAGTGTAAGAAAGATTCATACATACTCTCTCAGGTATAATTTTCTTGGTTTTTTGGGCAATGAATCTAATGAGGCAAGTTCTGCAGCTTCTTTTATTGCTGGTGCTGTTAAAGAAACCTCGTTTTCACTCTCACTACTCATTATATCTTCTTTTTTAGAATATGCATTTCAAATTAAAAGCAAACCATGCTGATTTGACGTTTCAATTTGAACTGTCACATCGCGATCGCGGCCTACTAAATAAATGTAAAAAAGGGTCAAAGCGATGTTCCTATTGGTGTAGTGAATAATATTCATTAATCACTGCAGTGATTAATGTATCTAATTATGATTGAAGAAACACAAGTATAAAGAGTACAAATTACTTTATACAACCTGATAGTCAAATCGATGAAGGAATTCGAAAATGAAGTGAAATACCCTACAGGATGTTCCATTTAAAAAAAACGAAGTTAGGTGCTGTGCAGAAAAAATGGGACAGTCTGTATAACTGAAAACAATTTTATAAGATAGAGAATCACAAATTAAAGGGGTCTCTTGTATAACATTTTTCTCTAAAATGTAGGTACAAAAGAGGTGCTATGGAAGAATCTCACACTATTGACTCATATTCCCGCATTTCACTAGAGTCAGAGACAGGAATAGATTAGGCTACTGCTCTCAAATAGTTAGGGATGTAGGATGTTCAACTTTTGGGGAAATGCGTAGATTAGCTCAGGATAGGAAAGGATGGAGGTACGCGGACTGAAAACTTTATGATGATGAGATTAATTCTGTTATAATGCGAACTTACTTTTATTGTTAAAATTGGAGGTAATTCTCGCCCGAGCAGCTGAGAGGTTATTTAATTTTCTTGGAGGTTTCTTTGTTGAAGAAACTCTTCGTCTGTGTTTATTATCGGCTCTACCCACTTCTACGTTTAGTGGGGTAAAATCAGCCTTCAATTGTTACGAAATTATTTTTTAGCGTAGAACAAAATGAAACCTACTTAGTTGTGTTCCTTACATAATTTTCCACTAACAATGATGGTTTACATTTCCTGTCTATGCAGAACATTTTTATTTTCGAAAAATGTAAATTTTGCATATACAGGGTCCTGCATCTCACCTCCCGTCTTCTACTACACCTAAACGATTTATTTTAGAAAAATGATTGAAACGGGACATTAAACTGTTTGTTAGAGAGCACATTTTAAAAATATTTTTGAATATACAGGGTGTCCCGAAAATTGGTGGTGCATCAAAGTTGTATTTTTTTAAATGGAATGCCCTGTAGTCTTATTGATTTTTGAGACCCTTTTCGAGCTACTGTACATATCCCTAGAATATTATCAAATTTGATTTGATAGTTCCAGAGGAATAAATTAAAATCGAAAAAAAAATTTAATCATGTTTTAAAAAAATTATAAAAAATATAAGAAACATCTTCAAACCAAAACTAAGCAGCAGGTTGCTTATAAGAAAAGGTCAGTTTATCCTACTATGAATATCGTAAAAATAACTTATACAGGATGTTCAAAATTCAATGCCAAACTTTTCAAAATGTAATGCTATTTTTCTCAATTTTTTCAAATGGGACACCCTGTATATTTTTATCCCGTCGGATGCAGAATTAAAAAATGAACATGTTTTCTAATAACAATTATTTCGACATTCTCAAAGGTTTCACAGATATTCGTAAAATCGTAAAATTATTATCTAATAAATAATAATTTTACTTGGCAGTTTTCAAATCAATGACTAGAACATTATGTTCAATATGTCTTCCGTTCTCTTGGAGGCACAAACGGAGGCGGGTACGAAATGACCTTGCTACTCTTCCTAATAATAGCTCGGGTGCAATGTTTTGAAATGCATTTCTGATTCTTTGCTGCATTTTTTTTGGTGTGGTTGGAGGTTCCTGATAAATGATTTCCTTAACGTAGCCCCACAAAAAGATCTAATTTAGTTAAGTCGGGTGATCGGGGCGGCCAATTACATGGCCCCCCTCTTCTAATCCACCGCACCGGTTTGAAAAGGTTGTGTTGAAATTGTCCCTGACTCGTAATGAATAATGTACTGGGGCTCCGTCGTGCTGCAGCCACATTGCATCACTCAAACCTATTGGTAAATTTTGGCATAAATTTGGCAATTGATTTTATAAAAAATCAAAATACATAGCACCGTTCAAATGTCCGTTAGAAAAGTGAGGACCAATAATATGTTCACTAATTATTGTAATTAGAAAACATGTACCTATATTCAAAAATATTTTTAAAATGTGCTCTCTAACAAACAGTCTAATGTCCCGTTTCAGTCATTTTTCTAAAATAAATCGTTTAGGTGTAGTAGAAGACGGGAGGTGAGATGCAGGACCCTGTATATGAAAAAGTTGGTTTTTAACAAATAGCACGTCATATCTCAGTAAATATTTGAGATATAATCTTAGGCCGCGTCTGACAAAAAAATCGTAATTTGAAAACTATGATATAATAATAATAATTCTTTCTCCAAAAATTTTTTACAACCTTTCTCATTTCATTCCAAGCATACAGGGTGTCCCACGGTGGTGGCCTGTTAGAAGTTTATGGAGAACGAAAAATGGGATAAATTTGAAACTTTGCATGGAATTATAGTTGGTGGTAATCTACTTTTCTAAAATATTTTCAGACTTCTAGCACTTCCGATTATACCGGAAGTTAACGTAAAGTTCAGTTTTTTAAATAGGACAACCCCCAAATATACCAATATTTGGTTTTATCACGCGAGTTTGAATTATTTTTACTCGGAAAGTTTTTTGTTATCTCTTCTCTTTTTGAGATAAAAATTATTTTTCGAAATTTTGACACGTTTCCTCCGCTTGAAAAATCGCTAATAACTTTTGATCCAAAACACTCACTAGCTTAAAATTAGAATGTGATAAAACCAAATAGTGGTGTATTTGGGGGTTGCCCTATTTAAAAAACTGAACTTCATGTCAACTTCCGTTATAATCGGAAGTGCTAGAAGTCTGAAAATATTTTAGAAAAGTAGATCACTACCAACTACTTATAACTCCATGCAAAGTTTCAAATTTATCAAATATTTCGTTCTCCATAAACTTCTAACAGGCCACCACCGTGTCGAATGTCGAAATTTACACTGCGTGAGCGGTGTAAGATTACTACTTATTTTCCCCAAAGAATACTTACCTATTGCGGTAATATAAAATATTTTGGTACTGTCAGAGGCGCTCATGTTTCTACTTTAATTTTAAAAAATCAAATCGATATCTCGAATATTTACTGAGATATGACGTGCTATGCTAAAAACCAACTGCTTCATACATATGCAAAATTTTACATTTTTGGAAAATAAAAAAGTTCTGCACAGACTGGAAATGTCGTAAACCAAAGATTCATGTGGAAAATAATACAAGGAACACAACCATATAGTTTTCATTTGGTTCTACGTCGAAATTATTTTTCAAAAAATAGGATTTACTCAAGTCGACTAGTTCCAAGATCAAACAGAAACAAGAGAACTTTTGTCAGATAGAGGAATATGAAAATTTAGGGATTTAGGCTGATCGTTGAAGCACGTGTGACGGGGCGTGGAAATCAAACGAACAGACACGACTGTCGGCGCGCTACACGAGCACATGGAAGTGGAGAGGGCAGATCGACTGTAGTTCGACATACATTAATTGCAAAATCACTTATTACTGCATTTTACATAACTCCGGAATTTATTCACTTGAGATACTGAAATTTTGCCAATGTATAGTCAAAGAACGAAGCTAGAAGCTCGTTTGATTAAATTTTAAATATCAGGTATAGTAACTATGCTACGGGCCGACAAAAATTATGTATATTCCTGAAAAAGTTGATGTTTATCTCTATTTTGTATTAAAACTAAAACATTACGTCAGAAAATAATCAATCTATATCGTAGTACTTTCTTTCCTCTACTCATCAAAAAAAAAATTGTAGAAAAATATCAAAGATTAAATGCTGCAGAGCAAATTCTGTAACTCATGAAACTGCACATTTTAGCTGTCTGTGTTTTGGGCGGATTGCTCTTAACTAGTTTAAATAGACGCTATCTTACCTCTCGACCTACCCACTTTAAATTTCTGCCTGTAATCCTTCTACATCTGGTGCTTTATTGTTTTTTAAAATGTTTGATGCTGGTTCAATCCCCTCCCTCATTATAGGACAGTCTATGTTATCCCCCTCTACACTGATATCCTTTTCTAATTTATCTCTTAGTTCTTGTCCCGCATATAAGATTCCCAAATATTCCTTCTACTTATCTACCTTTTCTTTCCTTCCTATTAGGATGCGACCTGACTCGTTTCTAATGTTCTTGCTGTTAGATCCAAATTCTCTAAAATTTCTCATAACCGTTTTATACGATTCCTCAGTTTTTCCTACTTCGATCTTATCTTCCACTTCTTTGCATTTATTATCAATCCACTGTTCTTTTGCTTTCCTACATTTACGAATAATTTCCCACTTGACCGTCTTATACCTTTGTTTCCCTCCTTCATCTAGCCTGTTTTTATATTTTCCCCTCTCGTCTTTTAGAGTTACAATATCTCTAGTTGTAGAATCTAAGCTAGTTTGAATGCAATTCCATTCTGCCTCTACGCCCCAAAGAGTATTTTCATCCACACCCTTTAGTACTTCGTTCGTCCTTTTCGCGAACTTATCGCGCGAATCACAATCTTTTAGTTTCTCGAGGTCTTCTACCATTTCGTTTTTCAAAATCTTAAATTTAAAATTAGCCTTCATAACCACTAGGTTGTGATGACTATCTATATGTGCTCCCGGATAGCTTCTGCAGTCCTTAACTTGATTTCTAAATCATTGCCTAACAATAGAGATATCAAATAGATTAAGTAATCTCTTTGATATCTCCCTAGGTCCCCTGGCATCTTCCATGTATAGCGTCTCCTAACTTGATGTTGAGATATAGTGTTCGCGACGATTCGGTTATGTTTATCGCAAAATCTATCAGTCGTTCCTACCTAATCCAAAGGTACCGATTATTCCATCTTCTCTCCCTGTACCTACAACTGCATTAAAATCTACGATTATTAAATATTCGTGCTCCTTTACAAAATCTAACACTAGATATACAGGGTGTCCCATAATTAATGCGTCAAACTGTACCAGCAGATTCTATATTCAAAAGTAACGCAAAAAGTCTGAATAAACATAGGTCGAAAAATGCTTCCCAAGGGAGCTACCGCCCCTGAAATGTGTGACTCTGAAGATGGTTTTTATGTAATATCTCCGCAACTAATGACGCTAACAGAGTGAAGTTTGAGGAATTTACTAAACGTTTTATTTTCAAAAAGATGGGTTAATAGCAATCTCAAAATTTCACTTAGGGGTGCGATGAAGTACAAACTATGAAGCATTTTCCAACCTATGTTTATTCAGACTTTTTTAATTACTTTTTAACATAGAATCTGCTGGCAAAATTTGACGCATTAATTATGGGACACCCTGTATAATTTATTTGTTGCCTTTTGGCTTACAAAAAACCTGATCTTAAAATAATTTACAATTCATTTCATTATCTTCATTCATTCATTCATTCGTTATCTCAATTTCTCTTTCTTCTCTTGCTCTCTTCACCTTTCTCATCCATTTCACACCTCTTCCATCCTCGTTCAACCATACCGTTCTTCCTCCCATTTCTCCCCTCGTGTGTATGCATTTTCGCTGCATGTGTTCAAGGGTTTCCTCCTCCACTCCGCACATTCTGCACTTCTTCTCTTCCTCCCTCATCCAGTATCTTCTCGCGTTTTCCTCGTTTCCACATCTAAATCTCGCTATCATTTTTTGTTTGTTATTCTCTTCGTCTTCCCTCAAATACCTTGGCAACTCCTGTGTCCTTATCTCCTTATATTTTGGGTTGTACCTTGCTTTCTCCAATTTTCCTCTCTGTTCTTGTGTTTGCAGGTTTTTATCCCTGCTGGCCATCTCCGCCGCCATAGGTCCTAGCTCTTCTCTCCTCCTCTCTACCTCCTCCGGTGCATATCCATTTCTTTCGCAATATTTCCTCCTTTTCGCCTCCCACTTAGACCCGCTGTTTCCTTCCATTTCTTTCCAGCACTCCTCTAGCAATTTGTTCTCCGTTCCCCGTATACATTTTTCCTCATTGCCCTTTTTCCTGCTTCTATCCTCAACTTTTCCCTCTTAGTCTCCTCCAGCACAATATAACCTGGTGTCTGTCCTTCCCCAGCCCCAACACCCACCTCATATATCTCTCTTGTACACTTTCCAGTTTTATCTGTTCTCTCCACCCCCATATCTCTGCTCCATACAGTATCATGGGTTTGATTAGGCTGTGAAACATCATTGTTCTTCTCGCGAAGTTGTGCCCGAATCTTCTTTCCCCAATGCTCCATATTTGTACCATTGCTTTAGTTGCTTTCTTTGCTGTTCCCTTATGTGTGCCTCCTCTCCGTTATTTCTTTGAAACCGGTAACCCAAATATTTAAATTCTTTCACCTCCTCTATCTCTTCTCCTTCCCACATCCAGCTTTCCGTCTTAGATCGGCCTCCTCCACTTCTGAACCTCATGATTTTAGACTTCTCTATGCTTAGTCTCAGCCCCTTCCTGCGCAAATACTTTTCTAGCGTCTTCATCATCTGTCTCAGTCTAACACATAATATTCGATATCGTTACAAACTGCCTCTACAGCCTCATCGCTATAATAAATTAGATGTGGGCACATATGTAACTGTATTATTACCGTCTTTACAGGTTTCGAATCTAACCTAACCACATAACTACCCTGTCAATTTTCTGTAAGAAATTGTCTACATTCTGCCCCATTTTCTTCTTCATAACAATTCTTTTTTCCGAATTTCCACCTATCGATCTTGTCTAAAATCGCCATTCCAAGAGTCTATCTGTTTTGCTATCTACATTTCGCTTCGAAAATGTTAAATTACAGAAAAAAATTAAAGTACCTATTTTTAACCCCCGACGCAAAAAGAGGGGTATTGTAAGTTTGACGTGTCTGTGCGTCTGTGCATCGTAGCTCCTAAACGAATGGGCCGATTTTGATGCGTTTTTTTTTGTTTGAAAGCTGACGTGATCGAGATAGTTCTTAGCTATAATTTATGAAGATCTGTTCAGGCGTTGTTTCAGGGTTTACTTCAAATTTTGAATTTTGTTACTTGTATACCTACGTATTTTATACGTATACGTAGGTAAAATTGATTGAAACCAATCACATTGAACCGAAAAATGAGGCAGAATTTTCGCAACACCTACTACACCTACTATACCTTCAGCAGTAGATACATAACTAAAACCATTTGTACAGGTATCCATCGCTGCGAAACACTTCATACCTCTTATCTAAGTCACAGCCTATACATATTAATCAGAGGCAATATTATATTAAGGAAGAAAACGACGAAGAATTATTTTGTCATTTCCTTCAGTTTCAATCAGCTAATGCCATTAACTGTCATTTTACTGTCGACCAGCGGTTCTCAACAAATTTGTCCACTTGCGCAGAAGGTGACGCGATAATCAGTTCTCGGAATAACGAACCATATTCTATAGTTAACCAAGGTTACCTATGAAGGTAGGTACTATGGTTACTTATGTACCTAATTTTTAAATATCTTATTGGAGGAATTTATAGACATAAAATGAAGAATCCGTGAAGTTGAAGTTGGTTCAACTTTATAAAATGTTAAGTAAACTACGTTAATTTTTATTCTTCCGTAAGTTTCAATGCACTTAGTTTAACTTGTCCTAATTATGTTCTTAAGTTAAGTTATGTTACGTTAAGTGAATGAAAATGGCACTTTTGTTTTAGACTTCGTTTTATTTCCAAAAATGCTATGAAACGTGAGGCCGTTGTTCCGTCAAGGAGGAAGTCACGTTGAGCTTTGCAAAGTAAACAAATTTTAGATACCATCAATACATAATATAAATTTCATGACATTCATTTGAATGTTATAATGACATGCTTTAACGCCCTTAAGCTTTAAAGATACCAAATTGAGATCATTAGTGTGCGTATTTTGTGACTTGTAAAGCCAAAACAATCACTAAAATAAAATCGAATGAAACTCGCTTATTGAAAATGTTAATAAATTATAGAATTTGTGCAATTTGATATATCAATTCAACTCCAGAGAACACATTACTTTGGTCTGTTATGTTTACATTCATGTAATAAGCTATACTCTTGAAAATAAATCTACGCATCGCTATAAAATTAGGACGGCCTTGATGAAAGCGGGTAATTAAATAGATACCTATTAAACTCTTATAGAATCTACTAAACTGGATATTTCCGGCCACATTAAAGAAGACAGCGGAGAAGAAACCGAAGTTATTAAGGGATAATACTTAATACTAAACTGCTGCCGCTCAATAAATTTACCTTTTAGTGTACACAGTACTCAACAAAGATTGATAAACTACTAAAGACGTATTTGTATCTTTATATCTTTAAATTGAAAAACCAATATTATTCAACGAACTGTTATAAAGCCAGAGTTCTGTTTGAGTATCCGCTGATTCCCATCCCTCGTTCGTTCGTTCTCACTCTTGTCACGACATATTACTGCATATTTCATTCATCCCCGCCATTCTGAGCAAGCAAAAACGTTCCTAAAGTCATGAAACACTTGTTGAAACTTCTCAGCTTGATCTGTATCACATGTAGCGGGTTCAAGTATGAATGTTTGTTGCGTGCGTCGGTTAGACACATACCTAATATAAAGTTGTTGATGAATTTTGTAGTGGTCCTTTAATAAATTTGGGAAATTAATTTAGCCCCAGGGAGACCTCGAAAATCAATTATCTACCATCAAATGGCTGCTAAATTGTGCGGGTTGGAGTGAACAAGTTATTTTTAGAGAACTACTGGTGTCGTTTACTTCATTTGCTAATGCAGTGTGAATTAAATAAATGTAATTTGTTAAACTGTCTGGAGCTATTTTCTTCCAAGCCGAGTTTTTTTTCTTAAGTAAAAACTCTACCCATTATTTATTTTGTAACTTAGTACATTTGGGGTATTACAGTTCTTCGCTGTGAATGAAGTCTACCTTGAATTAGCAATGCGAGTAGATTTATCGAGATTAATGAAAGCTTGGAGAGGATTATAGAAATTTAGGTTGGTTTAGTGCGTCGAAATGCTAAACTATAATTTTAACAGTAGGATTTGTAGTTAATTTTTGTAGGTTATTATCACTTTTTGTTGCTCCGAGAGTACAAGCAACTGCTGCATCCCTTCCATAAGAGCTTCCTTTTAAACCCCTAACTTATATCGCAATTTTAAAATTGAACCAATAGCGGGGGTTCCTGCACCTTCAAAAGGGTACAAATAAATTAATACAATGTTGCCCATAAGTGCGAAACTCAGCTTAGAGCTATTCATACACTTAACCCTTATTTATAAAACTTGACACAAAAAACTGAATTTACCATAACTGAAAGTACAAAATCGGTGTGAGAAGTGGAAGATGGAAAATGGAAGAAAATAAATAAAAAAGATACTTATTTGTGTAATTTCCACTGATTTATTGACACAGTTGACAATTGTTTTGCTACCCTGTAGCTTCGTCAGAACTTAACAACAAACTAAATCTAGAGGGTGAGATATTCTGTTTAAATATTACCTGCCTACTATAAAATGTTAAAATGAGTTAGCCTGGTTGGTCACAGCATAAATTTAACAGAGGAGAATAATTCTACACACAATATTCTTGGTTTTCTTTTTATTGATCTTCATCTCATCCTCCGTCAAAACCGCTTCCATTTCGTTCATTCTTTCTTTGCTGGATGCTAATACTGCTATATCATCCGCGAATCTGAGCCTATTAATAGTTTGGCCCTATACATAATCAAGCCCTCGATCAAGCCTTTATTAATAAAAATCAAATTCAACCTATGCAAATCATTTGCTAGACAATGGTCACGTATTTAACAACAATTTTACTATCTTACATATCGAACAAAAAAGGTAAAAATTAACCTCGTAAGAAAGTTTAGAAATTAACAAACTCAAAAATAAAAATACAGCAATTATTGTTTACATCGGTTTGATCATTTAATAATAATAAAATATTTTTATTTTTGAGTTTGTTAATTTCTAAACTTTCTTACAAGGTTAATTTTTACCTTTTTTGTTCGATATGTAAGATAGTAAAATTGTTGTTAAATACGTGGCTATGTGTGAACGAACTGAAACTTTTCTTTTGTTTTCTATGGATTATTAAATCTTGTTTCATGGGAATGGTTTAGAGATGGTGTAGGTAAGATAGATTTTTGTTTATATACAGGTTGGACCGAAATTAGCGTGCAATATTTTACCAGCGTGTTCTGTGGTCAAAAATAAGACAAAATGATCCTATAAGCGTATACCGAAGTGTGCTTCGCAAGGGAGCTATTAGCTTTCTAAAAGAGAAAACCTGAGAACGTTTTCTTCTAAATATCTTCGAAACATGTCCAGTTAAAATTATGAAATTTAATTGAATGTGTAAGTACCAAATGCTGACTCTTTTGCTGTAAACATACTTTTTAAAATTCAACAGAGGCGTCTTAAATCTGGGGGTGGCGGAGGTAAGATTTACCCCAAATTTTTTTAGAGCATGTCGTTTTCAATTTTTCCCGTAAAAATTAGCAACTTCGGGTTTTTTTGCAAAAAAATATGTTCCTGTCTCGTTTAAGTATACAAACGAAGTTCTCCACTTCTTGTAGGAATTTTTTGGGCATGCAGCGAAATTTTTGTATCGATTGTGCTCGATAACGGTGCCTCCTATCAAAACGAAACAGGAGCACATTTTTTTTACAAAAAACTGAAGTTGCAAATTTTTATTGAAAAATTGAAAATGACATGCTCTGAAAAAAGTTGGGGTAAATCTTACCTCCGCCGCCCCCAGATTTGAGACGCCCATGATAAAATTTTAAAAATTATGTTTACGCCAAAAGATTCAGCATTATTTGGTACTTACACATTCCATCAAATTTCATAATTTTAACTGGACTTGTTTCGAAGACACTTAGAAGAAAACGTCTTCAGGCCTTCTCTTTTAGAAAGCTATAGCTCCCTTGGGAAGCATATTTCGGTATACGCTTATAGGAATTTCTTGTCTTAATTTTGACCACAGAACACTGATAAAATATTGCACGCTAATTTCGGGCCACCCTGTATATGTATGGAAGTAGTAGAAATGTAAATTTGTAATAGTTTGAATGTTTAACCTTTTAAAATAATCTCTACACGACTCCCTGCCACCTAAACCACACAGTAAACGTGTGCATCTTTTTTGAAGAATAAATAAAGACCTAGCCGCCGACGAACCGCCCCAGAACGCCACTCCGTATTGGATTAGACTATGGAAATAGGCAAAGTAAACGCGCAGGGCCGTGTCCGCCCCAATTTTCTGTAGTATCATAGTAGTATCATAGTAGCAAAATTAAACCAATTAAAAACGGTATAGGTACTGTTAATCTGTTGTGTACTGTCAATTGTCAATAACATTCACATGGCGTCCAACGAAGATATAATTTTGTATGGGGCCCTGCGGACGAATACAATGCGTAATCAGTAATCACTAATGTACCTTCTGACTGACTGTTCCCAGTCTGAAGACTGTTTAGACGCATACTTTCATCCTTTCCTATCCTGAGCTACTCTACGCATCTCCATAAAAGTAGAACATCCTACATCCCCGACTAATTAAGAGCAGTAGTCTGATCTGGGCCTACATACATCTACCCTTTTTTATTCCTGTCTCCAACTATAGTATGTCGCGAACTATTCCTTCGTGTCTCAGAAGGTATCCTACAGTCCTATCTCTCCTATTATTTATTGTCTTCCATACCTTTCACTTTTCCCCAACTCTTTCTAATACCTTCCTACTGCTAACCTTATCTATCCACGGTATCTTCATCATGCGTCTGAAGCAACCGCATTTTATTCAATAATAACTAATAATTATTTTTAAAATATGTAATGGGATTTCCTATAAGTACAGACTTTCCCTAAGCATTTACCCGAAAGTAGACCATCCCTCGTCCCCAACTACTTGAGAATAGTAGTTTAATATGGGCTTACCTCTGCCTCTCCTTATTCCTTCCTACCTCCCAATCAATCATGCCCCGAACTAATCGTTCGGATATCACAAAGGTGCCCTACCGTCTTATCTCTCCCATTCTTTATTGTCTTCCACGCATGCATCTTTTCCCCGACCCTTTCTCATCACCTCATTATTGCCAAACGTATCTATGCACGGCGACTTCATCATTTCATGAGTCTGTAGTACGATATTTTCAGGGCATTCAGTTTTTGCCAATCCGCGTCTCATATCGTCTAATTTTCACCCGTAGGTACTTGCTTCATACATAGGTACGTTCTTAATGACCTCATTTGAGTTTCTGCATTTACAATTCTCGAGCTCTCACTGTCTTTTGGCGTGTGGGGTTAACTTATTAAGAATTCATAGTGAATTTACGTCAAAGTTCTTGATCCATCCACGGTGTGTTCTACTACCATAATTAGAATCAGGCGTCATGTTGCTAAATTTACTAGGAAGAAGGTTTAATCGTAGTAAAGTGAAAGCACTACAAATGCAAAATATGCCTTGGTATGTGTTGCCGCCCCGTAGCGAGTGGCGTTGTCACGTTTACTAGGTACCAAAAGCGCGGGCTTTGAATGTGTTCTTATCTCCATAAATGTGTTTAGGGCGATGGTGTTGCAACACAATTGATAGTTTGCTCCGCCTTCTAACGGATACCACAGCGACCAGCAACCCCGCAGTTGTAACTTTCGACCTGCTTGTCGGACTCTTAAAACATGTAAGTTGCCTCCTTTGGTTTACAATTTATTTGGGGACTAAAGCTAAAAATAAGAATCGAAAAATTAGAGGATGTTGCATATTTCTACTATTTGGGAAATCAAATTACTCGCGATGTTGGTGTAGTATTTGGTAGTATTAGACAGGCAGATAAAACAAAGAAGGTCACAGGGCGAGTGGCGGCAGTTAACAAAAGGAAATAAGTATTATAAGCTCGAGAATTGTAAATGCAGAAACTCAAATGAGGTCATTAAGAACGTACCTATGTATGAAGCAAGTACCTACGGGTGAAAATTAGACGATATGAGACGCGGATTGGCAAAAACTGAATGCCCTGAAAATATCGTACTACAGACTCATGAAATGATGAAGTCGCCGTGCATAGATACGTTTGGCAATAATGAGGTGATGAGAAAGAGTCGGGGAAAAGATGCATGCGTGGAAGACAATAAAGAATGGGAGAGATAAGACGGTAGGGCACCTTTTTGATATCCGAACGATTAGTTCGGGGCATGATTGATTGGGAGGTAGGAAGGAATAAGGAGAGGCAGAGGTAGGCCCATATTAAACTACTATTCTCAAGTAGTTGGGGACGAGGGATGGTCTACTTTCGGGTAAATGCTTAGGGAAAGTCTGTACTTATAGGAAATCCCATTGCATATTTTAAAAATAATTATTAGTTATTATTGAATAAAATGCGGTTGCTTCAGACGCATGATGAAGATACCGTGGATAGATAAGGTTAGCAATAGGAAGGTATTAGAAAGAGTTGGGGAAAAGTGAAAGGTATGGAAGACAATAAATAATAGGAGAGATAGGATTGTAGGATACCTTCTGAGACACGAAGGAATAGTTCGCAACATACTATAGTTGGAGACAGGAATAAAAAAGGGTAGATGTATGTAGGCCCAGATCAGACTACTGCTCTTAATTAGTCGGGAATGTAGGATGTTCTACTTTTATGGAAATGCGTAGAGTAGCTCAGGATAGGAAAGGATGAAAGTATGCGTCTAAACAGTCTTCAGACTGGAAACAGTCAGTCAGAAGGTACATTAGTGATTACTGATTACGCATTGTATTCGTCCGCAGGGCCCCATACAAAATTATATCTTCGTTGGACGCCATGTGAATGTTATTGACAATTGACAGTACACAACAGATTAACAGTACCTATACCGTTTTTAATTGGTTTAATTTTGCTACTATGATACTACTATGATGCTACAGAAAATTGGGGCGGACACGGCCCTGCGGGTTTACTTTGCCTATTTCCATAGTCTAATCCAATACGGGGTGGAGTTCTGGGGCGGTTCGTCGGCGGCTAGGTCTTTATTTATTCTTCAAAAAAGATGCACACGTTTACTGTGTGGTTTAGGTGGCAGGGAGTCGTGTAGAGATTATTTTAAAAGGCTAAACATTCAAACTATTACAACTTTACATTTCTACTACTTATCCATACATATACAGGGTGGCCCGAAATTAGCGTGCAATATTTTACCAGTGTTCTGTGGTCAAAATTAAGACAAGAAATTCCTATAAGCGTGTACCGAAATATGCTTCCCAAGGGAGCTATAGCTTTCTAAAAGAGAAGGCCTGAAGACGTTTTCTTCTAAGTGTCTGTTAACTTATTAAGAACTAATGGTAGTAGAAGGTATATTTTATGTCTCTACACAAACAATTTTTCGAAAATTGTAAATCTCTTGGCGCTATGCACGCGTGAAGATAGTCAATTTCATGAGTGAACTGACACTTTCTTAGATTAAATTTTTAAATTTTCTTTTTATATAAGTCTAAATTAAAGTTTCGTTTGTAAACTGTCCAAAATTCAGCACTTCAGTTTTCATCGTTGAAAAATTAACGTATAGTACCTACTACGAAGTCATTTTTCAGGATCTTTTTAAAGGGGTTTGTCGAACTCTTAAAATACTGAACGGATTTAGTTGTGGTTTTCTAGTACTTAACTGTAGTTAGATGCCGTCTGGAATCTAAGAATAAAATTGGACTGATTTATTAAGAAACACATACAGCATTCGTTGACAGAATATTCCCATTCATACCAAGTAAGATACCTGTTTTGCATACAGTAAAAGCATCGCAAAATCCCATCCTTAACAACAGAATGGAAAATTCTTCGAAAATTCTACATCATACGTGTGTATAATGCATAAAAGAGAAAGACAGACCACGACTTCTTCTATCTCTTCCATCTCTTATCGCACATGATTAATTTTTCCATTATAAAATTCAGCTCGCATGTATGTTATCTGTCGTATTTCTCCCGAATCAAAAATATATTAAAAAGTCCAAGTACGAGGTGAGCGCCATAATTTCCCGGCCTGAATATGAAAAAGACAAAGTAGAGTAACATGTTTTTATTATTTTTCAATATAGTCCCCCTTAACTTCAATACACTTATTACATCTCTTTATTAACAATTCAATCCCTTTAAAAAAATATTATTTTGGTTTGTCTGCAAAATGCGCTAAAACAGCTTCTTTTAATTAAACTTCGTCGTTAAACCGTCGCCCACGAAGGTCCTTTTTCAAATATCCAAACAAATAGTAGTCGCTGGGGGGCCATGTCTGGACTATAGGGAGGATGATCTATCTGTTGGAACCCACACTCCAATATGGCAGCTCGTGCAACACCAGCAGTATGGACAGGTGCATTATCGTGCAAAAGACGCACGCCTCTGGTCAGTTTTCCGCGACGTTTTTCCTGTATGCAGTCCCGCAATTTATATAATAATGCTGCGTAATATTTTCCATTAACGGTGGTATTAGTTTCTTTAAAATCTATCAAAAGAATTCCTTCACAATCCCAAAAAATCGTGGCCATCGCCTTTTTTGTTGACTGGCAGACTCTGAATTTTCTTGGGGGCGCCTCACCCTTACGGCGCCACTCCATTGATTCCCTTTTCGATAGAGGATCATAATACAGAACCATAGTTTCATCTCCTGTTACAATGGTTTCTATCACAGGCTTTGGTTCGGACCCACACAGTTCCAAAAAAGATCGCGCACACTCGACACGGCGTTGTTTTTGAATAGCCGAAAGGTTTTTGGGAATCCATCTTGCACTGACCTTATGCATACCTAAATGATCATGCAGGATTTGACGAACACTAGTATCAGAAAGCTTAGTCATTTCTGAGATTTCCGTGACCTTTAAACGTCGATCGCTCAATACCACCCCTTCCATAATGGCAACAATGTCTTCCGTTATCACCTCAACTGGTCGACCAGTTCTTGCATCATCTTCAAGGGATTCCTGCCCCATGCGAAAACGTTTTGCCCATTCTTTCACTACAGAATACGAAGGGGAACTTTGGCCGTACACACCATCCAGCCTTTCTTTAATAATTTTAGGTGCTAACCCTCTTTTGTCAAAAACTTTATGACCGCTCTGTACTCAATTTGCGTTATCTGCGACATTTCCTTGGACACGTCTTGTTCAAAATGCTATCAATAAAAAACTATTTGACGCAAGACCTCAATTTTTTTCCGCAGTGTAACAAAACGAGAATTCCCAGAATTATTACTATTTATTAAAGCCAGATTAAAGCCTGATTTTGGAGACAGTATTCGACAGTTAAACCGTCAAGAGATATCCATCTTTATAAATTGTACTGCCCAGTTCGCATCCCGTGATGTCAGTAATTTTCTAAAATTCGCAGCGGGGATTCGACAAAGTCTCAATGAGCTTCGTAAACGGAAGAGCTAATTCGATACGCGTCTTTTGAAAATGAACTGAAACTTTCGCACATGTGTGTCCTTTTTAACAAGATTCTCTGAAAACCTTTTGTCAAGTCCTTAGGGCTGGTTCCTGAACAAACAAAAGATGAATCCATATCGTAAATTCAGATGTCAGTTGTCTTTAGAAGTCAAGTGCTCTTAAACCAATTCGTCGCGCCCATGAATGTGACGGGCACCGAGCCATCCGGCATCCGGCGCCTTGCTGTCCACACAACAGGGGGTAAAGAACGTAACATTGGGTACAAAGGCAATAGCGATATTTTCCACAGGGTTAATTGAGAGAATGCGCTAAAGTTGTGTTATATCATGTTTAGTTAAGGTATGATGTGTTATATACATATTTCCATCAATTGTTTCCGTATTTTAAGTTACTGATTGTTTAATCTAGTGCCATTTGCCATTTTCTGTTCTATATATGTGTTTTGTGCTGTTGGAGGCGAGAGATGTTTTCATGGGATATTTTACTCTACTTTCGCAGGTCGCCTCATGTTTAGATTGAAATCCCACAGTAAATGTAAAGTGTAGAATGTCAGCAAGTGGCTGAAATGCTAATTTGAGTACAATAATTTTCCTGATGGATATGCAACCAGCATTACTTTAAGAGAAATCACGCCCTGTCATATGTAGGATCTAAGTACAAAGCATCGGTACCCACCCTCCTTAAACCAGT
Organism: Xestobium rufovillosum; assembly: GCA_963966045.1. Classification (NCBI taxonomy): domain Eukaryota; kingdom Metazoa; phylum Arthropoda; class Insecta; order Coleoptera; family Ptinidae; genus Xestobium; species Xestobium rufovillosum. Next base: position 6,596,576 of record OZ014503.1, on the reverse strand, counting down.
TCGATTCAAGAAGAAACCCTTATTGGTCACAAATCTTACGTCCGTTCAGAGATGGACAAGTTACCATAAAACCCCACCCTGTTTTCGAATATACCCCTAATCGGGGGAGAAAAGATTTCTGACTGGTCATCTAGAGACCCTCCCAATTTTTCCAAAAGTTATAAGTATTATTGCCTCAGTCCGAGAGGACAGTCTTGTTTTGCGTCTTTGATATTCAAGGTAGTCTTGTTTCCGTATTTGATATTCAAGTGAGTTTTGTGTTTCCGTTTTGTGCTTCAAGTAGATATCGAAAGTGACCACATTGCGCGAGTCAAATATTCGAGTTTTTCCTCAGTCTCCAAAAGTTTTGCTGGACTATTCAGTCAGAGTAATATTTTGAGATTAATAATTTAATTAGAGTACAGTTTCAATAATTTTATGCAAATTTCTTCCAAATTTTGCCCGAACTTAATAATTTAAAGTCTTTGCCACTGACTAAAAATCCTGCAGTAAATTCACGAAGTAATAGCTTTTTTTTCTTTTTTTTAATTCCAAATAAAAATCTTTTTTTGGAATCCAAGAGTGCATTTTCATTCAGAAGTCCAGCCACCTTCCCCAAATTTCCTAGCGACGAAGTGTATGGCGATAGTGACTTAAATACGGAGAGAGCGCGCTCGGGTAAAACAAAGAAAGTGTGTGTTGTGTTCGGTGAGTGTCCCAAAAAGAGGATTATCACAGATCCAGGTGACTAAGGGGCGCGAAGGGGAAAGGTAAGACGCACGATTTCTCTAACTGCGAGGGTCCTAACGAAACTTCAAGGTTCGAACCCTATCACTATTTATTTACCATCTTATTAAAGCTCTCATACGAATGTGTTTGGCAAAGTTATCCCGTACAGGGTCTTCCTAAATAATTTGGCCAACCTTTGGAGTAATGCAGACAGGAAGGCTCTGGGCATGCGGGGTTGCCACATAAATTTGGTGTTCAGTTGTGTAGTTTCTAGATTCTCAAGGCTTAAGCTCGTTCCAAAATAATTACAGCAATATGTGAGAAAATAACAGGTAGCGTGAATACAGAGAAGGAAAACAAGTCCCGTTAAGTGATTAATAGAGCAGGTATTTAGTCACTTGACGTAAGAAAGAAGCGTAGGTAATTACTTCGTTTTAGGGTAGATCGTAGGGAAATTTGAGAGAAAGACGAGGTCATTATCTAGCGAATTAGTAAGTTAAGTGTTGGAATAATTTGTTAGCAGAATTAATTTCTTTGCAGTTACCTAGTTCAGTTTAAAAAAGGGTTAGAAAGAAAGGAAAAGTGAAACAAATTTTAGGGTACAATTCAAGTATTAGTGTAAATTAGGCAGAAACAAATAAATAATTTAGAAATCCGAAAAGAAAGCGGAAAGAAATTGAATTAAATAAGTAATCCACCTTATCATTTTTATCCATTATCGTTTGCTGCATTTTTTTCAAATGTATTTTTTTCAATGTAATTTAATTTCATTTCATTTATGTTGCCATCCCTTTTCCTTGACACAGTGACCCACTAAGAAAAGTGGTAAGAATAAAGTGCGTCATCAGTAGGGCATTATAATTTTACAAGACCTGTCGAGTGCCGTTTAGGGGTAGCAGGTAGCAGTTAACAAGCGAAGTCATAAACTTTTTGTAGATAGGCTAGAAACTAGAGAGAAAGTACATACTGTAAAAATAAAGTGTGATGCGCCGAATTTGATTTTTATTTACATGTTTCAGGAACACTATAACCAAGAACTAATTTTTATTTTTGTGCATTTCCTAAAAAGCCATTCCTACCTGTGTTACCATTTTTTTTCTTAATTCTCGATTAAAGAGGATCTTCTGAAATTTTACCATTTCTTTAATTCATTTGTGTTTTTGTATTTTCTTTCAGCAGTGAATCCTATCGTATTTTAGGTTAAAGGTTTAAGTTGGTTTATAAAAATATTAGTAGGTAGGTACTAGATCTGATAGTTTAGAGTTATTAATTAATAGAAATTATTAGGAATTTTTAATTAAGTACGAAGTTTTAATTTAAAAAAAAATTGCGTAGGTAAGCAGTGTTAGTATTTTTCAGTATTTTTTTCTCAGGTATTTTTTTTCGAATAGATAATTAACTAGGTAATTGTAGAAAAAAAAAACAGTTTCATCGAAGTGAATCTCCAAGATAGTGAGTTTGTGAGTATTCATCACGAGTGTACATCTCCAGTGGTCTTAGTGAGCGAGTGTTTTTGTATATATTTAGATAGTGGCCCAGTGTAGCGTGTCATTCCTCTTTTAGAGTTTATATAGGTCACCTACAAACGCCCAACATCTCTTTAATAATATACAGCGGGGTAAATCGTTAGAAATGAGTAGGAAAAGTATTCGTAATCAGCCTGGAAGTGGGGGCGTGCATCTTCATCAGGACAGCATGTCCGTAACTCCGATCGTAACAACGTCCGTCACGACCACTTCACCGGCGAGATTGCCCGTCACTGTCACCACCATGGGTCTTCCAGAAAACCCTACTTTTTCAGTTACCACGGATGAGATGAATGCTGGACCGTCGAATAATCATATGGGAGCTATACCGAGAACAGCTGTGCATAACGAACGGGAACCCACTTCGAACAATCCAATAGAGGAGCTGACGCATTATTTGAGGAAAGTCAGTGTAGGTGGCGCCCAAGCACTAATGACTGTTGAAAATTATGACGGTGGACCAGAACATGACATGTTTGTCGATATGGTAGAATCAACCGGAGAAACTTACGAATGGAGCGAAGGAGAGATGCTAAGAGCAATGGAAACGAAGTTGCGAGGGAGTGCTCGAGAGTACTATAGGGCTCTTCTGCCGAACGAGATGCCTAGGACAGTCAGCCAAATGAGAATGTGGCTGAAGAGAATCTTTGGGCGAACGCTATCCGTGGCAGAAGGTGAGAGAGAACTGCGAAGGTGCATCAGGAAACCGGGAGAGCCTCTAGCGCAGTATGCCCAAAGGTTAAAAGTGATAGCCAGAGGGATGTAGTCGGAAGAGATGGAATTCGAAGACGTCATCGAGCGCAATTCCATGTTGGTGAGACAGTTCCTGCAGGGAATAGGGACCAGGCTCTCCAATGCGGTGGTAAAGGTTGCAAAACGATACCGCAACGTAGACGATGCTTTAGAGGTTGCAGAGGATTGTGAGGAGAAAGTGAGTCGACTATTCACGCACACTCTGCACGATGACGAATACTCCCCCATTTTGAAAGTCAACAGCGATCGGAACAATGTAAGCTATGAGCCCGAAGAAGTCGAACAAAGGAGTCCCCCGCCGCGGAATGAAGTGGGAGAATATAGGCGAGGTGGATACTCAGAGGGTTACCGGCCACCAAACGCGTACTACCCCCAACGCCCACAGAATAGCTTCCAACGACGATACTAACCAGGTTGGGGAAATGCGAATTCGACATTTTTAGATTTCTTCCCATTCATGAGGAGGAGATGTCGAAACTGTGGAGAAGAAGGGCATTATCGATCAAACTGCCAGAAAGAGAAGGTGCTATTCTGCTTTGCGTGTGGAAAAATGGGGATGGAATGGCAACAGTGCCATTTAAACTCGCAGCCCTCATCGAAAACCAACAATACCTAGAAGAGACTACGACCCGAATAATTCTCCACATAAAATCCGACCAGTACCATTTTATTAAACTTTTTATCAATACCTCACCCACTACGTGGTTGGTAGACAGTGGTGCCGCGGTTTCGTTAGTGAAGCAGGGAGTTGTCGATAAATTTCATTTACCAACGCGTTCCAATGGGAAGCTAGTCATTACAGACATTTCAGGGAACATCATTAGTAAGAAAGGTATTGCTACTATTAGCACTCGTATCCTTGCAGATAACGTTAGGCAGGTAGCGCATGAGTATGTCGTCTGTAATGATCGATTAAATTTCGAGACGGATGGGTTGTTAGGGAATGACTTCCTTTAAAAATTCAAGCCAGTATTAGATTATAATAGGCAGGTTATGTTATTAGAGGGATGCAGAGTAGTCATGCAGAGCGATCGAGATCTGTCCAATCGTCAGGGTTTTAACCAACAAAAACCCGTTGCTGCCACGCCAGCGTCATCGAGAAAGATACAGGTGTCGTCCAGGAACTTGGGGTGCTGCAAATCCGGGGCAGGCGAAGTTCCACCGGCCTATCACCCAGGGACGGGTAATGACACGCGTGTTTATGCCGTATTAAACACAGTACTAGGGACAGTACCAGGAGTCAATAATCGGAGGCAATGGATGGCATCTGAGGTACCTGTCGGTCTCGGGGTCGCCGACGAAAAGCCGGTAGCAAGCCTGCCAACCATAGAGAATATAGAGATAATCAATAGCCCAGAGAATACGAACGTAGTCCCAAGCCAAACAATAGAGGATGGAGATAACAATGGAGAGAATCTTTCTCGCCAAGTTAGACTCCCAGAAAATGTAACGATTCCAGCCTTTCACGGTTGCAACTTGAGTATTTCTGTCGAAGGGCCCGTCGACGGGAACACAATAGTTGTTGAACCACTTCTCCTAACCACAGGCATACCAATTGCCCAGACAGTTGTAACAATTCCATCTCATGCAAATTTCCGACAGGACGTGATCGTTCGTATTCTGAATATAACTTCAATACCACAGATTATAGTTAAGAATACTCCAATACTGAATTTGGCAAGTGCGATTGAGCAGGAACCGATATAGTGTAGCAAAGATTGCGCCAGAGAGAGCGCCATGCACACTTTCCGTTTTGTGTGATGAGACCCGGAGTAGGTTGGGAGCCATTAGTATTAGTGTTGTAAGGAACTTTCCGATGTGAAAGGACAGGCACTGAGAGCCACAAAAGTAGTGAAGCATAGAGTAGACACAGGAGATAGTACACAAACAGCGAAAGTTCCGTATAGGGTCCCTTCCAGGCAGCACGTGATACTGGGAGAAGATATAGACGAGAATCTATCTATTCTACCCAGTCGGGTGATGAGATAATGGAGGGAACTGTATCGGATCATAGAGTTGAAAGACGAGATCGCCAGAGTAAAAGAGATGCAGGGAGACAGATTCCAGAGAGTTCATGTGAACAGACTGCAAAGGTAGACTTTCTGTTAGGGATCACTTTTGAGGGTAGAACTAGGGAATGAAAGGGATTAGGTTATACGAAGATTCAGAGGTAAAGATAGGACTAGGAGTAGGACTAGGTCCAGATAGGCATAGGGATATAGAGAAAGTAGTAGGTTAGGGTTTTCCTCGAGGTTACAACAATGAGTATCCCGAAACCCATCCCCATTCCTAAGTCTGTTTACAGGAAATTACAGCGGAAGCAGAGGCAGACCACTCAATTCCACCAAGGATCCCGAGAAGCAGCAAGCTGCGCATATAGCTTGCACGCTCAGCAGCTAATTGATTCGACCTGAGAGGAAGGCCATGGCGGCCTACTATCAATACGAGCTTATCCCGAGCTATTTTCGAACCAGCTGCCTTGATCCTGCTGCAACCAGTGCAGTTCGTCAGTAGTGCGGGTAGTGCGAAGTGTCGCAAGGTGTCGCGTAGTGAAATGCGAAAGTGAAAGTGGCACTAGAGATAAGGACACAGAGAGACATACTATTAGGCGTAAGTCGTAAAGGACAATTTAATTTTTTTTTGTTTTCGTTTCAGAGTTTGGGACTAATAAGTTTACAAGGTGATGTGTATTTTTTTGTTAGTTTGAGCGTTCCAATCAATTTAGCCAGGTGGAAAATTAATTGATCCGCTTAAAGGGGAGGGCAATGTAACAAAACGAGAATTCCCAGAATTATTACTATTTATTAAAGCCAGATTAAAGCCTGATTTTGGAGACAGTATTCGACAGTTAAACCGTCAAGAGATATCCATCTTTATAAATTGTACTGCCCAGTTCGCATCCCGTGATGTCAGTAATTTTCTAAAATTCGCAGCGGGGATTCGACAAAGTCTCAATGAGCTTCGTAAACGGAAGAGCTAATTCGATACGCGTCTTTTGAAAATGAACTGAAACTTTCGCACATGTGTGTCCTTTTTAACAAGATTCTCTGAAAACCTTTTGTCAAGTCCTTAGGGCTGGTTCCTGAACAAACAAAAGATGAATCCATATCGTAAATTCAGATGTCAGTTGTCTTTAGAAGTCAAGTGCTCTTAAACCAATTCGTCGCGCCCATGAATGTGACGGGCACCGAGCCATCCGGCATCCGGCGCCTTGCTGTCCACACAACAGGGGGTAAAGAACGTAACATTGGGTACAAAGGCAATAGCGATATTTTCCACAGGGTTAATTGAGAGAATGCGCTAAAGTTGTGTTATATCATGTTTAGTTAAGGTATGATGTGTTATATACATATTTCCATCAATTGTTTCCGTATTTTAAGTTACTGATTGTTTAATCTAGTGCCATTTGCCATTTTCTGTTCTATATATGTGTTTTGTGCTGTTGGAGGCGAGAGATGTTTTCATGGGATATTTTACTCTACTTTCGCAGGTCGCCTCATGTTTAGATTGAAATCCCACAGTAAATGTAAAGTGTAGAATGTCAGCAAGTGGCTGAAATGCTAATTTGAGTACAATAATTTTCCTGATGGATATGCAACCAGCATTACTTTAAGAGAAATCACGCCCTGTCATATGTAGGATCTAAGTACAAAGCATCGGTACCCACCCCCCTTAAACCAGTTCGATTCAAGAAGAAACCCTTATTGGTCACAAATCCTACGTCCGTTCAGAGATGGACAAGTTACCATAAAACCCCACCCTGTTTTCGAATATACCCCTAATCGGGGGAGAAAAGATTTCTGACTGGTCATCTAGAGACCCTCCCAATTTTTCCAAAAGTTATAAGTATTATTGCCTCAGTCCGAGAGGACAGTCTTGTTTTGCGTCTTTGATATTCAAGGTAGTCTTGTTTCCGTATTTGATATTCAAGTGAGTTTTGTGTTTCCGTTTTGTGCTTCAAGTAGATATCGAAAGTGACCACATTGCGCGAGTCAAATATTCGAGTTTTTCCTCAGTCTCCAAAAGTTTTGCTGGACTATTCAGTCAGAGTAATATTTTGAGATTAATAATTTAATTAGAGTACAGTTTCAATAATTTTATGCAAATTTCTTCCAAATTTTGCCCGAACTTAATAATTTAAAGTCTTTGCCACTGACTAAAAATCCTGCAGTAAATTCACGAAGTAATAGTTTTTTTTTCTTTTTTTTAATTCCAAATAAAAATCTTTTTTTGGAATCCAAGAGTGCATTTTCATTCAGAAGTCCAGCCACCTTCCCCAAATTTCCTAGCGACGAAGTGTATGGCGATAGTGACTTAAATACGGAGAGAGCGCGCTCGGGTAAAACAAAGAAAGTGTGTGTTGTGTTCGGTGAGTGTCCCAAAAAGAGGATTATCACAGATCCAGGTGACTAAGGGGCGCGAAGGGGAAAGGTAAGACGCACGATTTCTCTAACTGCGAATGGGCATAAGCTTGAGGGTCCTAACGAAACTTCAAGGTTCGAACCCTATCACTATTTATTTACCATCTTATTAAAGCTCTCATACGAATGTGTTTGGCAAAGTTATCCCGTACAGGGTCTTCCTAAATAATTTGGCCAACCTTTGGAGTAATGCAGACAGGAAGGCTCTGGGCATGCGGGGTTGCCACAGCAGCCTACTAAAAATTTATTGTGATACTAAAGCTGCATCTATGTCAGGCCGGGAAATTTTGATCGCTCTAAATTACTTCTCGGCCGCAAAATTTGAATTGCCGATGTTGTTTTACGTAAGAATATGGTTTAAGTTTGGATGTGTTCGTAAGTTGTAGAGACATCCCTTATTTTACATGTTCCATGCGCTCTACTCTCCGATTGTAACTATCAATGGAAACCATTTCAGCACAAAAAAGTTTTATTTTTACCCAACAACTTTACAATAATTATAGGTCTAAAAGAAATCTTTAGGCTTTTAGCTTCCAAAGAAATAATTTACAAACTTGCAGAAATCTAGATTATCTAAAATGGTCAGATGATCTCCATCAAAGTACTTCACATCAACAGTCTGCCCTAAAATCTCTGATAAGTGGTAATCTTCAGCGATGTCGGCAATTACGGCCAATTTTGGTCTACACAGTGTCACCCTCGAGTTTATTTTAATAGCCTTTGGGGCATACGCTACAACAGCCCTATTGCGACAGAAAATTTCTCTTAGAGTTTGATTTAAATAGTCTTTTGATGGCAACAGATTACGAGGTGCCGTAGAGAGAGCGAGATCTATGCGTTCCTTGCTACAAGGAGCCTCGAGGAGCTTATCCTGAAATATTACCAAACTAATTATTCATAATTTCTGTAAATTATTTACATACCTTCAGAGATATTACATCACTCATGGGCATGAAGGAACAAAGTAAGTCAGTTTCAAAAGTAGAGTTGGATTCAAAATTGTACAGTCTCAGCAACAGTGTTTTTTGTAGGACTGGCGAACCGTCGATGAAAACAGCGTTTCCTCTCAATCCTCGTGCTTCCAATATGATTAACAGGTGAACCGCTACCAAGGTCCCAAACGAATGGGCTATTAAGCAGAAAGACTTGCTAGATCGAACGGCTCTCAAGATTTCCTTAAATGATACCACTTTGAATGAAATTAGCAAATGATCAATTCTCTGAAACATGGTATTTTTGACTAATAAAGAGAAAAACAAAATGCATAAATTTTTACCTAAGTGTATGGTGAAGTGGAATTAACGCAAAACTATTAGGTAGGTATATGGAAGTTGTCGCGATATGTACTCGTATATTGCCAATTATAATGGCAGAGCTAGTGACGTTCGCTGCAAAAATTTCGTAAAATTCGCGAATTTTTATGTTCACGGTTGCTCTCAGAGAGCGTCTAGGCGTATTCTCTTTCTTTACTAAAGTTTGTAGGTTCTCTGACGACTAGACAGGGTGCCCCAGATAAGCCTCGACAACATTGCTATCTCATTTATCTTTAAAGATAGAAACACGTTTAAATGGGGAAAACGTTTTGCAAGTTGAAGCTCTTTAATATTCCCTCACAAAAATCGACTTTGTCCTGTTGGTTTCCTAGATATTTGAAAAAAGGAAAAATTTGCTATTTGGTTTTTTGTTAATAACTTCGTTATTTATTAACATTTTAATGATTTTCAAAAATAGGTTTAAATGGTTGTTTAACCAGCATATTTTGCCGTACCTACTCTAAAATTGTCTCCGACGTTTCAGTCATCATCGGGTTAATTTTTTCTTATGGACGCTATATTGGATTGTTCTGTCATTAAGTAGCTTATTTTTGCTATAACAAATGAATATTATTCCAGCGCAATCAGTTTTAGAAAATAAAATTCTATTATTTAGACAACAATTTAGTTGACCTTGGAAAAAAAATACGAAAATGTAATTTTACAAAATACGAACTTTCTAAACAATAGGGAAGTGTGAAAGAAAATCTTAACGATGAAATTAGAAATATGTTTAATTTTTTCTGAGTTTCAAAATTGGTGTCTTCCCAATGCACACTTTCTTTAATTACAAAACAGTCTGTCTACAAGTACTTGTTAAATTCTGAATTAAGGTACAATAACTTGCACGATTTACGATTCCAATTCAATGAAGTTATTGCAGGAATAAAAATAAGCCGTACAACATTAGCGACAATAAAATAAGTTGTTTTCGTTTGTTTTGAAACTATTTTTTATTATTCTTTTGATGTTTTTGTTTTTCAATTTGAAAATAATAATTTCCTGGGGCGGCAAATAAAATTTTTAAACTAAACGATTTTTTGGCAGTTTCTACTGCTACAAATTAAGGGTGGTTCATTGATTTCTACTGAACGAAATAAAACTGTAACAATTCTTGCAAAATTACTTCCACTAACTTATGAATTTTATTTTCTGAAGCTATTATTTTTGGTAGAATATCAACTTGTTATAGGTTGTTATTCTCATCAAAAAATAAGATATTTAATGACATAACAATCCAATATGGCGTCCATAAGAAAAAATAAACCTGATGATAACTGCAAGTGTATGAAACGTGAGAGACAATTTTAGAGTACTGTGAAATATGCGGGTTAAACAACCATTTAAAAATCATCAAAATGTTAATAAAGAACGACGTTATTAACAAAAAACCAAATTGAAATTTTTTCCTTTTTTTCAAATATCTAGGAAACTAACAGAGCGAAGTCGATTTTTGTGAAGGCATATTAAAGAACTTCAAATTGTAAAACTTTTTCCCCATTTTAACATGTTTCTATCTTTAAAGATAAGTGAGATAGCAATGCTGTGGAGGCTTATCTGGTACACCCTGTATTTCGATACCCCAACGTCGAAGACGAATTTGAAATTTTACAGAATTTTTAAGATCTTTTTAAAAACATCCTTCGTGACGGTTCGTCATGTCGGCTTTATACAGGGTGATTCAGAAGAAGGCAGAGAAGCTCAAAATAAGAATAAGTTCCTATGACCAAGTACCCAAAACTTATTTTATACATCGAAAAATACGCACCTACGAGTATAAGTGCGCGACATTTTGTCGTCGTTTCAACAGCAAGTTTTTATACGTTTTATAATTAGTAGTTTTCACTTACTTTATACGTTGAAAATTTTTCACCTATACAATAATCCAATAGAATTTGTGTATCTACAGTCACGTGTTCAAAGACAGCCAATCAGGAGAACATTTAACTGAAGAGTGCTTATGGGCTATTTTCACTTATGTCATCTGGATTACTGTAGCAACGGAAAAATGTTTAATTTGCACTGCTGTCGAATTTTTTGCACAAAATGTCATTTCCAAGATTCGAAAATCAATCCATGGAAGAAATCGACAAATTGTTCTTTTTGGGCAAAAAATTTTCTTACCGAATAGCCCTCGAGTCTTGATAATTCGAAATAACTTGATAAATTTCCTCAAGCGGGTTTCTCTGTGGCAACATACCTCCGCCTTCGGCGTCGGGATGTTGCCGAGCAACCCGCGTTCGAAAATGTATCAAGTTATTTCGAATTATCAAGACCCTTGGGCTATTATAAGTGAAAAATACGTATAAGTGCACGACATTTTGTCGTTGTTTCAACATCAAAGTGTTTACCGATTTTTAACGTAATTTAACTTTTTCCGTAATTTTCCATCATTTAATAAATGTACATGTGTTTATTGGGTAGGAAAGGCTCTACTCACTATATCATCTGTAACATAAAACCAAGACTAAAACAGAATTCGAACCAAAAAAGGTTTTCTTGTTTACCAGATATGAATGTTGCGTTCAGAAAGTCTAGGTAGTCAGATCATATCTGGTAGAGATATGATCAGTTCGACGTGCTATTTTATAAAAACGTCTATGTACTTCAATCTTGAGCATGCGCACTCATTGTTTTTGTATATCTGGTCTATTTTGTATCGAATCATTTAACAAAATAATAATTTCATATGATTACTGATGATGATCCATTTAACTGATGGGGACAACCGGAAATAACACCTTTTTTTGTTTCAAAAAGAAAATTTAAAAGCACCGCAAGAAATATACGCGGCGAGAATCGATCGCACAGAGGCAAAACGCATCGAATCGGAAATACGCTATGGTACCAACCCAACCATCAGAGCCGCTGCAAACGATGTTATCTTGATCAAGTATTTAAGTGACGTAAACAATGTAATAGTGCAAGCATGCTCAACGTTCCTCAGGATTGGTGTTTTATGCCTTGTAACGATGCAAGAGAAAATGCAAGAATTATTCAAATAAATGAATAATCATTTTCTCCGTTCATATGAAGCGAGATGCCAGCTGCAAGATTTAGCGAAAATATGTTCGCGCCGCGCGCCGAAATCTCCTTCCAAAATCTCCTACCACTGGCCTCTCGATATTCACCGACAGCGAGGAGGTTCGGGAGCAGAACAGCAGAATTCATACACCGTTCGCATACAGCGGAACTTTGACTGGTAACTCCGAAGACGAAAACATTTATGAGATTAAATGTTTATTGTCGTACCGCCGATATAACTGTTTCGATAGTTATCAACCGAAACCGCCGCTACGTTTTACAGATACGAGTACTAAATTGAATGTGCACCTGAACATACACTTGAGGGAACATTGTTCAATAATATGTAACAGCAGGTAATGGATTAGGGCTAGTCGGAAGGCAAGCATAATCCATTACAATCCTAAGTTGATAGGAGGTGAAATACCGCCGCTCTTGGGGTTAAATACAGTGCAGAGGTCTTTCACATAGTATTTTAATTGCTATTACACGCTCAAATACCACCATCATTTACACTGAAGGGGATTGAAAGACGGAATAATTCTCAGGGAAAGCTCGCGTCGAAAGGCTACGAGAGTCCCTCACCGTTACGTTACACAGAAACAACAGTCACTCCCAACGAATAGCCATCAGGTGTTACGATTTACATGTATCCGTTGATTTTGGTTTGTGATTTTCCGAACTATGCCCGATTGATAACTTAAATAGTCAAGCGCGAAATACGTTATCTATAAGTCACATGCTCCGTATATACAGCCGTACCGAATTTGACCGCCAGATACCGCTGGCTGTCACTATTTTGATTAAATTTTTATACACGTCTGGCAAACTCAAACCTTGGGATTACATTTACGTGTGAGTAAGTGAATAAGTTTAACTCTCGTAATGTCTCTAACAAAGATAGAATAGTATCAATGTTGCCGTTCATATTAATTGCGAAAGTAGAATAAAGTGCTGATCAGTTGACAGCACATTACATTTCTGTCAGTGATTGATACTACCGCGACTTCACAAATCTATGAAAAATGTCCAAAATTGCTTGAGCAGACGGGACTGGTTGGTCAGAATAATAAAATGCAAAAAGCCCAACCACTTTTTCTGCACTATCAGCTGTACAATACCATGTTTTCGAGAGTAAACCATTCTAGTACCTATTTTAAAATGTCAATCTCTCGGCACAGGCTACTTTGAAATGCGAAAAATGTAAGTCGTTTCAAAATCGTCGCAGCCGCTGTCAGCAGAGGTAAAAATAAATCTGAAAATAGCACATTTTGCTCTATCCCACTTCAGCTTGGAACTCATTTATTACTTATTCACTTACATGATAATTCTATACCAAGGTTTGCAGTTGCCAGATGTGTATATCTTTTTACTGTACAAGGTGTCCCAAACTGGACGCGTTCTTATGGGAACACCCCTTATTTGAAGAGATAGAAAAAAATTAACCAAGGTGTCCGGAGCTCAAATTTAATGAGAAAACCACTGGCGCAAACAAAACTTTGGTATCTCTTATCGTTTGGCCGTTAGAGGGCGATTCTCAAATTTCGTCGATTTCTTTTATGTCCTATAACTTGTTTATTAATAAAGATAACTAATTTTGGTAAAAACTTTCTTAAAGCACTTTTTTCCGTAAAATCCATTGCAATAGGCAGTTTTTTTACAGGGCGTTTAGATTATGATTATGATTAGATTATGATTAAAACCACAGATCTAAAGTTCCATGATAAGATTACTCATAGTTATTATATAAAATTAATAATTCTTTAAATGTTGCTAATGGTTTTTAAGATAACGATGAACGCCCTTGCCAAATATGGGGAGTAGGAGTATCACTACAGGTTATTTCCTGTTTTCAATACCCGACATATTTATGGGGCAAGTGCAACTATCTTAGGATTTTTGAAACTGTAATTTATATTATTTGTAATTTTAGCTGGCATATTCCCAATCAAATGTATTCTGATCGAAATGCTTTGTTATTTTATTTGGTAAAAGCGTTTTTGTATGCCGTTTTCTAATCAATATTTGTTCAACTTTGAATCTTGAAGTGTTAAATGTATAAATGCAATAGGGTACCTGAGATATTAAAAGATCTATTAAAAAATTTAAAGAGGATGTAAGTGTATATGCTCACCGGTAAAAGCGACTCAGCAAGCTTCTCCACATCATGTTGATTAGAGTTTCTAGAATACTGCAAACATATTGTTTTAAACTTCAGGCCTTTAGACAATTTTCGCAAAACTTTAGCGGTCCCCTCGATTCCGGGTAACATAATAACGACTTCCGAATTTTTATTGTCTTTTGCAGCACTGGGCAGTAAAACAGCTGGCAGATTTGCAAAAGATTCGCTTCCGATACGATCCATTATTTCTTCAAAGTCAGTCATTCTCCGCTCAGCCAAGATACCCTGGACTTCTGCCCCTTCTTTGAACAATTCTTGCAATCTGTCAGTTTAATAAATTTTAGTCATAATTTGTGTGTAAGGCCGAATATAAAAATATGAATAGTGGAAGTGACACGATAGAGATCTGAAGCTAAGAACTGTATAAGAATAAAGGGATGTAAAGAGCAGAAATATTAATTTGTAAGGACGTTCCAGATATTCAAAACACAAGAACACAAGGCGGGGAAATAATATGAGTTCTAAAAGGAATATTTTGGGCAAAGCCAAAGCAAGTGTTGAAATGGACACCGCGTGGAAGAAGGAGACATAGGAAGGACTATGGCCAAAGACATCGGAAATTACCTGCTGAACGTCAAACTTCTGAGTTCTGCAGCAGGTAGAACTAGCTGGCATTCTTTCTCTATTATCCGCTTGATTTCAGTCGACATGATGGAGTCCATGCCTAGTTCAGGTAGCGGTGAATGAGGACTGACCATTTTCAAATCTTTTATACCTATAACGTTTGCTATAGTTTGAATGATATCATCACTTCGTGAAGTGCATTTCTTCTCGGCCACTGCAACACTGGATAATACGGGATTTCTCTGCTTCAGTAATGTGTCAAGTTGCGTTAAACAACTTGCGACACTTTGCTGGAGTGTACCACCCATTTCTAGTATCATATCCTCATCAATCTGGAAATATTTTTCTATCAGGTTTCTCATTGGCAGACATACTTTTATCAGTAATTCTCAACCTAAGCCTACCAGGGTTGTCTTCAAACAAATACCCCACCAGATTGATATTGACGAATAGTTTTAAATCTAAATTTTTGTACTGTAAGATAAATCGTAGAATCTTAACCCAGGTAAGCTGGCATTATGGGACTCATCAGTGCAGCGCCCTCTATACACACTTAGTACGTAACACACGTTACATATAGGATGATTTTTTGACCACCCATTAGAAGTGTGCGGAGAAGTTCAAAAACCTTTCGGTGGGTTACTTGAAGAAATCTTTATACTGGACTGCCAGAATCAGATATGTGCAGGTCAATATAACAAAATTGATTTTAAAAAGGGGGCAGAAATGAAATAAGTCTGAGAAACACAGTTAAATAAATCATACATCGCTGATTGCTCCCCACTGGATGGCTACAGCTGGCAGTCCGGCTTCATGTCTAAGTTCGCATATTCTTTCCATTACAGATTTCGCCATTCCATAATTTCTTTGACCAGCGATGCTTCGACTACATATTATAACTGATGGGAACACGACGAAATCTCTATTGAATAAAAAAAATTGTCAAATTATTTTAAAAAGAAAAATAATTCGTACTTCAGATGTGGACATCCCATTCTCGATATTTCATCCAAATGCTTCACAGCTATGACACTTTCATATGTTTCATTCTCTGCAGTGGCGTTCGTTTCTATTGATTCTAAATGAAAAATACCTCGCACTGGACCCATTTCACTCGCTTCTTGTATGAGCCGAGCACAACCTTCTTTGGTTTTGATATTTGACGTTGAGATTTTCACTTCGACGCCATATGACTCCCAAAGCCTACAATAAATCTTTAATTCAGAATCTTCCTTGTCAAAAATTACGAATTAGTTAAAACTATTTTTTTTTGCTAGTGGAGTATTACAAACTAATCAACTCTTAACTACTGATCATGAACTTATATTTGTGAATTAAAAATTAAAGATGGAACCAACACAGATCTTCCAGAGATTTAAAATATTTTTGAAATATTCACAACGATTAATTTAATATTACTACCTACTTCCATTTGATGATTATGCATTCTTCATGGTTAAGTTATATTTTTATCATGTTTATGTTTATAAATTTCTAGAGATTCCAAAATATGTAATTAATAACCTTTGTCCAATGTGTACAATAATTTAATTTCTTCAAAAATAGTAAATTTGAGATTATTTTCGAAAAAATGATTTGCAAAATTTGAATCCTTATTCCTCAATCTAAATGATCTTAAAAGTTCATTATACGTATATCTTATATGAATAGTTTGACCAATATAAATACTGTTACAAATCAGAGCATTTTAGTTAGTATAGGTATAGTTGTTCTACATACAAAATTTATTAGTTTTATATTTTCCATGAAACAAATAATTGGTCTTAGCGGTTAACGACAATTCTGGCCAAAACCCTGCAAATTGTGTTAAAAACTTGAAACTTGGTCGGCAGCTTAAATAGGTCAAATTAAGAAATTTTGATCGAAGCACCCTAAAAAAACCCTAAGGAGCAGCTCAGGGGTGGAATATATTCGAAGGGGCTTGAATTTCAAAAATAATTAAATAATAACCAATGTGGGCAAGTAATATGTCATTTTATATTGATTTGATATCGCTGAAGTACATTTAAACCATATTTTTTTATAACTATAAAATTTTCAAAATGGCCAAACTTCCAATTTTAATTTAAAATTTTGTTGAATTCACTAATATTAAAAAAATTGTAAAATATATAACATTTTTATTTAAATTGCAATCTCTTAACCTGTTCTAATGATATTATTTCTTGGTATTCCGCAAAAATTTCAAAATGGTTGCCATTTTTGAAAGTAAAATTTATTTACAGTATACCTTGTTGAATATGGATGGACAAACTGAGGATATTATTTATAGACATTTTATTTTTTGTTTCTCTTTTTATTTAACATATCAACAATGACATATTACTTGTCCACATATTCAAGCCCCTTGGAATATATTCCGCACCTGAGATGCTCCTTAGGGATTAGGGTACTTCGGGCAAAATCTCTTAATTTGACCTATTTTAGCTGCCGACCAAGTTTCATGCTTTTAACACAATTTGCAAGGTTTTTTTGTTAACCACTAGGACTAAAAAATATAACTTACTTAAAGAACAAATTGATTTAATACAATCTAATCTTTTTAAATCTATTTTTGAACTCACCGCTCTCAAAATGACATTTCGCGAACCCGACAGACAAACTCAAACATAGTGTTCGCGCACTAGTGCGCGAAATCTAGCAAAAAGCAAAAGAAACAATTTGACTTGATAGTAATAAAGTTTGGTTAACAAAACGCCATTTCTCCAATTTGGATGTTGAAAATAGCGAAAGAATAAAGATAAATCGCTATTAATTCGATTGACACTTTGACAACTCAATTCAACAAATTAAACCAAATGTCATTTCCTGCAATTGTCAAATGGATATCTGTCAATGTAACCACTTGATTTTTTGAAATTTTAAATTGGAAACTTATTAAATAATAATTAAAAAATTATAATGTTCGTTTCAAAAAATATTGTACGAACCTCGATGCGCGAAGACGTCTTCGGCGCATTCGCGCAAATGAAGCACTCGCTCCTTCGTCACTAGTGCTTCAAACATTGCGCTCATGCGCGAAAAATGTCTTCTCGCACCCGTTTCGTAAATAACTAAATATTATCTACGCCCGTCGGTTAAGAGCTTCTCTGGGTGCGTTAATGGAGTTTATTACCGCACTCGTTTAGTAGTTAGAAAATGAGAGTACTGGATACGAACCCCTTCGGAGCACATAGCGCCATCGAGTTCTCGAGGTGCCATCGACTTCTTCGGCAAATGACCTTGAAAGACACCAGAGGTTGCTGAAGGAGTCGTTGAGGCATCCGAATAAGTGTCTTCAGCAGCGGCATCTGCGGCAGCCTCTGGTGTCTTTCAAGGTCATTGCTGAAGAAGTGTGCATGTCTTCAGCAGCGTCTTTCAAGGTCATTGCAGAAGAAGTGGTGTTCAGCAGCAGCAGCAGCAGCAGCCAGGCGCATGCGCCGGGGCTATTCCTCAGATCAGTCCATCGAGTTCTCCAGGGCGTGTCTGCAGCAGCCTCTGGTCAATGCTGAAGAAGTGGTCTTCAGCGGGCAGCCTCTGGTGTCTTGCCATTGCGCACCCAAGCCGCCATTTTGGCTGTGGGTCAGGCGCCTGCGCCGGGGCTGTCGCGTACAAAGCGCGTGTTGCTCATTGTTCAGGCCAGTCCATCCTGGCCCCATCCACTTCTTCGGCAATGACCAGAGGCTGCTGAAGGAGTCATGTCTTCAGCAACGGTGTCTTTGGGGCCTTCGGCCGTGGCTCAGGCGCATGCACCGGGCTCTGGCTATGAGAGTGGGCGGGGCAACAGCCAATGAGAGAGGTTGTGGGCAGCATCCAATCAGAATTGTTGTTAGGTGCTGTTGGGCCTTTGGATGTGGCCCAGGCGCCTGCGCCGGGGTTTTCGCAAAAATAAAAACGTTGAATATATTTTTACATCAATATAATTAAAACTATAATCTGTATACAGAGTAGGCATGCGTGTATTTTCTGGACAAATCGAAGCCCTGCAGCTTCTCATACCACTCTTCTGACCGATTCATTACCCGGTGTATACTCAACGATGCGGTCATGCAGACGATGAGATGAGACAGTATGCGGTTGTGTTGGGCGGAAAATTCTCGCTCGACTCAAATTCTAGACGCATATCTATGGGTCCAGGCTTGATGCTTTCCGACTGCTTTGATGCGTCAATCACCACGATGGGCGCTAGATCCTTGAACTGTTCCTTGCCGTATAACGGCTCGCCAACTTTTCCATAGTATGAACTCTGGAAGTTCTGGTACATTTCGTATAGCAGGGCGTATTTCCCCGTGGAGAAATCCAAGTTTAAATTCTCGTAGGGGAAGCACTCAGAATTCAGGTACAGTTTGACGTTTGTCAGATTGCAGTGGTCAAATTTGCTTGAATCCGTGTCCAAATTCGCTTTGCGATTCGTCTGGAAGGCGACAATAACGTAGCGGGGTTTCTCCAACCGTGTTGCAGTCTTGACGGCCCACGTTTGTTTCGTAGCTTGCGGCAACAGCGGATACTCGTACAGCTCCCAGCTGCGAAAACATATCTGCAACGTTCTCTCTTCCTCGACAATATTGAGCAGTTTTAGGTATTCAGCATCCGATGGATAGACGTACAGCACCCTCCAATGAACCTTGCTCAACTCAATTCTGGTGTCCTCGTTACCCACGAAAGCGTTCCTATCGTTTTTCGATCGAGTCAAAATGAGCTCGTGACACACATTTAACAGAATTTTGGGGTAATCTTCCAAGAATCCCAGCAGGATTCTTCCCGGGATGCACACGTTAAAGTTCCCGTTCGCGTCGATAAGGTGGCTCGGTGAGTCTCCCGTATTCGTCCAGCCGGCATTCTCCAGGGCACCTACCTCACCCACATTCAGAGAAACTACACCCTTCAGTGTGCTCGTGATGCCCACGTTTTTTGTTCGATCCACCTCCACCCCGTTTATTTCATAGCGGACGTCGTCAAAGAGGAAACTGAGGGCGTTATTTGTTAAAGCCGCATTTCCGCCTCCTGCACCCTTGATGAACCTGCCCTCTATGTAGATGCTGCTTAGATGCGGCAGTACGTAAACGTCTTGTTGGTGGATTGGTATGCGAATTTCGTCATTGGCGTTGAATGTTGTTGTTGTCACGAACGGCTGATGTACGTGCACCTCGACACGGCGTGCTGACTCATCCAAAACAGCACCATCCAGAACACGAAACGTGTCTACGTTTATGTGTGTCATTATTCAAATGCGGTTCCCTTGTTGAAGCACAAGTACTAACTGACAGCACCGTTAATTTTCTTGCTTAAATACTCTCCATACAACCGTGCGCATGCGCAGTCTTATTCTTGCTCGTGTCATCAGCCATGGTGTTTGCGAATACAGCTGTCTGTGTCAACAGACAGCTGTCAGTGAGTGGCCACCCCTAAAAACCACCCCTAAAAACCACCCCCAAAAATCACCCTCCAAAACCACCCCAAGAACCGCCCCTAAAAACCACCCCTAAAAGCTACCCCTAAAACCACCCCTAGAAACCTCCCCCTAAAAACCACCCCTAAAACCACCCCTAAAAACCACCCCCAAAAACCACCCCCAAAAACCACCCCTAAAATCCACCCCAATATTCGGATACCTCTAGTCGAGTCCTTTAATTTGACACCCCACATGACATAGTTTTTAGGTAGGGGTTAGCCTAAATTTAGACTACTGTTCTCAAATAATTAGCGATGTAGAATGTTCTACTACCGAGAACTAAGATGTTTGCATATATCAATCAGATGGTTCCCACACGTGTCCGAAACGCATTAAGATAACAAGTAATTTCAAATAAACAAACTGGAGAATGTTCTAGAATGTTTTTTTCCCACACGTGTCCGAAACGCATTAAGATAACAAGTAATTTCAAATAAACAATCAGAAGAATATTCTAGAATGTTATTTTATTGTAATAATACAAACAAACAAACGGGTCACCTTGTAGTGTCTACAACGTATTAAATGCACATGCAGAGCGTGGGATCAAACCTAAACAAACATATCCTATCGGCAAGATGAAAGGTTATTTCCCATAATAAAAACAATTATAACATCTCTTATCGGCGGCGAACGTGCTTTTTTCTTAAACTTTAATATCAATATTTATTTAGTATAAACAATTGTAAATTTCCGAGAAAATAAATATTAATTCTGTAACTTCTGTTTACAATCATAAGTATATACGGATGATTTGAAAGACGGGCTTGTGGGCCGCCGATTAGCTCAGTTGGTTGGAGCGAGGGCTCCGGTGCGTGGGGACCCGGGTTCGAATCCCGGTCGGCGTCATTTCCAGAACGTTTGCGAAAACCCCGGCGCATGCGCCTGAGCCACGGCCGAAGGCCCCAAAGACACCGTTGCTGAAGATATGACTCCTTCAGCAGCCTCTGGTCATTGCCGAAGAAGTGGATGGGGCCAGGATGGACTGGCCTGAACAATGAGCAACACGCGCTTTGTACGCGACAGCCCCGGCGCAGGCGCCTGACCCACAGCCAAAATGGCGGCTTGGGTGCGCAATGGCAAGACACCAGAGGCTGCCCGCTGAAGACCACTTCTTCAGCATTGACCAGAGGCTGCTGCAGACACGCCCTGGAGAACTCGATGGACTGATCTGAGGATTAGCCCCGGCGCATGCGCCTGGCTGCTGCTGCTGCTGCTGCTGCTGCTGAACACCACTTCTTCAGCAATGACCTTGAAAGACGCTGCTGAAGACATGCACACTTCTTCAGCAATGACCTTGAAAGACACCAGAGGCTGCCGCAGATGCCGCTGCTGAAGACACTTCTTCGGATGCCTCAACGACTCCTTCAGCAACCTCTGGTGTCTTTCAAGGTCATTTGCCGAAGAAGTCGATGGCACCTCGAGAACTCGATGGCGCTATGTGCTCCGAAGGGGTTGGTATCCAGTACTCTCATTTTCTAACTACTTCGTTTTTCTTATCGCACTGCTTTTCAACCAATCAAATTAAGTCAATGACAGTAGGATTAAATGAATTAATATGTCAATTCTTACAACAGCCATCTCAATGTGTCGCCAGTTTCAATGTTCTCATTTTCTCTATAAGTCATGACAAATGTCAAATTATAATTACCGTTTATTTTCACTTTTTAGGGGCGTAGATAAAAATTTGTACGATATACGATTACCCAACTCGTGCTACGCACTCGTTGGGCAAATTTCGCATTCGTACGTTAATAAAGCTCTTACCTCACTTATATCGTAAATAACTATTTCCGTCGACAGTATTTCTGAATATGATTAACAAACGCAAAACAGTTCGTTAATGACCCCTATTAATGAATGATTTCTATTAATAAACGTTTTGAGTACCCTAGGCAACCAAACATAGGTTCATATACAATGAAATATCCAAATCAAGTTGTCATGTCATCAAGATCTGTCACTGTCAAGTTTATAGTTTCTGAAATCGTAATTCGTACAAAATTTAATAAATGGATGTTGACGAAGATTTTACGTTAAAAGTCGACGGAAAAATTTTGTAACGAACTCTTATATTAAAAAGCGATTAATACACTTGTTCGTTAAATAACTATTAAATTATTTAGTTAGATAATTTTGATTTTTTAGGTTTCCTAAAATATCTGTCAATAATGATGTCAAAGTCACTAATATTAATTTTTTGCAGTCATTCTGGATTGCATTGGTTCATTTTTGAAGTTTTCTGGGTTCTACTGGAATTCTGTTATTAATTTTCAATAATAAAAAATTTCTCTGATGATAGCAAGAAAATTTTCCGAAAATGCATTTTGAAAGTGGCTATAATATGTTATATTATAATTATTGGTAGTACGCATAGTCGTTATAAACCTAATATGTACATTGTACCTAGACTACCAAAGAGTAAACAGTAATTTTGTTAACAACTTAGTCCCAGTTTAACATTTTCTATAAGGTCAACTTTATTTTATCTCATAAATGAAACTCATTTTACAGTCAGCGTAAATAAATAATGCGTCTACTGCCTATGTGTATCGTAACTAACCCCCTCTTGAGTGAGTGGGATAACGGCTTTCGTAATTTTACTGAAAAGTACTTATAAAGCAAGTAAGCTATTGTAAAGATCAAAAATGTGTATCGAATTAGTGTCCGAATGCTTAAGTTCCCGAATCTAATAGCTGAATTTGGAATTTCGTTGATTTCTTTGCATACAGTCTTAAATTATCCAATAAAATTTCATTCAACACCAAAGGGTTCTGATGACTTCTTGAATTGTTTCTAAATTAGAAAAAATTATATGTATTTAAGACAATTGAATGTTTTTATATTCAATATCTGAATATTCGTAAATATTTAAAATTAACTCTTTTAATTTCACTTGACACTGAGATACAAGTGTTGTAGAACGTAAGATCCTTTAATCGGCAACTTATAGTTCTTCACTGCACATTTGAACAACATTAATTTCATCTGGCACAATTAGGTAACAAAAGTTTGTTCTTTGAAAGTTCGTAGTATTTAAATTGATTGATTAACACTGGCATTCTTTTACAGTTTGCCAAATTTTATTAATAGTCTTAAAGTTGCACTTCGCAAGGCGAGTTCAGTTCGATTTTGTTAGGATGGTACCAGGGTAATAAAGACAGGTATCCGCACGAGCTATCCTGGGCTGCATGCGGTGGCGGACCCAAGTCGTAGTCAGTGTGCGAGCGAGAGGCATGGAAAAGGACGGAGCATAGAGGGCGTGCTTCGAAAGCGCGGCAATGTAACTTATGTGCAGAAGTGCATGTGGGTTTACTGTGTTAAGCTCTTGTATTTTAATTATTCGCAGTTCTGCAATCACTACATATATTATGTAATATGGTCGTTATTGTATTATTGAATATAGGTACTTAATGATGTCAGTTTTTGGCAAAATTCTATCAATAATGCTATAAAACAGATTAGTTAAACTAATAATGTCAAATTGTGGCTGACACTTATTCGCAGTTACTGAGTTGTTTTTACTTTTTAGCAAATGTGATAATGTTCTGATTTAGGTACCTACCTATGTAACTATTTAGGACAGGTGTTGTGTTATTACTGTTACGTGAAAATGGGAAAGTGCTGTGTCGTACCGAACTGTCATAGCGGTTATGCCACCAATGCTAATAAAATTTCGTTGCTTTTTATACCAAAAAACAAACTGGAACAATGGGGAAAGAAAATTCCCAGGAAAGATAGATCTTTAACTAGCAAAGACGTGATTTAATAGCTTTCTTAGTTTCATCGATTTTTTTCTTATTATTTTGACCTCCTCTATCAGCCCTCGAAATCTTTTACGCTCGTTATTAATCACCCTGTATATCGCTCCACTTTGCGTAATTGTCCAGTTGCCGAAAAAGGTAACCATATGGGGAAATGCAATAGACTATCCTACTCCTTTTTCACCGTTTGGTTAACTTTGAGGAACTAGACAATTACGCCAAGTTGGTGAGACATATTATGCGTCGCCTTTTCTATATGTGTATTCGAAGATTACAATTTGATTTAATTTAGATGCATTGTAATTGAAATTTTATTAGCGTAACTGTTTATCTTATTTATTGTGTGTTATAATAAGTAGGTACAAAGTACTTAAGATCTAATATAATGTGCTTATTTTTTGTTCTAAATATGTAGGTACCTACTTATTCCAAAAAGTAATAATTCTTTCACCAAGTTCAATTTGCGTTATTTTATTTATCCTTCCCATACCCATTATA
This sequence comes from Xestobium rufovillosum, assembly GCA_963966045.1. NCBI lineage: Eukaryota > Metazoa > Arthropoda > Insecta > Coleoptera > Ptinidae > Xestobium > Xestobium rufovillosum. The sequence continues at coordinate 6,572,371 of OZ014503.1, read as the reverse complement.
ACATGAACGTCTACTCATTATGAAATCGAATACATGTGTATAGATATGCCTTCAAATAGAAATGATAAACTGCCACTATATGAAAGTATTTCTTCTATCCGGTAAGCTACTTTTTATTTATCTCGATTAAATGTATAAACCTCGGTATAAACTCAGTCCAGTTACCTATTATGAAATTTTAAGAGTTTTAAATCACAAGCGGGCTAACTAAATCTTTTGCGGCCGGCCCCCTCATCTATGCTCTGTCTCTCTCTAATCCGACTGGCAACGAAAAGGTTCCACGAGCGAGCGCTCCGTGCGGATACCTGTCTTTATTACCCTGGATGGTACTCATCTACACAAATCCATAAATGGTTTTTGAAATCGTTTGATATGGATTTTATACCATTAATAATGAATCCTAGTTTATCATTTTCTTTAAGGTAAATTTTATTTTATCTCATAATAATGAGACATAGCAGTAGTCTGCATTAATAAATAAATCCACTATTGTCTTCGGGTATTGTAACTAGCGTAAACGAAATTAATAATAGAAAGTTATCGCACTGTCACCGCTAAAATTACCGTACGTTATTTTCTTCGAACAGTTACCATACGCATGCGCAGATTTTTAGCGTACGTTAAAATATAACGTGCGTACGTTAAATTTCCGAAATAGCGTAAGCATTTTACGTACGATAATAGAGTTATTTGAGGTTATGTTTTGATTTTACAGTGACAGGCTGACAGGTTATGTTATCTAAGGGTTTGTACAGTATTGTTGATTGATTATGAATAAATAAAATAAAACCATATAACAAAAAGTAATAGTTTGGTTGGTTAGGTTAGGATAGGTTAGGCCGGTTAAGTAACGTTTGCGTATGTCAAACTTTACACTTCGTTTGTGCCATGCGATAACTCTTGTTTTTCTCCGTCCGTAAGAATTTTTACCGTACTCTGTCAAGTGACTTTATCGTTAGCGGCAAGAATTACGGAGAACATGCGATAACTCTCTAATAATTTTCTTAATCGTACTAAAAAAATCCTACTGGAGATACTGAGGGAAAATGCAACGACGAGGAATTTATCTAGTAAACTCGATTATTGGTTGCCGAATTTTATTGAATCTCTGATATTATTTATTGACTCAAAGGTACGTCAGCAGCTTGATGCGTTGCTACCGACTCACCCTGTATAGTGCACTTGATGAGCTCTTATTTGTCAAATAATGTATAGTACCAGAAGTATGAAAAATATATTGTGCACCGAAAGTGAGTCAAGAGTAGTACCTACTTTAGCAAATTAACGAGCATCTGAACAGATACCTACAACATTCTCTCAGCTTTTCAGTCTGGGCTTAGGAAGTATTTGATCTGTCTGATAAACGTGTCACATATTCTTGATGATGTAATTCTCGTCAGAGAGAATAAGTAACCCGCATGCTGTTTTAGTATTATTGAATTGCTCAAAAGTGTTCGATTGTGTCAGCCACGACGTTTCATTATCTAGCCTTTCTTGTGTTGGTTTTCTGCAAAAGTTATTTAAAAGACCGTAAACAAATTGTCAGACTGAATGGGACTTGTTCACTGGAAGGCGTCTCGGATTAGGGGGTTCCGCTGACGAGCATTTTTACGCAAGTCTATAAATCTTTTAGAGTGAAAGAAGTGGCACAGGTTGGTATGCTCATCAAGTCAGATCTCAATAAGTTTTAAGTAAAATAATTGATGCATAGAAATATTTTTCAGAAATGTTGTTTACGTACTTTATTCGGAATGCTTGATATCCAGTATTGATTCCTGTGTGTGATAAAAGAACGAGTTTCCTGGCTCCTCTGAACACCAACCAGTCAGCAAGTTCGAGTCCGAAGCCTCCGAGACCACCTGTTATTATGTAGGATTGTGTAGAACTACAGAAATATCTGAAACAAACCTCAATGTTCATTCTTTGAATTCTCTAAGTGGTTAACGACAATTTACCTGGGAGTACCTTTAAAATTTTTGGGGCTATTGTCTTCATAATTTCTGACGCGTAATACAATTTTACCGATGTTTCTTCCGCTAACCAAATATGTAAAAGCGCTTTCTACCTGGTCTGGTTCGAACACGGTGCTCTTTAATGGTTTTACGTAACCTTCTTCAATTCCCCTCATGAGAAGATCACGAAGTACTTTTTGTGTAAAAGAATCTCTCTCAAAAAAACTATCAACCATCACGCTATGGAATGACGAACTTTTTGCAAAAAGTTCTGTCCTTAGTGAACCGTCATTAACCATATCAGTTTTTCCTAATTCGATGAGGTGTCCGCCCTTAGCAACACAACGTATGGAGGCTACCAATTTTTCTTTTGATGGTGAATTTAAGACGTAGTCCACACCTCGGCCGTGTGTCCTTTTAAGTACCATTTGTTCAAATGAAGTATCTCTTGAATTGCCTATTTGGTTGTCTGCGAAATAAATTTATTTGTCATTTTAAATAATTTTTGGAACTTTGCTAGGTACCAGTTATTTGGGGGTATTGGTTCCTTATGAATTCCCGTTTTTCTTGAGTACCAACAGTGGTGAATATTTTTAAGCCAAAATGAAGACACACGTTGATGGCTGCTTGTCCAACTCCACCAGCTCCTGAATGGATTAATATGCTCTGCCCTCGTTTTATTGGCACCCTCTATATAGATTCTTAAACATAATCTGTTTTTTAACGATACGATATACACTACTTACTTTTAATAAGGCGTATAAGACAGTTATATAAGCAGCAACTACTGTACTAGCCTCTTCCATTGACCAGTGATCTGGTATTGGATATATAAAAGAATTGTTTACTACAGCGAGATTGGCCATCGCTCCAGCTGTTGTAACACCCATTACGCGGCTACCACTGCAAATATAGAACTTTGTCTAACACCTTTCTTCGTTAACGTCGACTGACGACTTACTTTAAGTCCATTCCTGCAAATTCAAATCCTGCACCACAGTTTTGTTTAATTCTTTTAGATTCACTGAGCTCTGGATGCAATTTTCCAGTAATTTCCATGACATCTCTAAAATTCACTGCGGCGTAATATATCTGAAACTCAAAAGTTGTATTTCTGTTAATGGTGAAAGTACAAAGTTGCCCATTTTCGATAGCCGCTCATTATTAATATTCCTTTGCTAGAATAATGAGCTTAAGCGACGGTAATTTACGCCAGTCGCCGCTATGCCCCACCAGCAGGCTTGGGTTTCCTACGAGCTGCAGTAGCAGTATAAGACAACCGTTTCAGTAAAGAGACCCATGGTACTTTCCAGAATGAGATTATAGGTTCACTCTAAGTTAGAATTCACGAAACTAAGTAAAAGGTAATATTGATAATCCGAAAATTTTTGCTAGATATCAAAAAATTATTTCTCTCTGTTTTAAATGGGACACCCAACAATTTTTTGAACCAAGAGATGAAGAATTTTAATCTCTTTCGAGTGATACAGAGTGATATACCGACAGAAACTCGTAATGCAGAGTGTGAAACTTGGACGAAAGGAGAAATTGCACTCGATGGATTTCGTCTCGCAGTTGGTTTGACAACTCAGTTTCCGGGCGACAGTTTTACTTGTTTCTTCTAAACTTCATTGTAATTTACAGAATTTTGCATTTGGTGCGTCCTTTCCGGTTTCCCGTCAGGAAACGTATTTTTTCAGACAATCCGTGGTTACTAATGAAAACGAGGCAATATTATTAATAATCAGATGTCAGATACGAAAACTAGTATTGGAGTAAAGCGCATGCGTATATGAGGACGGGATAGTTTGTAGCAGGGGCTAGCCGTTTGTCGTTTAAAAGGGTAGTTCGACGGAACTGGTTGGGGTTCAAAATTCTCAATTTTTCATTTTGAATAAAAGAAGACAGTTCAATTTTCAGACTGGGATGGCCAATATATCACCTGTACAGCTTCGTTTAATCCCGAGTTATTTATTTTTCAAAATTCCTCTACATCTCTCAAAATAAATAAATTCCCAAAAACTATCTAATACAATATGTAGTAAACTCGAGTAAGGAATCCAAAAATGAAATCAGATACAAGGTGTACCATTAAAAAAACAAAGTCATGCGCGTGCTGTGCAACAGAAATGGGAAACCTGTATAACTGAAAATAATTTTACGTAATAGAGAATTAAAAATCAGTGGGTGTCTCTCATATAACATTCTTCTCTAAAATGTTTAATGAAAGTAAAAGTAAAACGGTTAGTTGGAGCACCTGTATAACTAAAAATGCGCCAGTCCTTTTGTATCACTATTGCTAAGAGAGTTTCCTATAAGAAGCCATCGAAAATTGGCCACTCTGTGTACTAAATATTAACTTTTATCATTGTATTTTCTGGTTCCACGACATCATTGACTTTGAGGGGACCCTCAAACCATTTCAGGCTGGAAAGATCTCCAAGTGTTTTGACGTCAGCATGAACATGTTCGCTCTCAGTTGATTCCAATTCTTCCAACAGTAACTGCCTGTATGTACCCCATGTACCATCTTTGTACACATTTATAGCTAAACCTGTTTTGATTTGTTTCTGGTAAAAATCTGAAGTTACTTGAAAATTTGGTGCAGTTCTGTCATCGATAAAGAAGCATTTGATACGTTTACCATTAGGTTCTCGACGTAAGCAGTTTGTTAAACCTAAAATTCCGTTTGTTGGGTCATCTTTAGAGTAGAGAATAATATTCTTCTCTTCCGAGTAAGCTGATTTCAGTTTCGAAAGGCACTCGAAAGTATTGGTCACTTTTACTAATGTTTGTTCTTTTATTTGCGTAGTCTTGTGTAAGAGTATTAATTTTTCTTTTTCGGTTGAATGTATGGTTAGAATTTCCGCTCCATCGAAAGCTGTAGTTGTAACTGAATCCAGAGACTCCCTGGAAATTATGAAGCAATCTTTGACGATCCTTAGTGATTGTTGAAAAAGTTGTTTTCTCCCAGACATATTAGTCGCCACTATTAAGAAGCATTCACTACCTGGCGTCAAGCTTCTGTTTTCTACGTTAATATTTTTGGTAATATCGATTTGTTTTTTGGTTAAAATCGTGATATTCCATCGAATCAAAGGTTGATCTTCCAAAGCTGCCAATATAAATGGACTTAGCGATTCAACATCATCTCTCGTTTCATCGTCGATAAGCTCATATACTACCACGTTTGCTAACCAGTTGTTTTCTAGAGCTATTTGCATATTTATTCTAACAGATTCTTGTAATTTTAGGGTTGCTTTATTTGGGATGAAAACGCATTTTTCTAAAACCGGCTCCACTAGTGGCTTAACTTTCGATATAGCTTTGGTTTCGAGGCCTTCTATTTCTATAGAACCGCACCTGGATACAAAAGTCTCAGTTTATGTGTTATTGTGTAAAATTCAAAATTGACCATCACCGGTAAATTTTATTGCACCAATATTTTTTTCACGTATTCTTTCCAAAGACAAATATAAAAATCGATTGAATGCTACAAACCTATTAACTACCTAGTGATTGTCAACAATATCGTACAATCTCAGTAACATGCCACAAGTATTTGATCACGTTTTGTACTAGGTAAATGTACTTACTTTATAAATAGTGTAGCTGGATTAAGAGTGATCGGTAGCATAGGGCCTTCTTGTTTGCACTCTTCAATAAATTTCAAGTGACTGGCAGGGTTAATAGTAAATTTTCGAAGTCTATTAGGAACATACAAATTCCTGGTATATTTTTGCAACATTTGCATCTGTAATAAATTGTCTAGAAAAGCGACCCAGTTATTTTGCCACTGTACTGCTCCTACTGTGGCATCTAAATTGCACTGTCTTATACTTCGGAATAAGCCACTTAAAACATTTTACATATCAAGTAAACAATAAATAATAAAATGCTTTTTATTGTAAATTTACCTGTAATGGTAACCGCGCAATTTGAGTTCTTTGTAAATGTCACTGTCTTTCATATTTAACTCTAAATCATTGGTAACCAATATTTCCGTTTCATTTTCAGTGGTCAAATGAACTTTTCCTTGAGCTATCAAAGTATCACCTTCAAACAACTGAAATGACAAAATATTTAGTTTTATGAAATCTTTAACTTCTTGTTAACGTACTTCAAATTTTGATGTACCCTTGTATAACATTGTTACAAATTTCAGCGCTCCATTTTCTGAAATATTCGTAGCCCTGATGAATTCAACATTTTCGAATGTCACAGTTGCAGCAAACATGTTTAAATTTTTTACAGCCGAAACGGCTTCCCATACTAAGTATAAATAGCCCGTTTCTGGAAATACGTTGCTTCCTAAAATTTCTCAGTATTAGCAATCTGCGCTATTGACAATGATTTTTGTTCTTTTGAAAATGGTTATGCAGGGAGTCGATAAACATAAGATAGTAGAGTGCTCGGCTTCTCGCGAAATTGGCGGAATGGGCAACTGGGACACTAATTAAATTTGTTGGATTTTTTCTTTTAATGTCACAGTAAATACCACCTTCATACATTACGTCTTGATAAACGTTTCAAATTCATGACAAATAATTGTTTAAAACGCCTCTAAACATCCACTTTTTCAAACGAGATTTTCAGTGTGGGTGTGATTTAATTCCAAAGATGTAAGCAGCGCTTACCAATGAGCAAGATCAAACAGTTTAAAACCTATTCCCGCGCAGACACTAAAAACGACAAATAAATGAGTCATTTGAGCTACAGCATATTTGTCATTTTCGTTTGTCAATTTCTAGTTTCACGTCAGATTCAGAGGTCAAAACGGCAAGCAAAGGTTTAGAATACGAATAAACTACTTCCCGTCAAAACCAGGTGCGTGAAGTTGGATTAACCCATCTCTGAAAGCTAAATTTTCACATTTGCAGCATTTAGTGCTCAATTTGTGCTAATTTGTGCTGCAATTCCCGTAATTTGTGCTCGTCAACTTACCGAGGTATTAACCAAAATCGATGGGTCAATCCAACTTCACGCTGATTAACCAATCTCTAATATCCCAATTTGGTTAGTGCACTCATTTAGTGCTCAATTTGTGCTAATTTGTGCTGCAAGTCTGGCAATTTGTGCTCGTCAATTTATCGAGATACTAACCAAAATCGATGGGTCAATCCAACTTCACGCTGATTAACCGATCTCTAATATTCCAGTTTGGCTGGTGCAGTCATTTAGTGCTAAATTTGTGCTAATTTGTGCTGTAGTTCCCGTAATTTGTGCTCGTCAACTTACCGAGATATTAACCAAAATCGATGGGTCAATCCAACTCCACGCTGATTAACCCATCTCTAATATTCTAGTTTGAATGGTGCAGTCATTTAGTGCTCAATTTGTGATAATTTGTGCTGAAAGTCCTGAAATTTGTGCTCGTCAACTTACTGAGATATTAACCAAAAAAACAAAATATATGGCAGGGTAGTCCTGTGAAAGTAGGGTTACGGCCGATATAAATAATGATTTAATTTGAACACTATAAGCGAACTCTTAAGACAGTTTTCAAATATTATTTCCGAGTAAATAAGAAAAAGGTTCCCTTACATATTTATTATGTATAATAGTCAAATGAATAAAAGTAGCTTGAACCTAGCGACAACACAAATAACTGCTTACTTATACCCACCTTCCAAGCTACATACAGGGTGTCCAGTAAAGAAGGGGCCATACTTCAAAAAAACCTATCTGAATCAATTTATCTTTCTTAGTACAATTCTGCTTCCCTAAAAAGTGATGGGACTTCGAAGAACAATTTTTTATTGAATTTTTTCATTATTTCTCGTGCACTTTTAAAGTTATTTCAGGAAGGTTTTTTGGGTAGCTAAACAATAATATACAATTACTTTTGAGTAGAACATAGAGGGCGCCAACTTTCACCCCTACGCCCTCTTTAGTTTTTGTCGTATTTTGTTCGCTGGTACAAATTTTAAAACAATTACTAGTTTTATGGAAAGAGCACTCGATTAACTATAAAAAAGTTATACTTGTTGCGAATCGCTATAAAACGTACAGTTTTAGAGAAAAATGCATTTAAACTAAATACTAAATTTTCTTTTTTGTTTCTTGGGTACGTGGACCACTGGTATAAATAAATAAACACTCTATTCGTCAATCGCGACGTTTCTATCCTTTATTGGATCTTTTTCAAGCTCTAAAATAATACACAAAACTATTAAAATACACAGAAGACAAAATGTATATACATACATATAACTTAATAATAGCTATAAACATACCTTAACATCACAGCGTTTTTTTAATTTTATGAATTTTTTCAATGGTGTGTGACTTTGTATTCAGTCACTTCTGACAACTGAATATAAATACTGGTGTACAGAGCAAATGTGATGTTAATTGTAATTCATATTTCGCTGCTAGTCAACGTCTTCCATCTGGAGTCCTTGATTCGTGAAATACCTTTTCGTAGTTCCGAAGTATTATTTAAATGTAGGGCATCTGACCTCAGGTTAACCGTGTCATGTATTTTAATGTAAACCATTTCTCCGATGTTTATTTTCTGTCCATTGGCCTCCCGATCCAGGATAGTAACTTCTTCGAACTTAAATTGGTGACAATGATCAAAATGATGCATTGATAATGCTGTTCTTTCTTTCTTCGAGAAGTGAATAGCTTTACAGTCATTCTTGTGTTGTTTCAGTCTTTGACCAAGTTTTTGTCTGTCCTATATAACATTTTCCACATTGGCAGGGAATCTTATATATTAAATTAGACTGGTTCAACATGTCTACTTTGTCCTTAAGTTTGGTATAGAGTGGTATAGATAGCTGAGCACCTTGTAGACTCATACGTTTTTGTGTAGTAAAAATGATAAAAATCATGTATTCGTATATTTTTTTTCTCGGGAACGGGCCGCTTTAACGGTTTCAAGAAAGAGTACCTTTTTTGGAGAAAATTGTTTGAGGGATTTAAAAATGTAATTACAAATTCGTTAAAAGCATCAACGTAAAAGTTAAGGGGTGAAAAGCATTAGGGGTGTTCCACCCCCGGCTTCCTAGGCAAGATATGGAAGATGCCATGTCACTCGATCACAGGTACTTGCTTACTATGTCTACAGTCCAAATTTTATAATATTCGATACAGAAGTTTGAAAGTTACCAGCAAAAAACTTTCTTCAGGACTTGACCTTTAAGGGCGAATAGCTTCGAAGGGAGGCGTCCTAGATTTTTTTTTTATATAATTTAAGTGTTATTTTGACCCAAACTATATGCTCCAGAAATATTGCCCCGTTGTTCTGGGACACCCTGTATATGAAGGTAAACTTATTAATTCAGATTCAGGTCCAATTTCTGATCCCGTATTGTTAGATGTCGTTGATATGTAGGCTGGACCCTAGACAGTGTGTAAAATTTAGATATTTAGATTAAGACATGGACCTACGAGGTTATTTGGTCAAAATTGGATTCATTTCCTTCTTTTTGTTTATTTTAAACCAATTATTCTGAAGATAGGATGTTTTATCCTGAAACTGCATTAAGGATGGCAACTTCTAGTACACTTGTGATGTTTAAAATAAGAATAGAGTGGTATAGAAATGAGCGTAGAGCTTGGATATAGGTAATTTCTATCCTAAAGTGATTCATGTTGACGTCACAGGTGACGTCAGTGCTACGTCACTTTGGGTAGATATATATAAAGGAGTTTCTCCGGGTGGAGCTCATTCTGGCTTGAGATCTAGCCGAGGGAACTCGCCACACTCCGAAAATATCGTTCCCTCGGCTAGATCTCAAGCCGGAATGAGCTCCGCCCGGAGAAACTCCTTTACATATACCCAAAGTGACGTAGCACTGACGTCACCTGTGACGTCAACATGAATCACTTTAGGATAGAAATTACCTATATCCAAGCTCTACGCTCATTTCTATACCACTCTATTCTTATTTAATGTATATTATATATTATTATATTTGTCATTATTGTCAGTAGCATCATCATTATCATTATTATCTTAGTTATTATTATCATTATCACCATCATTTGGATTATTATTATTGTTCTTGTTGTTAATGTTATTATTATTATTATTGTTGTTTTTTCCGAACTACTGAAGATGGCAACTTAGTTGCCGAAATAGTATTTCAAAATTTTGTATGGTTATTGGTCTGATTGATTCTTGGATTAATTTTAGTCCTATTTTCACACCCTCTACAGCCTACATACTAAAATTCTGGGTTTCTTCTTATTGACATTTCAATTTCACATTTTAGAGTACAAAATTGCCGGATATGCTGCAGTAAAAATTACTACAAGTTGAGCACTACCTACGAGTATATGGATGTAGCTCCCAAACGATAATATTGTAGTTAGGTATGTATATGTCGTAGCCACATGGTGTAATCGGATAGTTCATGAAATATATGGACAGCTCTCAAGCTTTTAGGGAAATAATTTTTTAGTCATATTTTTGAGGCTTTATCGTTGAGGTCAGGTTCAGGTCAGGTTAGGTGCGGTGATATCCAGTTAAACGACATAACTTCTTTCAAATGTCGAATTTTCAAGTATTACATCATCTGTCCAGACATTTCGTGAAATGTCCGATTACACTATGAGTCTATGACATATTTATATACAACTTAAGGGGCAGGTAGCTATAAACAAGCAGTTATTTGTAGTTGCCACTAGGTTCAAGTTACTTTTATTCATTTGACTGTTATATATAATATGTAAGAGAACTTTTTTCTTATTTATCTCGGTAAGTTGACGAGCACAAATTTCAGGACTTTCAGCACAAATTAGCACAAATTGAGCACTAAATGACTGCACCATTCAAACTAGAATATTAGAGATGGGTTAATCAGCGTGAAGTTGGATTGACCCATCGATTTTGGTTAATATCTCGGTAAGTTGACGAGCACAAATTACCGGAACTACAGCACAAATTAGCACAAATTTAGCACTAAATGACTGCACCAGCCAAACTGGAATATTAGAAATTGGTTAATCAGCGTGAAGTTGGATTGACCGATCGATTCTGGTTAGTATCTCGGTAAATTGACGAGCACAAATTGCCAGACTTGCAGCACAAATTAGCACAAATTGAGCACTAAATGAGTGCACTAACCAAATTGGGATATTAGAGATTGGTTAATCAGCGTGAAGTTGGATTGACCCATCGATTTTGGTTAATATCTCGGTAAGTTGACGAGCACAAATTACGGGAATTGCAGCACAAATTAGCACAAATTGAGCACTAAATGCTGCAAATGTGAAAATTTAGCTTTCAGAGATGGGTTAATCCAACTTCACGCACCTGTCAAAACCCCTGTGTTGTCATATAATTCAGAGCTAAGCTCAAAAGCGTTTTTAGTTCCTCCGTTCCGTTTTCTCGAAATAATTTTAGGTCGAATTTTAGGTGGTGCAGTCATTGTGTTTTGCAATGTTTCATTTTTAGGCAAACAATTTAAATTATTTACTATTTATTAGAAAAGTAGAAAAAAATAATGATTTCAAGTTACATATGGCAATATCGGATGCACGCGTGACGTCAATTGTGCATGGAAAAATTATTAATTATTTTTTTCTGCCTCAAAATGAAGCACAGAGGAAAACGAAAAATAGGGGTCAAATATTTTCATCCAAATTTTCAATACTTTAAATAAAAAAAAGTCGTCCAGTTGCCCATTGCGCGTTCTTTACAATCTATGGATATAAGTCTAGTGAATGCAGTTTGAGGTCAAAACCAATTTAATGAAATGCTTGCCATTTTTCTTGAAGTTGAATTTAATGAACTAAGTATAATTTGTTTAATGGATCTTTGTGTGTATATAAAATTAGTTAAGACATACGCGCCTACTGCTAGTCCGTACCATTCCTTAATATAAATGCAGCGACGTATGTCATTTGGTTGTAAGACATACGTCTCATAATACAATATTGAGCGGAACACAAATGCGACTATATGAAGTGATGTCGAAGCGCCATTCAGCGTTACAGTTCATAGGCGTGTGGTGTAGGTACCTACTGTCAAGTAAATGTCATAATGTGGAATTAAATTTATAAACTTTTTATAATGTTTTACCGTGTTTCTGATGCTTTGAAGATTAGCTTGCGTACAGTTTCCAGCATCAAAGTACGTTCAGAAAGAAATGAGCCTTTGCTTAGTCCAGGAAAATCTCGGCCACGGAAAAAGTAAACAACCGAAGATTTAGACGAATGCCAAAAAATGGAAATTCGTAATGTTATATACAACATGTATGCACAAGGTAAGTTTATTTTTTAAATAGGTACTATATTCACTAAAATCTAGAATTGCATCACAAAATATATCTTAAAAATCTAAGTTTCTTTCATTTCTTCTTCTGCTGGTGCCATACCTACTAATTAATACATGATGAACCTGTTAAATTACCATATTTATATCTGTACCTGAGCAAAATAAAATCACACGCCACTGCTTGACAATACACTCGACCTTGAAATGATTTGTGTCATATGTAAGCAGTTGTGACGCACGCGCAAAGATCCATCGTACAAACTGTAGTGAGAACTACTATTCTGATGATATAGGTAACAATAACGCATCAACAACGAGTGTTTCGAATTTTGCATTTCAAATTGGTAAACATTCGAAATTCATTAAACGTGAAGTCAAGTCGATAGATAGATTGTCACAGTTGCAGATAGATTGTCCAGCTTAATTCAGATGCATCAGGTTTTAACGTCGCCAGTGCCGCAAAAACGGGACGGATAACAACCGACTAAATTCGTTCCACGTTGACGATCTAGTGCTTGAAATGAACAGTCAGGAGCAAGCAAAAGTGTTTGACGATCACTTGGGATCACTTAGGACGTTACGTTGGAAGATCAAAATACTCATACAAATTGTATGGAAGTTGAATTTGGATAGGAATTCGTTATTACCCGAAGATCTCCAGTTCGAATGGAATAAGTGGATTGCCGATTTGCTGTTACTTAGTAAATTTTCAGTTCCAAGATGTGTTGCAAAGAATTCCACAGGACATGTTCAGTTGCTTGTATATTCAGGAGCGAATCCAAATGCTTATAGTGCTACAGTATACATAAGACATTAATCAGGGAAAACCAGGATTCTGATATCAAAGAACAGGGTGGCACCAATAAAATTTAATGGTGAAAAGGAATTAACGTTGACGCGCCTCGAGTAACTGCTGCTTTGTGCGCAGCGCGACTGCGGATTTATATAGTCAGAAATGTAAACTGGACTATTGTAAAAGTTTTCTATAAACTGTTTCAAAAATCCTGTTGGATCAAAAGCAAACCGGAGCGTTGGAAATCGTGTTTGAGAGATACGATCATTAGCAAAAGATTTTGTGTGGAAATATTGTCCTGGCAACGAAAATCCAGCTGATTTAGTTACTAAAAGGTTGTTAGAATCAGCATTGTGGCAGCACGAACCACCATGGGTACATAAATCAGAAAAATTATGGCCTAGGGATTAATGAATCACCTGAAGGGGCCCTGTACACGAATTATTTTTTTTTGCTTTTAGTGCCCTTCCGCACGTTCCTAATATTGTTGACATCTTTTGAATTTTTAACCATCTTTGCATAATATATGCTATGATGTAGTATACATGGTGCATGATCCAAACCTCCGAAATTCTTCTTTCCTGCCTGTATTATACATTTATCTAACCCCGCTATGAAATGTGACATTTTAAATGCATTTTTGACATTACGAAACGTCATATTTTTCATAACTGTCAGTTCATTACGTAACTAGTTATGTAATGAACTTTCCTTACATAACTAGTTATGTAATGAACTTTTACGTAACTGAATATTTAAAAGCAAAAACAAAAGTAAGAATTTATTACAGGGTATTATTGAATCTATTGCCAAATTCGCTGATTCTTCTATATCAGAAGGCATATCTACATCAGAATCATCCATTTTTGGCGTAATTTGAAATAAAAAAACTCATCACTGACTAGTGATGTGCCATGGGTATTTACCCAACGGGTAAATAAATAAATACCGGGTATTTATGGGGTAAATACCCAAAAAATATTTACCCATCATATAATAGGGTTTCTTCCTTAAAATCATTTAGGAGCCGGTACCGGTACTGTAGACACCGCCAACATGCTGTTTTTGAAGGGTCACTTCAGTTTGAAGTTTGGTAAATAACCTAACCTTGATTAATCTGTCAATCGCGTGACGTGTGGTGGTGTGGTACTGTTTTTATTAATTTACTGATATTTTATATCAAAAGCTGTATTTAAACAATAGTTGTATATTAGATATGCCGCGTAAGAAAAGTAATGTTTGGAAGATGTGGAACACAAAGCAGGACAATTCTGTTTCGTGTAAATACTGTTCAAAACAGTATAAGTTTGCAAATGTGAATAAAATGAGTGGCCATATAAAAAAGTGTTTTAAGTGTCCTAAAGAAGTACAGAAAAGTATCGACATAAATGTATCAGCATGCCCTTCAGCGATCAATTTTGAACAACGGGAACCGGCAGGTTTAGAATTATTAGAGACAGAAATAATAGAAGTAATAGAACCTAACCCACGTTCTCAATCAGCTTTAAGTATGATGACCGAAAGAACGAGAAACACTTTAAGCCCAAACCGTTCAAGTTCAGCTCTATCTTCTCTATCATACACTCAGACTCTAAATTCAGGCAGAACTCGTAGGTATTACTGCATCTACCTGTACACCTTGTTCTAATCGCTCTACTTTTGCCTTAGCAGGTCCCAGTCGAAAGAATACTTTAACATCTTTTCTAGACACAATGACTGCTGAAGAAAATGTAAGCATTCTAATTATTAAATATTTATTTCTACTAAACAATTACTTAATTTTATTTTGTTAATATCTAAATATTTTGTTTTGATTTACGATTTACTCCGAATTACTAAAAATTTCAAGTTTTTAAATTTGGTGAATTTTCTGGCAATATCTAATAATAAAGGCATATTTGTAAAAATTCGACGTTTCGCCTTCGTTTGGGGGCTTTGTCAAGACTCAAGAGTATTTTATTAAACTGTAAAAAAAAATTCTTTATATTTTTACAGTTTAATAAAATACTCTTGACAAAGCCCCCAAACGCGGGCGAAACGTCGAATTTTTACAAATATACCTTTATTATTAGTTATTGCCAGAAAATTCACCAAAATTTAAAAACTGCGAATTACTAAATCGTTGACATTTTTTCTTTTTACTTTTAGAGCAGTTTAAACCAGTCCCTGGCCAAAGCAGTTTTCGTAAGTGGATCACCATTGTCTCTAGTAGAACATCCATTGTGGATTGATTTTTTTAAAAAACTAAGACCATCTTACAAGCTTCCTACCAGAAAATGCATTTCTACCACATTGTTAGATCAGCAATATAACGAAATGAAAAGTGATCTCTGCACTGATTTGGCAGATGCCAAAAATTTGCATCTTCAGTGCGACGGATGGAGTAATATTCGTAATGAAAGTATAATCAATTTCATGATATCAAAGCCCGAGCCAATTTTCATAGAATTTATTGCTACTAATGACAACAGACACACAGGAGAATACTTATGTCAGAAAATGTCAGAAGTTATTGAGAAATATAATGCAGAGAAATTCCTTGTTGTAATAGGAGATAACGCTGCTAATATGAGAAGAGCATTTACTTTGTTAACTGAAAAGTACAATCACCTTGTTCCCCTAGGATGTCTTTGTCACACTTTGCAGTTGTTATGCAACGACATACTAAATTGCAAATCATCGCAAGTATTCTTAAACAGCTCCACAGAAATAGTCAAATATGTAAAAAATAGTCACATATTAAATGCCCTGTTCACTAAGATTAACACGGAGAAAAATATTAGTATCAGCTTGAAAATGCCTGTTAAAACCCGTTGGGGAAGCAATCTCGACACTCTACAAAGCCTTCTTGCTTGCAAAAATACATTGCAAACACTAGCAGTAAATGAGCAGGCAGCAGACTGTTTACCAAAAGAATTAAAATCTCGAATTTTAGATGACGGTATTTTTTGGGTTCGTGTTGAAAAACTAATATTAATTTTAAAGCCAATTGTTACGTTGATAAAAAAATTTGAAAGTAATGAATGCCTAATACATAAAGTGCATTATGCCTTTAATGATCTGCAAAAGAATCTTACTATCTTGTTACCACAATCCCCGCTTACAAAGACCGAAGAAAATATTATTTTACAGAAAACTGAGGACAGGAAGTGTATGGCCTTAGGGCCAATTCATTTAGCTGCGGTACTTTTAGATCCATCAAACCAAGGTTGCTACTTAACTGCAGAAGAGCATGTAGATGCGATGGAGTTTATTCACAAAGTTGCTGACAATATGAATATTGCTACTTCAGTTTCAACCGACTTAGCAAGTTACATTGCAAAAGAAGGTTTATGGGGTAAAAAATTTGTCTGGCTTTCTGCAGCGTCAGTTTCACCAATAGTATGGTGGAAAGGAATCTGCAAAAGTAGTTGCCTTTCAGAACTTGCAGTACGCATACTATCAGCTCCAGTCAGTTCCGCAGCAACTGAGAGGTCGTTTAGTACCTTTAGTTGGATACACAATAAGAAACGGAATCGTCTGACAAATATAAGAGCAGGCAAAATTACGTACCTCTCCCATAATTGGAAGCTTCTGAAAGAAAATAAACGTCAACGAGAAACTGAATCTGTTGCTGTTCAAGAAAGCGAAATCGCAGCAATATCAGAACCAGCTGAAAATGATGTAATATCGATACCAGGAACTTCGCAACCAAATAAGAAATCGGATCTTACTTTAAATCCAGGCAGAAACAAAAAAGCAAGACTAGACGAGATTGACACTGAAAATAAAAATTATAACACGGATGAAAATGAAACTGATGAAAGTGAAATGGATATTCCATATATGGACGACGACGACACTGACGAAAGTAATTAGTCCTAATTAGTAATTAGCTTATTAAAGTACATAGTTCATATTTAGGTTTATTTGTTTATTTAAACAGCAAAGACGAGTAAACATAGAGATTCTTGTCAAAAAGAATTTTATTAAAAAACCCTTTTATATACCCAATTTGGGTAAATACCTAGGTAAAAAACCTAGGTATTTCCCCGACATATATTTACCGGGTATTTACCCATCACTATCACTGACAAGTTATTTATAGTATCCATAGCAATGCCAAGATAAAGCGATGAAGTTGAATTTATTTGTACGGCTACAAGGGATGTTACATTATTTGGAATAGCACAATTCTTTTTTATTTTAAAGCGGGGTTAGATAAAATTTTGTACTTAACACGTCATGAAAAGGCTAATTTTATTTGACTCATATAATTTGCAAAACTCGCTCACTTCGTTCGCTCGTTTTGGCAAATATTATATTCGTCAAATAAAATTAGTCTTTTCATAACTGGTTACGTAAATAACTATTTCCGGAGAAAATCTCAATTAAAAATCTTCACATTTTAAAATTATTGTCATATATATTGGCTGTCCCATTTTCGCTTGATTCCGAGCTTGCTTCAAATGGAATACTCTACCTCTTCTGACCACCGCTTCAGACAACCAAATGTAAGAATTCTTGAAATTACATTAAAGTGATTTAGTTTTCAGAAACGACAATCGGTGGTTGTTTTGTTAATCAAACCCGGTATCAAATATTCAATGTTATATAAAATTAATTGTTTATTGTGTTTATGTCAAAAATACACGAGTTTAGGTATGTATAGGGAAGTGTATTCTCAACTGAAAGTTAATTTCAAAAGGAATGCGATGATGCCATTAGAGAAATAGTATTCCATTTGGAAAACAAAAGTTATTTTGGTTTAGTTATCTTAATATTGAAAACAGGTTTTTGAACACCTGTATATTATATCGGAAGTTTTATCACAACACTGATTACTTCCAGTCGAGTGTACATCAGGTTTGAATTTTCTCCCTTGCAACGTTTATCCATCTTAAGATACAGAATTTTTTAAATTGCTCTGCATCTGTTAAAATTCAGGAATAATTGAGTATAATTCAAAAACTATCAATATTAGACATATGGAATCTGTAATAAACGTCCTAAAATTAATCAAAGAATTGAAATATGCAATAATACTTGTATAGTGTCCCATTTGAAACAACAAAGCAAGTGTATGCCCAGCGAAATGGAACAGCCTGTATAAACGACAAAATGTAAATATTTTTAATTGTTTGGAACTTTTCTCGCTAAAATGTAGCTATAGGTAATAATGACGGGAGAGAAGAATTCTCGAACGCTGGAACACCCCTTATAAGTCTGATTATAACTGCAATACCCCCACAGATGGAAAAATAACAGCCTAACTATACTATCATATAAAATTAAAATTCACCCAAGAATTTTCTATTAAAGAATATTTCCAAAAATAATAAGTATGTATTTTAAACATGTACCGTCAATGACATGTCCTTTTAAGAACGACCACTCGCTCTCTTCTACCCTGACGATTCTTTCTTGCCTAGTCTTTGTTTCCACTTTTCCATATGTTGGTTTAAGCATCTTTTTGGAATGGTTCCAACCGATTAATGGTGACACAAATGGGGTATCATTACTGACTGGACCGCTCATTTTTGGGTATAAGTTTTCTATTGAGTAATTATGACCAGCCAAATACAATCTAGGAAACAAAATTAAAAGTTGAACAAAACAAGAATTTATTATACTTACTTTCCTAAAACCTCGCTGAACATAACGACTCCATTTTTGTCATTTGAAGAGTTGAAATGTATGTGGGAAAACCTCTCATTCTCATTTTTGCCGAAACCTACCTCCAACATAACAGAATCGAAATGAAATAATTGGTCCACTTCCTTCAAAGTTAATAGATTTTGAGCAATACTTTCCACTGTTATTTTCTTTTCTTTGCTATTTTTCGGCAAATTCTCCTTATTTTTAACCGAATATGACAAAATTTCTTGCAGTTGTACCAAAAAATTTTTTACTGCTAAAATTATTTTGTGTCAACAACTTAACTTGGAAAGCAAACTAAACTAACCTGCTTCTAGATCTAAATCAGATCCGCGGTTTGCGTAACTGCGATTTTCATCGCCGTTTTGTACGATTCCCGATTTTGGATTACCACTCTTCAATTCCTTTCTTGCATTATCCGACTTTGATATTTCTAGCAAACTTACGTAGCTATGAGCGATTAATACCACTTGTTGTAAAGTTAGATCGCCGTTGAAATAATTTTTTATGAGATGACCAGTTGAACATCCCTGTGTGTAATCGGATTTTATGTCTAACCACTTGAGCATATCAGCAATTGCAAGTTGGATAGAAAAACAGGCCAAGAAAACTATTAGCGGTGATTCCTGATTCAGTTTCTCGTAATCGACAATAAATCCTGTGATATTCATTCCTTTAGCTGATAAAATATTGTCTATTCTAAAATAATAATGTAACTTGGGACTAAGTTCAAAATCAAGCGTGCACCATTACTAATTTCACTATCCTTGGACCTGCAAGGTCGGCTAATTATTGTAGGCGAGTGTTAATAATGTGTTATTGTTGTTTCTATTGCGCCTTTGTCAGGGAGTTAACCAAATTTGTTTTACGGTCTACCTAAGTAATGTGATATTCCCGAGCAGTTTTAATGCAGGCTTTTATTTAGCATTTTATCTGTTTCTAGTTTAGTAAAAATTTATACTTTGTTCCATTACAAGTTCTTGTTTTTGTGAATATTTCGAAAATGTGCAGTTCACTAGAATTTTTGTTTTCGCCATCATATTTGTCAAAAAATACTAACTGTTTATCAATTTAACCGATTTCGAAGGTCCAATAGTAACGATGTTTGGTAGGTACCTCTGTATTATTCTTGAGAATAATGGCACGGCCAAAAGGTCTCTGCCATATTTCAGCCACCTTTCATCAAAATTATTGAAGTAGAGCACAAGCTTCCTATTCAATGTATTTAAAAAGTTTATTGATTCTCTTTCAATTCCAGTTTTAGAAACTATACAAAATCCCCTAAATCGATGCGTGGGCAGATCGTACCTAAAATAATAATTGTCTTAAACAAGGTAGTTTAGTTTCTGTAATATACTTACTTAAAAATCATATTAATGAAACCTAGAAATTCGTAGTTCAACTGATTCTTTCTAATTTCGTCTTTGAACAAATTTAATGCTTTTTCTGTTCGTCCACTGTAGCAAACTAAGCGTGGCAAATTACCTACTGGCGGACTGGCTTTGTTGGCTTTATAACCACGCAACAAAACATGTGCATTGCTTCCTCCAAAGCCAAAATTGTTTATCCCTGGATTAAAAAAAATTGTGTACAATTTTTTGCTGGTAGAACGTCATTACAGCAAACCCATAACATACATTACGTCATACATAACAACATTAATTAAGGTGCGTGAAGTTGGATTGACCCATCTCTCAAAGCTAAGTTTTCTCATTTGCAGCATTTAGTGCTCAATTTGTGCTAATTTGTGCTGCGGTTCCCGTAATTTGTGCTCGTCAATTTTCCGAGGTATTAATAAAACTCTAAGGGTTAATCCAACTTCACGCTGATTAACCCATCTCTAATATTCCATTTTGGTTAGTGCAGTCATTTAGTGCTCAATTTGTGCTAATTTGTGCTGCAGTTCCCGTAATTTGTGCTCGCCAATTTTCCGACTTATTAATAAAAATCTATGGGTTAATCCAACTTCACGCTGATTAACCCATCTCTAATATTCCATTTTGGTTAGTGCAGTCATTTAGTGCTCAATTTTTGCTAATTTGTGCTGCAGTTCCCGTAATTTGTGCTCGCCAATTTTCCGAGCTATTAATAAAAATCTATGGGTTAATCCAACTTCGCGCTGTTTAACCCAACTTTAATTTTCCAGTTTGGTTGGTGCAGTCATTTAGTGCTCAATTTGTGCTAATTTGTGCTGCACTCCTCATAATTTGTGCTCGTCAATTTTCCGAGTTATTAATAAAAATCTATGGGTTAATTCAACTTCACGCTGATTATGGCTGGGATATATCAGCTGTTAGTCTATAAAGTGCTGCCACCTATCGCCCAAAAGTGTGATTAGGATTCTGCAAAATATAGTCGCAATCTATAATGATTGATATTTATCACAGCTGCAAACTCTTCAGACGGAACCTCTACAGCTTGGCATTTTCAAGGTTTTTTGCTTTAGCGGCAACCGAATAAATCTGGGAGGATTAGTCGGCGGTCCTATCTTTAAATTATTATTTTCTATTTAGAAATATGAGAATAAACTGAAGCGCCACCGCCATCTGTATTGCAGTGGCCACACTACTACTACTGTCAAACGTCCAGTTTGCTGTGCATATCGGCCAAATATGCACAAAATGAAGAGATTGCAATATAATTTTAATTCGAACATGCACGTTTAACGAAGTAACGTATCAAAACTTTCTTGGTCGAAATTAATAAGGAATAATTAACTTAAACAACCGTACTTTCTAATTACGATAAATATGTGTACAAATAGTAAAAAGACGTCGAGTTTATGACGGATTTATGACGGAGTTTTCAATAATTTGAGGGTGATTTATTTAAGGCGAACGAAAAATATTAGGGACTATAAAAGTACTGCGAATCTCTAAGTTGCTCTTTTGTTGATAATTTCTTTTTATTTAACGCCCTATCTACTTTAATTTCAAAATGTTGTTGGAATAAAAATGTGTCTACATGTCCCATTTTTAGTTCTCAAATTCCGCACCCTTAACCCCCCTCTAATATTCCAGTTTGATTGATGCAGTCATTTAGTGCTCAATTTGTGCTAATTTGTGCTGCAAGTCCTCTGAAATTTTGTTCCAATAAGGCCGGATGTGCGCATTACTTAATTCCGTAAAAATGACGTTTAAGTACATCGTTATCGGCTAGTGACGCCAACGGTTTCTGTGGGTGGGGGTATTGTACAGAACTGCCATTTTGTTCTCCTACGGCTAGACGAGTTCCGCTCCCGTACGGGTTTGATATATTTTGCTAGTTTTTACATCCTCTTTTTTCCAAAAAATGCGTGTGTCCGGTGCGAGGACAACTAAATGGTCTGTTTCAAAAATCCGTTCTCTCAGCTTTAGTTTTTTACACCTCCAAAATGCAAATTTTGTTGACATTTTGTAATGCGCATGCCCGACCGTCTTCGAACAAAATTTCAGGGGAACGTCGGCCGGAGCAGTAGTCACTCCCTATAAACAATGATTTAATTTGAACGCTATAAACGAACCCTTAAGACAATTTTAAAGTATTATTTCCAGATAAATAATTAAAAGGTTCTTCCACATTTGGCATTCAAATAAATAGAAATATGCATATTAGCTTAAACCTAATGCAAACCACAAACAACTTACTGCTTGTTTATAGCTACCTACGCCGGAGTTTATGTCGTAGCCACATGGTGTAATCGGACATTTCACGAAATGTCTGTACGGATGATGGTAATCTTTGAAAATTTGACATTTGCAATCAGTAAGAAGTCACAGTAAACCGATCGAGTGATGGCGAGCGGTGGGGGTGCGACCTAGACGTAGTTGCACTCTGCATCACCGCCTTCGTTTAGATTTATAATAAGGTACCCATGTCAGTGGCGTAGCGTCTAGTTTACGGTTCTGCTCGTGTTTACGGAAATTTGTAAAATGTCATTCACTATTAACTGTGTTATTCACAGTCAAGCACGAGAATATTTGTTTATCTTGTGTTCAATTACTTTAAGAATTTAAAAAGTGAGACGGACACATTGGCAGAGATTAAAATTAAGACATGGGAAGTGATGGGTATTTCGGTAAGGAGCATCGAAAGAAGGGGGTGTAGTGCACGAAACAATGGTGAAGCAAAGTTTTCAACTCCAAGGAAGAATCGTCCAAGAAAAAGACCAATTACAGATCTGCCAGAGTACGAAATGTGCAATATTCGACAAATAATTTACGAATTCCACAAAACGGAAGGGTGTCGTGTGACATTAATACGGTTAAACCAGAAATTAAAAGAATAATTAGGTTGGAAGGTATGCAATGATTCGCTCGGGGCAATTTTGGGTAAAATGGGATTCAAATGGCGACGAACCCAAAACAGCAGAAGGGTGCTAACTGAGAAGGATGACGTGAGAGCTCTCCGAATATCATAATTTCACAAAATTCGATATTTTCGGAGTCAGAATTTGCGGGGCAGGGTGTTGTATTTTACAACGATAAAAAGAACGAGAATCGTGATTCGTGAACGAATCGAAGGAATCGATTCCGAACAAAGGATTGATTCCGATGAATCGACTCCTAAGAAGGAAAGGTTTAGCCCAGCTTTACACTAAATGACATCACCAACCAAATTGAAATATTAGAGATGGGTTAATCAGCGTGAAGTTGGATTGCGCCACAGATTTTTATTAATAACTCGGAAAATTGGCGAGCACAAATTACGGAAACTGGAGCACAAATTAGCACAAATTGAGCACTAAATGACTGCACTAACCAAAATGGAATATTAGAGATGGGTTAATCAGCGTGAAGTTGGATTAACCCTTAGAGTTTTATTAATACCGCGGAAAATTGACGAGCACAAATTACGTGAACTGTAGCACAAATTAGCACAAATTGAGCACTAAATGAGTGCACTAACCAAAATGGAATATTAGAGATTGGTTAATCAGCGTGAAGTTGGATTAACCCTTAGAGTTTTATTAATACCTCGGAACATTGACGAGCACAAATTACGGGAACCGCAGCACAAATTAGCACAAATTGAGCACTAAATGCTGCAAATGAGAAAACTTAGCTTTGAGAGATGGGTCAATCCAACTTCACGCACCTCATTAATTACAACATTTACATTATGATATACATTACAACATACCCACTAAAGGGTAATCATCTTGCCAGGGAATTTTCTCAGTAACAACCCGAATTTTTCCGTTGGCAATGCTTTCTATTTCTTTTCGAAGTCTTCTGAAGTTGACATTAGGTGGAATGTAGCCATATTTCATTCCGACAATTACCTGTTAACAGAACTAGTATTAATTGCCTAAATTTACGCGGAAATTTGAAATTGTTTGCTTTCGTACACTGGAAATGCAAAGCTGTGCTCCACACCCTGTATGAAGAAAATGTGTGTTTTTTATGGAGATTAT
Source organism: Xestobium rufovillosum (assembly GCA_963966045.1). NCBI lineage: Eukaryota > Metazoa > Arthropoda > Insecta > Coleoptera > Ptinidae > Xestobium > Xestobium rufovillosum. Next base: position 6,548,363 of record OZ014503.1, on the reverse strand, counting down.
TTTATTATTTATTTTGTTGGAACTTGAACATTGTGATGGTGCTTTTTGAAAACACGTTTGGTGGTCTCTTTTAAATTTTTTCCTATCTCTGCGGGGTAGTTTCCCAAGGAGTAGTTGTTCGAACGATCCAGTACCACTCAAAACAATTGACATCCATAAGAAAACTAAAGTTAGCAGTCATATCTTCGAAATTAAGAGAGACGGAAAAAACAGATATGACCATAAAACTGTCTTCAGAAATTGCCTTAACAATGATCAAGTCCCAACAATGTAAAATCAAAATAAGAAAATATCTATAAAAAAAGGAAATGTCAACTTCTTGTTTTCTTCTTCTCAGAAACCAAAAAAGATTTATAAAATTTGCCTGTAGATTTGAAGTGGTCAAATTCCCCATTTAACCATCTTTGTATCGTCAATATTAACCAAGTTAAATTGGGGCACTGTGCATATAATTACCAAAATTATAGGTAAACGTGGTAAATAAGTGCAAATTACTCACTTTTACCGGTGATTTTATATAATTCCGATAGCATGTTCGGCAATTTATTAAATATCCTTCAATTCATTACATTTACCAGTAATTACCAATAGGTTCTATGATGCGCTGGTAAGAACAACAAATTATTTTTTTATTTTCTTCTATTTTCTGTTCAAATTATCAAGTTATAATAATAATAATAATAATAAATTTATTAACACCATTCACAATAATAGTTCACATAATAATAATAACAATAATAGTTCACATATACACTATATACACAAATGATGTCAAAAAGCCAGCATTCAGACATCTACAAACATAATGCATGCAGAGTCTGATCCACCATGCTGGCCCGAATTAAGCACTTACACCAAAAGCCAGGATAGTAAAAGATGACCAAATGAGGTGCAAGATGAAGATGATGATAATTATGGCATGGCAGAAGTTGAAGAAGAAATGGAAGAATTAGAAAGAAAGGTAGGAAGTACGAAACTAAGAAAGAAAGTGAAGAGGAAAAGGATAAAAGAAGATTATGCAAACAAAACCGACACCGCACGCAGCACACAAAATAAATCAGGCACTATTGATTGTCAAGCAAAGTCTTATGGAGTTTATTTCTAAAGGCAACGCAAGGTAATGACAAGTCAATGTAGTTGTATCTATTTAAGCAAGAAGCAATGTTATATGAAAAAGAACGCTTAAAAATCTCCTTGCGATGCCTAGGTATAGTAAGCATTAGAGACTTACGACGTGTGGCAACACTATGCACATCAGCACGAAAAATAACTTTTTTGTATAAGTACAGAGGCAGTTGGAATTTAATAACTTTCAGAAAGAAACATACCATGTGAAGTCGCCGTCTATTAAACATGTTTAACCATCCAGCATCCTTTAACTTATGGGAAATACGCGAACGTGACCCGATCCCGAACATCAAACGAAGGCATGAATTTTGCACTTTCTGAATACGAAAAGCATCAAAGTTAGTTAAGCATGGACCATAAACACTATCACAGAAGTTAAATTGCGAGAGAACAAGCGAGTCGCAAAGTAACTTCTTCGTATCCAGAGTTAAGCAGTGATGCTGACTATATATCAACCTCAGTGCCATATAAGCTTTCCTTAACATGTAGTTGATGTGTTGAGTAAGACGCAAGTTATAGTCGACATACAATCCCAAGTTTCTAACGCAGTCCGAGAATGGTATAATTTCATTATTTATTGTTAATACAAGTTCATTTATAACACGATTTCTAAATGAATCATTGCCAAACAAAACTGCGCATGATTTCTTAGGGTTGATTTTTAAAAGATGTTTAGAGGTCTGAAATAAATTATCTAAGTCACTGTTAATAAGGGGACCCGCGTGTGCAACATCAGCAACGCCAAAGGAATGATAAATCTGAGCATCGTCAGCATAGAAATGGTAATTACAACGTAGAAGAGACCTGTAAAAAGAAGAAGTGTAAATGGTGTATAAGATAGGGCCATGTATGCTGCCCTGAGGCACACCAGATGCCAGGCTACGCGGCACAGACAAGTTATTGTTGTGTTTAACGCATTGACTGCGCTCCGATAGAAAAGAGGCCATTAAATTGATTGAGTCGGGTGCAATACCCACATAATGTAACATAGAAATAAGTTATATCATGATTCAGCATGTCAAAAGCTTTGGAATAGTCAATCAAAACAAGAACTGTAACTTTACTGCTATCGCACGCTGAAATAATGTCATCTGTAACCTCTGAAAGAGCAGTAGCACAGCTATGCCCACGCCTGAAACCCGATTGCCTCAAAGGCAGCACACCACAAGAATATAAATGCATACGCAACTGCATCTCAAGTATCTTTTCAAGAATTTTTGAGAAAACCGGTAAAATACTCACTGACCTCAGATCACTAAATTCCAAGGGCGAAGCAACCTTAGGCACGGGGACTACATGTGCGCGTTTCAAAACACCCGGAAAATATGATGTACGTATGCATTCATTGAAGATATGAGTAGGAAAAGGAAGAATATGTGGACAACAGAGAAGTATGAGAGAAATGTTAAGACTGTCGCTACCATACGCCTTGGATTTAACTGCAGTCAACAGATTGAGTACACATGCCTCATCGACCCCACCAAATGAGAAATAATCAGATATGCCAGTCATTAACGTGGAAGAATAAAAATTAAGTAATTCTTGGCTGGGCAGAAGATTCGACTTACAGGATTCAACAAAGTAAGTAAGTACTTAGGTCAAGTGGTAATTTATGTGACTTACGTTTAAGCACATTAAGCCTGCCAAGTTCCTTCCACTTATCCCTAACTGAACAGTTACGGAATTTAAAACTGAAATAGGCTTTCTTCTCAGAACGAATAGCAATTGTGGTAAAATTTCTCATCTGTTTGTAATAGGACCAATGGGCTGGAACATTGCTTCTTTTAAATCGAGTCAGAGCTTTATCTCTTAACTTTATCATAAATTTTATGTTGTCCGTAATCCATGGCGCATAATAGCAGCTAGACCTACGAGGTTTAGAAACACGAAGAGGAGCATGAAGATCAAAAAGATAAAGTATATAGGAGTTTAGAATATCAATCTTACCATCTATGCTGTCTGCCCAGAAAATATTATGCCAGGGTAATGATTGAAGATCTAACTTAAATTGGTCCAAGTCAACGTCACTTAAAGTGCGGTAGGTGAAGCTAGTGATACCAGATGGTGCAGAGTCACAATAGATTTTACAGCAAATGAGATAATGATCGGATATTTGAGCATCAATAACTGCAACATTACTCACTACGGAAGCATTTGCAAAAATCAAATCAATTAAGGAAAATGTCGAATCCGTGGCTCTAGTAGGCTCACTTATGACCTGAGTTAGGTCAAAAGTCTCGGTTATAGCCAACAATTTATTAGAAACAGCATTATTACTAACCAAATTATAATATTAAGATCTCCAAGGCAAAGGATGCTGTTAAAGCGAGAATATAAACCGATGAGCATATCTTCAAAATAGGTCGAAAATAAATTGTCCTCACCATTTGGTGGTCTATAAACAGCGCCAATAACATGACTAGTTCTATCGAATGTTAAAACTACCCACAAACATTCCAAGTATGTGTAACAATATTTAGAAACTACTTCATAATTTAGTTTAGTACTTATATACATAGCAACACCACCGCCCCTGCCAGCACGATCAGATCTTACAAGCGAGAATCCTTCAAGTGAATGAACACCATCATCAATGCCCCCGTGCAGCCAAGTCTCACTCAAATAGATCACATCATAATTATTCTGGCTTACATGATCAAAAAGTCGTCCATAAGAAGCTGCCAGAGATCTGACACTTATATGAGCCACATTCAATGTCATAAGTGCTAGAGAAGAGAACAATAAGTGAAGAGAAAATCAGTAACATACATAGATATCAATATGTTGAAGCAAGAGTACACTTATAGCAGCATAAAACAGATTGGAATAAGCAGAAAAAGAGAGAGGTGAGTAATTAAATGTAATTCACAGAAGGACAATAATTAATGGAGATGAATAATATAAGATAAGGCAATTACAATAATTACTAAGTTAGCGACAGTAAAATGCTGAAGAAGCAGAAATAGAAAACTGAGAAGCTGGAAGAAAAGTAAGTGGCAGATAAAAGAAAGGAAACAAGAAAGAGAAACAACAAGCAAAAGTTCTCAAATAAGGAGTCAGCTGGCGCTCCCGAATAGAAAAAGACAAAAAATTATTTTTTTAAATATATAAAAGAAAAACACTGACACCCCGCATAATGAACAAATTAAATGGATTGATAAATAAGTAACTCCTCAATAAACATACCAAATAAACTGATAGTCCAATCCACAAAAACAAGCGTGTGATTGTTATTATGTAAACCGCAATCCAAAAATACTACAGTTCACTCATCAATCAAAGTCTTTTTGCCATCAATAATAGCATAAACGTTACCATTCACAGTCCACACCGCTCCCGAGCACGGTGCAACCTTTTGACACGGGCACCAGTTAGATCCTCAACTATTACATGTGTACTTCCCTTTAACATCTTTTTTGAACCTAGGACCTTCCACTTTGAATGAAAAGAAACAAATTTTATGGTAACTGGCCGATGTTGACCCTCCTTCGCCTTAGACGTGCGGTGGCACCGGTCAATTTCGCCTGTAGTAATACTGGGGTGCTATCAGGTCACGTTAGGTCAGGTATATCTAACGCAATTTATTACATTTACCGGACTTGATTGGTGAATTTATTAAGTTGTGGGTATTACTATATAAAACCGCTCAATTTGATAAATTGCCGTAAATATTAGGTAGTGGCTATATGTCCGTCTAGTAAGATACAAGAAATATAAGTATTCGTCTAGTCATCGTTCATTTTTGGTCGCTTTAATACACTGTTTAACTGTCATCTTGTAAGCATCCAGCGTGGCTCAGTGGGAAAATGTGTAAGCTAGTCAATTCGACTCCCGATTGATCACTTTTGTCTTTTTTCTAAAGATTATTGTAATTTGAAGAATTTTGCTTCCAATGGGTTTTGTCTGGTCTCCGTCATAAAAGGGATTTGTTTAAAGACAAACCGCGATTACTAATGCAAAATCCGTATTAGTTTTGGACAGTTAAATATACTCGCCCGATTAGACGGATACTTATGTTTGTATCTGACTAGGACGGACAAATAGCCACTGCGTAAATATTAACAAATTTATTAGGTATATTCGTCAAATTTCCTTTTACAAAATCGCCGGATTAATCACGTTTACCATAACAAAAATATACCTACTTCAAATCTAGAGTTTTTATGAACAGCAAGCGTTTACATGATGCTTCTGAACTTTTGAAATATAGTAGGTACCTTGCTTATAGAAGTCAACCCAGAACAACCTTCTGTGTGCCCCATATTTGACTTAACAGAACCAACCAGCAATGGTTTTTCGCGTTTGGAACAGAATACATCGTTTATAGAGGTCAGTTCTACCAAATCTCCAACTCGAGTACCTAAACCATTGGATATTTAGGCTGCTATTTACGATATGTCCAGCACATGCAAAACATAGGTTACTTGTCTGACCTTCAGTTAATTCAAAAATCAGTTAGACCCCTAACCATACAAAATTTGAAACACTGAATACGTATTTCGACAACTTAGTTGCCATCCTCAGTAGTACCAAAGTATACCTAATCCACTCTACTCCGAAAATATCGAAGTTCACTCGACCAGACAAACTCTGTTAATATACCCAAATCGACGTCATATTTATTGGCGTCACCATGACTCACAATATAATAGAAAATCCTATACTTATTTAAGTATTACACTCCTTTTTACAATATGCTCATTTTCAACATACGTAATACATATACAAAAGTTATATCTGCAGTTTCCAGATAATACATCCTATCTTCAGAATAATTGACTTGGAATGGAAATCATGAAATACCTAATAAACAAAATGAAAGAAAAAGAATTAAAGCGACCAAATAACTTCGAAGATGCGTGACTTTCTTGGAATAACAAAGAAACTGCAAAAAAGACGACCTTGACCCTGCATATTTATTTACAATTTTAATGGTTAAATTATATTCAATCCTCAAGGTCAAGTTTAATAATCAACGATATCTAACAATACGGAATCGGAAATTAAAACCAAACCATTATATTTACCAATAAACATACTCTCGTAAAAACTTTCAATTCGCTATTGTCCGACACCGACTTAATAAGCCGAAGATCCCCCTCATGCACAGGATGACCGGCATCAAAGATTTGCTGGGCAACACTTGACTTCTCAACCCCATCATATCTGAAATGTGCCAAATGTGCCTTAAACCTAGTAAAGATTATACGCCTTCATTGCCCAATATACCTCTTATCACTAAACTTTATTTCATAAATTCCCGACTTCTACTTGTTTGGTACTTTAGTCTTGGGATTTCCCAACAACTCCTTGAAGGTATTTTTAGCGGTGTATGCTAAAAATAAATTTTGGGACTTAAAAATAGATTCCAAGCCTCTGGTATGTGCTAAACTATACGGAACCTTAACATATTTAGTAGTTAGAAAATGACAATACTGGGACACATCCCTGGCCGAGGCGGTTGACCGCCTCGGCGGGAGGAAGCCGGGCGCCCGTCTTTCTGGCTGAGGAGCGATGGGGCGCTCGAGCCAGCCCGCCGAGGCGATCGATCGCTTCGGCGGGTGGAAGCCGGACCCCCCGGCTTCTCCAGGTGCCATCCACTTCTTCAAGGAAGCCGGGCCCCCGGCTTCTCCAGGTGCCATCCACTTCTTCAGCAACGACTTCTGCGGCAGCCTCTCTCAGAAGAAGCAGGTGTCTTTGCCGAAGAGTGCGCCCCCCAAGCTGCCATTTTGGGCCCCCTTGGTTGTGGCTGAGGCGCATGCGACGGGGCTCTGAAAGTACACGTGTTGTTCAGGCCAGTCCATCCAGGTGCCATCAATGACCAGAGGCTGCTGAAGGAGTCATGTCTTCTGCCTCTGGTGTCTTTGGGGCCTTTGGCAGTGGCTGAGGCGCATGCGCCGGGGCTCTATGAGAATGGGCGGGGAAATAGCCAATGAGAGAGGTTGTGGGCGGCATCCAATGGGAGTGGTTGTGGGTGGTAAGGTTCAACTACTGCTAGATGCCTTTGGATGTGGCCCAGGCGCCTGCGCCGGGGTTTTCGCAAAAATAAAAACAATGAATATATTTTTACATCAATATAATTAAAACTATAATCTGTATACAGAGTAGGCATGCGTTCACACCACTCTCCTGACCGATTCATTACCCGGTGTATACTCAACGATGCGGTCATGCAGGATGAGACAGTATGCGGTTGTGTTGGCCGGAAAATTCTCGCTCGACTCAAATTCTAGACGCATATCTATGGGTCCAGACTTGATGCTTTCCGACTGCTTTGATGCGTCAATCACCACGATGGGAGCTAGATCCTTGAACTGTTCCCTGCCGTATAGCGGCTCGCCAACTTTTCCATAGTATGAACTCTGGAAGTTCTCGTACATTTCGTATAGCAGGGCGTATTTCCCCGTGGAGAAATCCAAGTTTAAATTCTCGTAGGGGAAGCACTCAGAATTCAGGTACAGTTTGACGTTTGCCAGATTGCAGTGGTCAAATTTGCTTGAATCCGTATCCAAATTCGCTTTGCGATTCGTCTGGAAGGCGACAATAACGTAGCGGGGTTTCTCTAACCGTGTTGCAGTCTTGACGGCCCACGTTTGTTTCGTAGCTTGCGGCAACACCGGATACTCGTACAGCTCCCAGCTGCGAAAATATATCTGCAACGTTCTCTCATCCTCGACAATATTGAGAAGTTTTAGGTATTCAGCATCCGATGGATAGACGTACGGCACCCTCCAATGAACCTTGCTCAACTCAATTCTGGTGTCCTCGTTACCCACGAAAGCGTTCCTATCGTTTTTCGATCGAGTCAAAATGAGCTCGTGACGCACATTCAACAGCACCTTGTGGTAGTCTTCTAGGAATCCGAGTAGGATTCTTCCCGGGATACACACGTTAAAGTTCCCGTTCTCGTCGATAAGGTGGCTCGGTGAGTCTCCCGTATTCGTCCAGCCGGCATTCTCCAGCGCACACACCTCACCCTCATTCAGAGAAACTACACCTTTCAGTGTGCTCGTGATGCCCACGTTTTTTGTTCGATCCACCTCCACTCCGTTGATTTCATAGCGGACGTCGTCAAAGATGAAACTGAGGGCGTTATTTGTTAAAGCCGCATCTCCGCCTCCTGCACCCGTGATGAACCTGCCCTCTATGTAGATGCAGCTTAGATGCGGCAGTACGTAAACGTCTTGTTGGTTGATTGGTATGCGAATTTCGTCATTGGCGTTGAATGTTGTTGTTGTCACGAACGGCTGATGTACGTGCACCTCGACACGGCGTGCTGATTCATCCACAGCAGCACCGTCCAGAACACGAAACGTGTCTACGTTTATGTGCGTCATTATTCAAATACGGTTCCCTTGTTGAAGTACAAGTACTAATTGACAGCACCGCTTGCTTAAATACTCTCCATACAACCGTGCGCATGCGCAGTCTACGAAATTCAACGGCCTTGACAGACAGACAGACAGACAGACAGACAGACAGACAGACAGACAGACAGACAGTCAGTCAGTCAGACAGACAGACAGACAGACAGACAGACAGACAGACAGACAACTACTGATAAGAATTCGGAAGTAGGAGAATAACTATAGATTCCTATTTGTTTCATCGAGCTGATTAATTTGATACCCTACATGACCTAGGTGGGCGGGGCAAGGAGCGTGGCCGGGGGCGTCCTAAAAATCACCCCTAAATACAAACCCTAAAAACCACCCCTAAAACCAACCCTAAAACCACCCCTAAAAACCACCCCTAAAACCACCCCTAAAACTACCCCTAAAACCACCCCTAAAAACAACCCCCAAAAACAACCCCTAAAAACAACCCCTAAAACCACCCCTAAAACAATCCCCAAAACCACCCCTAAAAACCACCCCTAAAAACCACCCCCAAAAACCATCCTTAAAAACCACCCCAATATTCCGATACCTCTCGTTGAGTCCTTTAATTTGATACCCCACATGATGCAGTTTTTACGTAGGAGTTAGCCTAGATTTAAACTAATGTTCTCAAATAATTAGCGATGTAGGATGTTCTACTACCGAGAACTAAGATGTTTGCATATCAATAACTATAAATGGTCTCTTTAAGATTCTACATGCGTTCTATATTACCGACATTCAATTTGCACTTTCCAGTAAGTGTAACAGAAATCTACATGTGCTCTATATTACCGACACTCAATTAGTACTTCCAGCACTCACCAGATGGTTCACACACGTGTCCGAAACGCATTAAGATAACAAGTAATTTTAAAACATAGTACGTATCAAAATAAACAAACTGAGAATGTTCTAGAATGTTATTTTATTGTAATAATACAAACAAACAAACGGGTCACCTTGTAGTGTCTGCAACGTAGTATGTGCATATATAGAACGTGGGAGCAAACCTAAACAAGCATAATCCTGTCGGCGAGTTGAAAGGTTTTTTACCCATAAAAAAAAGCAATTATAACATCTCTTATCGGCGGCGAACGTGCTTTTTTTCTTAAAGTTTGATATCAATATTTATTTAGTATAAACAATTGCAAACGTTGGAATTTCCGAGAAACTTCTGTTTACAAGTATATATGGATGATTTGAAAGACGGGCATGTGGGCAGCCGATTAGCTCAGTGGGTTTAGCGAGGGCTCCGGTGCGCGGGGACCCGGGTTCGACTCCCGGTCGGCGTCATTTCCAGAACGTTTGCGAAAACCCCGGCGCAGGCGCCTGGGCCACATCCAAAGGCATCTAGCAGTAGTTGAACCTTACCACCCACAACCTCTCTCATTGGCTATTGCCCCGCCCACTCTCATAGAGCCCCGGCGCATGCGCCTCAGCCACTGCCAAATGCCCCAAAGACACCAGAGGCAGAAGACATGACTCCTTCAGCAGCCTCTGGTCATTGATGGCACCTGGATGGACTGGCCTGAACAACACGTGTACTTTCAGAGCCCCGTCGCATGCGCCTCAGCTACAACCAAGGGGGCCCAAAATGGCGGCTTGGGGGGCGCACTCTTCGGCAAAGACACCTGCTTCTTCTGAGAGAGGCTGCCGCAGAAGTCGTTGCTGAAGAAGTGGATGGCACCTGGAGAAGCCGGGGGCCCGGCTTCCTTGAAGAAGTGGATGGCGCCTGGAGAAGCCGGGGGGCCCGGCTTCCACCCGCCGAAGCGATCGATCGCCTCGGCGGGCTGGCTCGAGCGCCCCATCGCTCCTCAGCCAGAAAGACGGGCGCCCGGCTTCCTCCCGCCGAGGCGGTCAACCGCCTCGGCCAGGGATGTGTCCCAGTATTGTCATTTTCTAACTACTATATTTCTTATTTTCTATAGGCGGCATGAAGAAATTCGTGAAATTCGTAACAAGCTTTTTGTGTCTAATCCTATTTACAAATAGATCAACTAAGACAGTTCAGTACTCATTACGAATATCAACATTCGTTATTATACTGTACCTCCTTTGGATACCTTACAGTTGACAAAGAAAATGACGACAATCAGTTAACCAGAAAGTGCAAAGCCGAAAGTTTATGTTGGATTGGATGTTGTGAATCATTCACAATAAACCTACTTCCTATACACATTAAACTCCAAGCGGAAAATGTCGTTTCTAACAACCAAGACATACGAAAAGGGGATTGAACCCTTTTGTTCCATTTCGAAGGTGAATTTGGAACTATTAAAACGTGAATTTAAATTATCTAAGAAATCCTCAATTCTGCTCCTGTTGGTATCAAAATCTGCGAACACATTATCCACTTAACGCAACCACACTCACTATCTCCTTCCCACTTCAAACCTATTCATGAACATCAAATTGGCCAAAAACGGCGATAAAGTATTGCCCATGGCAGTTCCCTCCTGTTAAGAAACTTATCATTAATCTGAAAACAATTCTAGGCATACATAATGACGTCAATTTCAAATATTCATCCACTTTAATCTTGTCCACGTCATTCTCAGCCAGTAGGTCCTCCAGGTATGCAAGCGTGGTAGGTACTTATAGGTACACTTGGAAACAACGACACAACATGGAAAGAAGCCAACACCTCGCCCTCATCAAGAACTACATTTTTAATTTTATTAATCAACTCTAATGAATTCACAAGTGGAAAGCTTTCCGGAGCTGTGGACAATGCGCTGAATATCTCAGTTAACCACTTAGAAAGAAGATAGGCTGGCGAGTTAATACCGGAAAGGATGGGCCTCACCGATCTACCACCTTTCAAGAATTTCTCCACTCTATTTAAGTAATCGGGTTTATCTAATACTACAATCTTATTTTAGTTGTCTGCTTTCAAATAAATACAATTTTCTTGTCTGAGGTTTTCATACTCTCATGAATCGGATCATTCCCCAGCCTAAACCTAGGGAAAAGCAAAGAACGCAATTTTCTACCGTGAATCTCATTAACCTCTTTAATTTTATGTAAATTCATCTTCCACATTCTACTCTGGAAACCATCCATTCCCCAAACTCAACTGAACTCAAACCACAAACTAATTTCAAATGCAATAATTGATATTGGGCTACGTCCAAATAGCTATACTTGGGCCGCCGAACAGATAGAGTGATCACCCTACAAGAATGTGCTCTAGCGGGGCAAATATTAATTTATGACTACCGAATTGGAGTAATGTGACGTCGTTGGGTCTAAAGGAGGCGCATCACTGCAGTTCCGTCGTCATAAATTAATAGTTGCCCCGCCTAAATCTCGTGATTGCAGGGTGATCACTCTATCTGTTCGGCGGCCCCAGTATAGGAACGTTTTCAGTGCAGATATTTAATTTCCAAATCCAACATAATTTTCTTGGCACATGTTTCTATGGCATTCTGAAACATACTATGTGTGTTATTGTAAATACTTAAAACCGAAACTTATGAAATTTGGGAAACCTTATGAAAATTACCTTGCTCAAGAAAGGAAATATCTGCACCTATTTTCCAAATTCTAAAACTAATATTGCGAAACCTATTGAGTTTAATCCTTTTCATCGTAATTCTTTAAAAATGTTCACAATTTTAGTTTTAGAATTTGGAAAGTACTTGGCAGAGTAGATATTTCGTTTCTTAAGCAATGCAAGTTTCATAAAGTTTTTCCAAATTTTATAAATTCCGGTTTTAGGTATAACGTATGTCAGGAAAGTTTTGAGGCAAAAACTACACACCTGTATTTATTTGAGAAGCAAGCTTCAATGAAACATTTCTATATACTCAACAAAAAACATCTGTCTGTAACAAGAATACAAAATATTGCAGCTAGTGGTCCATTATCTTCAATTTCATGTCATTTTCTTCTAACGTGTTTCATAAGTGTCTGGATGGTGACAATATGATTTCTAGTATCTTCTGATAGATCCTCCGTCTTAATTATTCTTCAATGGCGGTTTCCTATTCATTGTCGTAAACTTTTCAGTCCAAAATTCCTCTATAGATCTTGCTTGAGGATCGTTAGGAGGGCTATCTGCTTTGGGAACATAAGGGACATTATTCGCTTTTAACCATTCTCTACCAGTTGCGGCATAATGACATGATGCGAGATCAGGCCAGAACATTCTATCATCATTAGTGCGATGTATATTGATAAATTGTAACAATTTTGGAAGGCATTTTCGCGTGTAAAGTTCGGTAGTAATTGCTTCGCCCCTTACGCGTCCCACGTATATGCTGTTATAACAGGTACTACTTGTGTGTATATTATTAAATAATGTCCATAGTAACTCAGTGAATAGCATTTATTCGGTAGGTACACAAGTACACAATCTGGAAATGCACACAACCAACGACCTAATGTGACTGGAGCACCACCCAAGTGACAGGTGCTGGGTCTGGGGCGCATGCGTCCCAGAACCGACACTACAGACAACACAAAGGCATTAACTAACTTAACATCACATCCTTCCTCTTAAGTCTAATCAATTACATAATCCCTAAAACGCAAAGGTGCACTTACAACTCTCCCAGTTCTAGTTCTTATGATGTTTTGATGGCTATCAGAAACAGGAGCTGGCGATACTGTGACATACGCTCGGTTAGTATCATTGCTCTCATTATTAGAACAAAAGGGGGTTGAGGACTTAATGTTTCTGAGGCTATTATCATTCTGCACAATTTCATTATCAACGGAGTTACCCACAGTTACGGGACTATTTAAAGATTTCCTCAAAAACTTACTATTACGACGAAGCACCCTACTCTGCTCGTTCCTAACATCGTAAGACCTAGAGCTACCACTGTCACGCACTACTACCCCTGACTGCCAAGTTTTTGAGATTGGATTTTGCAAAATGACATTATCACCTGCCATGAAGTCCGTTCGATTTTTTGCAGATTTGTCATAATTTCGTTTACTTTCATTACGTATATTGATCAAATCATTACGTGCATCTTTGTATATTAGTTTTGGTTGCAAACGAGTAGCTGTAATCGGCAATTTTGACCGCAACAACCTACCCATTAGAATTTCGGATGGCGAATAATTTGTGCCTGCGACAGGCGTTACACGATATTCTAACAAAGCATTGTAAATATCAATAAAATTTTCAGATTTTTTAATTATTCTTTTTGCAATTCCCACACCCTTTTCAGCAAGACCGTTACTTTGATGATGATGAGGGCTGGAATAAATCATCTCAAAATTTGAGTCTACTGCAAAATTTCTAAATCTATAGCTGTTGAAAGGATTGTTGTCACACACTATGTACTTCGGTATCCCATGAGTCGCAAATAACATTTTCAATTTACTAATAATCTCATCAGCAGATTTGTTTTTAATTGGAACTATTTCCAACCATTTGGACAGGTAATCAACAAGAATGAGATAACAATTTTGAGCATACTCACCAATATCTACAGCAACCTTAAGGAATGGTAATTTCGGTATCTCATGACTGATTAGTGGTTCTTTACAATTAGAATACTGATACTTTTCACACGTTTTACACTCTTTGATAAATTTTTCTAACATTTCCGACATTTTTGGCCAATACAAAATAGATTTCGCCCGCTTTCTACTCTTAGAAATTCCCAAGTGAGCATCGCCATGAATTTGCTGCATCATATCATTACACAAAGTCGATGGAATCACTACCCTATCATTCATGAACAAAATATGATCCTTCACATGAAGTTGTGCATTTAAATTGTAAAAATGTTTTAGATTAGCGTCTAGAAGATTTTTGTTACACCACCCACAATTCACATTTTCTATTACCTTTGACAACACAGGATCATTTCTTGTTGCATTCTGAATTACAATTAACTTTTCTTTTGAAATAGGTAAGTAATCTTCCAACTGTACTGAATGAACCACATCTAACATGTCAGAATCATCAAGAATATCTTCTCTAGGAAAATTCCTAGACAAAAAATCTGATACAAACATGTATCTACCCGGCAGGAATTGTACATCTAATTTATACTTTAAAAGTTTCAACAACAAACGTTGAATGCGGTTAGTACATTTATGTAAATCCTTTTTAACAATACTTATAAGCGGCTTGTGATCAGTTTGTACACTAACAACATGTCCATAAATAAATTGGTGAAATTTCTGAGCAGCAAAACAAATACCTAGCAATTCTTTTTCCACCATACTGTACCTTTTCTCTGACTCCGTCAAACTTCTGGAAATATGTAGTTAATATTTTCACTTTTCACTATTTGGTAGAAATCCATGATTAATTAAAAAATTACTTTGCGTACTACCAATAAGTAAACAAAATTATTTTATTTAACCGGTTTCAAGATCTACAAACGATCCCATCGTCAGAAATGTTTATGAAAAATAATAATAATAATAATAATTTGTTTACAATTTTTCTTAAACATTTCTGACGATGGGATCGTTTGTAGATCTTGAAACCGGTTAAATAAAATAATTTTGTTTACTTATTGGTAGTACGCAAAGTAATTTTTTAATTAATAATTCTGGAAATAAATGAAACAGGTTGTCCTTGTTGCAGAAGACAAGCACCCAAACCGTCTTTACTCGCGTCGCATTGAATTACAATTTTTTCATTTGGATCAAAGAATTTAAGTGTGGGTGAAGTCCCAACCAGCAATTTTAATCTATCAAAGGCATTTTGATGCTCAGAGTTCCACTTCCAGGTAACATTATTTTTTAACAAATCTCTAAGCGGAGCTGCTATTTTTGACATATTTGGTATAAATTTATGCAAAAAAGTTACAAGCCCTAAAAATTTTTGTAACGATTTCTTGTCCTTCGGTTCACATATTTCTCTAATTGCTCTTCCTCTTTTCTGATCCGGCTGTAAACCAAACTTGGAGAACACTAGTCCCAAATAATTCACTTTATCAACTTTATATTGTAATTTTTCAGAATTGAACTTCACATTACACTCAACTGCTTTGTCCATCACTTTTTTCAAAATTTTATCATGATCTTCTTCAGACTTTGCTGCAATGATTAAGTTATCAAAATACACCTGAACTCCCTCAATGTCACCAAAGATTTTGACGTTCTCCCTTTGAAACACTTCCGGGCTTGAACACAATCCAAACGGTAATCTGTTGAATTTATATCTCCCAAATGGTGTATTGAAAGTACACAGGTACGTAGAATTTTCCTCCAACGGAATCTGACAAAATCCATCTTTCATGTCCAGAACGCTGAACACCTTTCGCCCGGCCAAGTTTGCTGTTAACTCTTCAACTGTTGGAATTTGGAATAATTCCCTTTTCACATATTTGCTTAAGTCTAAAGGACTTAAGCAGATCCTCAGTGATCCATCTTTCTTTTCCACGATGACAAGGTCATTAACCCAGTCCGTTGGCCTGGTCACTCGCGAAATTATACCGACCTGCTCCATTTTTTCTAGCGTCCTTTTAAGTTTTGGTTTTATTACTTCAGGAATTCTTCTTATTGGTTTAACTACTGGCACTGCATTTTCGCCAAGTCTAATTTTGTATTCAAAAGGTAATTTTCCAAGCCCAGTAAAAATATTTTTGTACTTTTCTACGAATGCATTCTTTGCTTCTGCATTTTCTATTTCATCACTCTCCTCCCTCAGTCCCTCAATTCTGCTCACTAAATTCAGAGCAACACAAGTACTTAAACTCAGTATAGGATTTGAAACAGTATCCACAACAACAAATTTTAATTTAACTTCCTCTCTATCTGCTGGCGTACACAATAACTCTACAGTTCCTTTGGTATTTAAGCAAAATCCCCCATATGCAACAATTTTTGATTTAACTGGTTCCAAATGAATTTCATTTTCAAAAATATCCTTAAAAACTCTTAATGGCAAGACATTTACATCGGCCCCCGTATCAAGCTTAAAATTAACTCTTACATTATTTATAGTAAATTCGTGCATCCACGGTTTCTTCGAACTTACAGTGTGCAGGGAATTTATTTGAAAACTCTCGTTTTCCACTTCCTCATCGGAGTATTTTGCTGAGTTACTTTCATTTAGCTCTCTTACGTTTTTGACAGGTATCTTCTGTTCATTCCATCGTTGCCCCCTCTGTCGTCTCATACGGCAACACCTTGAAAAATGGCCACGCCTACCGCAGTAAAAACATTCCTTTCCAAAAGCGGGACACTTGTTTATACCATGACGTGTATTACAACTATTACAATCAAATTCTTTACCTGTGACAACAGTTTTTCCCAGTTTGCTTCCCACATCTTCTACTGTCATATTTTGTGTTGCGTTTTGTTGGAGAGATTTTGCCTCATTAATACTAGCTTCATATGCCCTTCCAATATTAATTGTGATATCCAATTGTAAATTAGGTTCACGCAATAACCTTTCTTGAAGAGCAGCATTATTGATGCCAATAATAATTACATCACGAACGAGCGAATTTATTTGATCGCCAAACTCACAAATTTGTGCCAATCTCTTCAGGTCTGTCTGAAAATGATCAAATGACTCACCTTCTTGTTGTGAACGCTTGAAAAATTTGTACCGGTTAAAAACAGTTGACTTCCTGGGGGTACAATAAGATTCGAACGCTCGCATCACCGCCTCAAAATCTTTTTTCTGTTCTGCAGTTAGACCAAACGTATTAAACAACTGAATACCCTCATCTCCTACAGAGTTCAGCAGCATGGCAGTTTTAACTTCATTTGACTTACGACCATATTCATTTGCTTCAAGAAAAATGTTAAATTTCTGTTTAAACAATTTCCAGCCTTCAGCTACGTCACCATCTAGCTGTAACCCTTTTGGCGGCTTGAACTCCATTTTGCTTTTTTCTTAATCCAACTCACACAACACAATCAACTGCACTTTCTCTTATTTTATCTTTTACACCTGACACCAGAACTATCAGTTTAACTTCCCATGCGTCAAAAATTTTAACTAGAATTGTGCAAAGAAGGATGGAGAAAAAGGCGGAAGAAATATTAGGAGAAGATCAGTTCGGATTTAGACGAAATAGAGGAACGCGCGAGGCCATTCTAGCTTTACGAGTAATTATAGAAAAAACGATAGAAAAGAGAAAGAGCGTCTATATAGGATTTGTAGATTTAGAAAAAGCCTTCGACAACGTAAAATGGGGGAAGATGTTCGAAGTGCTGAGAAAGGTAGGGATGAAATACAGGGACAGAAGAATAATACATAATCTCTACAAAGAGCAAAAGGCAGTTATAGAATGTGAGCAGGAACAAAGGGAAGTAGATATCCGGAAGGGAGTGAGACAGGGATGTGTATTGTCACCTCTAGTTTTCAACTTATATATCGAAGATGCGATTAATATTGTTAAGGAAAGAACAGCCTCAGGGATCAATGTACAGGGCCAAACTATTAACATGCTCAGATTTGCGGATGATATAGCAGTGTTAGCATCTAGCAAAGAAGAATTAGGAGCGGCTCTGAATGAAATGGAAGCAGTTTTGACACAGGGCTTCGGCATGAAAATCAATAAAAAGAAAACTAAAATTTTGGTATGTAGGGGATGTGAAAATAGAACTAAAATGGAAATACAAATTGGAAATGAGAAGATAGAGGAGGTCGCGGATTTCTGCTACTTAGGAAGTAAAATAACTCAAGACGGTAGGAGCACTAAAGATATAAAACAAAGAATGGCGCAGGGCCGAGTTGCGTTTAACAAAAAGAAACAACTGTTATGCTCGAGAACGGTTAATATAGAGACTAGGAAGAGACTCTTAACGTCGTATGTATGGAGTACGGCATTATACGGGTGCGAAACTTGGACAATAGGAGAAGCGGATAGAAAAAGAGTAGAAGCGTTTGAAATGTGGTGCTACAGACGCATGATGAAGATACCGTGGATAGATAAGGTTAGCAATAGGGAAGTATTAGAAAGAGTTGGGGAAAAGCGAAAGGTATGGAAAACAATAAAGAGTAGGAGAGATAGGATGGTAGGACACCTTCTAAGACACGAAGGAATAGTTCGTGACATACTAGAGTCAGAGATAGGAATAAAAAGAGGTAGGGGTAGGCCTAGATTAGACTACTGCTCTCAAATAGTTAGGGATGTAGGATGTTCTACTTTTAGGGAAATGCGTAGGTTAGCTCAGGATAGAAAAGAATGGAGGTACGCGTCCAACCAGTCTTCGGACTGAGAACCTTATGATGATGACCTGACACCATGTTATAACAGGTACTACTTGTGTGTATATTATTAAATAATGTCCATAGTAACTCAGTGAATAGCATTTATTCGGTAGGTACACAAGTACACAATCTGGAAATGCACACAACCAACGACCTAATGTGACTGGAGCACCACCCAAGTGACAGGTGCTGGGTCTGGGGCGCATGCGTCCCAGAACCGACACTACAGACAACACAAAGGCATTAACTAACTTAACATCACATATGCATAGTTGCGACCAAAGACATTATATTTTTTATATAGGTACTAAGATACACTTTTATATCTCTGGAAACATGCGTGCGACAAGAAAATATTTTCCGTCTTAGTTTGAAGAACGCAAAAATAAATTTTGCATCTATTTTTAGACAAAATGTCAAATCTGACATTCACTGGGTAACCTTGATTTCACAAGTTTTCGAGTTTTCAGTGTTAGTTGTCAAATTAGACAGGAGAAAATTAAATCTTTTAGGAGAGTGAGCATCGAGTAGGCAAGTTAAAATATTCTTTAGAATATTTTAAAATATGTACGTGTAGTTCTTTGGTCAAGTAACTGTTAAAGTAAATTATTATTAAGTAACAGAAACTAATAGGCAAAACTTTAATAGCGACAGTTGATAAGTTTACTCGCGTACGCATGTTCGCAAAATAAAAATGCAAATGACAAGATGATTTGACGTTTAAATTTCATGCAATTTAATTAGCGCGTTACGCCAAAAAATCATTTTGAATTTCTGTCAAAAGAGAGATGACGTTAACACGACAAAATTAGGTAGAAAAGGAGGGAAAGAAAAAGTCACGTTTTTTATGTAAGAAATAAAGTACATATGCCGAATACACGGGATCTTAGTGTCTATTAGTATACAGTGTGTTTGATTTCATGTGTCACGCCTGATATCTCAGCTATTGTAAGAATTTCAAACAAATGTTATATATGAAAGTTGTTAGACATTTTATTTTCAATAATTTATCAAAATCTGAAAAACAATTGATCATCAAATAATTCAGATACAGCAAATACATTCAAAATTTTAAATGTAACGTACCCAGTAATATTTCATGTTCTAAATCGGTATGAAATTCCCTTTACAGCAATATATCACATGTCATATTTATCTAATCGATTAAAGACATAAATCGATAATAAGAACCTACCAACAACTGCACGCTTACGCGTCTTAGAGCTTCATTCGAAAGAGTAGGCGGTGAAAATAATGAAATTCGGATGTCTGTTTCTACATGATACACTGTTACTTAAGACTAGCTTGACAACATGAGACTATTCAACACAAACACAACATAGCAACAACACCAAGAAAGTAACAATAGATTATTTGTAGGCAAGTTAAGTTTAAAATTTAACTTAATAAAATTTAAAGTTTTTGTTCAAAGTGACCTCCGTTGTTATGGAAATTAAGAATACGCAGGAATTTACTCAATTAATTTGACAGTTCACGCGATAGCAGTTCTTGTCAAAGTCTACTCTTTCGATCAAAACTCTAAGGTCCGGTTTAAGTCTGACACTGGCTTCGTTGCTATGATACCGGCTTTCTGATTGGTTGTAGCATAGCAACGAAGCCGATGTCAGACTTAATCCGGTGTTGGATTCTTTGAAAAACCGGGCCTAAGTCATGTAGACGTGGAGTTCTTACTTAATTATCGATTTGTGCCTTTAAGTGATTAGATAACTATGACGTGTGATATATCGTTGCAAAGGAAATTTCATAAAGTTTTAGAATACATAATACCACTGGGTACGTTCCATTTAAAATTTTGAACGTATTTGCTATATCTGAATTATTTGATGCTCAATTATTGTTTTTCTGATTTTCATAAGTTATTGAAAAGAAAGTATCTCGCAACTTTCATATATAACATTTATTTGAAATTATTTCAACAGCCGAGATATCTGCCGTGACACATAAAATCAAACACACTGTATAATGTCTTTGGTTGCGACACACTAGCTGAAGAAATTGCTCACCACGCGGGAAATTCAGAAAATTTAACTTTTCTCTTATATTTTACATAGTAGAGATCACAGCTCCGTCAAAGTCGTCTAATGATTTTCGTTTGCACTTTGTGGTTAAAAGTTGAAACCAATTTTAAATGATTTCCCATCATTAAATATATCGAAACCCAGAAGGCGTAAAAAATCGTCCTGTACGGGGTGGCTGTAGGGGGTAAAATGTAAAAAAACACACAAAAATTTTTTTCTTACAATCTGAATCTTCACAATGTGTAGTTTGCACTTACCACAGCTCAGGTGTGTAAGACCTAGAAAACTATATATTTTAGCATATTTTGTACGACCGAAAAGCATGGCATTAAATGGACAACCCCAGCCTTTGTCGGGTCCTATTGAAATAGACCTTAATGTTTAGACAGATTAGCGCTCTACACCGTCATATCTGTTTTATTCGCACTCTGATCGAAAATTACGCATTAATAGCGTTTTAGGGTGAAATCTCAGCATTCTAACGCACTGATTATTTTTCATTTTACTTTATTCTATAAATTTATATCAATTTTTTCGTGAGCGCGCGCATAGGGTCGAACGAGGTCGACTATCGCGTGCGTTCACGCTTAGGCGAGGTTCATTACGGTCGAAAGTCGCCTATTGCTCTCTCGTGGCCGTGCTCCTATGTATAGGATTTTATTGAAACTAATATTACACAAACTCCAACTTTATTAATAGTACCTACTTAACTAAATAATAATAATAATAAGTTTATTTTTGCATTAATATACGTATAAGTAAAGAATATAAAAGATACATATTAATATCATAATTATTAATATCATAATGCAAAAAAGGAGCTGAAAACAATAATTAAAATTGATACAGTTCAGCCCCTAATCTACTACTAATCTACTACCGCATCTACCACAATATTGATACAAAGAACAAGAGGAAAAAAAGCGAACAATCACCAACAAAACATACTCAACAAAATACCACAATTAATTATGTACAAATCAGACTCTGCATCACTTCTTTCTTCTTTGTGGAGACACATACGAAGCCACAGCTACTTAAAATACTTAAAATCAGTTTGTCGATTGTGGGGACGATACCACGAGACTGGCAATGTGGCCGAAAGACACGAAGGCCGTAGAAGAGAAACAACACCTGCCCAAGAAAGATTTATTATTTTTCAAGCCAGGCATAATGCATATATTTCGACACGAGAACTTTCTGCGGATCTCCAAAATGTACATGCCGTAGCGGTTTCTGACCAAACCATCAGTATCCATGAAGCTGGTATTCATTCTCGTTGACCAATTAGAGTACCTGCACTTCGCCACGGCAATCGCGATGCTCGTATTGAATGGGCTGAAGAGCATACTCAATGGGGTGAAGCAAAATGGTCCAATGTTCTGTTTACCGACGAATCTCGGTTCGGATTTCAACCTGATAGCAAAAGAACGAGAGTGTGGCGAAGAAGCGGAGCCTTGGAGATGACTAGGCACTTCCAGGAAGTTCACAATTACCGAG
This sequence comes from Xestobium rufovillosum, assembly GCA_963966045.1. Classification (NCBI taxonomy): domain Eukaryota; kingdom Metazoa; phylum Arthropoda; class Insecta; order Coleoptera; family Ptinidae; genus Xestobium; species Xestobium rufovillosum. The sequence continues at coordinate 6,526,167 of OZ014503.1, read as the reverse complement.
GAGGGTCTGTAATTGTAGGGGCTGGAATCGATTTGCACCATAGAATGGACCGCGTACCTTGTTTGTCTAGATGGAGCCATGAACCAGCGGCGTTGTATTGAACAAGTTCTTGTACTTGTTGTGCACCCATATCCATATGCTGCTGGCCCAGATTTGGTTTATATGCAGGACAATGCTCGTCCTCACATTGCACATCAGGTACAAAATTGGTTTGAAGAATAGAACATTGCCCTTTTACCATGGCCTCCTCAGTCTCCTGACCTCAGCCCCATTGAGCATGTGCAGGACATGGTGCAGAGACAACTTCTTCCATTTATGGCAAAGATTCAAGGCCGTTTTGAATTTGAAAATGCACTGAGAGAGCAGTGGGCCCTCTTGCCAATTAAATGTTTATTTTCATTATCAAACAAATAATGCAAAATATTACAAGTTTATTTTTAGCTAATTTTGTACTAGACAAGCTAGTCAAATACGAGTAAATAGTGTAACCTACTCCCTTTGACTTGTATGATCAAAATCATACCATGAAAATTATTTGCGTCCCTTAGACAATTTTGAGCAGTGTGTCGTCTGCATCGTGTGTTCCGTAGAGTTGATGTAATTATTAACTAGCTGTGGCTTCGTATGTGTCTCCACAAAGAAGAAAGAGGTGATGCAGAGTCTGACTTGCACGAAATTAATTGTGGTATTTTGTTGAGTATGTTTTGTTGGCGATTGTTGGCTTTTTTCCTCTTGTTATTTGTATCAATATTGTTGTATATGCGGTAGTAGATTAGTAGTAGATTAGGGGCTGAACTCTATCAATTTTAATTGTTTTCAGCTCCTTTTTTGCATTATGATATTAATATGAATCTTTTATATTTTTTACTTATACGTATGTTAATGCAAAAATAAACTTATTATTATTATTATTATTTAGTTAAGTAGGTACCTATTAATAAAGTTGGAGTTTGTGTAATATTAGTTTCAATAAAATCCCATACATACGAGCACGGCCACGAGAGAGCAATAGGCTACTTTCGACCGTAATGAACCTCGCCTAAGCGTGAACGCACGCGATAGTCGACCTTGTCCGACCCTATGCGCGCGCTCACGAAAAAATTAATATAAATTTATAGAACAAAGTAAAATGAAAAATAATCAGTGCGTTAGAATGCTGAGATTTCACCCTAAAACGTTATTAATGCGTAATTTTCGATCAGAGTGCGAATAAAACAGATATGACGGTGTAGAGCGCTAATCTGTCTAAACATTAAGGTCTATTTCAATAGGACCCGGCAAAGGTTAGGGTTGCCCATTTAATGCCATGCTTTTCAGTCGTACAAAATATGCTAAAATATATAGTTTTCTCGGTCTTACACACCTGAGCTGTGGTAAGTGCAAACTACACATTGTGAAGATTCAGATTGTAAGAAAAAAATTTTGGGGTGTTTTTTACATTTTACCCCCTACAGCCACCCCGTACAGGACGATTTTTGACGCCTTCTGGGTTTCGATATATTTAATGATGAGAAATCATTTAAAATTGGTTTCACCTTTTAACCTCAAAGTGCAAACGAAAATCACAATTTGAGGCTTCGTGACCTCTATTAACATTGTCAGCAGCAGTACTAAAATTATCCGAATAAAAACCGTCATTTCCTTTAAGTTCTATATTTGACAATGTAAAATTTTCATGGTCCATGATGATCACCCTATTAATTAGTGGTACTGGACCGTTCGAACAACTACTCCTCGGGCAAATACCCCGCCACACATTGAATTATAGAACTAAATCCAGATTTTTTGTACTACGAGACGTTTCAGACTGCTACCTCACCTAAGGTGGCTTTGAAACATTCCTAATTTGTCTCCATGTACGTACGTGCAGAAGGACGAAAACAGTTGGTCTGCGGTTTTCCATACACATTCAAAACATGCAATATTTGAACAATCACCCTATTGATTGAAAAGTGGCAAAGTCGTAGTATTCGACAGCATCTTGAAATTCTTTGCAACTGTGCAGCCGAATATTTTGGACACTTTCTTCTCTTTCTGAACTGCAATCCATTTCTTCTTAAGAGCCCTACACAAGTTTACTAAGAATCGGGGTTTTCAGGGGTACGGTGAAGCAATTACAGCTTGAAAAATACTTCATGCAGTAGAGCGCAATGATGAGTAACAATGTCTGCGGACCTTCAGCGAACGGCAAAAATTATTTGGAAAAGCAGGGGCCTAGTCGGCCAAACTAATACTGAGAATGAACTTGTCGCGCGCACTCTCTATTTCGGAATTTGCGCTCAATCGTATTTTCATGTATTACCTAAATTTGGTGCAGGCAAGGTTAAATGCGCAAAGCTAGATTGCATTTAGCATTGCAATTATTGTAAGCACGAAATTATAGAACAAAAAACAACGATTAAGAAACAAAACTTGACTAAATGAAACAAAAAATTAAAACTTCAAATTGGCAGTTCGTATTTATGACTTAAGCTGAGCGACTTTGATCAGTAGTCGAAAGACAGGCGAGAGCACGAGCTACGACGAAAACTCCGAATGCAACGGTACCGATGTTTACTAATAAATTTTTTGTTTCTCGGTGGAAATTGAACATTTTATGTCTTTTTACAAGCCAGTAGTTCAGTATGCTACTGCCGTTAACCAAATTCTGAGTTTTTCTTTTTAGGAAAGTTTTATTAGGTTCTATAAAAGCAGTTTTGAGCTACTTGTAACTTGCGACTTCGTTTATTGTTTTCATATTTTAGTAGATTTGTATTTTAAGAACTGTTTTCAAACAAAAGCAATTTACACTGACCGGCTAAAAAACCCGGGCACCCTGAAATGTTTCATATAAATCCATATATCTGCATAGTTTGTATATAAATCGGGAACTGATTTGGTTTTTCTTTATTGTTAATGCTTTGAAATGCTTGTTCCACTCCTACCTACGTCTAATTTTAATTTTAGCAGCCGAAATTCTCTTTTCAGTAACATTAACATGTTTGCGGAAATCAGACGGCAGTGGACTATGCATCATTTCTTACCATTTTCTGTGAATGCTAAACGACAAGTAGGCTTATCAGCATTTGTTTTGGCATTGAGTTTGACAGTATAAATGCAAGTTTACAAGCGATCACAATGCCGTTAACTGTTGCGGACATTTTTCAAATTGTTACTTTGATTGAGGATGGTCGTAGTTAAGGGCATGTATCTCGTACACTGGGAATAGCCCGTACTACTGTTCAGGATGCGTGGAATCGGTATCTGGAGACTGGCGGATTTGAGAGGCGAGCAGGATCTGGAAGACAAAGGGTGACAACCTGACAACTGCCGTTGATGATCGTTTTCTTGTGTTCAACACACTGAAAAAGCGCAGATCAACGGCAGTTTGACTTCAACATCGTCTTCTAACAGTGCGAGGGGTTCAAACTAGTGAGAAGACGGTTAGGAGGAGACTTGTGGCTTAATTTCGCGAAGGCCTGTCACAGAACCACAATTGCTTCCTAACCATCGAAGAGCACGTCTGCAGTTTGCGCAATTACATGCAGATTGGAATCCTCAGCAATGGAGTGAAATTCTTTTTACTCGTGAGTCACGTTTTTGTCTGCGATCACCCGATGGTCGAGAAAGGGTATGGAGAAGACAAGGTGAACGATATTTCGACTGCACCATCACTGTACGGTTATCTTTTAACAGTGGTTTTGTTATGGTGTGGGCAGGCATTTCCACGGTAGCACATACTGACCTCTAATTTGTGGAAAATGGTGCTTTGAACGCCCACAGATATGTGGAAGATGTTCTTCAAGAAGCTGTCGTCCCATTTTCGCATTTTATTGGAGATGGCTTTGTTTTAATGCATGAAAACGTCAGATCACAGACTGCACGAGTAGTAACTGAATATCTGGATGAGGTTGGCATTAGTAGATTTGATTGGCCAGCATGCAGTCCGGATCTTAATCCTATAGAGCACCTCTGGGATCAGCTTCAGATGCATATTAGTCGTCGTCCAGCCATACCAGAGACTTTTCTAGAGTTACGCTTGGCCCTTAAAGAAGAATTTGAAGGAATTCCTCAAATGTGCTTAGCAGATTTGATAAACTCAATACCACAACGGTTAAATGATCTAATTCAGGATCGAGGAGAACACACACGTTACTGATAGTAAGCAGGAGTTCTTTTAAAAAACCTGCCACAATTTTTTACACATAAGAAAAAACCGTATATTTGTTGTGATCCCGTTATTTTCTTTAATTAAATTACCTAATTCTGTGTTAATTAGTCTTTTTTCTCTTAATCGTTGCATCCCGTATCACCAATAAACGGTTTTTAAATCCAATTAATACTACTGTTAAGTTGAATTAATGAAAATTTTACTGCTTTTTTCACACATTTCCGTGTGGCCGGTTTTTTTGCCGGTCAGTGTAATATTATTTATAGTTTTTTAAATATATACAAACTGGGGAATGTCTACCGTGCTCCCAAAATTCCTGTGTGTCGGGCTCTTAACTCTCTGCTGTCAAACGCGAGATGCGAAATTGTCTAGACAATTTTCGTGTGGAAGCACCAATCTTCTCTTTCGCGTTCTGTAGCAGTCGATGGACGTTGGCATCATACAATGTGCGTGAGCGGCCGCTTTTGGGCAAATTTAGGCAACGTATACCTTTTTCACAATCCCTAGTCGTTCGATAAATAGTTACACGAAATATACTGTCACTTTGAAATGTATTAACAATGACCGTTTTTGGCATACGCCCAACTAAATAATAAATTAATACCTACTCTGTTGTTAAATTATTTTGACATCAGTTTGATCGAAATGCTTACTAACACAAAAAATGGTAACTAGACTGAATCGCCCTTTCCTTCTAGAAATGAGAAGAATGAATTGTCTCAAAACTTTTGCGACATACGTTAATAACATTCGTAGTAGGTTTCAGAATGCCAAAAAATAGTTGGATTTGAAAATTAACTGTCTTTACCAAAAACGCAGCTATTTGAATGTAGCCAAGTATCGATTGCATTTAGAACTCGTTTGCGGTTTGAGTCCAATTGAGTTTGGGGAATGGATGGTTTTACAGAGTAGAATGTGGGAGATAAATTTACATAAAATTAAAAAGGTTAATAAGATTCACGCTACAAGATTGCATTCTTTGCTTTTCCCTACGTCTGCGCTTTCGGTGTAGAATGGGTTAGGATGGCAACTTAGTTGCCGAAATACGTATTTACTGTTTCCAATTTTGTGTGGTTAGGGGTATAATTGATTTTTGAATTAATTATTTAACCACTGTCTCTATCATCTTAAACCTTGTCTAACCTTTATCTTGAAAATCACTGAACGGATTTCAACGAATCCGTAGGCAAAATGAGAGGCTGGAGGTTACATTTTTAAATAAAATTCTACTAAAACTGTATTGTCATAGATCTTTGTCAGACATTAGACGTGTTTTGCTTGATTTTTCATATTCTGAACGATCGTAAATCGCAGAACTAAAATTATTTTTGATCGGAGTAATTGTGTTCCAATTTAAAAGAGACTCGTGCTGTAATACCTGTTGCGTGAGCTTCCACATAGGACACATCTGAAGGATTTATTCCGCACTCCCCGTATAACTCGTTGCAAAGCTTAGTTTGATCCTCATGTGACGGATGAGTTATGCCATCTTCTTTGTATCCATCTTGATTAACTTTGCAGTGAACTATCTGGAAAAATTGGACAAGTAAATATAATTTTGTGTAATTGTTTTGGTAATACCAACTTCGGAATATATCCTTCTTGCGTTATTTGCCTTCTGTATTACTATTGCTACTGCTGATTCTGATCTCACGTAACCATTACCATCTTCGTCCATTGCTCGTAAAATTCCGTCTGGACTTAGTATGCCTAGCCTAAAAATGCATAAGATTCTATTATTATTTCTTCTCGATGAACAGTGTTTTTCAATGCAATAGCGGGTTATAATGGCATTCCAATGTAACAGTTGTGTTCAATATGTTTTTCATTCTGTATTTTGTGTGTAATCGTTTGAAACCGCAATGTTTAAGTTGGTAATGTACTCGTCTAGTTGACGATGATTGAATCGGTCGCTTCTGTGTGTAAAGTAAATATAAGATTTGAATAAACGCGTTTGGAAAAGAACTGCTCTCTATTTGAACCCCTCAATTTTCTGTGATACAGCACTAAAAAGTGACATTTTAACTGAATTTGTAGAAGGACCAATGCATTGACTAAAGACAGTATATCTTGTTTTTCCCTGCTTCGAATTTAATATCTGCTGCTTCTAAGACTGCCTTTCCCCTGACTTCCTTATACTTCATTTTGAGTTCGTTCATAATATTAGCCCATACGTTTTTTGTCGTCCTCACTAAGTCATCCGCAAATACAGTGCATTGGTGTCTTGAATGGTAGGTAAATAGTTTCATTTCCCAATATTTCGTTTTCTTCCATTGCCATTTCCAGCACACAATTAAATAGATTTCTAGACAGTAGGTCACCTTGTCTTAGCCCGCTCCTGACTTCGATTGGCACTTACAGTTCTCCGATAACTGTCAGTCTGCTTCGGAAACCATCTAGATTCATTTTGGTAAGTCTCATTATCTTCCCTGTGAGCCACAGTTTTGTCACTGCTTCAAATAACTCATTCCGGATTACCGTGAACGTCATGATAAAGTTTTCAGCCCGAAGACTGCTTGAACGCGTACCTCCATCCTTTCGTATCCTGAGCTAACCTACGCATTTCCGCAAATGAGAGCAGTAGTCTAATCTGGGCCTACCCCTACCTCTTTTTATTCCTATCTCTGACTCTAGAATGTCGCGAACTAAGCCTTCGTGCTTCAGAAGGTGCCCTACCATCCTATCTCTAATGTTCCTTACTGTCTTTCATAAATTTCGCTTTTCTCCAACTCTTTCTAATATCTCTCTGTTACTAACCTAATCTATCCACGGTATCTTCATCATGCGTCTCTAGCACCACATTTCAAAAATGCTTCTAATTTTTTCCTATCCGCTTCTCCTATCGTTCAAGTTTCGCACCCATACAATGCCGTACTCCATACATACGTTTTTAAGAGCCTCTTCCGCGTTTCTACATTTATCATTCCCAAGCATAATAGTTGTTTCTTTTTATCAAATGCAATTCGGCCCTGCGCTGTTCTTTGTTTTATATCTCTAGAGCTCCTACTATTTATCTTCCAAAATAGCAGAAATCTGAGACTTCCTCTATCTTCTCGTTTTCAATTTGTATTCTCGTTTTAGTCCTATTTTCACGCCCCCTGCACACCAAAATTTTGGTTTTCTTTTTATTGATCTTCATACCAGAGCCCTCCGTCAAAACCGCTTCCATTTCGTTCAGAGCACTTCTTAATTCTTCTCTGATGGATGCTAATGCACTATGTCATCCTCGAATCTGAGTACATTAATAATTTTGAACTGTATATTAATTCCAGCAGCTTTAACAATATTATTCGCATCTTCGATATATAAATTGAAAACTAGAGGCGATAACGCACATCTTTGCCTTACTCCAGGGGTGTCAAACTCATTGAAGGTGGAGTGCCAATTTAAAATTTTTGCTTGCAGGTGTGGGCCGCCGTCAGATAATAATAATAATAACATTAATGGTAACAATAATAATAATAGTAATAATACAAATAACGTTGAATAAAATATAACAATTATTATTATCATATACAGAAGAAAGAAATTATGGGACGTCCGGACACCGGATAAAGAAGCAATTTCTGGACCTTTTTGCATGAGGTGGCAAATATGTTAAACCTGCATTCAGAATTCTTCCGATATTTTTATATTTTTGCCCTTTAGTTTTTAGTTTAAAATTTTTGTTATAATTATTTTATTTTCAGAGTACCATGAAATGAAATACGTATAACCATAGCAGTTTTTCGACTTGATTTTTCATAATTTGCAATATTTAATTGAAATGATTCAATGCCAAGTAGGCACCGATCCATTTTGTCAGTGTTTTCCCTAAAATAATGGAAATAAAAATTTCAGTGACGCAGGCCGAAAAATATTAGACAATAGAATTGTGCCGCGGGCCGCGAGTTTGACACCCCTGCCTTACTCCCTTTCGGATATCTACTTCTCTATAGAGAAGCAGAAACATATATGTTTCTGCTCAAATCCTATAACTGCCCTTTGCTCTTTGTATAGATTATGAATTATTCTTCTGTCCCTATACTTCGTCCCTACATTTTTCAGCACTTGGAATATCTTCTTCCATTTTACATTGTCGAAGGCTTTTTCCAAACCTACAAATCCTATATAGGCGCTCTTTCTCTTTTCTATTGATTTTTTATATTATTATTCGTAATGCTAGAATGTCCTCGCGCGTTCCCCTATTTCTTTTAAATCCGAACTGATCTTCTCCTAATATCTCGTCTGCCCTGTTTTCCATCATCCTTCTTTGCACAATTCTAGTTAAAATTTTTGACACTTGGGAAGTTAAACTGATCGTTCTAAAATTTTCACGCTTATTCGCGCCTTTCCTTTTTGGCAAAGCTACTATGATATTCCGTTTGTAACCTTCTGAACTCTCACCTGTCAGGTATATGCGACTAACTAGTTTTAATAAACGATCTATTACTTCTTGACTTGCGCACTTTAAGATTTCTGCCTGCAAGCCATCTATACCTGGTGCTTTATTGTTTCTTCAACTTTTTATAGTTAGCTCAAACTCTTCTCTCATTATAGGACACCCTAGGTTGTCCCCCTCTACACTGCTTTCACTTTCCAATATATCTCGTACTTCCTGTCCCGCATATAAGTTTTCCAAATATTCTTTCTCCTGCCTTATTTTTATTGTTTTTGATATTAGATCCAATGTCTCTAAAATTTCTCCTATAATTACTTTATATACTTTATCAGTCTCTCCTACTTCCAACTCATCTTCCAGTTCTTTGCATTTATTATCGATCCATTACTCTTTCGCTTTCCTACATTTCCGAATAATTTCCCACTTGATCGCCTTATATCTTTGCTTCCCTCTTTCATCTAACCTATTTTTATATTTTCACCTTTCCTCTATTAGACTCACAATGTTTTGTTATCCAGGGTTTTCTACTTTCATTCTGTTTATAGCCCAAAATATGTCTAGCTGCGGAATCAAAACTATTTTTAATGCAATTCCTATTGCCTAATCCAAAGGGGCCAACTATTCTGCCTTCTCTCCCTGTAACTACGACTGCATTGAAATCTCCTACAATTATTAAATTTTCGTGCCCTCTCACAAAATCTAGCATATATTCAATATCACTAAAAACTACCTCTACCGTCTCATCACTATAGTTAGAAGTGGGTATACCTGTATATTATTACTGTTTTTACAGGTTTCAAATCTAACCTAACCACAACTACCCGATCACTTTGCCGTAAGGAATTTTCTACATACTATCCTACTTTTTTCCGCATAACAATTCCTACTCCAGAATTTCATCCTACAGATCCTGTGTGTATTACTCTGAAATCTCCGCTCCAGAAGTCTCCAGCTTCTGGCCATCGCATTTCACTAATACCTGCCACGTCTAATGCTAACCTATCCATCTCAATTTTCAAATTTTCTAACTTTCCTACTTGTTTCATGCTTCTAACATTCCACGCTCCAGCTCGTGATATGGTACATTTATCATTGCTGATGACTAAACCCGAAGCAGTCCCCGCCCGGAGATCCGAATGTGGAACTATTTTACCTCCAGAAGGTGACATCATCATAATTAAAGTACGCTGTACTAGGGATAAAATAATGTGGTGGATTCCCTTTGCCTTCCACATCGCAGTAGTGTGTATCACACTGACCCTCACGATCTCTACCACTCTGATTACTGAAAGAGCTGCAGCTGCCCTCTTTCAGGGATTTGATTTAGTATGTCTTCTTAAATAAAAACCCCTCCAATGAATGTGGTTTAATCAATGGTTCGACTGTTTAAATCACTGAAGCACGCAAGTCATCCCACCCGTTCCAGTATTACTAGAACTGCGTCAAGGTACAAGTCCGTTGGGATAGACCGTGAACGTCATTCCTCTATATTCTCGCAGTTGCTTGCATTTCCTTTTTTTGTACAGCGCTATGACATTTTTTTCTTATTTCCTTATTTTTATCAGTTCACCTCCCCACTTCAACATTTCTGACCGAATTACATTCTCACCTCCACTTTTGTTGTACTTGCGTCCTATAATTATTTCTTTTTCTTGTGCTGCAGGTTCTCCCAGTACCTATTTTGTTTCCGATTTCTGCTGTCTTCTTCTAGTTCGTCATTGTTATTTAACGATCATTCATAATGTTCTTCCCTTGAACTATCCCTATTAGTATGGAATCGACAAACAAAATCGAGGCAGTAAGAAATTTACGCCGAGCGCTAGAACTCACATTTTCTATTACTCTAAAAATTTTCGAAGCATACGTCATAAATTTGAACAATATAGCGCTACCTCTGCCATAACTTTTTCTCACTGTCTGGGTTCCAAATCTTTTTGCGTACATTGCGGTTTAGTATAATTTTTAATTTCACTGGGTTTAGTTTGAGTGATGGACATACTTAGTAAATCCACAAGTGAAGTAGGGATCGAGTACCATGATTGAGCCGGTGATTAAGGCATTATCGCACTTTCCCATTCGAATATTTCTGTAAGCGTCTTCTACAGCTGAGAGAGAACTACTGCATGCTGAATCCATATGGAAAGAAGTTCCTTCTAATTTGAGTACGTGGCTGATTGTTTGTGCTGCGAATGTTCTGCAGTGCCTAAAATGAAATACTCGTAGTAATATTATAGGTACTAGAACAATTTGATAATACACGGAAGAATGAAAAAAACACCGAGTTTTGGCAATACCCTATTGTGTCAAATCAAAATACCGTTTAGGAGGCGGGGTAAAACTTCAAAACAATAATATTTTTGAAAGAAAAAACTGCCGCAGACATAGGTAAGTGCAAAATTACGTTTTCATTCTCATTCTACGTCTGTATCAAATTTCTCTCATTAAAAATATTTTTTTAAAGAAATATGTACCTACATTCTTATTGCAAAAGGATTATCGCGTAGTGCTGCGGAAGATGGGTTATGATCACAGAAACTGGCACAAACGTAAACATTAGTTCTAGAACCCTCTAAGTCACGTGGATGAAGGCCAGCATCAAAAATTGCTTCAATTGCCCTTTCCAGAAACATTCGATAATCTGGGCACATTATTTCCGCATGTTGTGGGTGGACACCTGCAAATTCAAATTAAACATTTCGGACGATAGGAACGAACGAGATTTGAAACCGAAAAATCCTGTGTCCAGTACGTCGATGTCGTTCGTGATTCCAATGCGGGGTGGCAAGTTTGGATCCCCTAATTCCCACCTTTCCTTTGAATTTGAAAACATATCCGTCTTGTTAAATAAGTTTTCCGTGAATTCAAACATATTTTCGGATTTTGGAAATTTTCCTGACAGTCCTGCAAAAGAATGTAGGATAGATTAAGGCTGGGCGATGGCGATTTGAATTTTCGACAATCGAGTATATCGATTAATTGATTAATTGATCGATTAAATGTTGTAATCGGGTATATGATTAATGTAATATTCAAGGAAATTGATGAAAACGGTTACTCTATTAATCGGTTTTTATATCAATGATAATTCATTATGATCCATGATTTTCAACGAGACTAAGTCTTAGTCTCGTTGAAAAGAGCTATCTTCCTTTAATCAGATACTTTTATAATTTAAGTCATTTTTCTTTTGTACTGATCACTAGAGGGCGTTGTTTGAAAGATCGGCAAACTTTTCAGATTTTCTTGAAAATTTTAAATGGAACGGTATAATAATTATAAATTAATTAAAAGGAGGGCAAAATAACGAGAGAAATCGTGAAAACCGCACATTGATATCTTTTTTCTAACCAGAGATATGGACAAAAGAGTTTTAGGGGTGGAAGAATGGGTTAATTACTAACCTTTATACGCGCCACCGATATAAAAGACATTTTGAAAATATAATCATTAAAATTATATATTGCTTCTTCGTGGCCGTTTTAAATGTGGAAATGACAAATTTTTAAAGCAAAAACCTAAAATACCTATGTTTTAATTATTAAAATATACTCTTGTAAATTGCAATATTTATTATGAACTAGTGGGCCCGACAGACGTTGTCCTGCCCGATTGCAGGTCCAAATGTGAATGTAAACCATCCAGGGACCCACTTAAACACACACAAAAAATTTCAACAAAATCGGTCCAGCGCAGCCGTAAAAAAATTGTAGAACCCGATTGCAGCGCCACCTACCGGGTTCAATTGTGAATGTAAACCACCCAGGAACCCACTTAAACACACACAAAAAATTTCATCAAAATAGGTCCAGCCCAGCCGTAAAAAAATTCTAGAACCCGATTGCAGCGCCACCTACACAGTAAAAAATATTTTGTCAAAATTTACTAACTCACTAAATGTTAATAGTTTTTTGTTATTATTAACAGGGATTCTTAGTTACTTTAACTTAATTAGATTTTACCTGAAATTGTTAAAATAAACTTTTGTATGGAACGCCGTTTGGGTCTTTAATCGTCTATTTAAGGATATGTTACAGATGTCTGTAAATCGGGAATTATGGATATCCTACAGATATTTTTAAATATTTATAAATATCTCACAGATATTTTTAAATCATTTTGGATATCAAACAGTGAACAATGATTATTTTTATCTGCGAGATATCTTTAAATATTTAAAAATATCTCACAGATATTTTTAATTCTATAATTACGGATATCTACTAAGCATTTTGATATCCAAAATTGTGGCGCCACCTATAAGGCGAAAGATGTAATTATTATTTTCTTTTGGGCTGGTGTAAATCGGTCGCGCGGCTCCACAGTGTTGCCAACCCTACCGAAATTTCGGTAGATCTACCGATGTTATATGTTATCTACCGATCTACCGAAATGATACATAATTCTACCGAAATTTCATTTTTTAATTATGCAATAGAGTCCATTAGTGTAACGGCAAAATCAGAGCGCGAAATTTAAAACGCTATCGGCTGTCCTAAGAGAAAAGTAGGATAAAATTTTTCAATGCATTTTAAATGGAGCTTAGATGACCTTGCACTTCACATTCTATTTTTACCTTTCATCCTGATTTCTTAACATTAAATCAATATATGGCGATTACTATGAAGCTTTTTCGGTGTTTGTCTTGTAAAAGCATTTATTTATGCAGTCATTTTGTTTAAAACCAAAATGCAACAAACTACTGCAATTTACGGCGCTAGAACCGGCGCAATAGATGGTTTAAATCGTCCATAGAAGTCCTTAATAACACTAATTTTTAACACTTTCTTTTCCATTTTACACTTTTTAAATATAAATAAATTCTTAAACCCCCTATTAAATAAAGATTAAACAATAAATTAGCCGGAGAAATAAACAACTTAACCTCAAACCCTGTGCATCAAACGTCAAAATAATAATGATCTGGTCTAAACAAGACATAAGTTCTTTTATTATACGTACTGTACTCATCCGTTTTAAAATATTTCTGAAATTAAGTTGTATTTTAAGTTGTTTTTGAAAATGTAACAGCTGGAAAGAGCAGTCTATTTGTCACTTGCAGAATCCCTGTGAACAGTAAACCGTTGTTAATATTGAAGTGGCGTGTAAATACTGTGAAAATATTGTGAAAATCCCTAATGAATATGTGTCCAAAAATGGCTACAAAAATAGATACAGGATGTTGAAATTTCTTACAAAAATGTAATATCTGCTTGTATCGTTACCTACTATTTTCAGCTGTTTTGTGCTATTCTCGAGTATTTACACGCCAATTCGATATTTACAACACTTTACTATTAGAAAGAATGGATTGACAATTTCGTTTTTAAAATCTCGGACTAATGCACCGTGTTACACAAAATTATTTCTCTCTGAAACTATGCCTCGAACGCAAAAAACAAAAGAGATTTTTTCTTGTAAATAAAACAAAGATTCTAATATTTTGCAACATATCTATGTAAGTCAGTAGTGTAACATAGTTTCGGTAATAAATGTGGTCTCCCCACCTCGTAGTGACGCCACTGGTGAGAGTACAAAACTCAAAATTTATAAATTAGTAAATAACTTCAAGGAATTATTATGCCCAAAATTCCAAATGAATAGGTCCGGTAGTTTTCCAGATATTAAAAAAATTACATTTTTGAAAGAAATTTCAACACCTTGTATCTCACTTAGCCGGCATTTTTGGACATTCGTTGATTAAGGTTTTTCGCATTACTTTTAAGTATTCTATCTACCCTAGAAGTTTGTTACACTCATTATAGATCACCCTGTATTGCATTATACTCCGATCATCTGTTTACCCTACAAAATTTGCATTCCTCTAAAACGTTGAAGATTCACTTCTATCGCGAGTGGCGACCACGCATCCAGTTTTTTTTAATCATGTTTTTCCTTGCCCTCAGCGTTCAGGTTATTGCTAATAAGTGGTGCGAATAATATTGAAATATTAATAACGGTCAACGGCAAAACCAGCGCCGGCAACGAAAAGTAAATTTGCTGGCTGCCGGCGGCGACAACCCAGGCACTTCCGGGGATAAATATCCCAGGAAGTACCAACGTTGCCAAGCGTTTCCAATGTGTAAATATCCATCAAGTAGCTCATACAAGAGCCTACCTTGCATCGGCACCTTGGTTAATGGGATACACATGAAGTTAGCGGTTCAGGTAGCTTGGGGTGCAAACCCGCTGGGGATGACTTTTTTAGTCATATTTTTCCTTGCCCTCCAGGCAAAATGCTTGCCGTCTGTAATTTTCAAGCTTATAGTTTCTTAGGGCAAGGGAAAGGTATTTTTTCCCTTGCCCTACAAATGAAAATGACGTAATGCAACGTTGCACATTGGAATTGGAGAAGCTTGACAACGTTGGTATTTCCTACGATATTTAGCACTGATTTTATAATATTAAGCCGGCTACTCACTACGCGTTACTTTGCAAGTACTTGGCAAGTACTTGGGAATTAGCAAGTAGTGTGTACGATATGCGAGTACGACTCGGCTAGACTCGGCATGCTACTTGTACTTCCCAATTGAAGTCGGAAAACTGTCCAAAGTCAAAGGGCCCGAGTATTGTACTCGGCAAGTACTTGGCGGCAGATACACACTACGCCGTTACTTACTTACGATTCGGGCTGAGAAATTTAGTTGAAATGGAGTGGTCGAACAGAACGACACTTTTATTTTCAGATACTTATCAGGGGGGACCGATTATTGGGACCCCTCGCACAAATTGCATAAAAATAGGAACGAGGTTTATGATGTGTGGAAGCGCATTCAATCAAAAATGGTGGAGGAAATGGAAGTTTCCATTCCCAAATTAGAAAAGAAGAAAGATTCCTTAATGGCAACATATTTAGGAACTGTTTGAGTTTTACAACTATTGATATTGCTGCTTCCGTTTCAATATCGTCCGCCATGATGAGAAGCTTTTTGACAAGTACTTGCACTTCCCGCAAAAGATGAGCATTCACCTTTTTTCCGCGTAGTGTGTATGGTATACACACATACTATTCGCCAAGTACAAGTACTTTAACAAATAAAAGTACTCGCCAAGTACCGCGTAGTGAGTAGCCGGCTTTATAAAATCACTGATAATTTAGCCGTCCTCTTTATCCTCGGTAAGAAACGTCAGTTATTGCCGAACACGAACACAAAAGTTTCACCAATCAGAGTGCTACCGAGACACAAGTCCTGGGGAAACAGAAAACTCGACCGCGCGCAGGCTGGAGATTTAAAGCGGGAGAGCGCGTAAGTCAGATTTACACTAGACCATAAATACAACTAAGCTTACTTCCTGGAAATTAGAGGGCGCTGCAATTTTGGATATCAAAACTGGCAAGTGATATTCATAAATAATTAATTCTATCTTACAGATAATTCTAAATATTTAAAAATTACCGCCCCATATCTAAAATTGTTGATTTAAAAATATCTGTGGGATAAAAATAATTGTTTGTGGATATCTCACTGATAGCATTAAATATTTGAAAATATCTGTGGGATATCCTGAAACCAATACTATTTTTGCTCACTTTGGATTCGTATGTAATTCTTTAAGCAATACTTACGTGCTAAAGTCAAAGCTAAGCAAAAATTGATTTGATTTAAAAATATGCTATAGATATTATCAAATATTTAAAACTATGAGTGAGATATGCATTAATAAATATTTATATCTCGCTGATATTTTTAAATAATGAATTATGGATATCTCCGAGATATTTATGTCGATTTAACAATATCTGGTAGATAGAAATAATTATTTATGGATATTACTTGCATGGTTTGATATAAAAAAATGTAGCCTTCCACTTGCTACTCTAAATTGGATAATAATTACAACATGTAAAGGATGGTGTAATTGAATTATTGAATCTTTCGCCTTATAGGTGGCGCCACAATTTTGGATATCAAAATGCTTAGTAGATATCCGTAATTACAGAATTAAAAATATCTGTGAGATATTTTTAAATATTTAAAGATATCTCGCAGATAAAAATAATCATTCTTGACTGTTTGATATCCAAAATGATTTAAAAATATCTGTGAGATATTTTTAAATATTTAAAAATATCTGTGGGATATCCATAATTCCCGATTTAAAAACATCTGTAGGATATCCTTAAATGGACGATTAAAGACCCAAACGGCGTCCCATACTTTTGTCATATTTAGAATATTTTTTGTAAACTTTACCACTGTACATATCAATAAACTTCGTTGTTAATTCAACCGCCAAATAACTTATTTTAACAACATTTATTTGTATTACGTCACTAAATCTTTCTGTAAATTCAGAAAAATTAAGTATACGTAATTGTATTTTTTACTGAAATACATGGCAATATATGACATGTTAATCTATAAAATGAATTAAATTTTTTAGTAATACTAACGGCAATGAAAGCATGTATTACAATATTGTATATCAATTTGACAACTGCTTCAAAGTTAACTGAGAATCTTTGTAAGATTTACAAAAATATTCGATATAGTGGTCAATTCTCCCCCAAAGTTTTCTCTCGTTTTCATTTTATTGGGCCGTGTGCAAATCGGGAAGCCGGAAACATCTTATTCTTCGATGATCGTCGATCGCGGGTGCATAGCGGTTGTGCGAAGTTATAACGTTATAAGTTTATCAAGGAAGAAACACCACAAATGGTGAGTTTTACAGAATTTCCATATTTTTCTCTTCTTCTGTGTTGCTTCCTATACCTATATTAACACGCATTTGTTATTTAACCATCTAATGAAATCGCTTCTATTTTTTTACTAACATGCATACAAAGGAACGAAATGGGTATTAGGGATAAGAAACTATCAGTTAGTAGACCATAGGTACTTTTCTATTGCGATACATAGACATGAGCAAAGGTTGTTTTATCATTCCTATTACCCACTTCAGCAATATCTACATTTAATTTAGTCCCAATCTTTATGACTGTATCAAGAAAAAAATGCGGGACAGCTGTATCAGAAACAGTGGCGTAGCGCGGCTTTTGGGGCCAGTGTTTAATTTCTCTTGTCATAATAACTGTAAAATAATAATATCAATATCATATACTTAGTTATTATTAGGCACATTTTATTTTATAGTCTGATATGTAGGGTGTCCCATGATGACCTACTCTTTACCTCCCCCTTTGGCGGAGCTGGATTTAGGCTCATATGTTTATATGAAAGACCCCTTATCTTTCAACAACGAATCATCTAAAGTTTTTCAGTTATATTTTTAACACACCCTGTTTTGTTCCATTTTCAAATTATGTGAGGATATATTTTTATGTTTCAATTAAAGTTTGAATAAAGCATTTATTACATAATTTTATTGATTTTTATTACCTCCCTGACCCTTGAAGCACCATTAGAGGTGTACTAATTGCACACTCAAGAATTTAAAATAAGAAACATAAATTTTGTGTGATTTAGTTAAGTGGCTACTACCTAACGTTATAACAAAAAAGGTAAGTATACTTTAAATGGCATTAATGATATACCTAAATACATATTAACGATACTATTATTTTGGTTTGTAGGCTTCCGTGGCCGATGTCTGAAACAGACATATTATTACATGTTCCGGGCTGGCTGCCACGTCGTCTAATAGATACACTAAAAGGCATACTTGACGTTTCGACACTCATCTCGGTGTCTTCTTCAGAAGATGCTCTGAAACTGGTAAGTGGTGGCCCATGTCCTCCATCAGGAGGATGTATAAATAAGGACATGGAGCTAGCTTTTACCAGTTTCAGAGCATCTTCTGAAGAAGACACCGAGATGAGTGTCGAAACGTCAAGTATGCCTTTTAGTGTATCTATTAGTCGACGTGGCAGCCAGCCCGGAACATTTAATAATATTTCTGTTTCAGTATTATTATTATTATTTTTTATTTTTTATAGAACAAGTTGTCAAAATAACAACTGTAATAGTGACATTAACAAAAAAACCTAGTGTTAAAATGACAAAAATAAAATAGTAAAGGTAGCATTTATTTTTAGTTCAAAATGATTAAAAGCGACGTGAGAAATATATTTGGGCAAATAATAATAACAAAAATTACTGGTTAAATATACTTTATTCAAGCTTATGTTTAATAAACCAATTTTGTCAAATGTACATTCCATTATGTTAAAGTTGCACTGAACCCTAGTTAGTCTGACGCATATTTAAAGTAAAAGCTGACTACTCGCTGGACTTATTTTTACATCTAAACAACCAGTAATCTGAGTTACATTTAGTCATGTTGCGGTTGTAAAAAGTAACTCCTACAAGGTTAGTTAATGTTACTAAATTTCGTAGTGGACCTGTGGGAACTAAAATTCCTTGTTGGTTTGACTAAATATTTTTTACTGTGTACCCAGTCCAATTGTGACTGTAAACCATCCAGGGACCCACTTAAACACACACAAAAAATTTCATCAAAATCGGTCCATCATCATAAGGTTCTCAGTCCGAAGACTGGTTGGACGCGTACCTCCATTCTTTTCTATCCTGAGCTAACCTACGCATTTCCCTAAAAGTAGAACATCCTACATCCCTAACTATTTGAGAGCAGTAGTCTAATCTAGGCCTACCCCTACCTCTTTTTATTCCTATCTCTGACTCTAGTATGTCGCGAACTATTCCTTCGTGTCTTAGAAGGTGTCCTACCATCCTATCTCTCCTACTCTTTATTGTTTTCCATACCTTTCGCCTTTCCCCAACTCTTTCTAATACTTCCCTATTGCTAACCTTATCTATCCACGGTATCTTCATCATGCGTCTGTAACACCACAGTTCAAACGCTTCTACTCTTTTTCTATCCGCTTCTCCTATTGTCCAAGTTTCGCACCCGTATAATGCCGTACTCCATACATACGACTTTAAGAGTCTCTTCCTAGTCTCTATATTAACCGTTCTCGAACATAACAGTTGTTTCTTTTTGTTAAACGCAACTCGGCCCTGCGCCATTCTTTGTTTTATATCTTTAGTGCTCCTACCGTCTTGGGTTATTTTACTTCCTAAGTAGCAGAAATCCGCGACCTCCTCTATCTTCTCATTTCCTATTTGTATTTCAATTTTAGTTCTATTTTCACTCCATCTACATACCAAAATTTTAGTTTTCTTTTTATTGATTTTCATGCCGTAGCCCTGTGTCAAAACTGCTTCCATTTCATTCAAAGCCGCTCCTAATTCTTCTTTGCTAGATGCCATAAAAAAATTCTAGAACCCGATTGCAGCGCCACCTACCCAGTCCAATTGTGACTGTAAACCATCCCTGGACCTACTCAAACACACACAAAAAATTTGATCAAAATCGGTCGAGCCATTCTCGAGTTTTTGCGAGACTAACGCACGGCAAAGTTACTGATCCAACCACCGGTGTGCGCAATATATTTATAAAACAAGTTGGCGTTGAAACAAAAAAATCAGAACAATGTCAAGTGTTTGACATCTAAAAATATCTTAAATTTTCGGAATATGGGAGATTTTCTCCAAACTATAGTAAAAGCTATTTTATCATATTTGTATAATTTTTATATTGGCATCAAAGTATACACAAGTTTAACACTACTAATAATAATTGCAAATGTTGAACGGGGTATTACCAACAATTTTTTCCCCATCCTCTCAATCCTAACACTCATTTGTTTATATCTCCGGCTAGAAAAAATATATCATTCTATCCTCTTTTTATATACATATATATAGGCGTGTCTTTTACAGCTACTGTGGCCGTTTCTCGCACTCTAAACGCCAGAACTTCTTGTTTTCCCAGTCATTTTCCTTTATATTTCGTGCTCTCATAGCCTCTCTCACATCATTATCCCAACTTCTAGGTGGTCGTCCCTGTTTTCTTTTCTCTGCCGGAATCCATTCCCATACTTTCCTTGGCCATCTGTCTTGTTCCATCCTTCTAATGTGCCCATACCATACCAACCTCTTGCTATTCACTACATCCACTGCAGTTCTTTCTCTGCGCATTCGTCTTCTGATTTCATCGTTCCTTACACAATCCAATCTGGAGAGGCCACAACTTCTTCGGAGATAGTCCATTTCAACTGTCAGTATCTTAGCCTCACTCCTCTTTGTCATCTCCCAGCTCTCGGCGCCATATGTTAGAATGCTACTTACAATAATTGTATCATATATTCTATTTTTGGTCTCATTTGTAATGTGCTTCGACCATAAGGTGGAATTTAGTTTTTGTGTAGCTTGTCTTGCCTGCACGGTCCTGTTTACGATTTCCTGTTTGCTGTTGCCCTCATCCGACATTACAACCCCTAGATATTTATAGTAGTTGCAGTTTTTTATAACGTGCCCGTCTAAATTTAAATCTTCTCCTTTACCATTTACAACTGAATATTTAGTTTTGTCAAAGTTTATATTTAGACCCCATTTTGCATAGGTCTCCGTTAGTTTTCTAATCATATAATCTGCGTCATATGCATCTGTAGCTATAACTACTTGATCGTCTGCAAATAGGAGCGTGTGCAGATAATCATCTTGAATTTGAACACCCATGAATCTACACTTAGCCTGCCATTCTTTTATTGCTTTATCGATATATATCTTAAACTAGCGGCCCGGCAGACGTTGTCCTGCCTAAAATTACTTTTCGTATTGAACTTTTGATTCATTAACCAAATCGTTTATTCAATGTGAAACATTTTTCTGATTACGTTTATGTTCGACCAAATATGTCGTTCCTATCGTCAGTTATGATCGCGAGCGCATACAAAAAATTATGATTTTAACAGTTTGTCCGAATTTCCCGATTTACGCCTATCCATATCATACAAAAATCCAATAGAAAAAAGCATTTTCAGTTGTTTCCGAATTTTCCAATTTTCCGGGCAACTTTTCCAATTTTTCGTTGCTTAAAAACCTTATTTTTGAAAAGAATTAGCCAAATCGGTTCAACAGTTAAGCACTTTCAGTTTTTCCCGAATTTTCACATTTTCCGGTGGATTCTCCAAAAGTTTTCTTTCATACAAACCTTATCCTGACAATTACGATCACAACAAAAAAAATCAGCCAAATCGATCCAGCCGTTAAGCACTTTTAGTTTTTCCCGAATTTTCAAATTTTCCGATGGATTTTCCAAAATTATGATTTTTACAGTTTGTCCGAATTTCCCGATTTACGCCTATATATATACAAAAATCCAATAGAAAAAAGCATTTTCAGTTGTTTCCGAATTTTCCAATTTTCCGGGCAACTTTTCCAATTTTTCGTTCCCTAAAAACCTTATTTTTGAAAAGAATTAACCAAATCGGTTCAACAGTTAAGCACTTTCAGTTTCTCCCGAATTTTCACATTTTCCGGTGGATTCTCCAAAAATTTTCTTTCATACAAACCTTATCCTGACAATTACGATCACAACAAAAAAAAATCAGCCAAATCGGTCCAGCCGTTAAGCACTTTTAGTTTTTCCCGAATTTTCAAATTTTCCCATGGATTTTCCAAAATTATAATTTTTACAGTTTGTCCGAATTTCCCGATTTACGCCTATACATATACAAAAATCCAATAGAAAAAAGCATTTTCAGTTGTTTCCGAATTTTCCAAATTTCCGGGCAACTTTTCCAATTTTTCGTTCCCTAAAAACCTTATTTTTGAAAAGAATTAGCCAAATCGGTTCAACAGTTAAGCACTTTCAGTTTTTCCCGAATTTTCACATTTTCCGGTGGATTCTCCAAAAATTTTCTTTCATACAAACCTTATCCTGACAATTACGATCACAACAAAAAAAAATCAGCCAAATCGGTCCAGCCGTTAAGCACTTTTAGTTTTTCCCGAATTTTCAAATTTTCCGATGGATTTTCCAAAATTATGATTTTTACAGTTTGTCCGAATTTCCCGATTTACGCCTATACATATACAAAAATCCAATAGAAAAAAGCATTTTCAGTTGTTTCCGAATTTTCCAATTTTCCGGGCAACTTTTCCAATTTTTCGTTCCCTAAAAACCTTATTTTTGAAAAGAATTAACCAAATCGGTTCAACAGTTAAGCACTTTCAGTTTCTCCCGAATTTTCACATTTTCCGGTGGATTCTCCAAAAATTTTCTTTCATACAAACCTTATCCTGACAATTACGATCACAACAAAAAAAAGTCAGCCAAATCGATCCAGCCGTTAAGCACTTTTAGTTTTTCCCGAATTTTCAAATTTTCCCATGGATTTTCCAAAATTATAATTTTTACAGTTTGTCCGAATTTCCCGATTTACGCCTATACATATACAAAAATCCAATAGAAAAAAGCATTTTCAGTTGTTTCCGAATTTTCCAAATTTCCGGGCAACTTTTCCAATTTTTCGTTCCCTAAAAACCTTATTTTTGAAAAGAATTAGCCAAATCGGTTCAACAGTTAAGCACTTTCAGTTTTTCCCGAATTTTCACATTTTCCGGTGGATTCTCCAAAAATTTTCTTTCATACAAACCTTATCCTGACAATTACGATCACAACAAAAAAAAATCAGCCAAATCGGTCCAGCCGTTAAGCACTTTTAGTTTTTCCCGAATTTTCAAATTTTCCGATGGATTTTCCAAAATTATGATTTTTACAGTTTGTCCGAATTTCCCGATTTACGTCTATACATATACAAAAATCCAATAGAAAAAAGCATTTTCAGTTGTTTCCGAATTTTCCAATTTTCCGGGCAACTTTTCCAATTTTTCGTTCCCTAAAAACCTTATTTTTGAAAAGAATTAACCAAATCGGTTCAACCGTTAAGCACTTTCAGTTTTTCCCGAATTTTCACATTTTCCGGTGGATTCTCCAAAAATTTTCTTTCATACAAACCTTATCCTGACAATTACGATCACAACAAAAAAAAATCAGCCAAGTCGGTCCAGCCGTTAAGCACTTTTAGTTTTTCCCGAATTTTCAAATTTTCCGATGGATTTTCCAAAATTATGATTTTTACAGTTTGTCCGAATTTCCCAATTTACGCCTATACATATACAAAAATCCAATAGAAAAAAGCATTTTCAGTTGTTTCCGAATTTTCCAATTTTCCGGGCAACTTTTCCAATTTTTCGTTCCCTAAAAACCTTATTTTTGAAAAGAATTAACCAAATCGGTTCAACCGTTAAGCACTTTCAGTTTTTCCCGAATTTTCACATTTTCCGGTGGATTCTCCAAAAATTTTCTTTCATACAAACCTTATCCTGACAATTACGATCACAACAAAAAAAAATCAGCCAAGTCGGTCCAGCCGTTAAGCACTTTTAGTTTTTCCCGAATTTTCAAATTTTCCGATGGACTTTCCAAAATTATGATTTTTACAGTTTGTCCGAATTTCCCAATTTACGCCTATACATATACAAAAATCCAATAGAAAAAAGCATTTTCAGTTGTTTCCGAATTTTCCAATTTTCCGGGCAACTTTTCCAATTTTTCGTTCCCTAAAAACCTTATTTTTG
Organism: Xestobium rufovillosum; assembly: GCA_963966045.1. Lineage (NCBI taxonomy): Eukaryota > Metazoa > Arthropoda > Insecta > Coleoptera > Ptinidae > Xestobium > Xestobium rufovillosum. The sequence goes on along the minus strand of OZ014503.1, from coordinate 6,502,229 downwards.
AAAAGAATTAACCAAATCGGTTCAACCGTTAAGCACTTTCAGTTTTTCCCGAATTTTCACATTTTCCGGTGGATTCTCCAAAAATTTTCTTTCATACAAACCTTATCCTGACAATTACGATCACAACAAAAAAAAATCAGCCAAATCGGTCCAGCCGTTAAGCACTTTTAGTTTTTCCCGAATTTTCAAATTTTCCGATGGATTTTCCAAAATTATGATTTTTACAGTTTGTCCGAATTTCCCGATTTACGCCTATACATATACAAAAATCCAATAGAAAAAGCATTTTCAGTTGTTTCCGAATTTTCCAATTTTCCGGGCAACTTTTCCAATTTTTCGTTCCCTAAAAACCTTATTTTTGAAAAGAATTAGCCAAATCGGTCCAAAACCGTTAAGCACTTTCAGTTTTTCCCGAATTTTCACATTTTCCGGTGGATTCTCCAAAAATTTTCTTTCATACAAACCTTGTCCTGACAATTACGATCACAACAAAAAAAATCAGCCAAATCGGTTCAGCCGTTAAGCACTTTTAGTTTTTCCCGAATTTTCAAATTTTCCGTTCGATTTTCCAAAATTATGATTTTTACAGTTTGTTCGAATTTCCCGACTTACGCATATCCATATCATACAAAAATCCCATAGAAAAAAGCACTTTCAGTTTTTCCCGAATTTTCCAATTTTCCGGGCAACTTTTCCAATTTCTCGTTCCCTAATGCCACGTTCGGCCTCTGTTTTGTCGACGTTCCAAATTATTTTGTGCGTAAGCTCCAACTGAGCGCGTCGAACTCGATTGTATCCGTTGTTCCGGAGTTATAATGGATCGCGCTTGAGGCTTGAGAAATTCTTATTCGACTTGGCTCCAAACGCTGTCTACGCTCTTCGCGTACGCCGACCGATATTTCGACGCCTCACTGGTGGCATTTTTTCCAAAGAACCACCAAATACATGATCACCACCGATAACACACTGACAATTCAATTTTTAGAACTGTCAAACTGAACGTCACATTTTTGTTTGTCAAACAGATTTTCATACAAACTTTTACCTTCCAAATTTTCTACTTTCCCGGTGGATTTTCCAAAATTTTCTTTCATACAAACCTTGTCCTGAAAATTACGAACACAACAAAAAAGAAATCAGCCAAATCGGCCGAGCCGTTCTCAAGTGATGAGCTTACATACATGCGGCAATTGATTTTTATTTATATAGATAGTGATGGCGACATACAACAGCCTTGTCTTAAACCTTTATTAACTTTAAGGGACAAGATACTTCTTTCCCTACTTTTATAACACTCGTTTGATCTTTGTAGAGCTCTTTGATGGCATTTCTGTACTTCCAATGAATGACGCTTTCGTCTAATACGGTAAAGAGTTTTGTCAAGGGCACTGTATCATATGCTTTTTCCAAGTCCACGAAAACAAGATGCGTTTCCTGTTCTCTTTCATATCGTTTTCCAATAAGTTGACGCAGAGTAAATATATTGTCAACACAAGATCTACCAGCCGTAAAGCTATCTCTTCTTCCAGTCTATTCTTAATGATCTTTCAGTACAGTCTTCCAATAGACGACACTCAATCCTCTATAATTCTTGCAGTCCTTTCTGGACCCTTTTTTAAACACTGACGATATATAAGCAAGTTTCCACTCCTTTGGTACGGGATTTCCGTGTATCAAGCAGTCATTAAAAATTTCTGTTAAATATTCAATCGCACGTTCTGGACTGTTTTTGACAAGTTCTATTGGAATACCTCCAGGACCAGCAGCTTTTCCATTCTTCATAATTCGTAATGTGCGAGTGACTTCTTCCTTTGTGATTTTGGCTACTAATTCATTACTATTTCTAATGTTTGCGTCTATTTCTATATCTTGTTTGTATTCATCTCTTCCTTCTTGTAGCATACCTTTGTAGTACTCCCTCCAATCATTCATTTTTATCATCTGGAATCCTGCCCTGTATTTGCTGTTTTCTCTCATAGACTTAAGTGCTCTCCATGCTTCCTTTGTCCTTGTTCCCCCCAGATGCATATTCACTTCGTCACACTTTTTATTCCATGAATCATTTTTCGCCTTGATTGTGGCCTTTTTAACGTCTCTGCTCAACTTCGCATATAATTTTCTATCTTCGTTGTCCTGGCTTGCCAACCATTTTCCATATGCTTTTCTTTTCTCGTCAACGATGTCTCTTAACTCATCCTTCCACCAACCTGCATCATTCCTACCTCGTCGACTCTCTCCACCTTCCTCTCCCAAAGCTTCCGTTGCTGCTTCATCTATAGCCTTTACTATTTTATTATATTTCTCTTCTGTGTGTCCATCTACCCCATGTTTCAATCTAGCAGCCACTCTCCATTTATATAAGAACTTAATGGATTCCTGGTTCAGTAATTCTAGCTTGTATCTTTTCACAGTTAGTATCTTGTTACATTCATTTGATTCCCTCACTGTATTTGTTTGTTGGTTGGGATAGTGAAACAGCAATGTGGCTCTTAACAGATGATGGTCGGTACCACATTCTGCACCTCGAAAGGCTCTCACATCTATCATTTTAAAACGGGAATTTTGACTTTGGATCACATAATCAATAATAGATATCAAATTTCGTGTTGTTTGAGTCCATGTGAACTTGTGTATGTCCCTATGTTGAAAGAAGCCATGCATTATTTTTAAATTATATCTTTGACAAATTTCTATCAGTCGCATCCCATTGTTATTCACCGGCTCCTCTCCAAACCTCCCAACTACTTGATCATCCACTTTACGCCCAGTTCTTGCATTTAGATCTCCTAAAATTACTATTTCTTTCCTATCTCTAATCCTACTCAAGACTGATGTTATGTCTTCCTCAAATTCTTCCTTAATTTCAATAGTTGAATCATCCGTTGGAGCATATGTCGCTATTATGACCAGTCTTTGTCCAAAGATCTCTAATTCCATTTCAATTATCCTTTCACTTACTTCTTCCCAATTCTTAATACAGTTCTTGAATTTCTTATGTATTACAATTGCAACACCTGCCCGTGCTCTTTTGTCTTTAGGAACGCCGCTATAAAACAATACATAGTTACCATGAATCTCGTTCCCAATTCCCTTCTTATTTGTCTCAGTTAGTGTTCCAATATCGATCCTGTATTTCTCCAACTGCTCAAATACTTCTATTTGTTTCGTATTCAATCCCTGAACATTCCATGTGCCAAGTATCAATGACCTTTTTCTTTGCTTACTTCGTTTTCCATTTTGACCGTCCTGTTTTCTCCGAGGCTCCTGTTTAGAGTTTTTAGCGGTGAAAAAATTTTCCGAGTGTGAGGTTGCTGGCCTCACGCCTCAACTTCCAACCTGGAGGACTGGGTACTTTTTGTTCAAGGTATTCATCCTCTAGCCTTTGACAAACTATCGCCAACCTGCAAGGCAGCAGATATAGAGGCTCTTCCGCTCCCTTAGCCATTTTGACTCATACGTCTTCTTCTGTCTTTGGGACCGTTGGCCAGTTTTCACCTGTGATCCTAGGTAGGAAACCGAACAGGGTGCTATCAGCTGGGTCAACTGAACCCTGGTTTTTTAACGAGGTGGTTACTCCTCCCCCTCGCCGCTTTTTCAACCTGACTTGGGACAGGCTTTGGTGGGCTTTTTAACTAGGTTATAATATTGTTATATCATTCCATTTGAAATTTTCAAGAAATTTTGAAAAGTTTGCCGGCCTTTCAAACAGTGCCCCCTAGCGATCTCTACGGAACTAAAAGAACCTAGCTCATAAAAGCATATAATTAACCGAAGAGAGCTCTTTTCAACGAGACCAAGTTTGCCTAATTATGTTGAACCAAACCGAAGTTATAAGCATCTTCACAATCAATTGTTACCCTTCCCCCTCCGCTGCTATTTGGTGAGCTAGAGCAAGAAGTGGTAAATCAAAATAATTATTCTAAATATATTCAAGATTGCAATACTTGTATTTTTGATCGGGAAGTAATTATTTGGGCGGTTGTTTTAACATCCAGGCAGTTTCATTGGGCAGTTAAAGATTCACGCGGGCGGTATTAAACTTTTTTGGCGGTAATTAACTTAATGTGGCAGTAGAACGTGGTCAGCAATATAAAAGAATTTGGTGTGTTATTTAATCCTACAACGGCAGTTCAAAACTTACTCGAGCGGCAGATTAAATAAATGTCCAGTGCAATTATTATTTGAGTTGTAAAATGATTGAATGGGCAGTATAATGTATTAATGGGCAGTTAGATAAATAGTTCGCCAGTTCTCGACGTTTGGCAAAATTGGACGTCATTTTCATTGAAAAGAGCGGCACACTTCCGTTAAAAGGGGCGCAGCTTACGCGACAGTGCACCGTGGGCGGCCAATCGGAAGAGATTTGCCTAAAAATATTAGGTCGTTTCGCCCATTACCTTATCACTGAGTTGCGAGTGCTTGGATCTATTACACTAGCATTGCACCATTAAATTTATTCAACACACCCCTCCCCGTTTTCCCATAGAAATGTTTAAAATACTGAACTCGGCCCCTCACAGGTAAAAAAAATATTAATTTTGCTTTATCCCTTTGCGTCTTCTAGTGCTCCGCATTGCATCACAAAGCATTTTTGTAATGCTGCATCGAATAATGCATCATTTGGATGCTAACTACTGAGACTTACAACGATCTACTCGCTTCGCTCCGCTTGACCTTAACCTGACAGACATTTATATTAAAAAGTGTCAGTCGTTAGCGTTTATATTATTCTTTTCAAATATTATTCACATGAAAATGCGCACCTTTGAAGAGAATAACATTATAAACGTTTACAACTGACGCTTTTTGTCCAAATATCTGTCAGGTTAAGGTCAAGCGGAGCGAAGCGAAGCGAGTGGAGCGTTGTAAGTCTCAGTCGTTAGCATTCAATAATTTTAATGGTGCAATAAATTAAATTTTTTTCTTAATATCTACATTATTGTTAATTGTTATTTTTTATTTCGCCGCCTAATTTAAATAAACATTATATGTATGAATCATTTAACAGGCCGATCATATTTTGTACTGCGTAAGTACTTATAGAACTACTTGTCCCACGATTTTTAACAGACCCATTCTGATTTCATGACTGCACACGCGTTACTGCCCCTTTATTAATTTTACTGCCCAATTGGATTTTCACGCATTCAAATATTTATTGGGCTACTCATTTGAAGATATGTTACTCCTCGTTTCCACTTTTTTTACTGCTCATATTTTACCACTCAATCTGTTATTGAACATACAATTTGTATTTTCACACTGACCAAAACTGTAATATAATACCGCCCCTTTAAATAATAGCCTTTTTGATCTACTTTATCTGGATATATTTTAGATAAAAATATGTTTTCTTTGTCGACTATGACTATTACGCCCTCTAGCAGCAAACTTAGAAACTTGAAAATAATTTCCAGTGATTTCTCTTGGCCACTTTTATTATTATTTTTTCTTTCCCGTAGCTGTACCATGAACGGTTCCTTAGATATGGCCGGCATCCTTTCTTATTTGGACACCCGGTACATACAAAGTACCTAATCTACGAACTCAAAAATGAGATCTTGACTGCAAATTAAAACCGACTTACGAAGTAATTTCAGTTAATAAGCCAAAAGAAAAGCTAACAAAATTGATCCATTTTTCACTTCCACAGACTTGCTCCACTGACATTGCCCCCACATTTTGAGTTGGCCTGGGCGGCAATTAAACAGTACGTGCGGAAGCACAAAACAACTGACGAATTTATTTTCAACGGCAAATCTAATGAAACTTATATTGGAGGCAATAGAAACAGTAACGCCGACTTTCTGGAAAGCGTATGTAAAATTGTTATAGGAAGGTGAAATTATCATCACTTTGGGACCTTCCGATAGCGACGAGGAATCGCTAATATCTTCATCCGACGGGGCTGAAAATGACAATGACTGAGCTGATGACAGTTTGAGCTGTTACAACAACGGCGCTCAATATCACGAACTCAAGCATAAACTATTCATATATTTCATATTAAATATGTATCTATATATTTATCAAATAGTGTGTTTGTAAGCATATTAGAAGTTATTATTGTAAAATCAGCGACATTTAATAAAGACCCGTACTTTTCTAAGAATCGCCGCTTTAAAGGGACCGGGAGGCGTGACTTAGCCAAGACCATAATCCTCCCGCTTTCTTTCGTGTCCCAGACAATAATTTATATGTGAGCTTGTCGGATCTAACTGTTTAACATCTCTGGTTTTATTCAAGATTTTAAAATAAAATTTTACATCATCATAAAGTTCTCAGTCTGAAGACTGGTTGGACGCGTACCTCCATCCTATCCTATCCTGAGCTAACCTGCGCATTTTCTTAGGAGCAGAACATCTTACATCCCCAACTATTTGAGAGCAGTAGTTTAATCTGGTCCTGCCCCCTAACTCTTTTTATTATTTCAATCTCTGACTCTAGTATGTCGCGAACTATTCCTCCGTGTCTCACAAGGGGTCCTATTAACCTGTTTCTCCTATTCTTTATTATTTTTCGCTTTTCTCCAACTCTTTCTAATACGTCCCTATTGCTAACTCTATCTATCCACGATATCTTCATCATGCGTCTGTAGCACCCCATTTCAAACGCTTCTATTCGCTTTCGATCCGTTTCTCCTATTGCCCAAGTTTCGCACCTGCGCTATTCATTGTTTTATATCTTTAGTCGTCGGACTGAGCTAACCTACGCGTTTCCCCAAAAGTTGAACATCCTACATCCCTAACTATTTGAGAGCAGTAGTCTACTCTGGACCTACTCCTACCTCTTCTTATTCATATCTCTGACTAGTAAGTCGCGATCTAAGCCTTCGTGTCTCAGAAGGTGTCCTATCACTCCTATTCCTTACTTTCTTCCATAAATTTCGCTTTTCGCCAACTCTTTCTAATACCTCTCTGTTGCTAACCTTATCTATTCACGGTATCTTCATCATGCGTCTAAAGCACCACATTTCAAATGCTTCTAAATTTTTCCTATCCGCTTCTACTATCGTCCAAGTTTCGCTCCCGTACAATGCCGTGCTCCATACATACGTTTTTAAGAGCTTCTTCTGAGTTTCTACATTTATCATTCCCGAGCATAATAGTTGTTTTTTTATTAAATACAATTCGGCCCTGCGCTATTCTTTGTTTTATATCTCTAGAGCTCCTACCAATTATTCTCAAAATCAGAAATTATTATTGTACACCGATGTCACGCGTGTTTTGTGAAACTAATTTAAAACATAACATATTCACTGCCAAAAATTGTAAGGTACATACTGAATAAATCTTGTCTTCTGCCTCAACTTCTTTTCAAACTGACTCTTTTCGCTTATCTCCTAGTCACGGTCCTATTAAGTTACTAGTCGGTATAATATTTTCTAGTGCTTAATAGTTATTTATGATGTTAGTGTTAAAAGTGTCATTTTATTTTGTAACCCTTTTAACCCTTCGAACAAAATAAAACTGGGTGGCGTGGTCGCCACACGCGATAGAAGTGAAACTTCAACGTTATTAGAGGAATGAAAAAATTTGTAGGGTAAACAGATGATTGAAGTGTATGCAATATAATACACAAGATCAAAATACAGTAACACTATTTTAAATGTTTATTCTAATTTTCCAAACACTGGAATATACTCATTAATTTATAGACTACCAATCGCACTTCAAATGCACAAAAAATCGATAATAAATATTGTCCGTATCAAAATAATAATAATGAAAGAATAAATCGAATTTTAATGGTTCTAACCAAGCGCTTTGTGGCGTAACGAGAAATGAAACGCTGTGCCCTCGCCTTACTGACGCTTGCCTGAGAGAAACAGCGCGAAGCATGAGACAGAGCGTGCCTAAAGAGTGGGGCGTTCGATATTCCCTTTCTCCTCTGCCCGTCTTCTCAGACTGCTCCCCTCTGTTCGTTTCACTTTTCGTGACGTTCGCATATGCCAACACAGGAACTTACTATACCGAGACAAAAGCAGTTTCACTTCAAAAACACTTTTAACATGTAAGTACATCCTATGGTTGCTTGATATCTTATTCTTGTATTCTTACCTGTAATGACAACCTCCTCTCCTTTGGGTGAATTTGCAAGCCATTTTCCGAATAAGAACTCTGGAGTATAACTTTCAAACTTCTCCTCTAACATGACTAAGTTTCTAAAGAGCAGGGAATTTATGACTTATTTAAGGCCACGAAATAAATTCGCACCGGGAAATTATCCCGTATTTATACTTAAGTAGGTATGTGATTCCAAAACCGGATCTACGACACACATTAATTTGAATACAATAATTGGGAGTTTCCGCATTTCTTACAATAAAATTTAGTAACTACAAGGCCACTTTCTTGTATTCGAGGAAACAGAATATTTTATGAGGAGTTTTGGTGATAAAGGAGAATTTCCATCAAACAGATACAACTGCAGCGAAACCATATTTTAGGCCATCTGGAAACATTTCGGATACTTGAGTTGCTATAGATACAAGATTGAAAAAGTGCCAATTAAAACTTCAAAAACCACAGTTTTCAGAGTATACGTGGTCACCCAGGTATGATAAAAGTGGAAGAAATGGTTCCCTAATGCTTTCGCCATCTCGAAATGTTTTGGCAGAGTACGAGAATGCAAAAGCTGGTGTTGCTGATTGCGACTCCGAATAAATTCATTATTCGCCCCATATTCCAGATATGAAATGCATTAATTTTTTTGTTTTCAACCCCCAGAAAATTACTTAGTGGAATAAAATTCAGGGGCCGTGATGATGAATTACTCTGAGGAAAAATCAAATGAATACCTATATTTACGGGCGCATCGCATTAAAGTTGTTATTGGAAACATTTGCGGTGGAAATTCGCCTTTAGATTGAGTCACTTGTCAGTGGAAAAATTGTCTTGAATTATGTATTTCAGACCAACGAAAGTCCATTTCTAAAACTTGATTATTTTTACAAATCGCAAATTTAAAGAAATTACAATTTGATTTGCAGATTAGCAGGCATTGTTCATTTTTGAATATTTGTGAGCGTGTTCTTGATATAACTAATTCTGTTGTCGATTACGCAAATTACATTCAGCTTGTGATTTTTATTTGTTTATTTTGTAATCGTTTTAGAGGTCTCGAATGTTTCCATGAACTACCCAAACTGAGTTTGCTGTTAATAGTAATATATTAATTTGATATAAAGGTTTTAAATTTTTCTGAGAGACCGCCTCCTGAACAGATCTACCCAACTAATTAGCAGACTTTCTTGGTGACGCTTATTGGTTGTCGTAACCAGAAGGTTTCTTCAAAAGGCAATGTAACTGATCTCATTTATATTAAGTGATAGAAACTTTCGTCTCAATTCATGTGCCAATTTGTAAATACATTTTATTGTAGATTGGTTGAACTTTTAACTTTGCCATTTTTCGCTAGTAATTGCGGCCTAAGCATATACTTTTCATTACAGAGAATAAGGAGCTGGATAGATAGCATAGTATAAATGAAGAACGACGAGGGGTAAGACGACTAGAACAGTTCCAAGACGCTTCGAGACGACTTTGAATTTCGCTTTATTAAAAATTTGAATTATCAATCCGACGTTCATACATTTTGGTGGTTTGTTGTATAATACTAATCTTCAGGGTAGGTTCAAATTTGAGCACCACCATTGGAGTCTCCCTTATTTGAAATGGTAGAGATTATGTTTAAATTCGGCACTTTTACAGAATTTGGTTTTCATTAATATATTGAGCCAAAAATCTGATCTATTTCAAACGGTATACGTAGGTATTATGGCCGAAAAAGCAAAAAATGCTATTTTCGTTTTTGCCGTATGGATAGATAGACTATTTGACTTTGTATCGGAAAAATACGAATGCATTATTAGAACACTTTTTCGTACTCTATTCTCATGGATTTGCAGAAAACCATTTCATTTGAATCATACAATCATCAATTATTGTATTTTTTCTTATGGGCGTCATTTCTATCTTACACTTAGAAAGAAACATAATTTTCTGATTGCATTGACATTCAACTTGCACATATTATACGAATATTGTGACCATTGCAAATGAAAATGCTATTTTGTATTAAGTAACATTAAATTATGACAGTTAGTTTATTGTCTTTAGTTCATGTCCTTTACAGACAAGCCCGATTTTTTTCGTATTGCGGCTGCTACAATGTTCAATAAATTCGTTATAATATCAATAAAATCAGGAAAACTTGCTTCTTTTAACAAAGGGTATAACAAAAATGCACCCATAAAAATAAAATTGATAATTGATAATTGACCTAAACGAAACGTGTTCCAGTAAATCCATCGGAATGTGCCGACAGAGCACGAAAAGTGCTCTAATAGCTAGTCTGCTTTTATTTTTCTATGGCTACAGTATTTTGTTAAAAATCTGGAGAACTATTGGTTTTAGGTAGATACTAAGTAACATACCTTTAAGAAAAATGTTCAGAATTTTATTAAGAATTCTAAAATTTCCAGTTAATCAAAACTGCACTTTTCGTTGAATTGAATTGCTCATTCCAAATATCTGTCTCGTCTGTGCCCAGGCACGCCCGGCTTCAGATGAATTGCTGAGCTTTCGAGCCCATGTAAGTGCAATGGAAGTGCAACGTCACTTACAGAAAACGGAAACGTGGGAAGTTCTTTAAGAGCAATTCTACCATGTACGAGATTACCCTCTTGAATCCTCAGTGATATTATTTATCTTATCTATTCATTTTTATTATTATTGTAAAGCGGTTGGAGTCACGCATACTTAGATCTAAAAGATCCTCTGTAACTTCCCGTTGTTTTTGTTGAGGTCAGCAATGTAGCCCGGTGTTTTCACCAGGATTCATTTAAATCTTCTGGACGTAGGAATATTCGATCTGCGGCATGCTAAACTTGTTAACCTAGCATAGTTAACATTCTCTCTACTCGGAAAGCCCGAAGTTAAATAAGTGTGCCTTGCGAGTAACATGTCCGTGAGGATGCCAATCACTATTCTTAGCCTCCCTTTGTGCATCGCTATTAGTTCTCCAGTACTTCTCCTTAGGTGGTTAACCCTTTTCGAGTGGTGAATCACCGATGAAATTTTGTACAAGAATATCAAAAAACTCACGGAAATCAATGAAGGAAATCCAACGGAAATCCATGGAAATCCACGGAAATCCGAACACAAAATTTACGAGACAAAGTTGAATAGGGAATTCCATATTTTGTCATAACCTACCAAAAAAGTATATATCGATGGCTTAGAAGCAATACCTTGTAACTCCATCTGTCATACTTCCGAGATAATTAAAAAAACATTTTTATTTGTGTCTGCATTATTCCAAATCGATATTTTTTTGTTGTGCTGTTATTTTTATTGTGTTTTCTAAACGACTTGATAAAATCCTCCTGATTATAAATAATTTAATAATTTATGGCATTTATTAGTTATTGCACCTTATAATTTTTTTATTGCAGCCTTTGAGAGGTATTGCAGATGTATAAGAATGTGAAGTAAAATCCAATTAACTTTAAAATAACATTATAATTTTTATTCAAAACAAAGTTGTTACAAGTTATTAAGCATTAAAAAAATGTAAATTCTAAAATTAAACAAAATATTAATTTTCAAAAATGTTGATCAAATTTAAAAATTAACATTCAAATACAAAAAACAAAGTAGGCAATTATAGGTTACTAAGTAAGTACCTAGATATTTAAACAAAGTTATAAATTCTGAAACAAATATTACTTTTCAAAAATGTTGGTCAAATTTGAAGATCAGAATACTGACTCAATCTGAATTTCGCTTTCTTTTGTTTGAAGATTCATGACTCAAATTTTTATAGAAATTGTGATACTCTGGATCCATAACAGATGTTATTTCCATCAAATGATTATATTTTTCCAGGGAAATTTTTAGTTTGGTAGCATAAAACTTTCTATAAACAACATTGCCATCCGGTTTTCTTCCACTACGTCGTAGGTTGATGTACTCTGAATCGAAATCGCATTTATACGCTATAGAACCGTCATGACTGTATCTCAACGCCCTTATATAACTAACAAGATACGACATATCACCTGTAAAAAAAACATGAGGAAAACAATCTTAATATTTTATTTCTCACCTGGTCTAATCGACTTAAACCACTGGTAGTTTGAATCAGCGTAATCATAAAAAAAATCTGACGTTAACAATTTGGCGTCGCGTCGAGCGGAAACGGTTTGTCTCTAGCCCTTCTTGTAACGGAAATGAATTCGCCTGGTAAATATATTTCTCTTTGATCTAATCGTCTTTCTATTAGGCTGTGAACTGTGTCACGTTCCATTTGGGTGTGGCCTTTTGTTAAATACTTCTGTTCTATGGTTTTTCTTTCTTTTACAGCAAAATTCACAAGAGCGTTGGCTAAAACTGAATTTTTATTTTGATACCCACAACTGTCCGAGTATATGATAATGGGTTTATCTGTATCTTTGAACTGCGTATTCAGATAATCTATTATGCAACTTGCAAAGTTCGAGGCATCTACTTTTCCTTCGCCCTCATGCCACCAATAATTTGTTGATTGGTGAGTACCCAAATTATACACGGTGAAATTGTGCACTCTTAGTTTTGTTTTATAATAGAGCGCTGAAGCGTACATTCTAGGGCACAGCTGAACTGCCTGCAAGTCCATTGTAAGGACGTGGCAGTTTCCTGCTAAACATGCTTCCTTATCTTGCTGTTTTTCTATTCTGGCCCTGTCTTTACTGAGGATGTGATTTGTGTATTCTTCTTCCGATACAGCTTCTAAATTGCCAACTTTGAAGGAACAGCAAGTGTCGCACTGGTCCTTCCTGGGTTTGAAAATTGCCAAATTCTTTTTGTCAAACATTTCACAGAAAGTGCAGAAACTTAATGGCTTGGTTTCTGCCTGGTTTTGGTCATCTAAGTATCTTTTGTACAATTGTGATTTGTTTTGAATGAAGTTATCCTCGATATATTTTTTTTAGTGTCATGCCTTGCATAATGTGAAGGTAAACTAGGCAAACTGTCAAACCCTGAATCAAGTAATTCACGTCTTTTTTTATCTTTCAAACTCCCTCCATTACTTTCACGAAGCGATGTTCTTTGCCTAGTTTTATTTTCAGCAGCCTGGATAGTACCGTTAGTGCTTTCTTGACACCAGTTGTGCACTGACCATTCACCTATAAGTAATATAAATTTGGTGAATATGGTTAAGGATAACAAACAATATTTACCTATGGACAGGGTACTCAGGAACATCTTCTTACAAACCCGGTATCTTTCTTCCCCGCTAGGCAGATTGTACAAAAAGCTGTTTGTTTTTCGTGAATCTGTGGCTTTTGATCGACGGCGTTTTATTTTAGATTTCTGAACTTGGTTGACAACAAACATTTTTTTTTGGTCCCATGTTAAGTCCTTCCAAAATCGCGAGAAAGAGTCCCCTCTTTCGTTATCCGTTATTTTACCACACTGAAAGGAATTCTTCTTCTTGTTACTATGCCTCCCATTACATCTTTCACCCATAGTTCTTGAACTTCTATCTTTGTTGTTCGCCCACTTTTTCTCTTTGTTTCTGGTGAAACCCAAATAACTCTCACCCTTCATCCGCTTCAATTTGTTATTATTTCTCTTCCATGAAGAACGATCGACATTTATTCTGCATTGCCTACTTCTTTTACGCATTAAAACTGCGTGATTCTTTTCTTGTATTGTATTTGCTTCAGTTTCCATTGTTGGCTCATTAATTTCGACAGCTTCATGGTTGGAATTTCTGTTTTCAACTTCAGTACTACCGATATAATCTGGATCGTCGGGATCATCATCATCAGCAGGGTTGTTTTCTTTATTATGAATTTCTTTGTTACACATTCCATACCCAATGGACCCAATAGCATGCTCTTCTTGAAGCACTATATTTTCTGTGGAAATGGTATCAGAATCAACGTTGCTTGTGTTAATAATGAATTCTCCAGTGTCTAAAAGTAATGCCCCATCATCGAACATAATTGGAAGCTCCTGGATAAGAACGTCATCCTGACTAACGATATTAGACGAAGTTTGTGGATCTCCTAGTCCAAGATCTTTATTATTTTCCACTTGGATGGCAAGTGCTACCATTCTTCGACTTCGATTCATTCTGAAAAGGAAGAATACTTTAATTAAGATTAATGTTTACTGCAGGCAAGGAGGTTAATAAAATAAGATGCAATACCTTGTATGTGCAACCCAAAATTAAACGGCACTGTTTGGTATCACTAAATTATAATATTCAATAACTATTCTACATATTCCTGTTATTTAGTGCATTGGGCTGTACTTCAGTATGATATACATCAAGAATCAATCCTACTTACCTAGAAAATTGGTATAAACGAGATAGAACTCACAACCGGTTACTAACGCCGTGCCATCGCCATTACAAATGATGCACATACGTGCTATTGCAGTTGTAAATTTTATAAGAGGTATATTGTCACATGACAAAATTACGCATTTCTGTTGGACAGATACATATGAGGTATTGCCATTAACAGAAGAACTGCTGGCATAATATAATGGCGCTAAAATGTAATTTTTTAAAATAATTGGAGTTACGAGGTATTGCTTCTAAGCCATCGATATACAGGGTAGTCCACTACGCGCGCGTCGGTCAATAGTCGCTAAACCGTTGGACTTATGGGAAATTTTTTTAAATAAAACTTGTAAGGTTCCATCTTTGCTGCGACTGAAAATTATTTTCATTTATACAGGTTGTCCCATTTCTTCTGCGCAGTGCCTAACTCAGTTTTTTTAAATGGAACACCCTGTATTTGATTGCATTTTGGAGTTCTTTGTTGAATTTAAGTGCCACTTTGTTAACCGTACATTGGGTCTAAGTCCCACAGTTTCAAAGTTATTTGATGTTAGAAATCGTCATTTTTCAAGTTTCGCCATTTATAATTTTTAAGAGGTTCGAAATAAAGAAAAATGACTTACGTGTCCCTATCTTAGATTTTAATCATCTATCTCATGGGGCTGGAAAATGGTGCTTCCTGATTGGTCAAAAAATGGCAAAAAGTGACCTATCAGGAAGCAGTATTTTCGAACCCCATTAGATAGAGGATTAAAAACTAAAATAGGGACATGTAAGTCATTTTTCTTTATCTCCAACCTTTTAAAAGTTATAAATGGCGAAACTTGAAAAATGATGATTTCTAACATCAAATAACTTTGAAACTGTGGGACCTAGACCCAATGTACGGTTAACAAAGTGGCACTTAAATTCAACAAAGAACTCCAAAATGCGATCAAATACAGGGTGTTCCATTTAAAAAAACAGAGTTAGGCACTGCGCAGAAGAAATGGGACAACCTGTATAATTGAAAATAATTTTCAGTTGCAGCAAAGATGGAACCTTACAAGTTTTATTTAAAAAAATTTCCCATAAGTTCAACGGTTTAGCGACTATTGACCGACGCGCGCGTAGTGGACTACCCTGTATATGATGCTATTTAAAAAACAAGAAGCACTGGGTCGTCGGCTACTGCCTCCATCATGGTTACCTTTTTTAAATTCTATACTTTTTCGCTGGACTCTTCCGTAAATATTACAATTATGTACTTAGTACATACCTATGTATCTCTAAGATAGTGAACCGAATCGGTTGAACAAAAAATATTTTCAACAAAAGTAACAGAGCAACTTGGTTGCAAAATACTTTGGCAACGTGCAATCACCTTCCGCCCAGACCAAATGTTTCTTCACGGAGTGCCTCCGTAGCCGGCGCCGGCCTTGCACATAGTTTCCGGCGCGCTTCTATTTGGAAGCGAAAAAGACTGATACAACGCATTTTAAACAGACCTCTTAACTGCCCTCTCCCACCAGACACACGCATTTTTTGCAAAAAAGATAATGTAAAAACGCGAGAGAAACAACTAACCTATATGGGAGCCGATCTCACCCGGTCCGAGAATACCAAACTACCAACCAGTTCTATGCGATACCTACCTACCTACCGTAGATGCTGGATGCGTTACAACTAACAAGGTACTTAAACTGCCCTATTATTCATTCGTAAACTGGCACGGCCGTCCGAAGTTATGGAAACCGGCTCCGGCAACAATACACCTATAAAACTGTAGCCGGTGCCGGTTACGGCGGCACTACCTAAAATTATTACCTATCTCTGAATGTATCACCACCTCCAAACAAAATGAAGTCATAAACCAAACCCGAAACGACGGCGAAAACAAAGATTTTAACCCCACATTTTCTGAGCTAACGTACATATTTTGAAATAAACTATCGTCATTTTGGTTTTCATTATTTACAAAATGAAGATATCGTCTCGCGGTCTGGAATCGTTTTAGAGACATTACTTCAGCGATCTGCTCACATCTTAGACCTCTGGACCTATAATGTTTTTTGGGAGCAAATATTTTACTTCATCGCCATTTTGCTTTTTGGCAAATTTCAAAATTAGTCTAATTCTGCCACTCATGATATACAAAGCAAATTTTGAAATTAATTTTAGATAGGTCATTTCTTCCTCTGTTTCGTCATTCGAAATATATGGAATGATAAAGAATCGATAAAGGCATAAGATCACAAAATTCTGGCAAATTATAACCTCTAAGAAGAATAGTATCTGAGATGATGCAATGCTCGTCCAGCGGAAAAGTAAAATGTTTCAGTAGCAAAAATTATGAACATAACGTGTCTTATAAGATACGTTATCAAGAAAATGGTTAAAGTTCTCCAACGGTTTATATTATGAGCCCATCCCAGATTTGTTTTAATAATTGTCTTTCCCACAGGAACACCTTCGGGCAGGTCAGTAGGTTCCTTTGAGGCCACCTGCTTGGTCTGCAACTTCATTACCGTGGATACCCTGGTGTCCAGAGAACCAAACTAGGGTAAGTCTGTTATCTACCCGTAGTGTTTTAAGCACCTGCGTATGCAGTGTGTTCAACGAGGAATGGGACAGTGCAATATATTGGAAACGGGTGAAGATATTAAAATTGTGAAAATGTTTTAATAAACCTCAGTCATGGGGACATATTTTGTGGCAAAAAAATAGAATTCCATCCATCATATTGCTAGGTGGCGCTATCTGACTTTAATTTTTTAAATGGAATGACATACTTTTGGTCGCATTTTTGGATTCTATAACATATTTGTGATAACTTTCATTAAAACTTCTACCAACCTATGTCTTTTAGCTTCCGAGAAAAAAAAATCAAAATTTTAATACGAAAACATGTTTTCAAGAAATCGCATTGACACTTAAGTGGATAGAGATAAATCAACAAATATTTTACGAAATGACAGACAAAATATGTTTTTTTCACAAACATAATGCAGATAACTCTGAAATTATTCAACAACGCTGTACACACATTGAAAAATTAGTCAAGTCATTGAAAGAACCATGTGTCAAAAATTTAACAAAAATTTAGCATGCCATGAAAACAAATGTCTATTGAAGTTTCTCACACTTGAGATTTCAGTTCTGAATATCTTTTGTACAGTTTCAAATTTATAATTATGTGCGAGCATATCACGTGAAACGTTGAACGTGGTAACTAGTGCTACATTAATTAAGAGGTATGAAAAATGTGTTGAAAATGATGGAGAAACATTTGAACATTTAATTTAATTTGTAGCCTTATTTTAATTTTGATATTGTTTAATTTTGCTTAAATTGTTTTAATGGCAATAAAATAAATAAAATGTGTTAGTTTAACATAAGTGAAAGTAACTTTTGGAAGCACCACGTATAAAAAAATCGAATATCAGTATTCTTGTGGAAAAATACAGTATTTTTTCTATCATTTAATATAAAAATTTATTTATTTATCTCTATCCACTCAAGTGTCAATGCGATTTCTTGAAAACATGTTTTCGTCTTAAAATTTTGAAAATAATTTTTTTTCTCGGAAGAAGTTTTAATAAAAGTTGTCACAAATATGTTATAGAATCCAAAAATGCGACCAAAAGTATGTCATTCCATTAAAACAAATTAAAGTCAGATAGCGCCACCTAGCAATGATGGATGGAATTCTATTTTTTTTGCCACAAAATATGTCCCCCCGACTGAGGTTTAGTAAAACATTTTCACAATTTTAAATTCTTCACCCGTTTCCGAGATATTGCACTGTCCCATTCCTCGTTGAACACACTGTATACCCAAACCGCAGCGGATTCTGTGGTGATCTTTACAAGTACTTACTTATATACTTCCATTGCTGATCGACTGTCCATGCAGATATAAACGTATTTCCCGGTCATAGGTTCATCTGTGTGTCAGCTATGAAGCGGTATTTGTACTTTGGACCATCAGTGTGTCAGTAATCCACTTTGGGGTCGGGGATTTAATATAACTGCATTTTTATCGAGTACCTTAAATATTGTCTATATATAGTCAAAGCAAGATTGATTAAATTTTAGTTAGCTGGTTTAATAATGATGCAGGGATGCAGCAATACCGTAAAAATTTGGTAGGTTCTGGAAAAAGTCGGTTAAAATTAAAATGTTATATGAGAAAATAAACAAAGGAATCGCAGTCTTCGCTCTACTAATTAAAAAATAGTATATATGTAAATATCAACTTACACCTACACGCGGTAGAGCAAAGTCTGTCACTCATAAAATTGCACAATCTCGCAGTCCGAGTTTTGGGGTGATTGCTTTCAGCAGGCATATTTTCGGACGCAAAATTTACCTTACTTTTCCCAAAAACAGATACAGCCTGAAAGCTTAGATTCCCAAATTTCAACAAATTTCGCCACTGTTTCGTGGTACTACGTATAGTTTCCGAGGCAATCTATCGCTTCGATCCTTCCATTTTCCCTCACCGTATTTAGAATGAATATATGAATGAAGAGAAAATAATTTACCGTCTGACGAGAAAGAAGAACGTCTAAGAGAAAAAGGTAGTGATAGATTTTAATTAACATAGGTACAAAGTATTCCCGTTTTTTCAACATTACTTTGGTAAAAGATAGATAATATAACATAAGTTTTTCCTATAATATTTTTCTCAACCCTTAAAGCACTACGTTATTTTTACCTAAGTACGTAAATTACTACACGGGCTTCCTCAAGATGATTTTTGGTTTGTCCAATGTATGTTTTATTACAGTTATTACATTTAGTTTTGTATACAGTTTGAGTTTTCTTCAATTCTGGACTGGGGTTTTTAGACAAAAATACGTATAAAAATTGTAGATTCTTATGTTTTTGTGGTCAATTAGAAAATTATATTTTATTATTAAGTTATTAATATTGTAATAGTTTATTTTCATCAGCTAGGAATATTTTGGGTCATAAACAGAATAAAAGTAGGAAACCCTGGATAACAAAACATATTGTGAGTCTAAAAGAGGAAAGGCGAAAATATAAAAATAGGTTATATGAAATAGGGAAACAAAGATATAAGGCGATCAATTGGGAAATTATTTGGAAATGTAGGAAAGCGAAAAAGCAATGGATTGATAATAAATGCAAAGAAGTGGAAGATAAGCTCGAAGTAGGAAAGACTGATGAAGCATATAAAATAATGAGGAGAAATTTTAGAGAAATTGGATCTAGTACCAAAAACATTAGAAATGAGGCAGGAGATATACTAATCGGAATCGGGGAGAAGGCAGATAGGTGGAAAGAATATTTAGGAAACTTATATGCGGGACAGGAAGTGCAAGATATATTAGAAAGCGAAAGCAGTGTAGAGGGGGAGAACCTAGGGAGTCCTATAATGAGAGAAGAGTTTGAGCTAGGAATAATAAAGCACCAGGTATAGATGGCTTGCAGGCAGGAATTGTAAAGTGCTCAGGTCAAGAGGTAATAGACCGTTTATTTAAATTAGTTAGTCGCATATACCTGACAGTCAAGATTCCAGAAGATTACAAATGGAACATCATAGTAGCTTTGCCAAAAAAGAAAGGCGCAGATAGGTGCGAAAATTTTAGAACTATCAGTTTAACTTCCCATGCGTCAAAAATTTTAACTAGAATTGTGCAAAGAAGGACGGAGAAAAAGGCGGAAGAAATATTAAGAGACGAACAGTTCGGATTTAGACGAAATAGAGGAACGCGCAAGGCCATTGTAGCTTTACGAGTAATTATAGAAAAAACGATAGAAAAGAGAAAGAGCGTCTATATAGGATTTGTAGATTTAGAAAAAGCCTTCGACAACGTAAAATGGGGGAAGATGTTCGAAGTGCTGAGGAAGGTGGGGGTGAAATATAGGGACAAAAGAATATTACATAATCTCTACAAAGAGCAAAAGGCAGTTATAGAATGTGAGCAGGAACGAAGGGAAGTAGATATCCGGATGGGAGTGAGACAGGGATGTGCATTGTCACTTCTAGTTTTCAACTTATATATCGAAGATGCGATTAATATTGTTAAGGACAGAACAGCCTCAGGGATTAATGAACAGCGTCAAACTATTAACATGCTCAGATTTGCGGATGATATAGCAGTGTTAGCATCTAGCAAAGAAGAATTAGGAGCGGCTTTGGATGAAATGGAAGCAGTTTTGACACAGGGCTACGGCATGAAAATCAATAAAAAGAAAACTAAAATTTTGGTATGTAGGGGGTGTGAAAATAGAACTAAATTTGAAATACAAATAGGAAATGAGAAAATAGAGGAGGTCGCGGATTTCTGCTATTTAGGAAGTAAAATAACTCAAGACGGTAGGAGCATTAAAGATATAAAACAAAGAATAGCGCAGGGTCGAGTTGCGTTTAACAAAAAGAAACAACTGTTATGTTCGAGAACGGTTAATATAGACTCTCGGAAGAGACTCTTAAAGTCGTATGTATGGAGTACGGCATTATATGGGTGCGAAACTTCGACAATAGGAGAAGCGGATCGAAAAAGAGTAGAAGCGTTTGAAATGTGGTGCTACAGACGCATGATGAAGATACCGTGGATAGATAAGGTTAGCAATAGGGAAGTATTAGAAAGAGTTGGGGAAAAGCGAAAGGTATTGAAGACAATAAAGAGTAGGAGAGATAAGATGGTAGGACACCTTCTAAGACACGAAGGAATAGTTCGCGACATATTCTTTTATTCGTACAATCTTGCGCATAGCTAAATTAGTTCTCTTCGGAAAAAGCAATAACTTCGTATGGGTAAAAGTATACTTGGCCAGAAAATAAATTTAATAAAAAGTTGGACCTTGAGATGAGAGAAGAGTTTGGGCTAGCACTAAAAAGTTTAAGAAACAGTAAAGTACCAGGCATAGATGGCAGAAATCTTAAAGTGCGCAGGCCAAGAGGTAATAAATCGTTTATTTAAACTTCTGACTATAGTGATGAAGCCGTAGAGGCAGTTTATAGTGATATTGAATATGTGCTTGATTTTGTGAGGGGCACGAAACTTTAATAATTGTAGGAGATTTCAATGCAGTCGTAGGCATAGGGAAAGAAGGCGGATTAGGCAATAGGAACGATAGGGGAGTTAGACTGATAGAGTTTTGCGATAAACATAAGCTAACGGTCGCGAACACTCTATTTCACTATCACGTTTGGAGACGCTATACGTGGAAGATGCCAGGAGACCTAGGGAGATATCAAATAGATTACATTCTCGTTAGGCAAAGATTTAGAAATCAAGTTAGGGACTGCAGAAGTTATCCAGGAGCAGATATAGATAGTGGTCACAACATGGTGGTTATGAAGGCCAATCTTACATTTTTTAAGATTTAAAAAAAATGACGAAGGTATCTTAACCTACAGAAACTAAAAGATGATACGCGCGATAAGTTCGAGAAAAAGACAAGGAAGTACTAAACGGCACGGGTGAAAATATGGTTAGGGACATTCATAGAGGCAGAATGGAATTGCATTAAAGATAGTTTAGATTCCGCAGCTAGAGATATTTTGAGTCATAAACAGAATGAAAGTAGAAAACCCTGGATAACAAAGCATATTGTGAGTTTAATAGAGGAAAGGCGAAAATATAAAAATAGGTTAGATGAAAGAGGGAAACAAAGATATAAGGCGATCAAGTGGGAAATTATTCGGAAATGTAGGAAAGCGAACGAGCAATCGATTGATATGAAATGCAAAGAAGTGAAAGATAAATTCGAAGTAAGAAAGACTGATGAAACATATAAAATAATTAGGAGAAATTTCAGAGAAATTGGTTCTAGTAGCAAAAACATTAGAAACGAGGCAGGAGAAATCCTGACCGGAAGCGGGGGGAAGGCAGATAGGTGGAAAGAATATTTGGGAAACTTATATGCCGGACAAGAAGTAGGAGATATATTAGAAAGGGAAAGCAGTGTAGGGGGGTACAACCTAGGCTGTCCTATAATGAGAGAAGAATTTGGGCTAGCACTAAAAAGTTTAAGAAACAATAAAGCACAAATATTCTTACAACGTCCTTCAGTATTTATTTTTCCAGCTACCTCCTTGCTTCCCCGTCTAATGTAGTTAAATTTCTTTAGTTGTTGACTGATGTCCTTAATAAGGTTATAAAAAACGAACCATGAAAAAATTTTATTTCTTTGCAAATTTATATGTATAACTAAAATTTATAATTTCAACTTGAAAAAAGTTTATTTGCAAGATCACACAAATGTGGGTTTTCTAAAATGGTGAGATGGTCTCCGTCAAAGTGTTGCACGGGAACCGTCTGTCCTAGGATTTCCGATAAATGGTAATCTTCAGCGATGTCAGCCACCATAACTACTTTCGGTCTACATAGCGTCACACTGGAACGTATTTTAATATCTTTTGGGGTATACGCCAAAACAGCTCTTATGCGATCGAAAATTTCTATGAGAGTGTGTATGAAAAATTCTTTTGAAGACAATAAATTGGATGAGACAGTTAAAAAAGCAGTTTCTACGCGTTCTTTGCTGGAATGAGCCTCAAGGAGCTTATCCTGAAATATATTTAGAAATTATATTGATTGTTTCCGTAAATTCTTGAAATACCTTAAGAGCCATAGCATCACCCATGGTCATAAAGGAACACAGTAAGTCAGTCTCAAAAGTAGCATCCGATTCAAAATTATATAGTCCCAACATTAAAGCTTTCTGAAGAACTGGCGAGCCATCGATTAAGATAGCTTTCCCTCTCAATCCTTCCGCTTCCAATAGATTTATTAGGTGAATCGCTAACAAAGTTCCAAAAGAATGTGCTATTAAGCGGAACGGTTGATCCCTTCGGACGATACTCAAAATTTGCTAAAATTATACCACATTGAATGAAGCGCACGGAACACAATTCTGCCAAAAATGTATTGCTCATTGCTATGACAGTTGAATTATTTAACTGAGGCTACTGAAAATTACCAGGTGGTCCATTAAAGACAGTCAACTTCTTGACTGTTCCTATTGGGTACTTTTTTAAATTGAATTAAATCAAATTAAATTAAATAGCATGTTTATTTGTCCTTTTCTGAGTTAATTTGTGCACCTCGTATCTACATATATTATAAGGAATGGTTCCTCAACCTAGTGCAACACCGAGAAAAAATTATTAAGCGTAAAAAACATTTGGTTCAAATAAAATTGGTATTTAAATAGAGGACAAATAAGTTAATAATTTATCTTTATTGTAAATACGGAGTTTTTATTTATTGTAATACAACTTTTAATTGTCATTAACTTTTGAAATATGTATAACTAATTTATTCTAATTTGTGTAATAAAATAGGCAATTACGTATATATTTGCGGCAACTTATTCATTTTAATTCCAAATAACAAGAACATTAATAATTTTGTTTTAATATTATGAATTTTTATTTGTAGCATAACGTGTATTTTTAGCTACGAATATACTTTTATTTGCCCTTTTTTACTTGTAACTACTGTTTTGAACCAAACAATGTATATCCCACAACATTACAATAGTACCTCTATTGAATTAAAAAAAACTACTTCGCGTACTACCAATATAACGATTTCTTATATTATATTGACCGGTTTCAGGATTTATAACGATCCCATCATCAGAAATGTATGTAAAATTGTACACAAATTATTATGACAGTTCACAAGGAAACTCAAATTGACAAAACAATACAAATAATAATTTGGTAATACGGGATTCATTTTCTTCTTTTTCTTTTATTATTGGCATTATTATCATCGTTTTCATCATCATTATCATTATCATCATCAATATTAATATTATTATTATTATTATTATTAGGATTGATTCTTGAATTAATTATTCAACCACAGTCTCTAACATCTTAATCCTTGACTTACTTCTTTTTTGCCATTATACCATTTATTGACTTATTTCTCTCCCTTTTTTAGTTTATTACAATACTAGCAGTTGGCAGTTGTCAAGACAGAACACATAGCCTTGACCACACAGTTTATTACAAGATTAGCAGTTGGCAGTTGTCAAGATTCCATGGATATTTTGTTTATTTAGCTTTTTCTGTTCTGATATTTCACTTGAAGGTTTTTTCAATTGAATTTATTGTTTTTTCCAATATGGTTTTCTTTAAATTCATTGTTTTTTCCCTTCAAGCTACGAGGTATTCGATTTTCCTTTGTGTTTTTCTTATGCCCCGTAGGTGAATACTGAAATTCAGTTAATTATCTTATTTCATGGATATCATTATTATTTGTATTGTTTTGTCAATTTGAGTTTCCTTGTCAACTGTCATAATAATTTGTTTACAATTTTTACATACATTTCTGATGATGGGATCGTTGTAAATCCTGAAAGAGGTCAATATACACTGCCGGACAAAAAAAACCGGACACTCTCAGAATTACTATTTTAGTGAATAAAAAACAACGGACGGTTTGAAATGATATTTAACTATATTCTTTTCATGTAGTTAATATTTTCTGATTTTACTATTTGGTAGAAATTCATGTTGAATTGAAAAATTACTACGCGTACTACCAATATACATTTCTGATGATGGAATCATTGTGAATTCTGAAACCGGTCAAGTTATAATAATAAATCGTTATATTGGTAGTACGCGTAGTAATTTTTCAATTCATTATATTCTTTTCCAATACCAACCTCTTCACGGTACTCTGTAACAATTCTTGCTGTGTGTGGGTGGGCGTTGTCATCCATAAACACATAATTGTCCGCTATAAATGGCATATATGGTGTGACATGGGGTTCCAGGCACTCAACAATGTATCGGTGTGCAGTCATTGTTCCATTCTAAATGAAAATCAATTCTGTGTGAGCCCTCAGAGATATTCCTGCCCACACCGTTGAAACATTGAAACTGACCCTGGGAGATATACAACATTGACTGTACCGCTCCCCTGGTCTTCGCCACACCTTTTCACGTCCATCTGGTGATCTGACACTAAATCTTGACTCGTCCGAGAAGAGCACGTTCCTCCATTGATGTTCGTCCCAATTTACGTATTGCCGCGCAAATGCAAGTCATGCTCTGCGATGTTCTACGGTCTACAGGGGACCCGTAGCTGGCTTTCTTGAAGTCAAAACATATTCGTTTAGCCTTTTCCGAACTGTTCTGGCTGAAATTGCCACTCCTCGAACTTCGGCTAACCGTCCAGCAAGAATAGGTGGTGGCAATGCTCGATCGGGCAGCGCAGCAACATGGAGATTGTTCGCAGTTCGTGGACGATCAGATCCGACCTTCTTTACAAACCCATGAGTTTCACGAAGTCGCAAGAGTACATTTTGCACTGTGTTACGGGGTATATCAGCACTTGAGCAATATACCGCACTGTTCGGCCATCGTGGCTTAGAGCAACAATTTGTGAACAAATTTCGGGGTGCATTGTATGGAAAATGTTAAAAGCTGACATTCACAAATGAAATTTCACCAAAAACCAATAGAAAATAGAGAACAGCATAAGGTAAAAGATTTTGATGTTTCAATAAAAATGCATGAAGAGTCAAAATGCTGATTTGGCTGTTTAAGCTTACGAAAGGAGCAATATTCAGCTAAAACTTTCTTTTTCCTCACTAGTAGGGCAATCGTTAATTATTTGCGTAAGTTAAGTAACATAAAAATATTGTAGGGCCTCAAAATAAAAATAAAAACATGTTTTAACAAATAAATACTTCGCGAACTACCAATATATAACGATTTATTTAAATATTTTACCGGTTTCAGGATTCACAAAGATCCCATCATCAGAAATGTACGAAAAATTGTAAACAAATTATTAATAATAATTTGTTTACAATTTTTCGTACATTTCTGATGATGGGATCTTTGTGAATCCTGAAACCGGTAAAATATTTAAATAAATCGTTATACAGGGTGGTCACTTTTACAATGTACACCATTGGAGTCTTCTAAACCAGAAGAGATTCAGAGTTGGTCAAATTACAGAAAACGTGCACATTTTCCATGCCCTTTAAGGATCTGAAAAGAAATTCTGGATAGCTCTCGTTGTTCCTGAAATATCCTGAAAAGAATTGAAGCATTGCATTTTCTTATTTCTTCAATATATTATTTATTACTTGAGCAAATGTAATGCCCTTCGGCAGGTTTACATAAGTAGGTATGGGCTATCCACTGGATGTTTCAAAATTTGTCTAAGCCTACTACATCTTTGAGTTTTCATAATCATGGCAACTAGATTTTGTAGATAAGGAGTGAAATTAGTGTTCCAGAAAGTTAGATGACCCATGTGCGATACATCGTTGAAATTGTATTTTTTTTCTCTATCCAACCTTATGAAAATCCAATATGGCGCCCATAAGAAATTCAAAAATTGACCATGAAAACTTGAAGATGTAGTAGGCTTAGACAAATTTTGAAACATCCAGTGGAAAGCCCATACCCACTTATGTAAACCTGCCAAAGGTCATCACATTCGCTTGAGTAATAAATAATATATGGAAGAAATAAGAAAACGCAATATTTCAATTTTTTCAGGATATTTCAGGAACAACGAGAGCTATCCAGAATTTCTTTTCAGATCCTTAAAGAGCATGAAAATGTGCAACTTTCTTACCATTTGACCAACTCTGAATCTCTTCGGGTTTAGAAGATTCCAATGGTGTACATTGTAAAAGTGACCACCCTGTATATTGGTAGTTCGCGAAGTATTTATTTGTTAAATCATGAACTTCTACCAAAAAGTAAAACAAGAAGATATTAACTACATAAAAACATGTGTCCGGTTTTTTTTTGTCCGGCAGTATTATAATAAATCGTTCTATTGGTAGTACGCGAAGTAGTTTTTTTTAATTCATAATGAATTTCTAGCAAATAGTGAACATTGGAAATATTAAGTATACCTCTATTACTGAAAGCAGAGAAAATATTCAGGTTTCTTTTTCAAATATGCTTTCATATTCGAAAACTCATAGGAAAAAATTGAAAATTTAGTCATTTTGAAAACCTGCAAAAACCTGCTTATTTAATTTAATTTCCTGTTTGTCAGTAGGTATGTTTTCTGCCATAAAGGAAATCTCAATTGTTAACCTATACAGTATTTCCCGGGATTGGGTTGCAAAGAGAACAAAAAAATAATTATTTTTAACTTCTCAATGAATCACTATTTTTAAATAAATTGATTTAAAAAAACATTTCTAAAAACAAGCTTTTATTTAAATGCTTTGAAAAGAAGAAAATAAACTTTCAAATAAATCAAACCAAGGCAAACCCATAATTTTGTTACAGTATACAATTGCATATGATATAAAAGCTTGTCGCAAGAATTTCGTGTGTCGCTGTAGTTTCAATATTCTGGTTTTCTATATGTCATGACAAATTGAATTATAATTATCATACCGTTTATTTTCACTTTTCAGGGGCGTAAATAATTTTTTTTACGATATACGTGTGATAACGCTTTATTAACGTACTTTAACGCACTCGTTGGGTAAATCTCGCATAATAAAGCTCATATCGCAATTATATCGTAAATAACTATTATCCAACTGTTACAGGGAATTCGTTATTAATGTTTATGCGTTTTTGGACTTATAAAACTTACTAAAATATTGTTAAACTAAAAAAAACATTTCCCAAGTACTCAAATAGTGCGCCATTTACATCAAATATAAACAGTATCATCTTCGTTAAGCCTCCTTTTCAACAAAACCAATTGGTAAAAAATAGCAGACTTCCTAAATAGCAGAAATCCGCGACTTCCTCTGTCTTCTCATTTCCTGTTTTACTTTTATTTTCTCGCCCTCTACATACCAAAATTTTGGTTTCCTTTTTATTGATTTTCATGCCGTAGACCTCTGTCAAAACTGCTTTCATTTCATTCAAAGCCATTCCTAATTCTTCTTTGTCAGATGCTAACATTGCTGTATACTTTTCTCCTATACTTTTCAGAAAATTTTGTAATTACTGGATGTAGTATTCCTCACCAGTGCCTACCATATGGTACTGACTTAAATAAATTTTTACTATAGTGTCAACGTTAATGAAAATTTTTCAAATCGTAAAACGCAAAAAAAATCAAAAAATATTTCCTGGAACAGTTGGATAAAAAGTAATATGTGCAACGGGAGTTTAAGAACAGGCCGGGTTTTTATGAAGAATGGCTTTTTCAGAAAAATTAAAAATTAAGAAAATCTTTGTAACCCCAATTTTGATAGCATATTCTCAGTAACTAGGTAGACGCATAGGTTCCTCAAATAAAAAAAAACTTTATAAAGTTTTCTTGCTTGCGCTTACAAGGTTTATATCGGAAATGGGAAAGTTTTGGAAAAATGTTTTAAGCAAAAATTGTTAGGTTCGATCTGCTCTGTAAATGGAAAATATTTTCATTTATGCAACTTGTCCCAGTTAAGGTTGTCAGACTAAAGATACAGTGTTTTAAATGGAACACCTCATACTTTTTTGTTTTTCGAATTTCACTCTGAACTATAAATAGAAATTGTAAGGAATACCGTGATCAAGAGTGTTTTTGAGTTATTCAAGTTTTTTTTTAATTGTTGTCTTTAGTGGACCTTTAGACAGAATTTGTCACAGGTAAAACGGAAACCCTTATCGAACAGATATTTTGAGGATCACTAGCGACACGCCTGGATCAGAACTTGTGCTTAAAAACGTAGTTTACTCTACAGGATGTTCAAAATAATGTGCTTCTTTTATGTAATTTCAATCACGCATAACTTGCGACACCATTTGTTTTTTTTTTTTTTTTGCTGGAATCGTATTCTTTATGATATTTACTAGCACTTTCCATAGTATTCCTTATACCCAAATTTTCGTAAAAAAGTCAAGGATGAAATCAACACAACAGAACTTAACTAAAACATTAAATAACAATTAATTGTTACCGGGGTTTGTACCTACTAAGCTTTGATTTAGCCGTATGTTATCTAGTGATCCCCAAAGTACAGAAAATTTCAAAAAACAACTTGAACAGCTCAAAAACTCCTACATTTTAGGTCAAGGTATTCCTTGTCAGGAATGGTCACCTCGGTATGGAGAAAGTGCTAAAAATATCCAAGTGCCGTAGTTCTCAACAGAAAAAGGTCTGCCTACTCAACTCCTTCTACAGCCATTATGCTAACTAATATCTAATCTTAAACTTTTGTGACGCATTGATGATATCATTTCAAAACACAAGGGAACATTTAGCTTCACTTACTTGAGTGTATGTACCTGGGAAATTACGAAACACCAATTTTGCATTTTTGCATTTTCCTGCAATACATGACAACAATGCATTCATTACTGAGTTATTGCAATAATAGTAGGTGGCCAAAACCAATTTGTCTCGAATGTCAGAATTGAAAATTCCTGATTTTGACAAGCCGCCATTTTTTGTTGGAGGGCAGAGTGTGGATACACAACGCCCAATCTTTGCTATGCACGTGTGTTACCAAAATTTGAACAGATTTGTTGCCAAACAAAGTGGTGAAACCATGTTACTGTTTAGAGTCAATGTAATTTAACCCAAAATAACGAAAGCAACGTTTGCAATAGTGCAACTAGTCATTCCATTTTAAGAATTTTCGTTAAATTCTCGGCGGAAAGAGACTAAGGAGTTTAAGTTAGGCCCTTTTTTGGTGCCAAATGGTAACAAAACGTCTGCTTTGTTATTCCTCCTCTTCTTCCCTCCTCTAAGCTTTAAACAAACAAATGTTTGCCCTCCAGTTGTCAAATGTGTGACGACATTCTAAAATGATCTATAAGTGATTTAGGCTGTCAGTTCAAAAGTGGCATGTGTCAGATTGTACCTAATTTGGATATTTTGTAGTTTGAAATATCACAAAATGAATACTAACATTGAGTATGTCGAGGATTCCTTCAGCAAGTGGAACTGGACGAATTCTTCACCAGAAACTTTCTATGGTCAGATGAAGCCCCATTCAACAGGAGGCGCTACTTTAATCTTTAATGCGCATAATACGCATTATTATAGCGTCGACAACCCCATTCTTCTATTCGAGAGTTAAATAGTTAAATAGTTGGACCACATATTATACCGAATGGACTTGCAGGGGTAGATTGTCTGAATTTTTTACGAACGGAAGTGCAAGACTTTTTGGATAATCTTCCTTTAGCAACAGCCAACAATATGTAGTTTCAACTAGACGGGAGCTCCTGCCTGTTCGACAGTGGCCAGATGAAGAATTTTCTAATGGATAGATTGGAAGGGGGGGCTGTGCGTTGGCCACATTCTGACACATTCTGACAGATATTTACGTGACAGGCAATCTGTCATAGGTAACTAAGATGGTAACTAAGATTTAATAAATTTCAGGCAATGTGATATTTTCTTTAAATCGGGCATTGATATGTTGGAAGATTTCTTGCTTCTAAAATCGAAGTAAACGAGTCACGGAAGCACAGAGATTTTATAAAATATTTTTTTGTCATCCAGACACAAATTGTTACAACGTATCGTTGAGTTTATCCCCTTTTTTGGACACCCTGTATAATTCAGTAAGGAATTCGAAAAAAAATATGGAATCTTCCATTTAAAACACTGTAACTTCGGTCTGCCATCCTTAACTGAAGCAAGTTGTATAACTGAAAATATTTTCCATTTACAGGGTAAATCGAAACTAACAACTGCTACTCAAAAGTTTTTTTCACAACCTTCCCCATTTCCTTGCCCCTGCGTTTCGCGAGAACACCCTGTATACATGCCTTTTTAATAACTTTTTACAAAAAGTTGATTTTAAATCATTTTCGGTCTCATAAATATGTTTCTCAATCTTTTATCAAAATTCCTTGTCAACTGTGGTTTGGAAAAACACAACCCCTACCTGATCCAGAACGCATTAATACACTGGGCACGATTTTCTCAATCAATTTCGACTACAAACTGTTATTTTCCAAAAAGTTAATAGTGTTCCTAAATGATTATGCCAATAATTATTAATATGAAAACTATATGCGGCGTAAATTTAACTATATATAATACACAGGATCTATCAAATGTGACAGACCAACTCTGAGGTGATGGTAGAGGGCTTCAACGGTAGCCCAGAAATGCAAGCAAAATGTAATTGCTTTTGATAATGCAGATAAGCTAATAACAAAATACCAAGTTCAACAAAGAGTTAAAACTGGCGACACTGGCAATCACTAGAACCGGTAGTTATGGTTTCAAATTAATCACATTACCTTTGCATTATAACTGACAGTAAATGAAAAATGCCTGCAGTGTCATATTTTTGACTCTGTTTTGATTAGGTTTTCTGTTGACTCCACTGCCATGTTACCTACTTGTGGAATTTTTGCAAGCTTATATCTCTGAAACTAAGTCACTGGATTTTTTCTGTTTTGGCCCATACCGTTGACGTCCTTTATCACAATTTGATATACCCTGTATACAGTGTGTTCAACGAGGAATGGGACAGGACAATATCTCGGAAACGGGTGAAGATTTTAAAATTGTGAAAATGTTTTACTAAACCTCAGTCAGGGGGACGCATTATGTGGCAAAAAAATATAGAATTCCATCCATCATTGATAGGTGGCGCTATCTGACTTTAATTTTTTAAATGGAATGACATACTTTTGGTCGCATTTTTGGATTCTATAACATATTTGTGATAACTTTTATTAAAACTTCTACCAACCTATGTCTTTTAGTTTCCGAGAAAAAAATTATTTTCAAAATTTTAAGACGAAAACATGTTTTCAAGAAATCGCATTGACACTTGAGTGGATAGAGATAAATAAATAAATTTTATATTAAATGATAGAGAAAATACTGTCTTTTTCCACAAAAATACTGATATTCGATTTTTTATACGTGGTGCTTCCAATAGTTACTTTCACTTACGTTAAATTAACACACTTTATTTATTTTATTGCCATTAAAACAATTAAAGCAAAATTAAACAATATCAAAATTAAAATAAGCCTACAAATTAAATTAAATGTTAAATGTTTCTCCATCATTTTCAACACATTTTTCATACCTTTTAATTAATGTAGCACTACCTACGGCGTTCAACGTTTCACGTGATATGCTCGCACAATTATAAAAATTGGAACTGTACAAAAGATATTCAGAACTGAAATCTCAATTATGAGAAACTTCAATAGACATTTGTTTTCATGGCATGCTAAATTTTTGTTAAATTTTTGACACATAGTTCTTTCAATGACTTGATTACTTTTTCAATGTATGTACAACGTTGTTGAATTATTTCGGTGTTATCTGCATTATGTTTGTGAAAAAAGCATATTTTGTCTGTCATTTCGTAAAATATTTGTTAATTTATCTCTATCCACTCAAGTGTAAATGCGATTTCTTGAAAACATGTTTTCGTCTTAAAATTTTGAAAATAATTTTTTTCTCGGAAGCTAAAAGACATAGGTTGGTAGAAGTTTTAATAAAAGTTATCACGAATATGTTATAGAATCCAAAAATGCGACCAAAAGTATGTCATTCTATTTAAAAGTAAAGTCAGGTAGCGCCACCTAGCAATATTATGGATGGAATTGCACTGTCCCATTCCTCGTTGAACACACTGTATACAGAGTGATAATAATTCTTTTTAATTATTGAATAAATTCATGCTTTGATACAACAGATTAATGCTGTGCTGAAAACGTACCAGCTCGAAGTAAATTATTTGATACAGGAAAATGTCACCTACAATTTCCAGTGGCGAGGATGGGGGGGGGGGGGAAATTACAATATTTTTATCGAAAAAAGTATGATGGAATGGAAATTCCACGAATTTTGTTAAAAATCGTGAGAGTATTTAATTTTACCCCAGATTTTATCCAAAAAAGGACCTCTTGTCAGAACTCGATAGGACGCAGCGTATTATAAAAAAATCGAAATTGATGCCTGGCAGTCAAATCACGATGTAAGATTTTCAATGTTGCGAGACCTACGTAAAATAAATAAAAAAATGAAAGGTCAGGTCAGGTCAGATCAGGTCAGGTCAGATACAAAAACTCGATTTAACTAATGAATTCTCTTTAGTTAATTAATAACTGCACGGAGTTTGACCGAATTTTTGGTCCTTTCAATTCTCTATTAATTTTATATACAGAGTGACAAACTCCCATGTGTACATGGGGAAATAACATGGGTAATTACGTTTTTGGAGATTTCTGCTCCCCATATATGGTTACAATGGTGGTAAAGGTAGCAATCGAAAGATTATTTTTTTCTGCGCATGAGGATGTCAAAAACTCTACAACTTTCCTATTTATTAAAGCGTTTGAAGCGAAAATTACATTAATAATTTTCAAACTAAAACAGAGAAATTCCTCAGATTATCCATGACAACTTCATTTATTCTAATCAAAGACGTCTTTGATTCTAATGGATTTTCTAATTCGTCTGAACTGTCAACATTATTTATAGTCAATTTAAAATTTGGGTTTCAAAATGAATAAAAATATTTCTCCAAAAAGTTATTTATTGTTGTTACCTAAGGAATAGGAATGTCACTGAATTTTACAGATTATTTTTGCCATCGTCAAATTGGTCAATTGAAACATTTCATTTGGGTCCCATGATTTGCATTATTTCGGTAATGTTTTCGATAATTTTCCTTGTTGATAAGTTGCCAAAGTTGTGAATTTGTAGGTGCATTTATAATTTATAATCTAGTTACTTTAGTACCTACCAAACGTCAAATATCCCCAACACCTTTCTTTGGATATGAATTAATATAAAATAAAATTGTCATCACTTCGTTTTGAACTACGTTGCTTCGATTCATAAAATAGTCTTGTCAAATACAATTCATGGTCTGGAATTTTTAGGTAATTTTACTCAAGCTGTTGCTTTTACTAGCCACTCGTGTAAATTTGACAGAAGATCACTCGCGCAAAGTGTTCGTGATCTTTTAACTGTCAAATTTACACTCGTGGTTACCAAGCAAAGCAACAGCTTTCGAAAAATTTCCGACAATTCCAGACCACTTATTGTATTACTACAGAAAATAAGTTCAGACGAATTAGAAAATCCATAAGAATCAAAGACGTACCTATTTGATTAAAATAAATTAAAGGAGTGCCTCCGTAGCCGGCGCCGGCCTTGCGTATAGTTGCCGCCGCGCTTCTATTTGGGAACGAAAAAGACTGATACAACGCATACGCATTTTAAACGGACCCCTTAGCTGCCCTCTCGAACCAGACACACGCATTTTTTGCAAAAAAAGATAATGTAAAAATCTAACCTCAAAAAACTAACCTCTACGGGAGCCGATCCTACCCAGGCTAAACATACCAAATTACCAGTTCTATGCGATACCTCCCTACCTACCGTCGCTACTGGATGCGTTACAACTAACAAGGTACTTAAACTGCCCTATTATTAATTCGTTATGGAGACCGGCTGCGTAAAGGCATTGTTTACTACGGTGCAACGCAACACCAAGTTGTATCATAGTAAGGAATGGCGAAATTAACCGCGCTTTTGCTTTGGCAATCTTTACTGCGATGCAACGCAGTCGGATGTCCACATGGCAAGAAATCATGGGAGGATCTCCGACCAATTATACTTGGGCCGCCGAACAGACGGAAAGATCACCCTGCAAGAACGTGCTCTAGCGGGGCCAATATTAATTTATTGCGACCGAATTGGAGTGATGTGACTTCGTTGGGTCTAAAGAAAGCGCATCACTGCGGTTCGGTCGTCCTAAATTGATAGTGGTCCTGCCTAGAGCTCATGATTGCAGGGTGATCACTCCGTCTGTTGGGCGGCCCAAGTATAGGTTCATTCATTGTTTGACGCCGCGCCGTCTGAACTTGTGTTTTGCAAGTTCGCGTGGCGCTGTCAGATTGACCGACGCCGCTAGTAATTTTGGGAAAATGCTTACATTTTACATTAATCGGTATTAAATAAATTGTTATTAAATAAAAATCATCAAATAAGCACGTTATAGTTATTTACGTAACCAGTTATGAAAAGACTAATTTTATTTGACGAATATAATATTTGCCAAAGCGAGCGAACGAAGTAAGCGAATTTAAGAAAATCGCAATTTTCAGTTATAGCCATATATTTCGGAACTCCCTGCAGATATCATGGGTTTCTCGGTGGCATTTGAATGAGCACAAAATAGCCCAACTTTGGTCTAATTTAGCCGATCCTGTATCTCTTACCTTTTCGGATATCCCAATGGTGAGCCATTAAAAAGTGGCCACCCTGTATAGGTTAAATTATGTGGCCCACTCTGTACCTGAACGTGTAAATGTGAATTTGATTTAGTGCTATTAATTTTAATGTTTACGTTCGGAACATTATTTCAAATTAAATTAAATGAATCCTTCAATTAAAAAAAAATCCAACTTCAATGCTTACTAAAACTACACTACAGCTTAGGGTGGTGTTGTACCGCAGTAAAGATTGCCAAAGCAAAACTGGCGTTAATTTCGCCATTCCTTACTGCGGTGCAACTGGGTGCTGTGTTGTACCGCAGTAAAGATTGCCAAAGCAAAAGCGCGGTTAATTTCGCCATTCGTTACTATGATACAACTTGGTGTTGCGTTGAACCGTAGTAAACAATGTCTTTACGCGACCGGCTCCGGCAACAATACACCTATAAAACTGCAGCCGGCGCCGGTTACGGAGGCACTTCCTAAATTAAATTGTCATGGATAATCTGATAAATGTCTGGTGTTTTAGTTTGAAAATTATTAATGTAATTTTTGTTTTTATTGTTTTAACAAATTGGAAAGTTGTATAGTTTTTATATCTTCATATGCAGAAAAAAATTATCTTTCAATTGCTACCATTACCACCATTGTAACTATACGTGGGGAGCAGAAATCCGCAAGAACGTAATTACCCATGTTATTTCCCCATGTACACATGGAAGTTTGTCACTCGGTAGGTCTCAAATAATGTAAAATCGTGCATTATGGTTTGTCTGTCAATCAGAAATTTCAGTTTTTCTTAAAAACCCTGCGCTCCATTCAGTTCCGGTAAGATGGTCTTTTCTAGATAAAATTGAATGCTCTTTCATGATTTTTAACAAAATTCATAAAATTTTCATTCCGCGGCACTTTTTGATAAAAATCCCCGCCGCTGGAAATAATATATGTAGGCGACAATATTCTGTATCAAATAATTTGCTTTATGAATTTGTTGTGAACACTTATTTAATAATTAGTGAAAATTATATTTCTTTCTAAATTCAACACTCGGAAATGAAGCACTCCACAACCCACATTAATGTATGCCCTTTAACTCATAACTGATAATATTATAAAGTTCAATACCTGAACATTTTATCAGAAACATCTTTCTCAGTGCAATTATAGTTAAATTAATGAATGTTTCAGTGCGTTTCTCAAGACCCTGTATAGCTAAGTATAGCTAAGTTACATGAATTTTTTATGAGAGCCGTCAACAATTTTGATGCCTTGCAACACTTTTTTGGCGGGGCGTAGAAATATGCTTACCGGTAAGAGTGACTCGGCCAGTTTTATTATATCATATTGATGAGCTTTTCCAGAATATTGCAACGATATCGTTTTAAACTTCAAGCCTTTGGCTAATTTTCTTAAAATTTTAGCCGTTCCCTCGATTCCGGGCAATAGAATGACGACCTCAGAATGTCCATCGTCTTCCACAGCACTGGACAGTTCAACGGTGGCAAGGATCGCAAGAGATTCGCTTCCGACGCCTTTCATTAAAACTTCAAAGTCGGTCATTTTCGGCGCAACAGAGGTGCCATGAACTTCTGGTTTCTCCTTGAACAACTCTTGCAAGCTGCCAGTTTAATAAACTATAATTAGTGTTTTTTCGACCATTGTAGTACAGTCGTGGGGTAAGTCTTGGATGATTTTTTTATAATCTTTTGGGGTATGGTCTATCATAACTCGCCCTATTTATAATTTTATACCTGAAATTGTCTGTTTTGTTGAGGAGAAATAGGTGCCATAAAAACGTTATTGTAAATGTTATGAATTTCAAATTTTCAAGAGGTTGTAGTTTGCTCAAGTTTAAAATAAAACTATCTGATCTAAGTTAATCAAAATCGGACAATTTGAAAACAAGTACGATCAACCATGAACTTTGAAAATACTACAGATGATCATAACTTACCGGCAGAATGTCAAACTTTTGAGTTCTGCAGCAGGTAGAACCACACGGCAATCTCTTTCTATTATCCGTTTTATTTCGGCCGACATGATGGAGTCCATGCCTAGCTCAGGTAAGGGTGTATGAGGGCTGACCATTTTCAGATCTCTTATACCTATGACGTTTGCTATAACTTGAACGATATTATCACTACTTGAAGAATGGCTGTTCTTCTCGGCCACTACTATACTCGACACTATTGGAGTTTTCTGTCTGAGCAGCGTGTCCAGTACTGACAGACAACTTGCGATACTTTGCCGGTGTATACCACCGACTTCAAGTATTTTATCTTGTGTCTCCGCCACAACACCGATCTGAAATACATTTCAGTTCGTCATTCTATCACTTCTATCATTTTAATGCATACCCAGGAATTCCTGGGTATTTAATTAAATGCGATGTCAAGATCAAAGGAGATAAGAAACTTTGGTCGGGGCGTCAAACAAATGAACACACTTTATCAAATTAAAACAGTTGGCAAAGACAATATAATAGTAGAAAACTGAAAAAATAGAGGAAAAAAAACGGGCAGAAACGGAGGAAGATACTTAACCACAAATATTAAGCAACAGCTTCATAGTGGAATCACGAAATTAAAGAACAGTAAAGCCCGGATGGTAACGTTAACGGAATACCTATAAAAGTTTCGTATATTACATTATCTAGGTATTTTCTTGCCCAAAGTTCCTGATTGTACTAAGTATAGTCCAACAGATTTAAGTTGGCGAGCGATCATGGAGGCGCAACGCGTTGGCGCCTGCCACAGCCTGCATCTAACTCAGTGCAACAGTGGCATGGACTTTTTACTCTTGGGGGATAAATATTGAACAATACAAATTCAGTAAATAGTATTCAACATGTCTTAAGACAAATGTAATGCGATTTAGTGCAGAATAATCATTAATATTCGAATTTTGTCTTAATTCTATTAAAAAAATAATAGTACAATAACAATCATCACTTTCAGAATCACTGAATATCACTGTCACCATCGCCTAAAGAAATGATTAATGGTTCAGCTTCACTGATATTGTCTGCGGACATGTCATTTTCTAAATATTTGTCCCCGATCTTAATCACGTGATCACAGCACTTCGTCCAGTCTTCTGGCTTTATTTGATTAAATTCATATTCCGCTAACTTCCACACGTCTTCTAATTTGAAAGTAGTATTTTTTGCAGCGACGTTGTTTTTCACTGTCGCCCTTAACTCGATGGAATTTAAATCTGGATGATATGGCGGTAAACGTAAAACAGTGTGTCCATGATCTTGTAATAATGTGTCGAACTTGTAGGTTATACAGGGTGGTCACTTTTACAATGTACACCATTGGAGTCTTCTAAACCAGAAGAGATTCAGAGTTGGTCAAATTACAGAAAACGTGCACATTTTCTATGCCCTTTAAGGATCTGAAAAGAAATTCTGGATAGCTCTCGTTGTTCCTGAAATATCCTGAAAAGAATTGAAGTATTGCATTTTCTTATTTCTTCCATATATTATTTATTACTTGAGCAAATGTAATGCCCTTCGGCAGGTTTACATAAGTAGGTATGGGCTGTCCACTGGATGTTTCAAAAT
The DNA here is from genome assembly GCA_963966045.1 of Xestobium rufovillosum. Taxonomy (NCBI): domain Eukaryota; kingdom Metazoa; phylum Arthropoda; class Insecta; order Coleoptera; family Ptinidae; genus Xestobium; species Xestobium rufovillosum. The sequence continues at coordinate 6,463,204 of OZ014503.1, read as the reverse complement.
TTGTCTAAGCCTACTACATCTTTGAGTTTTCATAATCATGGCAACTAGATTTTGTGAAATTAGTGTTCCAGAAAGTTAGATGACCCATGTGCGATACATCGTTGAAATTGTATTTTTTTTCTCTATCCAACCTTATGAAAATCCAATATGGCGCCCATAAGAAATTCAAAAGTTGGCCATGAAAACTTGAAGATGCAGTAGGCTTAGACAAATTTTGAAACATCCAGTGGAAAGCTCATACCCACTTATGTAAACCTGCCAAAGGTCATCACATTCGCTTGAGTAATAAATAATATATGGAAGAAATAAGAAAACGCAATATTTCAATTTTTTCGGGATATTTCAGGAACAACGAGAGCTATCCAGAATTTCTTTTCAGATCCTTAAAGAGCATGAAAATGTGCAACTTTCTTACCATTTGACAAACTCTGAATCTCTTCGGGTTTAGAAGATTCCAATGGTGTACATTGTAAAAGTGACCACCCTGATAATTTCGCACACTGGGGTATTAACACACTAGGTTCAAAATTAATATTTTTGTCGTTTAACCATTTAATCATATATGCCTTTTTAGAATTTGATGTGGGTGCGGGATTTGCCTGGACGACGACGACGGAATTCCTTGGGAAATTAGAAATCAACTTTTGCTACAACTACATAATTCTCTGAATTAATTTCTGAATGGTAATCGCCGATTTTAGATCTAAATTTTAATATAAACAAACATCCAGGTATAAAGCCCTTTTTCGCAACCGGCCGGCGTTTACAATAATTGTTAATCTCTGACCTTTGGAGATATTTGCAAATAGCCCTTTGGTTGAGTCATCTATCCAATTATTCGAAGAGACATGGCTACTCTGCCGCCCTAAGCTAAAAGGCAGTAAGTCCATTTTTACTGTGCAAGTTTGTTTCGTACAGGTAAACAATCGGTCTATTTTGACTCCGGAAATATGTATTTTTCTGCAAATACGAAATACGAAGAGACCGTATATCGTATTTTTCAATTAGGATTTTACTATTATTTTCCGTCCTTCTCCACCTAAACCCCATTTTACGCAAAAGAACTCAGTGTTTCGTTGGATCCATTCCATTCTAGCTAAATTCAAGAATCAATTGTACCCCTAACCACATAAAATTTGAAATACTATATACGCATTTCGGCAGCTAAGCTGCCATCTTCAGTAGCAGGGAAAAACCTATAGTAATAAAAATAGCAATAAAAACATTAATGAAAAAAAAACAAAAACAAAAAAACAAACAATTATATATATGACAATAATAATTGTTGTTTTTTTTTCCATTAATGTTTTTATTGCTATTTTTACTACTATAGGTTTTTCCCTGCTACTGAAGATGGCAGCTTAGCTGCCGAAATGCGTACATAGTATTTCAAATTTTATGTGGTTAGGGGTACAATTGATTCTTGAATTGATTATTTAACCACAGTCTCTTACATCTTAATCCATTCTAGCTAGGTCCGTATTTCTTGGTAACATGACAACCTTCAGTCTTGTGAAATTCGTGTACTAAGTGACGTATATCAGCCGTCTTATACTCCGGTAAATCAGTCGTTAAGGAACTCTTCCTTGCACGCTTCTTTCCTGGTGTTCTAAAGATCGCTTTGCCGTTATTTTCCTACGCGCTAGTGTTGCCGTCGCTAACTATTCTCTCTATAGATCTAATAGACACACCCGTTGCAACAGGCGTCTTCATTTTCATACTTTCCAATGTTCCTCTTCCGCTTTTCTCACTTCCAGAATAACAAAACACTCTGTACACTATTTCCCGTGTTTGACTACGTAAAACGCCTTTCCGTTCTCAACCCGCCATCTTACTTTCTTACAAGCTCACCGGTAACTGAAAATTTTACCTGCGCCGCTAGTAAGTACTGCAAGACATTTTATTGCATCCGTAAAGTATGCTAATGCGCAACCCCACCGCTGGCCAACTTAAATCTGTTGGACTATACTGTTTTAGGATTACTCTTAAAGTCTCGGTTTTGCCATCTAATAATGACATCGAACAGATATGGCTCAGTTTGAGGTGTTGTGTATAACCCCCAAACAAGAAAGATATCGAGTTCTTTGAAGAGCTGGAGCAATCCTGCACGATGGCTCCTACATCTTGTGAAAAGAGTTTGTGTTTGGGAGACAGGATTAATTGCAGCATAAGTCTCCAGCGCCTCCCACTTTAAAAATGTAATTGAATCAATCGATATTACTCAATTGATTACCGAAAAGACGCGCATGGCAGACCACAGCTTATCCCTAATCGATGTTGTTTCAACTTGTGATAGTGATTTTGTTCATGACGTTGAGGATGGTGGCTGGCATGCGGCTGATCATGTGCTTATACCGAGTGACAAACTTCCATGTGTATGTGTACATGGGGAAATAACATGGGTAATTACGTTTTTGGGGATTCTTTCTCCCCATGTATAGTTGAAATGATGGTAAAGGTAGCATTCGAAAGATCATTTTTTTCTGCGTACGAGGATATCAAAAACTCCACAACTTTCCAATTTATTAAATCATTAAAAGCAAAAATTCCACTAATAATTTTCAAACTAAAAGATAGAAATTTGTCAGATTATCCATGATTTATTCTAATCAAAGACGTCCTTGATTCTTATGGATTTTCTAATTCGTCTAAACTGTCAACATTTATAGACAATTTAAAATTTGGGTTTCAAAATGAACAAAAATATTTATTAAGGTGAAGAAAAGGTTTTCATCGTGAAAACACTTTACGGCGCCAGCGGCAATAATTTGCGCGTAGCCCGTGACTTATTTTCTGCAAAATTCAATAACAGTTCTATTCCTTCGGTAACAACAATAAATAATTTAGTAAAGACATCTGAAGAGACTGGGAATCTTTAATCGAAAGAAGGTAATTCTTACTAATAAAGTTACTTGGTTTTTATTTAGATAATTCTCATTCGCATTATTATTGTCATTACCTATAGTTGACAATTAATTGATTACTAACTTACATTTTACTGGGATTATGAAAAATTTCACAAGTAATAACGTGAAACAAAACTGAAATTAATTTTATAATTTATTTTTTTAGTCGTCCGAAGAAATGTAAATATTGAGGTAGAGGAAATGGTAATAAGCCTGATAACTAGGTACTAATCCAATATCTTGTTTAAGGTCTGTTGCACTAGAATGTACTGTTTCAAGAGAAACTTTTCGTAAAATGTTATTTAAAAAACAAGTAACTTCCCTTTAAATTACAATATCACCAAGAGTTACTTCCTTTTGACGAAGAATTAAGGCAAACTTACGGCGAAGAAATGCAAGAACGGACTAATCAGGATCGCAGCTTCCCCTCATGAATTTGTTTTACCAATAAGTCAACCTTCAGTTTAAATCAATTAGGCATTGGGTCCAGGAAAATTCCAGGATAAATGAAGGAAATTTAAATTCAGAAGCTCATTTAGATCTTTTAATAACTATATAAACAATATATCCTGCATTAGAAGAAGTTGCACATGCCAATCGAGAAGTCTGGTTTCAGCGCATTTTGGAGCAGCAGTGAGAGAATTATTAAATATGAAATATTTACAGGGAGATGGATTGATCCAGGTGATGCTATAAACTGGCCAGCTGGATCTCCCGATTTGGTACCGTGTAACTTTTTTGTGGGGTCATTTGAAGAATAAGATTTATAAAACTCTTCACCCAAATACTCATTCTTTAAGGAATGCAATTTTTGCGGAATGCCACTTAATAAACGATCGGCAACTTGTGAATATAAGAAATTATTTTTGCAATAGACTGGAATACAGAATGGGGGTTTATTTGAATATTTGTTATAGTTATTTTTCTTTTTTTATATTTAATTTCGTTTTATATTAATAAGTTTTTATCCTTTTACCTAGATATAAAAGAGCCCACACACTATGCAATTTGTTGTACAAGTTGTACTACAGATTGGACAGACAATCGGTGCAACAAGTTGCTTAGTATTTCGCCCACATATTGTTGAACGACAACGCCACAGACTATGCAATTATCGTTTCGACGGGCGAATCTACTTGGGTTGTACAACTTACCCGTTGCATAGTGTGTGGGCCGTTTTAAATAAATATTAAAATTCCAGATTACGGAGTTCATTAGAACAAAATAAGCTAATGTCACTTGCTAAATTTTTCATAATTGCAGTAAAATGTAAGTTATCTTATTTTTATTATTTAATTTTATTGCTGTGACGTTTCTTCAAGAACTTTTTGAGCCAATTACAGAGGTTAGGCGGCACTTACAATTTACCCACCGAAATAGATTAACGAAACGTCCACACCAGTAAATAATTAATTGTCAACTAGGTAATGACAATAATAATGCGAATGAGAATTATCTAAATAAAAAACCAAGTAAATTTATTCGTAAAAATTACCTTCTTTCAATGAAAGATTCCCAGTATCTTCAAATTTCTTCAATAAATTATTTATTGTTCTTACCAAAGGAATAAAATTGAATTTTACAGAAAATTAATCACGGACTACGCGCAAATTATTGCCGCCGCGAAATGTTTTCACAATGAAAACCCAGGGGCGCGCACTGCCTACAAAAATATGTTTTTAACCTTTTTTGATAAGATTCAAAGCTTATAATTATAAACTAATAAGTTTAAAACTTTTTGAATCTATGCCGCAATATACAGTGCCCGTCTAAAGTCCGTTCCCCCCCTACTACTTTTTGAACCATTTGAGGTACATCCATGAAATTTGGTACAAGGTAGTCACAGGTCGCAAGATATTTTTTGACGTAATAATGACAGCTGTCAGTCTCAAGATGGCGGTCAAGCTCCAGTTTGAAAAAAAATTAAATGGCGTCGATAGCTTTTGTCCAATTTTTAAATTTTACATTTTTCTGACTAAATTTTGTTCTATTTTGTAGTGAAATCTCAATGAAGTCGACCAATAAGAGGCGAAAAGAGTTTATTAAGAAAAAACTATCGCTTACCGGGAAATCCCGAAGCTTACGAATGTGCTTTGTAAATGTAATTTCACAATCAGAAGAAAATAGCTGGTTGAAAAAAATAATAATTTATTTTCAAAAAGGAACTGTTACAGCATTACAGACAAGAAAACCCAAGATGGTAATTTCTTCCAGTTTCTCGAAAAATCAAAACCACTTCAAATTTATCGTCTAAGCTACGAGCCATTGTCACGCTTTTCCTAAATGAAGTAACTCAACAGACTACATTATTTGACAAGTAGAAAACAAGATGTTAGCGCGACAACGAATTTTGTTTCCAATACAAATGTGATTGAAAGCAACATTCATGATTATTTAGAAATTTGATTAGCCACCATTTTGTAACGTTTTCAGATATCGACGCCTTATTTTAGTGTGACATTGCACTCGATAAGGCCTTTAAAACGAGGTGCCACATAGCCCTCCTTCCCATTTAAAAATGTTTTTCAAAAGGGCGCCCGACCGCCATCTTGAGACTGACAGCTGTCATTATTACGCCAAAAAATATCTTGTGACCTGTGACTAACTTGTACCGAATTTCATGAATAATAATATAATACGGGACACTGGAGTTGGCACTTCTGCGGCATTGTTTTTGTTTACCATATTTAGTTTTGAGATTAGCTCGTTGCTTTGCTTACAACGTGAGTAATTAGCTGTATTATCATGTTTATTATTTTTAAATATTGAAATTTCCAATAGTATGGCTCTAGTGGTAGTGGTTTGGTTCAAGTGAACACTTAAACATTGTGGAGTGATCTTTAACAAAGTGGTCGCCTGAATTTTGTATTTTTCAAAATTATTATTGTGTTATTGTGCTAAAAATGAATGTTTTATCTAAATATAGACTTTTGACGAAAAACTAAGCCTGTGCGAAGTGCGCTTTTCGAAAGGTCACGGTAAAAGTTGTGTGCGAAAGCATAGGAGGGGTTGGAGGGGCGCGTAAAAAAATGTCTTCGGACTGAGAACTTTACGATGGCAATTCTCATTTTAAAATAATAGGTAAGTAAATACCTTTAACAATTGGCACACACGCACAGAAGGAAATAATTCTAAGCTCAATATTTTGCTATTTGCCTTTCGTTGCACTATGTTTTTGCATTTTTTTTATGCTTGACCCTCGGTCTGTCCTAATTTAGCCAATATTTTTAGGTCTCGTACAAAATACAAAACTAAACTAAAATTTACCGAGTATTTACAATACTACCTAACCAAAACCCTAGTTGTTATTTAACACTGCTGGATTTTTTGTTGTTACTCAGAAATTTAACGGCTGGGACCTGTATATTTACTTCCATGAACAGTCGGAAGTTGTAAATCAACGTGTAAAATAACATGCTAAATAAATAATGTACTTTATTGTTTCCTTGCATGAAGAGTCCAAAAAAGCAAGTGTAAAAGTATTAAAATTTAGAAATATCAACTCGCCTGTTACTCGCTTAATCAAGTCAAACGGCTGTTTGTATGAGAGGGCAAAGAATAGACTGACTTAAAAAGAGAAGGAGATCCGTAAGTATTGTGGGTTGTCTAAATCTTGAGAGGCTTCACTTTTGATTCGAATATAGCCCCGGTTTGTTTTACCTCCATATAGTGCCACTGGTGTCTGTTCACAGAAGCTTTTAGTACAAATAATAGCTCATTTAAGTTGCATGCCCCCGATCCAAATTTTAAATTGTCGATAAACGTTGACGGTTCAGACGAATTATAAAATCAAAGACGTCTTTGAGTATAATAAACTAGCGGATACCCGGCGTGTGCTACTACGCTAAAAAAAGAAATACATTTTGTTTATTTATGAGAATGATAGATCATTGTTTTTGTGTTGACAGTCTATATTATGCGCCAACTTCACACTATTGTCAATTTATTTGCGAGTAACGTCACCCTTTGATGAGGTTGAAAATTTTTGTATGAGAAAAGTCGAAAATCGACTTCATGAATGGACCGAATGCATTGTTTTAATGGTCTAAAACCATCTTCGCATTATTGCCTTTCAAATGAAACCGGTTTGTGGCACATCGGTTGGATGGTTTGAAAGTCTATAACGAACATAGAAACATTTTTTGTGTTTTATGGGTTAAGACTAGCTGGTACCCGGCGCGTTGCTGCCTCAGAAGAAATAATTGTGGTAAAATCGTTTGAAATTTGATAAACTGCGAATGACATATATGCCGTTTGACGTTTCCTGTCAATTGTCACTTTATAAATTATAGCGACACCCGCCCGGCTTCACATAAATGTATAAAAAAAATTCTGTTGATCCGATCACTAGCAAACTTCACAGGAACACCCGCTGGGCTAATCTGAAGATTGCCTGAAAATTTCATCAACATCGGTCCAGCCGTTTCGGAGTCTATAACGGACATGGGTAAATAGGTAGGTAGAAACATTTTTTGTGTTTTATAGATATACACTGCCGGACAAAAAAAACCGGACACTCTCAGAATTACTATTATAGTGAATAAAAAACAACGGACGGTTTGAAATGATATTTAACTATATTCTTTTCATCTTAACAATAAATAAAAAACAAGAAACAAAATGATTCGTCAACAAAAACCAAACAAAAGTATTTTTTAGAGATCAACCTGTTATTAAGAACTTGAAAATACAAACAAAAAAAATATTAAAAGGAAAAGCACACTAGTAGAACCAAATTAATAATGGGTGTTACCACCACGAACTCTTATTACTTCCCTTAAACGTTGTGGCATGCCCTAAATGAGGCTATCAATAGATTCTTGGGGTATTTGTTCACATTCTTCTTGAAGCTCCATTTAATGTTTCTGGTAGGGGTTGGCGACGTCTAATCCTTTTCTCAAGCTGATCCCATAGATGTTCAGTGGGATTCGGGTCTGGACTATTGGCTGACCATGGGAGACATCCAATACCGACCTCTTCACGGTACTCGGTAACAATTCTTGATGTGTGTGGGTGGGCGTTGTCATCCATAAACACAAAATTGTCCGCTATAAATGGCATGTATGGTGTGACATGGGTTTCCAGGCACTCGACAAAATATCGGTGTGCAGTCATTGTTCCATTCTAAATAAAAATCAATTCTGTGTGAGCCCTCAGAGATATTCCGGCCCACACCTTAATGCTACCACCATTGAAACTGACCCTGGGAGATATACAACATTGACTGTACCGCTCCCTTGGTCTTCGCCACACCTTTTCACGTCCATCTGGTGACCTGACACTAAATCTTGACTCGTCCGAGAAGAGCACGTTCCTCCATTGATGTTCGTCCCAATTTACGTATTGCCGCGCAAATGCAAGTCATGCTCTGCGATGTTCTACGGTCTACAGGGGACCCGTAGCTGGCTTTCTTGAAGTCAAAACATATTCGTTTAGCCTTTTCCGAACTGGTCTGGCTGAAACTGCCACTCCTCGAACTTCGGCTAACCGTCCAGCAAGAATAGGTGATGGCAATGCTCGATCGGGCAGCGCAGCAACATGGAGAAAACGGACATCTTGATGGTTCGCAATTCGTGGACGACCAGATCCGACCTTCTTTACAGACCCATGAGTTTCACGAAATCGCAAGAGTACATTTTGCACTGTGTTACGGGGTATATTCAGCACTTGAGTAATATACCGCACTCTTCGGCCATCGTGGCTTAAAGCAACAATTTGTGAACAAATTTCGGGGTGCATTGTATGGAAAATGTTAAAAGCTGACATTTACAAATGAAATTTCACCAAAAAACCAATAGAAAATAGAGAGCAGCCCAATAAAGTAAAAGATTTTGATGTTTCAATAAAGATGCATGAAGAGTCAAAATGCTGATTTGGCTGTTTAGGCTTACGAAAGGTCCAATATTCAGCTAAAACTTTATTTTTCCTCACTAGTAGGGCAATCTTTAATTATTTGCGTAAGTTAAGCAACATAAAAATATTGTAGGGCTTCAAAATAAAAATAAAAACATGTGTCCGTTTTTTTTTGTCCGGCAGTGTAGATTAAGTTGTCATGGATAATCTGATAAATTTCTGTGTCTTAGTTTGAAAATTATTATTAACTAGCTGCCAGACGTTGTCCTGTCCAAATTTCATTAAATTTGTTTGTGATCGTTTTGTGAATTTGTGAAAGCTGTTGGAAATGGGTAAACAAAGTGTACCTTAGGACTCCATTTTAGGCCATCTTTCTTAAAGAAATCAGTACATGCAGTGTTCTGGCTTATGCGGATGATACGCAAATGTATCATTCTTTTTACCCTGATTATGCTATTGATGTTGAGGCAATTAACTCCTAATTGGAAATTATCTCCGAATTATCTCAGCATTCCTTGATTCTGAACAACCCTAAAACTGTGGCACTTATATTCGAAAATGAAAACTGCTTACCTATCTACTCTCCATCAAATTATATTTAACTAGCGGCCCGCTCCGGCTTCGCACGGGTATAAAATATATAGCCTATGTCACTCACTGAAAAAATGATTAAAATCGATCCAGTAGTTTTGATTTGGATAAGGATTAATGCTGTATTGGGTAAAATCGCTTCGAAAATTAGCCATTATTTGTCGTAAAAAGTAAATGACAAAAAAATGTTATTGTGGGATATCCATAAGAGATAGACATATACCATCGCGGAGTTTTCTGTAGACCTTTTCAATGTATACAATACTTAGTACATTATTTTGATAAATCTCGTAGGGTTCAGCCTGCGTTTGCAATGTAAGCGGAAAAAATGTAATTATTTACGACATCACATTAGAAACCTCAAAAATAAAAGTATTTCTCCACTATTTAATGGATGTTATTATACATATAAACCTTCCTCTTCAATCACTCTATCTATTAAAAAATACCGCATCAAAATCCGTTGCGTAGTTTTAAAGATTTAAGCATACATAGGGATATAGGGACAGAGAAAGCGACTTTGTTTTATACGATGTAGTGAAGTTGTATATTACTAACGACTTGATTCAAATTCGTGATTCAGCTGGAAACTTTGGCTTAATTCTGAACAACACTTTCAAGAAGTATATCTGACATTAAGTAACAAATAATGTGTCCAGACTGCTTACGCTAACTTAAAACTTATTTATCCTCACAGACTTTCCTTGGACAGAGCGACTAAGTGCTTGCTGGCTGACAGTTTATTATTAATCGTTTCACAGGAGAATGGACAATTTCGTCATCAAAACTGCGCAAAAGTAATGGCGTCACACATCAGCTGCGGCACCAGTGGTGCACTACTAAGTAACAGACTGTTAAAAATATAAGCGAGAGGAAAATAGACGGTCGCGTCCTTGGAGAGGGGGACTTCGAAGCATCTTTGAAGGGGAACGGGATACATAGCTTAATGAAAGACGTCGTCCTATTGCCTGCCTGCAGGAAGGAAGGAGAAATGATCCGCTACTTACGGAACTAAGTGTAAAGTGTTTGGTATGAACTACACCTGGGCTCAGAATAATAAGTAACGGCGAAAGCCGTTCCTTTTTTTAAAGAAATTGTGTGACCTTGCGCAATTATTCTAGTGATATTTTTGCCGGGTTGCATTATATAAATTATCCTAATATTATTTTTCCCAGATGCGTATCTTTCAATATGTTTCGGAAGTAAACGACGTTTTTATCGTAGTGGAAGAAAAGTATATGCTTTGCGTGTGAGTGACAATTCGGAGGGGTTGACGTGTGACGATTAGAGCAATATTTTTCCTGTTTGAGCGATCGTTTAACTGTACCGCGATTTATGAGTTCCCCATACTAAGCAAGTTAAGCAGGACAGTTTATATTTATATTTAAATGGATCATACATCACCAACTGGTCCCCACTGAATTGCCAACGCTGGAAATCCAACCATATGTCTTCGTTCGCATATTCTTTCCGTCACAGAATTTGCCATTCCATAATTTGTTTGACCGGCATTCCCTCGTCCACAGACTACCGAAGAAAATACGACAAAATCTCTATAGAGGCAAAGACTAAAATTTCCCAAAATTTATCCGAAAAGATTTAATTCATACTTAAGAAGTGGGCACTCTAGTCTCGATACTTCATCCAAATAAGTCACAGCCCAAGCTTTGGGCGCACAGGAAGTTGCGAAACTTTCCTCGGTTTGATTTTCTAGTATGGCATCCATTAATACACCAGCTAAATTAAAAATACCTTGTACGGGGCCCATTTCATTTGCTTCTTTTATGAGTTGAATACAACCTTCTTTGGTACTTATGTTTGCCGTGGATATTTCTACTTCAACACCATATGATTCCCAAAGTCTATAATAAATAATCATAAATAATAATGCTTTTATATTTTTATACGTATGTTAATGCAAAAATAAACTTATTATTATTATTATTATACACGGTGTCCCAACGAAAACTTGTACCCCCGTAAAACTCGGCAAAATAAACGTTTTGATAAAAATCCAAAAACACGTCGATTTTTATATCAATAATCATTCTTGCGACTATAGGCCTGTGCGGGGGGTAGCGACCACCCCAAAATTTTTAAATGGGACGGGTGGTCAAATGATACCTACTTTGGAAGGGTTTTTCATTACTTACACAACCGTATTTGTTTTATTCAATTCGATCAATTTGTTACCGAGAAATTGCTTCTTGAAGTTTCCAAGTTAAAAAATTAATAAAAGCACAAAAAGGTTTAAACTATCGAATGTATTGCTCGAAATGACCTCCACCAATTGTCATACAATAATACATTCTGGATTCAAATCCAGATTTTACATTTCTCAAGACCTCAGGTCAGGTCAGGTCAGTTATTAGCCGGCATTTTTCTTTGGAAAAAACCATTTTGATTTAGTAAATAAACACGATTTTATACTGTGGCGAATAAGTTTATATTGGATTTGAATCCAGGATGGATTTTTGAATTTGAATAAAACAAATACGGTTGTGTAAGTAATGAAAAACCCTTCCAAAGTAGGGATCATTTGACCCCCGTCCCATTTGAAAATTTTGGGGGGGTCGCTACCCCCGCACAGCGCTAGAGTTGCAAGAATGATTATTGCATAAAAATTGGTCCCCCTTGATATAAAAATCGACGAGTTTTTGGATTTTTGTCAAAACGTTTATTTTGCCGAGTTTTACGGGGGTACAAGTTTTCGTTGGGACACCGTGTATAATAAACAAGGCGTTCATCTAGAATCTAGTAACAGAGTACAACCAGTCTATGGACTGAGAACTTTTGGATAATGAATAATTTACATACTTTTTTCGGAATGCTTGGTATCCTATTTTAATTCCCACGCGCGATGAAAGGACGAGCTTCCTGGCTCCTCTGAGCACTAACCAGTCAGCTAATTCCAGTCCAAAACCTCCTGAACCACCTGTTATTACGTAGACATGATTAGAATTGCAAAAATACCTAAAACTTACAAATTTTTAAAATTCTGAATTTTTTTATCTGATAACCACAATTTACCTAGGAGTACTATTGAAACTTCTGGTACTATCGTCTTCATTCCTAATGCGCAACACAACTTCACCAATGTGTTTTTCGCTGCTCATGCATGCCAAAGCGTTTTCTGCTTGGTTTGCTTCAAACACGGTTCTGTTCAACGGCCTTACGTAACCTTCTTTAATTCCCCTCATGAGAAGATCACGGCATACTATCTGCAACGAAGGATGATTGCCAAAAATGGTGTCCACCATCACGATGTGCAATGATGCTCCTTTTGATAAAAGTTCTATCCTTAGGGAACCATCGTTAACCATATCACTTTTGCCTAATTCGATGAAATGTCCACCCTTAGCTACGCAACGCACTGATGCTAATAATTTTTCTTCTGATAATGAATTTAAAACGTAGTATACACCTCGTCCTTTTGTCTTCTTAAGTACCATTTGTTCAAAGGAGGTATCGTTCGAATTCCCTATCTGGTTATCTTAGAGAAAGCTCTATTTATTATTTTTCATAATTTGTAGAACGATTGTAGGTAGGTACCTGCAATTTGGGGGTATTGTTTCCTTATGAATTCTCTTTTTTCTTGAGTACCAGCAGTGGTGAATATTTTTAAGCCAAAATGAAGACACACGTTGATGGCTGCTTGACCAACACCACTAGTTCCCGAATGGATTAATATGCTCTTCCCTCGTTTTACCAGCACTCTCTAAATAGATTCTTATACATTGTTTCTTAGCTACATGAAGTAAGTACACAACTTACTTTTAATAGGGCGTATAAGACAGTTGTGTATGATGCAACTACTGTACTAGCTTCTTCCATTGACCAGTTCTCAGGTATTGGATATATAAAAGCATTGTTTACTACAGCGAGATTAGCCATCGCCCCAGCTGTTGTAATACCCATTACACGGCGTCCCCTACAAGTTTTGCCGTAGTGTTTCTTCATCTAGCCCTATTGACAACAACTTACTTTAAGTCCTTTCCAACAAATTCAAATCCTACATTACTATCTTGTCCAATTCTTATAGATTCCGCGAGATCAGAATACAATTGGTCAAAAAAATTCAATGGGACGTAATATATCTAAAATTTGAAGATTTTATTTCTTGTAATGTAAAATATACAAATTAGTTCAATTTTGACAACTCCTCATGAGAAAACTCTTTATTCATAGAACTACGAGAGAACTGGCAGTGGAATATGGTGATTAACTTTTTAAGTTGATTGACTGAACGCATGCGTTTCATGCACTACCAAAAGAAACATCTTCAGAGCTGGCCTGTCACTTAATATTGGTAGCACTACAGTACTATTTATAATCAAAGGATATTTTATACTCGGAGAGTAGTCAGTTAATCTTGAATGATTTGGATGAGTAATTACCGATGCCCAATCACCCTCATCGTTTAACTGTTCTGTCTACATTCACAATACATGAAATTAACCAACAACAACTAGTCATTCTACTATGAATTCTTAATGAGTTTACGCCAACCCACACACCAAACCTTCATACTCCTGAGCATACAGACGTAAGCTTAAACTTACGCTACGAATGTTATACGACGCATAGAATGCTTTTCTCCCGCCCATTATACGTCCGAGGTGGATAAGTACCATCGTCCCGCTAACACCTCCTGATTCTGGTCGACGGCCGCCTGCTCTTCCTTGCTCCGCCGCCAGGGCTGGCGCGTTCCGAGCAGGTCCGTGAGCGGGGCCAGGATAAGTGAATACCCCGGGACGAACTCGTACAGCCAGCTACATATACCTAGGAATGACTTCAGGCCCTTCCTGTTGTTCGGAACTGAACAGGAACGGAAGTGCTGTAGGTGTCAGGCCTGCGGGTACGTGCCCGCGTCTGTCACTTCGAAACCCAGGTATTTCTTCGACTCTTTCTCACGGTGCATTTTTCCCTTACGCAGGTAAGTGCGCAGCCTCTCGAAGATGGCGCGCAGATGCATGAGGGGTTCTTCGTGGTTTCGTGAGTATATCAGGATATCATCGAAGTAGACTTTCACGCCGCAGTTCACCAGGCCCGTCAGGATCTCCTGAGCCATCAACTTCTGGAAGCTGGCAGCGTCATTGTTTAGCCCGAATAGCACCACCCGAAATTGATATGTGGCGCCATCGTCGGTTGAGAATGTCGCCACCTCTCGAGAGGCCACCCCGAACGAGATCTTCCAGTACCCCGATTTCAAATCTAGCGGGGTAAATGCCTTAGCTGCTCCCAACTCCTTCAGAACGTCCTCGATTGCCGGCAGTAAGGTTACTTCGTCCGCCGTGATTTAATTGACGGAGCGGAAGTCGACGCAAAACTTGTACCGCCTGGACTTTTCCCTTGCGAAGACGCTCGGTCTATTTTATCTCGATTGGGATGACTTGATAACCTCCACTTGGGCGTAGATAACTTTACGTTCCTCATCTGAGTAACGGTGGCGGTGAGTTTTCCCGGGGGTTGTGTCTTCAGCTTTATGCGGTGTTCGGTAGTGTGTGTGGTCGTCTTACAGGAACTCTCCTGGATCACTCCTGGATCACTAGGACGGCAGGTCGACATACTCAGTGGGGAAAACGGCTGGGAGGCCGCCAGGTTCGAAAGGGCGCTCGCCTTCGGGCACAATAGGTCTTCCACTTCGGCGAACTCCATCGGCATTTCTTCATCTCCGACCTGTACCTACGTCTAGAGTTGCCAAATGGCATCCCAGCGTCGTCGAACATCTCGACAGAGCGGAGCAGATCGGCGAGTCGCCACCGCTGCCTGCGGGACCCAGTTTCTTATAACGTTAGTGGTGGCGTCCGTGTCCACGGGTCCCGCTTATTTTAACTCTAATATGCTGCAGCGGATCGAGGATGCCTTCGTGTAGGGAGTTTAGGCGTTCGGGACCAACAGGTATTATGCCCCGCCCACGTTTTTCTGGTTTTCAAGTTTGTCAGGGTACTCTCGTGTATCGTGTGGGCTGGAGCTCGACGGGTGATTGTCTCCTTCTCGAACTTTTTCCTGTCCGGGGCGATGTCACCTTCAATTAGGCGGGCGGCCTTACGTGCCTCTCAGGGGTCACATAACGGCACGGAAACAGGACCTTATTTCTCTATTTAGTACTCGAACTTTTCCGGCTCATCTTGACCATTCGAACGGGAGCCGCCTAGACTTATATTTTGGCGCGTGTGGTCGCTGTTTTCAGTACTTTTGCTTTTTTGTACTTTACTGTCAGGTGCAATAACACACTGTCGTGTCTGAAGGTTAATTGGTTCGCCAAAGACGCGCACCGGCGGTATTTATGCCCCTACTAATGGAACCGACTAGAAACTTCAAGCAATGGGAAAGTCCCCAGCATAAACCAGGATCAACATCCTTATATATGAAGCTGGACGAATGTAGGTAAGTAACATACTGTATCGCCATTCGGCTGCTCGATCGGATTTCTGAATGTAGCACCCGATATCGCCATTCACTTGGCAATCTCAAGTGTTACTTACCTACATTCTTACCATCATTTGAATGCTAATTATTATTAAGATATAGAACAGTACAATACTTTTTAAAAGAAGCTCCTTTTTTTCGTATTTTGTAACGTTGTCGGCACTTTGTTATAATCATTTTTTTGTTCATTAAAAATTTTAGTTTCACTTTTTCTTTTGGTACTCATATTCCATAACTTAGCTACTACTTTTTACTACAGTTAACTAAGGAAAACGAACAGTTCCAAAAACTTTGCAGTTTTTGCGTACATTTACTTTACTAGTTTTTGAAAATTTTGACAATTTTTGGTTCTGCAGTCTATAAGCTATGTCAAAAATAGTACATATAACAATTACGTACCCTGAAAACAACGTAACATAACTTCTAATTCCTAATTTTCTTTTACGTATAACGAGCCATTTTTGGTTGGTCAACTAGGTTACACTTTTAAACTTCGATTAACTCAAAGATGAGAGCAGAAGAAAAAATAATTAGTTCATTGATGCAAACAAAACTGACATTTTAAGAGTAGTAACGAATCGGCGTAGCAAAATGGTGGCAGCGCACTCAGAAATATATCTAGAATAAAAATTGCCAGTGTGGAAATTTTTCAAAATTTACCTAACGTCAAAGAAAAATTTTACTACCAAAAGCAGTAAAAGCGCAATTTTCCATTTTATTTTTTAGTTTTCGAGGAAATGGTTAGTTATCTCGAATAATATCTTCAGGATAAACAACTTTGGCGAACCTAGTCTCTTGCTAAGATAAATTTTCATAACATTGTTCGAGGCATTGTTTTCGAAAAATAAAAACATTTAGACTCAAATTGTGATAAGTAACACGCGAGAGCGCCAAGCTAATCGTCGCTATCAGGTGTTTCCGAGGGTGTTACTTACCGCGCTCCACCGTCCAATCTCCAATGTGACAATTTCCCGCGAAAACACCAGTGCAAGTGCATTCTCACGTGTTTTTTGTGCACGAGTAGAAAATTCCTCAAACAAAATGGATTAATTTTCATTGCACAATGGTTATTTTTATTTAAAAATTAATAATGATAGTGTTCGGTGTAATATGAAAACCAAAGAAGAAGTGGATGTAAGTATTTTAATTTTTTTTTAACAAGAGAAGAGTCCGTGACCGTAAAAACTTAATATTGTCATTACACTTACACTGACAGAAATGGTTAAATTGTAGTACCCAACTATTGAGATTATGGTAATATTAAAATATTACTTTATATGATTATATACTAATATTATTATTCTGGGTTTCTGCCCTGTATTGCACTATTGTAGAGTTTATTGAATTAAATGATTCATATGTACAATTTGGCATCATGACATGATAAATTACGATTTAATATATAAATTTATAATAATATTGACATGAAAAAAGGAATTACAGTATGTCAAATTTGATTTCTAATAAGATTTGTGTCTTAAGAGGAGGTTATACCGCTCAATTTTAGGCGAAAAACAGCCTTTCTAATCTAAAAGATTACTACGCCATTCTTGAAGTTAGAAATGTGAAAATTTTCTAGTGCATAGTTAAAAGGTTGGAATTGAATCCTACATGCGACTTTTTCAATTTTCTCACTGTGAAATCAAGAAAAAAATATTTAAAATGCGCAAAATTAACGCAATTTCAGTCATATTTACGTTCCGCTGCATGTTACTGCTGCAAATTTATGAGAAAAAACTCGATGTAGGCAACATGCTCGAAGTTTTGCGATGCCAGCAAGCTTTTTAAAATTAAAATCGGTTAAGAATTGGTAACACAAAATTGTATTTTGTAAACCCTTGCAAAGAGTCGGCAACGCAAGAAATTCATGGGCCTCTTACGGACAAACTCGACAAATCGCACGCGGTATAACCACCTCTTAAAAATAGAATTTATTAATGTTACATTTATTTTGGGACGGCACAACATGTTTTCGACGTGCATAAGTAATATTGTAAGATTTATGCAATTAAAGATCGGGTAAGTGACACCTGATAGCGCACATTAAGTTGGCGCTATCGTATGTTACATTCCAAAATCCGATCGAGCAGCCGAATGGCGATACTGGATGTTACTTACCTATATGTATGCAAGCCGGACGGGCCGAAAACAGAGCAGTGCTGAATTGCTAAACAGTTTACAAACAGTAATCTTAAATAACCTTTGCCAGGTTTCACCGAAATTTGCCCCAAGGAAAGTCGTTAGCCACAACAGGAATGCCCATTCGGCGAAGCCAACAATGATTTTGAATAACGTTTTCAGATATTTTTTGTGCAACAGCTCCCCTAGTCATAACTTTTTGGAGTTATTTAAGTACCGACTGGAAGATTCGCTACTGGCAATCAAGAGAACCATCAGCCATAACGTACATTTAGAAAGCGAATACAAAAAGTAAAAATCAATCTCTGCTTAAGAAGTTCTCTAGTACTTCTATTAATAAGTGAGTTTTCCACAAGACGCAACTGAAAATGCCTTATTAGCTATTAACCTTTATAATTGTCGTATCAGCTTCAACATCATCGTCATTGAGCGGACCTTCAAAGCAACCCAAACTGAAAAGCTCTCCGGGATTTTTAACGTTAACATAAATATTTTCGCTCTCAACTAATTCCAAATCGTCCAATAGCAAATGCCTGTACGTACCCCACGTACCATTCTTGTATATATTTATTGCTAAGCCTTTCTCGATTTGTTTTTGGTAAAAATCTAATGCCGGTAGAAATTTTGGAGTAGTATCGTCATCTATGAAAACGCATTTCGTGCGTTTTCCATATGGTTCTCGGCGTATGCAATTTGTTAAACCTAAGATGCCGTTGGCTGGCTCATCTTGGGCATAGAGAATAATATCTGTCTCTTGGGAATAAAGTGATTTTAATTTTGAAAGCCATTCAAAGGTATTGGTCACTTTTAAGAATGGCATTTCTATCGTTTGCGGTGCCTTGTGTAAGAGTACAATTTTTTCTTTTCCGGTTGAATGCACTGTTAGAATTTTCGCTTCATGGAAAGTTGTGGTTGGCTTAAAGTCGGGGGTCTCCCTGGATAATACGAAACCGTCCTTTGCAATCCTCAACGATTGTTCAAAAAGCTGTTTTCTTTGAGATAAGTTCGTCGCCACAACTAAGAAGCAATTCATATCTGATTCTAAGTTTCTGTTTTCCACGCTGATATTTGTGATGTTAATTTGTCTTTTGGTTAAAATTGTTATGGTGGGTCGAACCGAGGGGTGATCTTCTAATGCTGCCATTATTAATGGACTTAGCGGTTCAGGAACTTCTTTCGATTCGTCATCGATAAGTTCGTATACTTCAATATCTACTGACCAGTTGTTTTCTAGAGCTATTTGCACGTTTACTCTTATAGATTCTTGCAACGTAAGGTCTGCTTCGTTCGGTATGAACACGTACTTTTCTAAAAGTGGTTGTACTAGTGGCTTACGTTTCGATATAGCACTTGTGTCTAGTCCCTCTAGTTGTATAAAGCTGCACCTAAATAAAAAAGTTGATATATACGTTGCATCCATTTCCAAACTTGAGTGCCAGATAACTCTGGACTCTCTTTTGGCAAACACGCTTCATTTTAAAAATGGAGAGGCAACCTGAAGAATTGTTAAATGTTTATTGGTTCACCCCAAGCCACTCTAACTTTGAAATCTCAAAGGGTAGCTACTGTGATGGATGATTTTAGAAGCCGTAAAATGGTGTTGCGTAAGCGCTTTCTGACGTGCCGCTCGCTTGATTGTATGCATATCACTGCGTCAGATGTTATGTTGCCAACAAGTGTGAGTCACCATCAAGTGCTCCAAATTACTAAAAATAATTTTAAACAGTTCTTTTAAATAACCAGTGAAAATAAAGTCTAAAACCTAAATTCGTGACATTGATGCCAGAAGTGGGATAGTTACCCCTTACCCCGGATTGGCGATACCTCGGACAAAGTGTGTCGTGTTCCAAATGGTTTTCGACCCTCAAGCTACATCCCATATACCGTTCGAGCATCAGTCGTATTTGAAATACTAATGGAGACGGTACTGCCAGGACTATCTACATTAGAAGACTTTAAGAGACATTTAAGAGACAAGTTTTTGTGGCTCCTGCTTAAACCATTAACGTCGTTGCGACGAACCCGGAAAAGAAAGGCATAGTAAATAATTGATTTTCCGTGTGACAGAGCATTTAGTTTGATTGAAAAAGAAAAAAACGGAGAAGAGGAATAGCGTATGTAAGTACCTTCTGAATGGATTAACTTACTGAGGAAAACCCAAGATTTTATTTATGATTTTGCTGGCAAGCAGTTGGTTAAAGGAACAACAACAAATAAGGAAAAACAAAAATTCGCCATTTCTACATACCGACTATTTAGATATACGAAAACAAACTTCATCTATGTTAGTACTACTGCAGGCACCGTTGTTTATTGTCAGTTCATCATAAAGAAACACAATGCCCAGTTATCTATGCCCACCAAAAAGTTATATGGGCAATATCCTCTAAAAGTACCTCTACCAAAGGTAAATGATGTGAAAATTTTGGCAGAAGAGTAGGTATGTTCCAAGAGTGCACATGTAGTACTATGAACAGCTGCAATCTGCAGATACTGAAGAAGATAGCAGTCATCCAACAAACCATTCTGACGACGATAATAACCTCGAAATTGAAATGTATTAATTTTTTCCATCAAACATAAATAATATTTGTATTTATTATATATTTCTTTGTTTCCATTCATAATAACATAAAAGCCAAAAAGCAGTCATTTCGATTTTTTTGTGGGACGAATCAGTCAACTCTAAATTTTCAAAAACTGTTTTGAGGACCTTGATTTCTAAGTACTATAATAAAATCAGTCTTTTATAAGATGTAACTATATTCAGTATCTAAAAAAATCAGCAGTATCACGTATCGTAATCGTCACGCATATTTTTTAAACAGTTTTTTTGTTGTTTCCAATAATTTGAAGAAATGGAGCTGGCCAGTTTTTGCATCGAGCTCTTCAGTTTCACCACCCAACTTAGCAATGCTGATGCACTTTCCAGAAAACCTTGCCCAGATGATTGCAAGTATTACGTGAGGCAAAAGAAGTAAGAGCAAGCTAAGCCAATAAGATGCCGTCGAACACGACAGCAGGTTGAAAACGACTATGTATAAACCTGGAGAGACGCCTAGTAAAAGAACAAGATAAGAACTTGGAACCTCTGCTGATATGCAAAGAGGCAGGAAGAAGACCGGATTGAGTACAAGTATACATGAGAGTGACTCTGAAGACATACTTGGCGCGATGGGATCATCTTGTGATTGAAGGTCTGTTGAAAAGAATGTGGAAGAGTATTGACTGAAGGGAGAGAAACCTCAGGCCGTGGTACCAAAATAAAAGTCTCTGGAAGTCTTAACAAACGCTCACAACGTAGTGAGTGGGGGCACCTGCGTGTTAATACGACGAAGACGACGACGACGACGAATATCAAAGAATGGTACTATTTGTTGAGCTATAAAATGGACGTAAGAAACTGGTGATGACAAGGAGTCGTAACAAAATGTGCCAGTATAATGTTGGAGCTCCATTCGAGAGAGTTGCAATTCAGTGCTATTATATGGTATTTGTCTCAATATGACTTCGTTCCGCTCGGCTCTGCATCCCCAAATATTTGACAGTCGCATACTGATCCCTCGGTAGCAACGCAACACAACGTTCAAAACTGTCGCGAAATTCGCAATCTGGACATGCGTTCTTTTTAATAAAGCTTTTGCGTATATGATTTGATAATAGACATGTGTTCATATGTTGCCTTCGAGGATCAACATACATACGCTTTACAGTTCTGTTTTTTGTGCAATTACTTGGCTTATTATAATAACTTTAGTGAATGTTGGTTGACTCTAATTTTCTTGAAGGATTCTAAAAGACTAGGTTTCAGAGAAAGAATTTTTTGCCAAGGCCAAATATATGAGAAAGAATTTCATCTCAAGAAATTGGCAATTAAAAAACCTAAAGTAAACACTTGCCATAACTGTAATATTATTAATATGAAGTTAAATGTGTGACAAAATGAAGAAGAGTGAAAAATGATAGAGGAAGAGAAAAGAGAAGACCGTACGGTGCATAGCCATTAGCTCCATGGCGTATGTCACACAGTTAGAGACTTGTGATTTGTGCCCTTACGAACCTTACGATTTTTTACGACAAGTGAATTCTGAATCAATATGATGTCTGCTATGCTAGGTCGAACATTTTAACCAGAATGTAGAATGTAGGTATGCATGCGCCATGCGGTGAACTAGACAGTCTTCCTCAATACCTCGCTGTCAGAGAAGTCAACAGTAACGGTATTAATTTCTTGTCGAATTTGGAAAGGAGCGGAGAAGTGGTGGGGATGACGAAGCAACAGTGGTTTAGGTCTATATAGGCGAAGCAAATTAAAAGAGCATCCCATCATTTCTCTTGCAAGAGTGGTGTGGAAAAATTAATGTGCTTGAAGTGTGAACCCGGTTTTTGCAAAAATTTTACAAATTGAACGAAAAAAGATAAATAAAAAGATATTCTATCGACCATTTCCCGCTCAACAATTCAAGTCCTATTGTTTTATGGGATAAAATTAATATTTTTATAGATTAAATCAACCACAACAGCCGGGGACTCCGGCTTATACGTCGTGTCTTCGACCACATTTTTTGTTGCAAATTTAACTACGAACTTTCTTCTATACCAACATACACTGCTCAAAATTGTCTAAGGAACACAAATAATTTTTATTGTAAGATTTTTATCCTACAAGTCAAAGTAAGTAGGTTACACTATTTATTTGATTAGCTTGTCTAGTACAAAATTGACTAACAATAAACTTGTAATCTTTTGCATTATTTGTTAAATAATGATTATTTTTTTCATCGTCAAATTGACCAATAGGAACATTTCATTTGGGTCCAGAAGCGTGTATTATTTCGGTTAATACACGCCCATTCTAAGAGCCAATGAGATTTCTTCAATTTCTTAAAATCGACCAATCAACTGTCATTGTAAACGATAAAACCCTACCTAGCTTTCCCAATAACTGATAAATATGCGCTTTGCTTTTAATCAAGTATGCTGTGAATGATAGTTTTGAAATTTCTACCTTGGCAACTGTCACTGTCATATTATTTTCGAGTTTTCTTGCAACGTTGTTTTAAATTGTCCGTATAATGTAGTTGTGTATTAACCTCCCTAAAATACATTCGAGATCATTTTTTATAAGATAAATACTTTTCGAATTGTATTCAAATTTTATTGTCATTCGGCAAAAATTCTCGAATCAAGGGAAGTAGAAAAAATCGCTCGAGCAAGCTCTCGCAATTTTTTCACCACCTTGATTCTCGATTATTTGCCATGACAATAAAACTTTCATACAATTAAACATTTATTTATCCACAAAAAATGATCTCTTATGTATTTACCCCCGGTAATTTTTTTCGATAATTTTGCTTGTTAATAAGTTGCCATAGTTGCGAATTCGTAGGTGCATTTATAATATATAATCTAGTTACTTTAATACCTGCCAAACGTCAAATATTCCCAACACATTTCTTTGTATGTGAATTAATTGAAATAAAATTTCGTTTTGAACTACCTTGCTTCGATTCAAAAAATAATCTTGTTAAATACAATTCGTGCATTCGTGGCCTGGAATTTGTAGGTAATTTTACTCAAGCTGTTGCTTTTACTAACCACTCGTGTAAATTTGACAGAAGATCACTCGCGCATCTTTTAACTGTCAAATTTACACTCGTGGCTAGCAAGCAACGCAACAGTTTTCGTAAAATTTCCGACAATTCCAGACCACTTATTGTATTACTAAAGAAAATAATCATTTAATTGGAAAACAATACATTGTGTATTAAAATAAAAGTGTATTTTTGATAACGTTAATTTTATGAAATTTGTACTTAATACGATGTATTGCCTCTTCAGTCATTAATGACTGCCCGGCTCCGCCTAGGAATACTTAAAATCAGCATCTTATGGCAAAAGGGCCCACTGCTCTCTCAGTGCATTTTCAAGTGCAAAACGGCGTTGAAGGTTTGCCATAACTAGAAGAAGTTGCCTCTGCAGCATGTCCCACACATGCTCAGTGAGGTTGAGGTCGGGAGACTGAGGAGGCCATGACAAAAGGGCAATGTTCTCTTCTTCAAACCAATTTTGTACCTGATGTGCAATGGGACGACGAGCGTTGTCCTGCATGTAAACCAAATCTGGTCCAGCATCATATGAATATGGTTGTACAAAGACTGCTTCAATTTAACGCCGCTGGTTTATGGCTCCATCCAGGCAAACGAGGTCCGTGCTATGGTGCAAATCGATTCCAACCCAAACCATCAGACCCTCCTCGATAATTGTGAACTTCCTGGAAGTGCTTGGTCCTCTCCATGGCCCCGCTTCTTCGCCACACTCTCGTTCTTCTGCTATCAGGTTGAAATCCGAACCGATATTCGTCGATAAACAGAACATTGGACCATTCTGATTCACCGCATTGAGCATGCTCTTCAGCCCATTCAAGACAAGCTTCGCCATTGCCGTGGCGAGGTGCAGGTACTCTAATTGGTCAACGAGAATGAAGACCAGCTCCATGAATACGATTTCTGATGGTTTGGTCAGAAACCGCTACGGCATGTACATTTTGGAGATCCGCAGAAAGTTCTCGTGTCGTAATTGACGCATTAAGCATTACGCCTGGCTTGAAGAATAATAAATCGGTCTTAGGCAGGTATTGATTCTCTTCTACGGCATTCGTGTCTTTCGGCCACATCGCCGTCTCCTGGTATCGTCCCCACAATCGGCACATTACACTTCGCGATACTCCAAATTCGGCCGCTACCTGACTTTGTGAACCACCTTCAATCACCCCCCCCCCCCCCCCCTCACGTAACATTTCGTCGCAGATGTTTGTGTTACCATTCGGCACCAAAAAAGAGGCGTAACCTAAACTTCTTAGTCTCTTTACGCCGAGAATTGAACGAAAATTCTTAAACTGATATGACTAATTGCACTATTTCAAACGCTGCTTTCGTTATGTTTCCTTAAATTACATGAATTCTAAACAGTAACCTGGTTTCATCACTTTGTTTGGCACCAAACACGCTCAAATTTTGGTAACACTCACGTGCACGGCAAAGGTCGGGCGTCATGTATCCATACTCTTCCCTCATCTAAGGTCGCGGGCTAAGTGTCATCGCTGCATTGTAAGTTGTTGTCTTATGTTCAACACAAACAACTAAACTGACCATATATGCTCAGTGATGATGTGAAACAAAAACATTATAAAAGGCGAAATTTTTTATCGTCCACCTTCAATTGAATATCATTTTTTTTTTAATAAATAAAACGAACAAATCAAGTCCTTTTTTATCATGCTATGGAACATACATGGCGCATTTTCAATTTGCTAATAATTAATGGCGAAAATATTTTTTAAATAATAGTTTTGTTAGTTAGACAATTTTGAGCAATGTATTTGCTGGAGATCCAATGGTTCAACAGAAAATTGAGCTGCATAATATTTATGTGTGATTTTTCCAATTTTGACTGATGAATTTACCACATGCGAAGAACTTGGAAAAGAAAGAAGTTTTATACTTGCTTCATAGGTCTATACAGTGAGTACCGTTATACTGGCATAGACCATTTAGTATAAAAATTTTGAAATTGTACCTTATACTAGTAATTGTCAATAATAAATTCAACATCTATAAAATTCATTAAAATTTCATCCATACAATGAAATCGTTCGACAGAATAATGCATATTTTAAATTAGTTTGATGAATAGGCCTACTTACGAGTATGTCAATGAAAATGTACGTATTCGTAATATTCAAGGTTGAAATAATTCATTGATAGAATAAAAAAATCAACTATAATCGTTCTCTAATGTCAGGGACAATATTTTTTTCAATGTAGAGGGTATCTTTTGAGATTTCAAAGTTGGTGTGTGTCAGGAGATGAATTAAACATTTTGAACTTGATGTGTTTTGTTCAAAACTGAATCTTAATATACTGACTGACTAATACAACGCAATGTAACTTACCTCATATCTAAAGTATGTGGATTTACACTGATTGGTATAATAGGATTTTGTTGTTCATACTCTTTAAGAAATTTCACGTGGTTAACAGGATTAATAGTAAGTTTGCGGAGCCTAGTAGGGACATAAAGATTCCTGGTGCCTTTTTGCAATATTTTCATTTGCAGCAAGTTGTCCAGGAACGCAATCCAATTGTTTTGCCATTGAACTGCTCCCAGCGTGACATCTAAGTTGCATTGTCTCATACTTCGGAATAAATCACTTAAACAAACAGTTCATTATAAAAAGGGAAATTCTCTTCAATAATAATAATTATTTACCTGTAAGAGTAACCACGCAATCTGAGTTCTTTATAAATATCATTCTCTTTCATTTCTAATTCTAACTCGTTTGCAACTGATATTTCCATTTCGTTTTCGGTGGCCAAAGAAACTTTACCCGAAACTATCAGATTATCACCTTCAAATAACTGAAATAACACATTAATAAATTAATTTTGTCAAAACCCCAACATCTAGTAACGCACTTCAAATCTTGATGCGCCCTGATGTATCATTATTGTAAACTGCAATTCTTCATTTTCTGGTATGTTTGTAGCTCTAACGAATTTCACATCTTCGAATGTCACTGTTGTGGAAAACATTTTTGAATTGTTTACAGTTGAAACAGCTTCCCACACTAGGTATAAGTAGCCGGCTTCCGGAAATATGTTGTGCCCTAAAATTTCTCAGTGCCATCAAAGTATTTATTAATCTTGCTGTTCCGTTTTATTTTGACAGAATAACAAATATAACACTAAATAGGTGTATTACGATGATGCCGGATTTGAATTGTGGAAAGAAAAGACGAACCACGGATTTTTACTTAAACCATGCATCATAATAGTATATTATACACCAGTTTGTAATAGCATTATTATAACGAGTTGTATGTATACTACTACTTTGTCCACGAGTATCGAAACAGATTCTGAGAAGGAATTTACTTTCTTTTCCCTTCTCCAGTGTAAGAAAGATTCATACATACGCTGTCAGATATAATTTTCTTGATTTTTCGGGCAATGAGACAATTTCTGCTGCTTCTTCAGAGCAAATTCTGCTGACGCCGTTACAGTCACCAAAAGCACAAAGTTTGGATGCACGTTTGCAACAAAATTTTACTGTATAGACCAAAAAATTTAAAATAAACACTTTTATCTACTCCTATTATATTATATATTATTTAATCAACTGCTTCTGAGCAATTAATAGTAACCATAAACAAATAGCGTGAGTTATAATAACTCACAAGTGAGTTATTAAACTCCCTACTACATATATATCGTGCCAATCTCCTTCACCTTCATGCTTAGCCTAGAGAAATTCGTTCCCTATACGTCGAAATGGAACAGTCCATTATTATTGAGGTGAGGCAGATCACTTGACATTTCTGAAGAGTTTGACGTTTTCAAATAAAATTAAGTAAGAATTGTGCTAAAAATGATGAATTGTACCTAATAGTGAAGATGAATTATTATGTACACCGCCAGAATTAAGGCAAGTAGCTAATGACAGTACAAAATTTATTACCCGAAAAATCGCAGACAAATATACAAATGTACAAATATACAAATATACAAATGTGTGCCAAGCATCGTCTCTACTGACTTTCTACTCATAGCTCAGAAGTACATTCAATATGAACAATGGAATTAATATAGATAATTATTCAAAATTAGGCGCATTTCTTAAACGCAAATCTGAGAAGTAGGTAGGGTATAGGTATGTAGCTAAAAAAGCAAAAACATTTACGTCGGAACAACTTGACAATTTCATAAATGAAGCTCCTGATGAAAAATATTTAGCAACGGAGGTAATTGCTTTTATTGTTATCGTCGTAGATAAAGTATAGTATTCAACTCGCGGTAATGGTAATAACTCACTTGATGAATTACAGCACTCGCCTGCGGCTCGTGCTGCAAATTTCATCTGCGTGAGTTATTACCTACATTACCGCTCGTTGAATAATATACTATCAAACAATACAAAACATTTTGGCATCTGTCCGAAATTGTCATGGTGCGATCGCGCATGCGCCTCAGCATTTTTTCATAATGAAAAGCCTTATTGACACATCGCGATTGCATAGTGATTAATATACCGGGTGGGGATTTAGTGTGTAATCGGCTCATATCTCTGGTACTACGTATTTAAGATATCAAAATGAAATTTTACGCGAATGTGGGGAACCATATGGAGCATTTCGCAAAATTATTTAGGTATATAATACATGATATTCACATTCTGAGTACCAGACCAAAGTTCTTTTTCTTTAAATGGAAACCTCACGTGTCTTTGCATTATTTGGATTCCCCATAAAATTCCATGAAAATTGATATACTACATGATGTAGTTTTGACTAAGTAATATTAAGATATTGACATTTTTGTGCCATTATGGGCTCAAATTTATGACACTATACTGACACATACTACCCAAAGTCACCTAAAAGCTTTTGTTGAAATAGGTTCACACACTGCCGTATTTTTGAAATCTATAAATGCTTTTATCGTAATACTTGAGATAATATAGGGTGGTTAAGTTATGCAAAACAGAATTTTTCTCAAAAGTATCAAATGGAACACCATGTATATTATTTGTATGTACAATTGATGGTTATTTTACTAAGCTTTTTATTGATGTGGATATTGCCAAGGCTACCAGTAAAAGTTACGGCAGAATTTACAATTGAATTATAAAAATGTGGAATTTTCTTATTATTTTACAGTATTCTTTGCGATCTCCCCTATTTTGTCAGCTAAAACTCCAGAAAAGGTCTGCATTTTGTTTCTATGGAGTATTTAGCAAATTAATGAAGTTTACATTAACACAAAAAATCCCACTGCAAGATTATTTCTTAAAGGTAATATTTTCTTCCATGGCACTCTCTGTTTGAAAATTATACCTGACTTTAAAAAGACATTAAATACATTTAAAAATATAACCATCAAGAAACAATTTCACAATAAGATTTATTGCCTTTATATTGATACCAATTTGCAAATACAAAATATAAGCATTATTCTCAGTTTTGAGCAACAGAATAGGGGAAATTCGCCAACAGGAGTATAAACTAATAATTAAATTCAAAAATGTTGATGTTCAATCGTAATATCTGCCGAAACTATCACTAGTAGACCTGGCAATATCTACATCAATTAAAAGCTTAGTTAACTGATTGTCAGTTGTGCAAATACCACATACATGGTATTCTATCTGAAATTTTTGAGAAAAATTCCCTTTTGCACGACTTAACCATGCACCTTGTATAATCTTAAGTATTATGGTGAAAATATTTATAGATTTCACAAATACAGCAGTGTGTAATCCTCTTTCAATAAAAAATAATTAGATGGCTTTGCTCAATAGACGTCAGTAGCGTCATAAATTTGGGACCATAATGGCACAAGAATGTCAATATCTTAACAGTCCTTACTCAAAACCACACCATGTAGTATACCAGTTTTCATGAAATTTTATGGGGGATCGGAATTACGCAAATACATGTGTGGTATCCATTCAAAGAAATAGAACTTTGGTCTGGTGCTCAGAATGTGAACATTCTGTATATACATAAATAATTTTACGAAATGCTCCAGGTCGTTCCCCACATACGCCTAAAATTTCATTTTGATAACTTAAGCAGTACCCAGAGATATGAACTGATTACACACTAAATCCCCACCCGGTATATAATTATAATTGAAGAAACACAAGTATAAAGAGTATATTACGAATATGAGATAGTCGTGGGCAAATATTTATTTGTTGTCACTATAAGTAATTTTGCACCTACACAGAACCAATCTTATGTCATTATACAGGGTTTTCCAGGTTTTATTAGGAGAACTTCTACAGTCATTAGAGTGCCTCGTTTTATGAATAGAGCGCTTCATTTCTGAGATACAGGGTGCTACATTTGGGTAAAAAATATAATTTTCTTTAAACTAAATAACCAAGACCAAGAACTTAGACGTAAATTCAGATTAATTTAGATTAATCTTCAACTCCTGAGGATGCTGACGTTGTCAGCGAAACACGTGTCGAGTTTATTTACTGTGTCACTGTCTTTTGGTGTGTGGGGTTAACTTATTAAGAATTCATAGTAAATAACTGCTTGCAATAAATTCATGACACTGCGCTGAAAAGCTTATCATCTTAAAGCAAATTATTTGAGACAGAAAATTGTCGCTTACGATTTACAGCGGCAGGGATTAATGGATACATATGAATGTTTTTTTCAAAAAAGTGTCGTGGAATTGAAATTTTATGAATTTCGTTAAAAATGTTGAAAGAGCACTCAATTTTATGGAACGCGGCATTTTCAAGGAAAACCTAAATTTCTGATTGACAGCCAAATCATAATGATGATTTTACATTATGTGAGGCATATTTTAACAAAATTTGTGAAATTTCAATTTCACTATAGGTACTCTTTTTTATTAAAAACATTTATAGGTACCCCCAATATTCGTCACTGGAAATAACTTTAAGATGACAAGTTTTCAGTGCCGTTTCATGAATTTGTAGAATATCATTATTTTATTAGCAAATTCAACTTATTTACATAACATCTTGTACATAAAATGGCCATGTTGTGATTATAGAGTCCTTTTTAATAAAACTTGGGACAACCTGTATAAATCGCATTACAATAAATCATTTTAAGTATCAAAATCAAAAGCAACGTTAAAAAATAACAAATTCAAATTTTGATTCCGGGATCTCTTAGCCATCCCAACGGACTTTTACCTTGGCGTAGTTCTAATACTGAAACGGGTGGGATGGCTTGTGTGCCTCAATGATCTAAGAGCCGAACCATAGGTTTAAACATGTTGGTGGGATTTTTATTGATTCCCTGAAAGACGGCAACAGCTCTTTTAGTAATCCGAGCGATCAGAGACTTTGGGGGACGGTATGGGATTGTGACATACACTCTGCGATGTAGAGGGCAACGGGGAAACCACCACCAAAATTTTATGATGATGGCATCTTCTAGAGTTAAATATTCCGGGCGGGGCTGCTTCGGGAGTAGACATCAGCAATAATAAGTGTAATATTGCATTAAGTAATAGCAACCACAGAGGAGTTACAGTGATGGACTTTTACGATAAACATAACCTAACCGTCGCGAACACTATATTTCAACATCACGTTATGAGACGCTATACATGGAAGATGCCGGGAGACCTGGGGAGATATCAAATAGATTACATTCTAGTTAGACAAAGATTTAGAAACCAAGTTACTGACTGCAGAAGCTATTTAGGAGCAGATATAGATAGTGACCACGTAACATATTGGTTAACGTTAAATTTAAGATTTTGAAAAAACGAAACAGTAAAAAGCACTTTGACCTCGAAAAACTAAAAGGTTGTTAGTCGTGCGATAAGTTGGATTGCAATGTAATTAAAAATAATTCCGACATTTTGGTGCTCGGGAACGGTTAATGTGGAAACTCGGAAGACTCTTAAAGACGCATGTATAGAGTACGGCTTTATATGGATGGTAAACTTGAACAATAGGAGAAGCGAATCGAAAAAGAACAGAAGCATTTGAAATGTGGTGCTACACAGCTACAGACGCATGATGAAGATGCCGTGGATAGATGAGGTTAGCAATAGGAAGATATAAGTTGAGGAAAAGCGAAAGGTTTGGAAGACAATAAAGAATATGAGAGATTGGATGGTAGGATGATAGGATGATAGGGCACCTTCTGACACATGTAAGAATAGTTGGTTGTATTGCGAATTACTATTATGTTGTAAAATCGACCATTATAACGCACCGTGCTATTATATACAGGGTGTTACAAAAAAGTGTGTCAAGCCGTTAACCACAGATTATCTGGCCGAAAATAATGGAACTTTGCCTGATGCCATTTTTCATTTAGGCTTCCCACTTTCAAGATACAGGTTGTTAAAGTTAAAATTTTAATTTTTTTATTAGGAACTCCTTTGTTTTTATTATATTTCATATGCCGGCACAATGTTTGTTTAATTATGATCAAAAAAATCGATGCGCGAAAGGTGAAAAGTGGGGGGGGGGTGTAATACCCATTGACCCTCAACTTTTCCCTGGGCACGTCTATGGGTCAAAGGTATTGTTTTTATACCAAGCGTTCATTTCATTAATTTTTTTCTGAAGATTAGACGTTATGCACAAACATATCCATCCAATGACATTTTTCTCGAGCTTAGTTCATCACCTAAGAAAAACTGGAAGATTTAAACAGCGAGCGGATCAACAACACATAGTCAAATGAGTTGCAATATCTCGTAAACCAAGCCCTAAATCAAAATTTTACAAGAGAGAAAAAAATAAAGGAAATGAACGCTTGGTATAAAAACAATACCTTTAGCCCATAGACGTGCTCAGGGAAAAGTTGAGGGGTCAATGGGTATTACAACCCCCTTTCCTCCGTTCGCGCATCGATTTTTTTGATCAAAACTACACAAAAATTGCGCCGACATATAAAAGAATGTTGTACAAAATTTCAACGGAATATCTTAAAAACAAAGGAGTTATTAATAAAAATGGTTTTTTAAATTTAACTTAACACTCTGTATCTTGAAAGAGGGAAGCCTAAATGAAAAATGGTACAAGGAAAGTCCCATTATTTTCGGCTAGATAATCTGTGGTTAAGGGCTTGATCTACTATTTGTAACACCCTGTATAACCCACAATGAAGGCGGCTAAATCGTACTTTACAACCGTGTAATAAATTCGAAAAGAGCAACATTATCAAATAACCAAAAATATGGGAGTACTTACCATCAATAATACGGCCCTTTAGGAAAGACCACTCATTTTCCTCAATGTTGATGATTTTTTCTTGCCTAGCCTTCGCTTCTGCTCTTCTGTAGAGGGGTTTGCGTAACTTTTTTGAATGGTTCCAAGCGATTAGCGGTGATACCATTGGAACATTGTTGCTCACTGGGAAAGTCATTTTTGGGTACAACTTTTCTATGCTGTAGTTATGACCAGCCAGATACAAACTACGACACAAAATTGCAAATTGTACAAGAAAAATTTAATGGAAAATTGAAGACAGTTAATGTTTGCTTTCCAGTAGTTGTCAAGATTCTTAGCTTCCTAGCTGAGGCTACTCGTTTTTTGACCATGGTGATATTGCATCAAATCTGGACGTGTTAGGTCATTTATATTTTTTATTTCATCGGATAGAGGGTATTTTTTGCTACACGATGTGCGAAAATTGTAATAGGTTGTAGAAGAAAAAAAATTAGAAAAAAATTGGGAAAGGTAGGTAGGTAGCGTAATAAAATGTTTGTGGTAAACATGTGAGACGGATACTCGCCCAGCGAGACTCCGTCCGCAACTCCGCCTGGAACTGAGTGCATGCGCGCGCACTGTGCAGTGCGAGTGTAATCCCAGATGTTGTCATGTCATGCTGGCCTTTTATGAAGTGCCTAGTCTTTTCATGAAATGACGGATTTCACTATGAGACTACGACATATAAACGAAAAGAAGGCGCGCGCCAAGCGCGCCCTCCAGTTTAGTTGTGGCTAGGAAGCTATTCTGTCAATGCGTTGACAACTGATTTCAATACGTGCTATCGGAGAACAAATATTTAAGTATTATTCCATTTCCTATATAATAATATTAATCTGTCATCTGCAGATTTATTTAAAATGTGGTATGGTTACTTACTTTCCTAAAACTTCACTGAACACATCGACTCCATTTTTGTTACTTGCAGATTTAAAATGTATATGGGAAAATCGC
This sequence comes from Xestobium rufovillosum, assembly GCA_963966045.1. Taxonomy (NCBI): domain Eukaryota; kingdom Metazoa; phylum Arthropoda; class Insecta; order Coleoptera; family Ptinidae; genus Xestobium; species Xestobium rufovillosum. Next base: position 6,429,548 of record OZ014503.1, on the reverse strand, counting down.
TCATACTCATCTCTACAGATGTCTAAAGTGCCAAAACCTATTTCCAGAATAACGGAATCGAAATTTTCCACTTTTGTCGTTTTTGTATTTAATAAATTTTGAACAATACTTTCAGCAGTTATTTGCTTTCCTTCTTCCAGTAACTCCTCTTTACTTTTAACTGAAGATAAAATTTCTTGCAACTGAACCACAAAATGGATTACTGCTAGAATTATTCTATAATCAACAACTGAATTTGGAAAATACGAAAGCAGTGAACTAACCTGCTTCTAAGTATGCATTAAATTCAAAAGGATTCTGAATATTATTGACATCATTTGTATAACAGTTCTCTGGGCCATTCATGGCCTTAGATGCTCTCTGATTAATTTTAGCTTTTGGCTTGCCACTGTTCATCCCAATTCTTTCGTTATCTGATTTAGATAGTACAAGGAAATTTCCGTAGCTATAAGCGATTAATATTACTTGTTCCAAAGTTAACTTATTGTTGAAATAATTTGCTATCAGATCACCAGTTGAAATTCCCAATACGGAATCGGATGCTACCTTCAGAGATTTGAGCATATCAGCAATAGCAAGCTGTACAGAAAAACTCGCCAGAAAAACAGTTAATAGCGATTCCTGATTACATTTTTCATAATTCGCAATACATTTTTTAATGTTCATTCCCTTTGCTGATAATGTATTGTGTATTCTAAAAAATAAGAGACAGAAAATTATCTTAATGTATGCCAAGCGCTCCAGTTGCTGACACTGGATAAAGAAACTCTATACAAGATACAAGAAAAGTTGGATTTTCAACGTGACCCTAATTTTATGCTTGCCAGTGTATATCAGTCTCTCATACAAGATGTCCCTAGTGAACCGTTCATTAGAAGTACTATGCAGGTTAACAGTTGATCCCATTCTCCCCGAGGAAACCACTTTCAGCTTGCTAGCACTTCCGGAACGACGCGAAAATCGGACAGTCGTCACAGAGAACAAACAAGGGCAGGCAACAAACTGTATAAAACAAAGTTACCTTTGTATTGTATCTGAAAATAATGGTACGGCCAAAAGGTTCTTGCCATAAGTCAACCATTCCTCATCGAAATTATCGAAGTAGAGTACAAGCTTTCTATTTAACGTATTTAAAAAATTAACTGATTCCTTTTCAATTCCAGTTTTGCAAACTATCGAAAATCCCCTAAACCGGTGAGTGAGCAAATCGTACCTAAAACTAAATTATCTCAAGCAAAGTAATTTATTTGCTGTAATATTTTACTTAAAAATTTGATTAATGAACCCAAAAAATTCGTAGTTAAGTTTATTATTTTTGATTTCATCTAAGAGCAAAGTTACTGCTTTTCTAGTTCGTCCGCTGACACAAACCAAACGGGGTAAATCATCGATGTGTGAATTTGCACCTTTCTTTTTATAACCTCGTAATAAGACATGTGCATTACTTCCTCCAAAGCCAAAATTGCTTATGCCTAATTTAGAAAAATATTAACATATTTTTTAAATTAAGTCATTACAACATACCCACTAAAGGACGCTCCTCTTGCCAGGGAATTTTCTCAGTGACAACTTGAATTTTTCCCTTGGCAATGCTTTCTATGTCTTTCCGAAGCCTTCTGAAGTTAATATTGGGCGGTATGTACCCATATTTCATTCCAACAATTACCTATTAACGAGAATATCCGTGTCAGTGCTTTCAGAATTACTCTGAGGGCCGGTTGTTAGATCAAAATGTAACGCGAGGCTACATTTAATTCGACTTTCGTTGCTAAGGTACTGACTTCGTGATTGGTTGTATCATAGCAACGAAAGTCGAATTAAATGTAGCATCGCATTACAATTCGATCCGCGTTCTAACAACCGACCCCGAATCTGCAGCAAACTCAATTTTGTGCAAAAGCACGTCAATAGTTTTATCATGCAAACTACAAATCCATTAGCAAGTGATGGAAGATAATTTATTACAAAGTTCAGTTCTGTTTTCTTCATTCTGCACCCCTTAGAAAAGTTACAATTTAGAAATCGCTCCTAAACATATTCCTCTTGAAGTTAGAAACACCCATTCTGGCTAATATCCCATAGACTCTTCGGTCTGATTCCACGAAACTCGCTTTTGGAGCGAGCGTTTGCTAAAGCTTTTCTGGTTGTTTCCGTCGCAAATTACTTATGGTGGGTCTTCTATTTTTTAGTAATTTCTGCGATTGTTCGTCGTAGTATCTTATTGATAACTTGGCACCATGATGTGATAAGTGAGTGCTGAGCGGAAGATAGTCAGGTAAAGTTTTCGTTTCGTACGGAGATTTAGTTTACGACTCTTCAACAGTGGATAGATTTTTCTGTTGGCTGTGGCGTCTTTATGTTTGACGTGTTTGGTATAAGACCTGTGAAGATGAGTCGCTTATCGAAGGTGATGGCCAGGTAGATTGTTCATACCATTGATGAAATTGCCGTTTGCAATTTTCGAACTGGAGACCTTAAGCTGCTTAGTATGAGCGTAATCTGCATGCAGACTCTAACATACCTCAGGTGTGCGGGGAAGGTCAGCGATGTACAGATTGTACAGAACAGAACCAAGAAGTGACTTGCGGGAAGCCTGATCTGATTGCCTCGATTGGTGGTTGACTCGTATTGTAAAGATGGTCGGATAATTTTAAATTTAGTGGAATGTCTATGTTAATCAGGCTGTTTTTCTAGACGAGACTCGAAACACGACTTTTTGATGATCTCGTCTCTAATCTCATAGGAATCTCGCCGATAGCTAGATGCCGTCTGTCGTTCGTTAATTTACTGCTGCTTTTCAAACGCAGCTGCTCAAATCCACACCTAATGTCTGAAAACCAATAAATAACTACAAAGAAAATGCACAAGGTTTCTGTACTCTTCTTTAAACATTGAGCACAAGCTATGATGTTGACTTTGATACTTACATGAGTCCACAATACTTAAATTTTATATTACACTGTTGTCAAAGATGTGCAATTCTGCCCAATAGATTTTAGCAGTAATTTATTGGTCTTCAGAAGTCATACGTAGATTTCTGGAGTTGTTTCATTTAGAAAAGTAGTGAATTATCCAAAAAATTGCCACCTACCCGTTATCATCGAGACCATGAGACTCTCGCACGAAACTCGTGACGAGACGAGACGAGACGAGACGAGACGACACGACACGACACGACACGACACGACACGACATAAGACGAGACGAGACGAGACGAGACGTGACGAGTCTCGGAACTGCAAGGTGAGACTTGAGACGAGACTTCATAATTCGTTCGCGATACCAGACGGGTGAATATGAGACTCTCGCACGAAACTCGTGACGAGACGAAACGAGACGAGACGAGACGAGACGAGACGAGACGAGACGAGACGAGACGAGACGAGACGAGACGAGACGAGACGAGACGAGAAGACACGAGACGAGACGAGACGAGACGAGTCTCGGAACTGCAAGGTGAGACTTGAGACGAGACTTCATAATTCATTCGCGACACGAGACGGGTGAATATAACATTAGACCTAAAACAAATTCCAACAAAAGGTGTGTGAACGGTTTTTGTCTCTACTAGGTTAACTAATCGACAGAAAGCAACGGAAGTGGGTTATTTTCAAGATGGCCGTCGCTAACCTCCAAAATCGGATAAAGTCTTATTTCTAAGCGTAGGACAATTTTGTTTATCACACTTATGGTTTTATGGTCAAGGATTGCCTATGGAATCAAAATGGTGACCAACAGTGAATAATATAGGTACAATACCGTTATTAGGTCTAAATATATACACATCGTTCTGTTGTATCTTTTTAATGCCATAACAAATTTTAACCATACTGTAAAATAAACTATTATTTTTTAGAAAACACACTTTAAATTAGGTTACGAAAATGGTGGCATAAGTCACAACTTCACTGTTCATTATAGTCCTCATCACTGCCTTCCAGTTCATCCTGATTGCGCAACTTGGCATGATCCACATACAGAACTGTATGAAAATCCATTTTTTGTTCTGCAGCTCCAGTGGTTATCTCTGCAGCCAGTTTTACAATAAATTACAATGTATAATTTTCAGTAGAGCTTCTAGTGCAACATTTTTATCACACATTACTGGTACAAGTTCATCGCCATCGAGTTTACAAACCCAAACCACAAGATTCATCTCGCTAGCCGCACTCATCCACGTCATGTTCTGGTAGTACACTCTTAGGCAATGGAATTTGTTGGCAGACTCAGTTGGAGGAAGACGTAATGGATGAACAAACGACATGGATGTAACCACTTTCTTTGTAAGTGTTTGGTACCGCAAGGCTGCCAAAGAACTTGTATTGTTGCAACCGAAAATAGCAAGCATCGCATGACTGCCGAGACCGAGGCCGAGACTTACTATTTCAGAAGGGTCCTTACCTGGTGAAGTGAATGCATTCGCACAGGTATATGGTTACTGTTTAAAAGTTTTCCGAATACTTACTTCTTACCAACACCAAAAATAAAGGTGGCGGAATCACATCCTGTGTGAATGCATGAATAAGTAACAACTGCACATAACTCAGTGTCAAGAACAGACTGCAAGTTATTGATGTGTTACTCCTTTGGGGTGTCACTTGGCTGATTATCCGATTAAAGATACAGTGGTTTGCCATTATCTTCAGCGTAACACAGGAGAAGAATTAACAGGTCAGTATAATTTCCAATGAGCGTGGTGGAACGTTCCTATGCACTATTAACTGCGGCGGCTTTTGCAAGGTCTACGTCAGCGTCACCTTCCGCTTGAAAAACTATATAACCTCTCATCATCATTTCATCACTGATTAATGTGATAAGGTGTTTGTTAAGTCCCACTGAAAGGAACTCTTCCTGCTTCCTTTCAAATGCTGTATCATCGGTGAAGTGAACTACTGGCTGATGTCTTTTTCGTTGCCATCTTTTGTGTGCATTATCCTTTATTGAAGGACCTGTGTCATAACCATCGAACACAACAGTTGCCATCCCGTACTGTTTAATTGTGAAATCTGCATATTTTGTGATAAGTACCTTCCTTTTTCCACTTCAGTTTGCGTAGTAAGTAGCATCTGCCAATAGTGCATCTTTCTGTACACATATCTGAGTCAGTTGATGTTGGATTGTTACAATGCTCATCAATTACCAGTCATCCGAACGACTTTCACATCACTCCTTGATGGTTTTGGCAAATGCATCGGTCCATACGCAGCTGTAGTCAGAACCTTCAAGGCAAACAATGTCAAACAGAAAAGGCAACCACACTTACTCTTGAAAGGCCCAGCAGACGTACGTTCACTTTTCCTCGGTTTGGATTTACTGGATTCACGTTTCTTCGAAATAATGTATTTTTTATTGACATATTGTTTTCGACATTGCACATGCACCTTACAGCGAACAGTCACAACAACGCTATCACCTCTCAACATACTTGCTGCATTTATGCCATCAGCGCCCTTCTCAAGAATTTGAATTATGGCGTCGTCTGTCAAACTATCTTTGCAGATAGGACAATTCTCACTAGGCTCAGTACTCATTTTTCAAACCTGAAATAAAAGGAAACATAGCTAATTGCCACCAGATGCTGGATCCAAAATAATAAGAAAGAAAGACAATAAGAAAGTAGAAGACGCTTAAAAATGAAATAGTTATGGGAATTTGCCGATTTTAATGGTTACCGGCGGCCATCTTGGAAATAACCCAGATGTCAACCTTTGGTAGACTCTTTTTCTGGGGATCATTACACTTGGTGGAGGCAAAAACCGTTCACAGATCTTTTGTTTTAATTTGTTAGTCTCAGGGGCATCACAAAAGGCCAGAGTATCTTTTTGAAAGCTTTCCAGATGCCCAGTAGCAACGCTGCAACAGTGTCTTGGTGTTGGCATCTCATCTTTTATGAGCTCTGTTATTCAGAACTTGATGGAGTTTTAAGTGGCGCTTTCGAAACACAAATTGCAAGTTGGAAATTAGGTCCAATCCTTCTGCATTTTCATTGAGCCGGGTGAGGACAATTCATTCCAGTATTTTCCCACACTGACGGAGCAGAATGATAGGCCGATGATTTTCAGGCCCTGTGAGATATTTCCCTGGATTTGGGATCGTTAATATTACCGCTTTCTTCCAATCGTTTTGAAAACTACTGGGTACGGAGGCAGGAATTAATTATATTAATAGCTCGACCTTGGACTTTTCGGAAAGTACTTCAGTGCTAAGTTCGTTAGATTGTCTTTACAGGGGTCTTTCCTGTTACAAAATTGTCTTATGATCGACAACAGTTCTTTGGACGTGACTGGAAGAATGCTGAATGACGGCATATTTTCCAGGTCTTGGTTAACGTGATCTAGGAGTGACTTGTAAAGGGGTGACAGGAACATTGAACTTCAATGCTCTGTGACAGTCTTTGTGCCTTTTCTAGATCACTACTTCTTGAAGAGCAGGAATTTCGTTTCAGTGATTGATAGATTCTCCAGAGGCTTCAATTGTCGTAATTCGGCTGATCCATGATGTGATCTTTCCATTTTTCGCTGCGAAATTGTTAGAGCTGAGTTTTCATAGCGGTGTTTGATACGCGCGGCAGTGATACGGCTGATAAGATGGACGCGGAAGTGGTCGAAGGTGTCCTAGAGGTGTCCTTGAGGTGAAAATGGTCACAACTTCCGTCCACCACTATTGGTGTGGAGAAGTTTATGGGCAGTGCAATATATCAAGGATATCCGGGCGGCCTCAGCGCCATAGTGCGTAGGAGTTCCGGAAACGTGAATGATGACGTCATTTAGCAGACAGTATTGAAATAGAGTACTCCCAGGAGGATTTGTAATGTTGCTTTCCCAATGAACGTATTTGACATTTAAGTTTCCTACTTTATTTCTGGAAGTACGGTCGGTGTCAAAATATCACGTGAGGATTAGATCTTTGGGTTCGCTGCTCATAATCGACATGTTCTGAATGAGACTTCGAACTGTGTTTAGCTGATTTTGCTTAACGTACCTACTTTTTGTTCATATTCCCGGTCATTTCTGTAGATTTTATAGGTTATTCGGAAGTCGTTACCTTCTTTCAGCCAGGCTTCTCTTAAATCTTTCATTTGGTGGTACATTTTTTGAAAGCGGATGAAGAGCGCGGTAAGGAAACTATTGAGATCGACAAAGAAATAACGTCCTGCGGTTCTTCGTCATACTTTAATCCTCTAGTTAAATTGTGCCTCACCCCATCACCCCAATGATTGATTCACCATGGAGGTTGAAGTTGATGGAATATTGCCTTCATATAGTATTTTGAATTCCTCCTTTGATTTCTAAACCAACGTGGTTTTGCTCAAAATGTAGGCTGCGTTAGATCCAGAAGTTACTGTAGGTGACAAATTTGAGATCAAACACACTCTCCAACTAAATTACCTTGCTAATGGAAACCAATCCAGAAGCGGCCTCCGTGTGTCCCATATTTGATTTAACAGATCCCACAAGCAGTGGTTTGTCGCGTTTGCAACAGAATACTTCGTTTATAGAAGTCAGTTCTGTTAGATCTCCAACACGGGTACCTAAGTGTTTATTAAAATCATTTCTATTGGAGAATCTCGAAGGTTTATACCTGTCGCGTGAGCTTCCACATAAGACACTTTTGCGGGGTCTATCTCACACTCCCTGTATAATTCCTTGCAGAGAGCAGCTTGCGATTCGTGCGAGGGGTGAGATATGCCATCTTCTTTAAAACCGTCTTGATTAACTTTGCAGTGAACTATCTGCAAGCATTCAACAAGAAAATATAAATTTTTCTTCAATAAGTATTTGATAAAAGTAACCTCCGAATATATTCTTCTGGCGTGCTTTGCTTTCTGAAGTACTACTGCCACTGCTGATTCTGATCTCACGTATCCATTCCCATCTTCATCCATTGCTCTTAAAATTCCCTCCGGACTCAGTACTCCTAATCTAAAAATATAAGAACAGGCTGCTGCAGTTTAAGTATAATGCACAAAATGTATCAGAGGCATTTGGTCGCAGTTAAAATACCTAATAGTCTTCCACAATTGTGCTGGGAAGTACCAGAAGACATGTTACAGAACACTTCTTTCGCTGAGCACTGCAGTCTGAGAATCTTACGTTCACAGTCTTTGAAAGATGTAATATATTTCATAATCATAAGGTTCTCAGTCCGAAGACTGATTGGACGCGTCATCATTTTCTATTCTGAGCTCACCTACGCATTTCCCTGAAAGTAGAACATCCCTCATCCCTAACTATTGTTCTAATCCAGGCCTACCCCAACCTCTTTTTATACCTATCTCTGAGTAGTATGTCGCAAACTATTCCTTCGTGTCCTACCATCCTGTCTCTCCTATTATTTATTGTCTTCCATACCTTACGCTTTTCCTCAACTCTTTCTAATACCTCCCTATTGCTAACCTTATCTATTCACGATATCTTCATCATGCGTCTGTAGCTTGTAACACCACATTTCAAACGCTTCTACTCTTTTTCGATCCGCTTCTCCTATTGTACAAGTTTCGCACCCGTATAATGCCGTACTCCATACATACGTCTTTAAGGGCCTCTTCCGAATTTCTACGTTAACCGTTCCCGAGGATAACAGTTGTTTCTTTTTGTTAAACGCAACTCGACCCTACGCTATTCTTTGTTTTATATATTTAGTGCTCCTACCATCTCGAGTTATTTAACTTCCTAAATTGCAGAAATCTGTGACTTCCTATATCTTCTCATTTCCTATTTGTATTTCAGTTTTAGTTATATTTTCACAATCTCTACATACCAAAATTTTGTTTTTTAAATTGATTTTCATGCCGTAGCCCTCTGTAAAAACTGCTTCCATTTCATTCAAAGCCATTGCTAGATGCTAACACTGCTATATCATCCGCAAATCTGAGCATGCTAATAGTTTGACCCTGTACATTAATCCCTGAGGCTGTTCTATCCTTAACAATATTAATCGCATCTTCGATATATAAGTTGAAAACTAGAGGTGACAATGCACATCCTTGACTCACTCCCTTCCGTATATCTACTTCTCTTCGTTCCTGCTCAAATTCTATAACTGCCTTTTGCTCTTTGTAGAGATTAGATATGTATTATTCTTCTGTCCGTATATTTCATCCCTACCTTTCTGAGCACTTCGAACATCTTCCCCCATTTTACGTTGTCGAAGGCGTTTTCTAAATCTACAAATCCTATATAGACGCTCTTTCCCTTTTCTATTGTTTTTTCTATAATTACTCGTAAAGCTAGAATGGCCTCGCGCGTACCTCTATTTCGTCTAAATCCGAACTGATCTTCTCCTAATATTTCCTCCACCCTTTTCTCTATACTCTTTGCACAATCCTAGTAAAAAATTTTGACGCGTGGTAAGTTAAACTGATATAGTTCTAAAATTCTCGCACTTATCCGCGTCTTTCCGCTTTGGCAGAGCGACTATGATGTTCTTTTTGTAATCTTCTGGAATCTCACCTGTCTCGTTTTATACGACTAACTAGTTTAAATAAACGCTCTCTTACCACTTGACCTGCACACTTTAAAATTTCTGCCTGCAATCCGTCTACCCCTGGTGTTTTATTGTTTTTTAAACTTTCCAGTGCTAGCTCAAACTCTTCCCTTATTATGGGACAGCCTAGGTTATTCCTCTCCACACTGATCTCCTTTTTTAATATATTTCCTAGTTCTTGTCATGCATATAAGATTCCCAAATATTCCTTCCTCCTATCTGCCTTTTCCTCTCTTCCGATTAGGATGTTTCTAATTCCAATTCTCTAAAATTTCTCATAATTAATTTTTCCTACTTCAAACTTATGTTCCACTTCTTTGCATTCCTTATAAATCCAATTTCGCTTTCCTACATTTCCGTATAATTTCCCACGTGACCGCTTTATACCTTTGTTTCCCTCCTTCATCTAGCCTATTTTTATATTTTCGTCTCCCATCCATTAGAGTCACAATATTCCTTGTTATCCAGGGTTTCCTACTTTCACTCTGTTTGTGACCCAATATATCTCTAGCTGCAGAACCTGAACAATTTTTAATGTAATTTCATTCTGCCACTACGTTCTTAACAGTATTTTCATCCGCGCCCTTTATTACTTCGTTCGTTTTTTTCTTGAACTCATTGTGCGAACCACAGTCTCTTAGTTTCTCGAGGTCAAGGTGTAGGAGACACCTTGACATTTCGTTTTTTCAAAATCCTAAATTTAAGATTAACCTTCATAACAACTATGTTGTGATCACTATTTATATCTGCTCCTGGATAGCTTCTGCACTCCCTAACTTGATTTCTAAATCTTTTCTTAGCAAGAATATAATCTATTTGATATCTCCCTGGGTCCCCTGACATTTTCCATGTATGTAGCGCCTCCTAACGTGATGTTGAAATATAGTGTACGCGACGGTTAAGTTATGTTTAACCCAAAAATCTATCAGTCTAACTCCCCTGTCGTTCCTATTACCTACTCCAAAGGGACCGATTATCATATCTATCTTATCTCCCTGTACCTACAACTATATTAAAGTCTCCTACAATTATTAAATTTTCATGCCCCTTCACAGACTAGCACATATTCGATATCGCTATAAACTGCCTGTACAGCCTCATCACTATAATTATATGTGGGCATTATACCAGTACCTATTATTACCGTCTTTACATAATATATTTAGCAAATAAAATATAAAATCAGTGTATTTTACCAGAAGCATTGTAGGCTCAAGTGATGAAAATGCGAAACACATTTTGAATCTTTCAATTTTTCTGAAAGCAAAAATTATTATTAACTTGACCATTTTTTCAGCAGTGCCCCATGAACATTTTTATTCCTCGCTTCCAAGATGTAATAAAAATAAAAACACTGTATCATTCTTAACCAACAATTTTAACAAAAATGAGATACGCAGCGAATACTGTAGGGTTAAGCCAGCTAGGAGAAACATTCTGCAAAGTGGGTGAACAATTATTTCCGAACTGTCAGAATTCCTTGGTCTTCGAAACATCTAAAACTAAGGCTTTTATATTGGAAATAGAAATCGTTTGCTGCTCATAAAAATAAATTTGTTCATTATAGGCTAGTTTCGTACTGTCAGATTTCGATGGTAGTGCCTGTGTTGGACAAGCAGGCAAAATTGAGTTTTCTGGCATTCACGAATTTTAAGAAAATGTTTTTTAATTATAGTTTATTCATTTTTCCACAATTCTGATGATAGAAAGAGTGCTTTGCGTAAAGCATTTTAAGATGACTCCGCATTGGATATAATATGCTGTCTTGTTGAAACTGCAACTCTATAATTTGCATGGGCGTTACTTGCTTCTAATCACGGAATTCCGTGCTTTTTAGCTTTTGAACTGTTTTATTCGTTTTGCAATGTTAACCCTGCTATTTGCTATAAATATCCCTGAGCAGATAGGTAGGCACAATTCAACAGATTTAAGTTGGCGATGGGTGCGGTTGCGCATTAGCATACTTTACGGATGCAATAAAATGTCTTGCAGTACCATTGGCGCAGGTCAAATTTTCAGTTACCGGTGAGCTTTTGAAAAGGTAAGATGGCGGGTTGCTAACGGAAAGGTGTTTTACGTAGTCAATCTCGGAAAATAATGAACTGAGTGTTTCGTTATATTAAAAGTGAGAAAAGTGAAACAGAAACATTGGAAAGTTTGAAAGTGAAGACGTGCAACAGGCGTATCTATTAGATCTATACATTGAGGGGCTAAAGTTTGGAATAAAATTAATAATTTCTTTGTTATCAATGTTTGAATGAATTGCTCGGTCACGTCAATTTATATTTTCGATTTACAATTTTGTAACGAATATGTAAAATATTGTCCCAATTTCATGTACAGCTGTCAATGTGAATTTTCTTAAATGGAACACTCTATACATTTTCATATTTCTGAGTAGTTCATTGAAAGACAATTACAAAACTGTGGCATTTATTACCTTTTACTTTTATATCCTTCGAGATATTAACACTTATTCGTCAAAATTGGAAGCAAAAAAAGCAAAGTATACATCATACAACCATAATGACATCGAAGATTTATGAACGAAAATACGAAATGAAATTCGGAGAATCACACTTAAAGTTATTATAAATGTTCTTGACAATTTCGAGTACAGTTTGGCTATAGCTTAGCAAGTTCTTGGAGCTCACATTGAACATTTAATTTAGATTATTTTTGATGTTAGTTACTTGCCGACGTTTTTATTCAGCATTGATTGTTATTTAGTGTTATTTTTGTAAACCTAATTTTCAATATTTGGCTAAATCTCGTCAATCTCTAGCTTTTGTAGAAATTCAGATATCCTAATTTTGAGGAATATCTAAATTCAGGTGTTAATTTTTCGAAAGCCGTGGACGTACACAGAGTAGTTGGATCAAGAACTTTGACATAAATTCGCTAATCTTCAACTCCTGAGGATGCTGACGTTGGCACCGAAACACGTGTCGAGTTTAATTACTGTGTCACTGTCTTTTGGCGTGTGGGGTTAACTTATTAAGAATTCACGGGCCCGGTTTTTCAAAGAATCCAACACCGGATTAAGTCTGACAACGGCTTCGTTCCTACGATACAACCAATCAGAAAGCCGGTATCATAGCAACGAAGCCAGTGTCGGACTTAATCCGGTGTTGGTTTCTTTGAAAAACTGGACGATAGCCATTTAAGAAACACTGAGAGTTCTTTTGCGTAAAATGGGGTTCAGGTGGAGAAGAAAGCAAAATAATAGGAGAGTCCTAATTGAAAAACACAATATAAGGTCTCTTCGTGTTTCGCATTTGAAGAAAATTAAATATTTCCGAAGTCAAAATAGACCTATTGTTTACCTGGAGAAATATATTATGGAAAATTTTAGTGCATATGCACGATTTCACAAAAGCTATTTCATTCAAAAACTAAACATTTTACGAAAATTTTGAAGACACCATTTTCTACCCAAATTGAATGTAGATTTCAAATGCATTAATATCACCTGCATTCGCCAGTGGCGTAACATTGGATTGGGGAAATAAATAAACGGCCTACCCCGTAGCAACGCTACTGATGGGGCTAACAGAGCAATTTTTTTTGAAAACTAGAACTTGGCAAATGAAAATGACACCTTAAATTTTAACTCAATAACTTTCCTAGTTACTAAGATAATAAGAAAATATTAAAACTTTTACACACTGTATCTTTGTTAGTAGTCACTTTAGAACATATCTTCATATAAACTTTTCGTCTTATTTGGAGTTCCTCTAGCACCCATTTTAATTTGGTACACCCGTTCTGAATCACCCTGTATAACCTACAAGTTCGACACATTATTTGAAGACCATGGACACACTCTTTTACGTTTACCGCCATACCATCCAAGTAGTTAGAAAATGACAATACTGGGCCAGGCCATCGAGTTCTCCAGGTGCCATCCACTTCTTCGGCAGTGACCTTGAAAGACACCAGAGGCTGCTGAAGGAGTCTTTGAAGAAGAAGTGGAAGTCATGTCTTCAGCAACGACATCTTCAGCAGCCTCTGGTGTCTTTCAAGGTCATTGCCGAAGAAGTGGGCATGTCTTCAGCAGCCTCTGGTGTCTTTCAAGGTCATTGCCGAAGAAGTTGTCTTCAGCAGCAGCAGCAGCAGCAGCAGCCTCTGGTGTCTCTCAGAAGAAGAGCCTCTGGTGTCTTGCCATTGCGCACCCAAGCCGCCATTTTGTGGTCTTTGGTTGTGGGTCAGGCGCCTGCGCCGGGGCTGTCGCGTACAAAGCACGTGTTGCTCATTGTTCAGGCCAGTCCATCCAGGTGCCATTCACTTCTTCGGCAATGACCAGAGGCTACTGAAGGAGTCATGTCTTCAGCAACGGTGTCTTTGGGGCTTTTGGTTGTGGCTCAGGCGCCTGCGCCGGGGCTCTGAAAGTACACGTGTTGCTCATTGTTCAGGCCAGTCCATCCAGGTGCCATCAATGACCAGAGGCTGCTGAAGGAGTCATGTCTTCAGCAACGGTGTCTTTGGGGCCTTTGGCCGTGGCTCAGGCGCATGCGCCGGGGTTTTCGCAAACGTTCTGGAAATGACGCCGACCGGGATTCGAACCCGGGTCCCCACGCACCGGAGCCCTCGCTCCAACCAACTGAGCTAATCGGCGGCCCACAAGCCCGTCTTTCAAATCATCCGTATATACTTATGATTGTAAACAGAAGTTACAGAATTAATATTTATTTTCTCGGAAATTTACAATTGTTTATACTAAATAAATATTGATATTAAAGTTTAAGAAAAAAGCACGTTCGCCGCCGATAAGAGATGTTATAATTGTTTTTATTATGGGAAATAACCTTTCATCTTGCCGATAGGATATGTTTGTTTAGGTTTGAACCCATGCTCTGCATGTGCATTTAATACGTTGTAGACACTACAAGGTGACCCGTTTGTTTGTTTGTATTATTAGAATAAAATAACATTCTAGAATATTCTTCTGATTGTTTATTTGAAATTACTTGTTATCTTAATGCGTTTCGGACACGTGTGGGAAAAAACATTCTAGAACATTCTCCAGTTTGTTTATCTGAAATTACTTGTTATCTTAATGCGTTTCGGACACGTGTGGGAACGTGTGGGACACGTGTTGACACAGACAGCTGTATTCGCAAACACCATGGCTGATGACACGAGCAAGAATAAGACTGCGCATGCGCACGGTTGTATGGAGAGTATTTAAGCAAGAAAATTAACGGTGCTGTCAGTTAGTACTTGTGCTTCAACAAGGGAACCGCATTTGAATAATGACACACATAAACGTAGACACGTTTCGTGTTCTGGACGGTGCTGTTTTGGATGAGTCAGCACGCCGTGTCGAGGTGCACGTACATCAGCCGTTCGTGACAATAACAACATTCAACGCCAATGACGGAATTCGCATACCAATCCACCAACAAGACGTTTACGTACTGCCGCATCTAAGCAGCATCTACATAGAGGGCAGGTTCATCAAGGGTGCAGGAGGCGCAAATGCGGCTTTAACAAATAACGCCCTCAGTTTCCTCTTTGACGACGTCCGCTATGAAATAAACGGGGTGGAGGTGGATCGAACAAAAAACGTGGGTATCACGAGCACACTGAAGGGTGTAGTTTCTCTGAATGAGGGTGAAGTAGGTGCCCTGGAGAATGCCGGCTGGACGAATACGGGAGACGCACCGAGCCACCTTATCGACGCGAACGGGAACTTTAACGTGTGCATCCCGGGAAGAATCCTGCTGGGATTCTTGGAAGATTACCCCAAAATTCTGTTAAATGTGTGTCACGAGCTCATTTTGACTCGATCGAAAAACGATAGGAACGCTTTCGTGGGTAACGAGGACACCAGAATTGAGTTGAGCAAGGTTCATTGGAGGGTGCCGTACGTCTATCCATCGGATGCTGAATACCTAAAACTTCTCAATATTGTCGAGGAAGAGAGAACGTTGCAGATATGTTTTCGCAGCTGGGAGCTGTACGAGTATCCGGTGTTGCCGCAAGCTACGAAACAAACGTGGGCCGTCAAGACTGCAACACGGTTGGAGAAACCCCGCTACGTTATTGTCGCCTTCCAGACGAATCGCAAAGCGAATTTGGACACGGATTCAAGCAAATTTGACCACTGCAATCTGACAAACGTCAAACTGTACCTGAATTCTGAGTGCTTCCCCTACGACGTAGAAGGGGAAAAAACATTAATTCTGCAACATCTGCGTACTATTGCATCAGCATTTCCAGAACATTCTTCCATTGCGCAACAATGAGCAACACGCGCTTTGTACGCGACAGCCCCGGCGCAGGCGCCTGACCCACAGCCAAAGACCACAAAATGGCGGCTTGGGTGCGCAATGGCAAGACACCAGAGGCTCTTCTTCTGAGAGACACCAGAGGCTGCTGCTGCTGCTGCTGCTGAAGACAACTTCTTCGGCAATGACCTTGAAAGACAACAGAGGCTGCTGAAGACATGCCCATTTCTTCGGCAATGACCTTGAAAGACACCAAAGGCTGCTGAAGATGTCGTTGCTGAAGACATGACTTCCACTTCTTCTTCAAGGACTCCTTCAGCAGCCTCTGGTGTCTTTCAAGGTCACTGCCGAAGAAGTGGATGGCACCTGGAGAACTCGATGGCCTCTCCCAGTATTGTCATTTTCTAACTACTCATCCAGATGTAAATCACATCGAGTTAATATGGGCGACAGTGAAAAACAACGTCAATGCAGAAAATACTGCCTTCAAATTACAAGATGCGCGGAAGTTAGCGAACTGCACAGTGATCTATATAGATGTTTCCAGGTAGCATGCCAATTTTTTCATAACTATATCTCCGAGTCGATACTCTATGATCGAATTTCTGGCTCATGATTCCCAACTATTTGCCGTAAGAATTTTTCTACACTCTGGCGCACCTTCTTCCACATAACAGTAAAATTATTGCCCAGAATTTCCTCCACCGAACCTATATGCATTACTCTAAAATTCTCTCTCTGCATAAAGGTCTAAATTGACCGAATTCACTGTACAATTTGTGACTGAAAGCCTATTATTTTGTGTGTTGCACGCGACATACTTAGCAAATCCACAAATGAAATGCGGGTCTAGTAGCATCAGTGTACCAGCAACTATAGCATTCTCGCACTGCCCCAGTCGAATACATCTGTAAGCATCTTCTACTGCTGCCAGAGAACTACTGCAAGCTGAATCCATATGGAAAGAAGTACCATTCAATTTGAGTACGTAGCTTATGGTATGTGCTGCGAACGTTCTACATTGTCTAAAATGAAATGTTCATTAAAATGGCCAAGTTTTGAAGTAAACACGTACCGTCTGGCTCCATAGGGGTTATTATCCCTTAGTTCATTAAAAGATGGGTTATGATCGCAGAAACTGGCACAAACGTAAACATTAGTTTTGGTCCCTTCTAATTCGCGTGGATGAAGTCCCGCATCAAAAATCGCCTCAGTCGCCTTTTCCAGAAGCATTCGATAACATGGACACATAATTGTTGCATGCTTTGGATGTATATCTACAAATTCAAAATAAATACTTGGGCTAAGAAATTAGAGAATTTTCAAACCTAAATACCCTGTATCAAGCACATCTATTTCATCCACAATTCCAATGCGAGATGGTAAGCTCGGATCTTCTAATTTCCACCTTTTCCTTGTGCTCGAAAGCACGTCAGTTTTGCTGAACAAGTTTTCTGCAAATTTCAAGACGTTCGCAGATTTTGGAAATTTTCCTGACAAACCTGCAAAAAACAACCATCGTGTTCCGAAACAGTAAATTTTTAAACTCGGAAGGAAATCTTAAAAACGTACTTGTGGAGTGCGATAGTTTACGGTTGAGGCACGTGAACGATAGAAGAAGCGATAGATTGTTTTAAAGAACAAAACGAAAGAGAATTGTGTATACAAAATTGTTTTTCTACAAAATAGCAACAAGGGCATACTTTAAGATGAATGCCGTTCTGCGTGAACAGACTGTATATGTGTTACGCCCAATCATCGAAACCGCTCATTGAACGAAAAAAATAGCCCCAACGTGTTGCGGACTGTGATGCACGACCAAATACCGAAATCTGATAATTTTTCGCGTTGTGGTCGTTCTTTTTGACCACAACGCGTTGTGGACAATGCTGAAACGGCCATGAAGCGTTCTGAACTATTCAGAAAGAGCTGAAGCTTTTCTCAAATTTAACGAAGAGCTCGGAACGTCCGATGGGTTTATAAAATTAGAATCAGCGAAGGTGAATTAATTTCGACTATAAAGCCTTTCCAGCACTCCTTTTTTGGTTCCCAACTTATACAAGCTGGGTTCATTAACGCTTAGAACTACACCTAGAACACTTCTAGGGGCAAGCCGCCCTCTGTCGACATCCGGAACTTTCACTGCGACATTTTGACCGATCTTAGCAGGAGGTAGTTCTTCACGGGACAAAGCTAACATTTTTTCAGCTTGCTTCTCCAGTCCGGCTTTAGCATTTTCGCGTTGCTCTCTGATTGCATTATGTCTGCTGCAAAGGCTGCAAACGCCTTGACCTTCAATTTCAATACCGCACTTCAAGTGTACCTTTAAACCGCACTGGATTACATTTTCTTCCCTCTCCACATTTTTTCCCTTTCTACACGTTCTTCCCTTTCCACATTTTATTCCCTTTCCTGGTCTGTTCCGAGTACCATCCCATCCAATATTCTTTTAAACCTTCTTCGTTTTCCAAAATTTAATTTATTTCCTTTTCCAGGGAAGAATCTGCCAGACCGATTCTTTGCTTGCTACCAAACACTTTTTTAATTCCTTCATGCAAGGCACGATTCTTTGTGCTCTGAATAAACCGTAAACCCTATGACCATTGTTTCGTTTTATTGTCAAGCATCCATGCTACCACACTGACTAGTCCGAACAAGAAAGATCGGTTTAAGGGCGTTCTAAATAATTCAGAACGCGTCGTGGCCGTTTCAGCATTGTCCACAACGCGTCGTGGTCGTTCAGCACCGTCCGCAACTCGTTGTGGCTGTTTTTTCGCTCACTGGGCGTTTTTGGTGTTTGGGCGTAACATATGCATTATGCAATGATAAAGCCTTCTCAGCCTATCTTATTTCTTTATTCCTACCTGAAATGACGACTTCTTCCCCAGGCGGTGGGCTTGCAAGCCATTTCCCAAATAAGAACTCGGCAGAGGAATTGTCGAACTTTTCGCTTGACATAGTTCAGTTCCTGGAGTGAAACGAATCAATTACACTAAATAATGTTACGTCACGTTACAGTGACTATGTATTTACATGAACTATTTACAAATATTGACAATTATTATTATTGATTATGAACATTAATTAACAGCGATTTAACACTAACGAGCAAACACAATTTTAACAGGTTCAACTGTGTCTACAACTCTCTGGATACTCCTCGTATCGCTTGTATCACTTTGCATCGCATATCTATACAAAGACCAAAGACCGACGTTTGACTTTCGGTTTTATACTCAAAGGGAAGGTTCGATCGATGTTAATTTTAATCTCGAAACATCTGGTGTATCGATGATTTACTTGTTTACAATATAAAATTGGTGGTGCGAAGAATATACGAGATACATATGGAACGAGTAACTCACTTTGACTCACTTTGTTTACGCGACACTTTTATTTAGAACGGGTGGGATGGCTTCTGTGCTTCAATGATCTATAGAGTCGAACCATAGGTTTAACCATATTGGAGGAGTTTTTATTTGAGAAGACAGACTAAATCAAGTCCCTGAAAGGGGGTAGCAGATCTTTCAGTAATCAAAGTGGCAAATATCGTGAGGGTCGGTATGGCACTGTGATACACACTACTGCGATTTGGAAGGCAACAAGAAACCACCACATTATTTTATCCCTAGTATAGCGTACATTAATTTATGATGATGGCACCTTCTGGAGTAAAATAGCCCCACATTCGGATCTCGAGACCTCTGGAGCGAGGATTTTAGAGTAATGCACACAGGATCTGTAGGAGGAAGTTCGGGAGTAGGAATTATTATACGGAAGAAAGTAGGGCAGAGTGTAGAAACCTTCTTTCAGAAAAATGACAGGTTAGCTATGGTTAGGTTAGATTCGAAACTTGTTAAAAAAGTAATAATACAGGTATGTATATATGCCCATTTCTAACTATAGTGATGAGGCCGTAAAGGCAGTTTAGGGTGATGTTGAATATGTGCTAGATTTTGTGAAAAGGGACGAAATTTTAATAACTGTAGGAGATTCCAATGCAGTCGTAGGCACAGGGAAAGAAAGCTGAATAGTTGGCCCCGAGGTTGGCCCCTTTGGATTAGGCACTAGGAACGATAGGAGAGTTAGACTAATAGAGTTCTGCGATAAACGTAACCTAACGGTCGCGAACACTCTATTTCACCATCACGTTAGGGAGACGCTATATGTGGAAGATGCCAGGAGACGTAAGGAGATATCAAATAGATTACATTCTCGTTAGGCAAAGATTTAGAAATCAAGTTAGGGACTGTTGTAGAATATGTCCAGGAGCAGATATAGATAGTGGTTTTGAAGGCCAATCTTAAATTTAAGATTTTTAAAAAACGAAGCGGAAGAAACTAAAAGATGATGATACGCACGATAAATTCGAGGAAAAGACAAACAAAGTAGGTACTAAAGGACGCGGGTGAAAATATGGTTATGGACATAGAGGCAGGATGTAATTGCATTAAAAATAGTTGAGATTCCGCAGCTAGAGATATTTTGGGTCATAAACAGAATGAAAGTAGAAAACCCTGATGAATTCAAAAATCAATCGTACCCCTAACCACATAACAGAACATATTGTGCCTAATAGAGGAAAAGCGAAAATATAAAAATAGGTTAGATGAAAGAGGGAAAGAAAGATATAAGGCGATCAAGTGGGAAATTATTCGGAAATGTAGGAACGCGAAGGAGCAATGGATTGATAATAAATGCAAAGAAGTGAAGATAAGTTCGAAGCAGGAAAAACTGATGAAGCATGTAAAATAATTAGGATAAATTTCAGAGAAATTGGATCTAGTAGCAAAAGCATTAGAAACGAAGCAGGAGTTATCCTAATCGGAAGCAGGGAGAAGGTGGGAAGAATATTTGAGAAACTTTCATGCGGGACAAGAAGTAGGAGATATATTAGAAAGGGAAAGCAGTGTAGAGGGGCAGAGGTTCCCTATAATGAGAGAAGAGTTAGAGCTAGCACTAAAAAGTTTAAGAAACAACAAAGCACCAGGTATATGGCTTGCAGGCAGAAATCTTAAAGAGGTAATAGATCGTTTATTTAAACTAGTAAGCTGCATATACCAGACAGTCGAGTTTCCAGAAGATTAAAAACGGAACATTATAGTAGCTTTGCCAAAAAGGGAAGGCGCGGAAAGGTGTGAAAATTTTAGAAAGATCAGTTTAACTTCCTACGTGTCAAAAAATTTTACAATAATTGCGCAAATAAGGATGGAGAAAAGGGCGGAAGAAATATTAGGAGAAGATCAGTTCGGATTTGGAAGAAATACGGAAACGCGCGAAGCCATTCTAGCTTTACGAGTAATAATAGAAAAAACAATAGAAAGGGGAAAGAGCACCTATATAAGATTTGTAGATTTGGAAAAGGCCTTCGACAATGTAAAATGGAAGAAGATATTCGAAGTGCTGAAAAATGTGTGGTAAAGTATAAGGATAGAAGAATAATTCATAATCTATACAAAGAGCAAACGGCAGTTATAGAATTTGAGCAGGATATCCGAAAGGGAGTAAGGCATGGATGTGCATTATCGCCTCTAGTTTTCAATTTATATATCGAAAATACCATTAATATACACATATACAGCTGCTGGAATTAATATACAGGGCCAAACTATTAATATGCTCAGATTCGCGGATGATATAGCAGTATTAGAATCCAGCAAAGAAGAATTAGGAAGGGCTCTGAACGAAATGGAAGCGGTTTTTACGGAGGGCTATGGTATGAAGATCAATAAAAAGAAAATCAAAATTTTGGTCTGTAGCAGGCGTGAAAATAGGACTGAAACTAAAATACAAATTGGAAACGAGAAGATAGAGGAAGTCTAAGATTTCTGCTATTTAGGAAGTCAAATAACTCGCGATGGGAGGAGCTCTAGAGGTATAAAACAAAAAATAGCGCAGGGCCGAGTTGCATTTGATAAAAAGAAACATTTATTATTCTCGGGAATGTAGAAACTTTTAAAAACGTATGTATAGAGTACGGCATTGTACGGGTGCGGTGCGGGGGCGATATGAGAAGCCGATAAAAAAATTAAAAGCATTTGAAATGTGGTGCTATAGACGCATGATGAAGATACCGTGGATAGGTAAGATTAACAACAGAGAGGTATTAGAAAAAGTTGGAGAAAAACGAAATCTATAGACGACAGTAAGGAACAGGAAAGATAGGATGGCAGGACACCTTCTGGGGCACGAAGGCTTAGTTCGCGATATACTAAATACTAGAGTCAGAGATAGGAATAAAAAGAGATAGGAGTAGGCCCAGATTAGACTACTGCTTTCAAATAGTTAGGGATGTAGGATGTTCAACTTTTGGGGAAATGCGTAGGTTAATTCAGAGTACGAAGGGATGGAGGCACGCGTCCAATTTGTCTTCGGACCGAAGACTTTATGTTATGATGATGAGAGTGTTACGTCCAACAAACAACAAATTAATATTCATATCTCCAACAATAATTATAAGCCTTCCATTTATATTGACATCCTCAATAAGAACGTCTAACTGTTTCAAAAAAACTTAGTCACTAGAATAGTGGTAAGGTGTACAGGAATCTCCGTTACATAAAACCATTATTGAAAGTGGCCATATGTTCATATTATCTACTGAAAACACGTTAATAATTTGGTATGGCATTTCCTTTTTAACCCCCGACGAAAAAAGAGGGGTGTTATAAGTTTGGCGTGTCTGTCTGTGTATTTTTGTGTTTATGTGTCTGTGTGTCTGTCTGTGGCATCGTAGCTCCTAAACGAATGGACAGATTTTGATGCGTTTTTTTTGTTTGAAAGCTGGCGTGATTGAGATGGTTCTTAGCTATAATTCATGAAGATCTGCTCAGGCGTTGTGTCGGAGGTTACTTAAAATTTTGAATTTTGTTACTTGTTAGTAAATATAAGTACACCACCAGTATAAAGTATTTTTATGCCTTTAATGTGAACCAGCTTTTCTTAACTCGTGACGAAAGGGCACCGCACGGCGTTCACCTTATTTTGAAGTATTCAGACTTTTAGTCATTCAATAAGAAGTCAAAGCATAATATTAGAAAAAGGAGTAAAAATAAAAAGTTAAAGTACAGTGCCAACATATTTTAGTTGGCGAGCGGTGAAAGCACCACGCGTTGGCGCCTGCCACAGCCTGCATCTAACTCAGCGCAATAGTGGCGTGGACTTTTTTTACTCTTAGAATAAATAATGGAAAATAATTAAAAAATCAGTAAATAATATTCAACATGTATTAAGAAAATTATTAGTACCAAAGGTAGTTCAGAATGTAACAAGTAACAAAATTCAAAATTTTAAATAACCCCCGACAACGCCTAAACAGATCTTCATAAATTACAGCTAAGAACCATCTCGATCACGTCAGCTTTCAAACAATAAAAACCGCATCAAAATCGGTCCATTCGTTTAGGAGCAACGATGCCACAGACAGCCACAGAAACACACAAACACACAGATACACAGGCAGACACGTCAAACTTATAACACCCCTCTTTTTGCGTCGGGGGTTAAAAAGACAAATGTTATGTAATTTATTGCAGAATAATCATTAATATTAGATTCTTTGTCTTAATCCTATTAAGCAAATAATGGTACAATAAGAAAGAAGAAAGAGAAAAAAGAAAAGCCTTATTTCCCAGATTATGATGCGGAGGCATTTAACAAGGGTACAATACCACAACTTGATACCATACGCAGACATGTCGCACATCACAGAGCACCTTGGGAAAACCATCCATTATTTAGCAATTCAAATTGTATTTCATTTTATTTAGTTAATTATTTATTTAGTTAATTATTGTATGTGGGTGCACGAAGAATTTATTCTTCCACGTTGAAAACGAATTTTGAAAACGAAGCCTTTTAATCTCTTTAAACTGTAAAAGGGTTGGTGCAGCAGTGACAAAAGTGTCGGAAGGTGATTAAAAATTATTATCCCCTAACGGAGGGGTCCTCTACAATTGATTTGATATACGTATCTAGGCGGCAATATTTTCTTATTAAATCTTGTTTCATGTGAATGGTTTAGAGATGGTGTAGGTGATAGATTTTTGTTTATACAGGGGGTATCACGACCAGTTCCTAGTAGAAGTATATAGAGAACTAAATAAGATATTAAGATGAAATCTGGCATAAGGGCCTAGCTCTATGACATCTATTTAATAAAAATATTTTCAAGACGGCGGCATTTCCGGTTCTATCGGAAGTGGCTATTAACTTTGTTATTTAAAATGGAACATCCTGTATCTGATTACATTTTGGAATTCCTTGTTGAATTTGAGATCCACATTGTTAACCATACATTGGGTCTAACTCCAACTTTTTCAGCGTTATTTGGCGTTAAAAATTTTAATTTTTCAAACTTTTTATAAATTATAACTTGGATACGGCAAAAGAAATACTGAAAAACGGCTTACATGTCCCTATCCCAGATTTTAATCCTTGATCTAATGGGGCTGGAAAATACCGTTTCCAGATTGTCATTTTTGACCAATCATTAAGCAGTATTTTCCAGCACCGTTAGATCAAGGATTAAAATCTAGGATAGGGACATGTAAGCGATTTTTCAGTATCTCTTGCCGTATCCAAGTTATAATTTAAAAAGTTTGAAAAAGTACGATTTTTAACGTCAAATAACGCTGAATCAGTTGGAGTTAGACTGTTAGACCTAATGTATGGTTAACAATGTGGCTCTCAAATTCAACAAGGAATTCCAAAATGCAATCAGATACAAGGTATTCCATTTAAAATAACAAAATTAATAGCTAACCGTAAAATTTCAGGTAATGCGAATACATAGTTCTCAAGGACAATCAACGTGCACGAGCGAGACAATTGAAATTTCATAAAGACCTCTTAGAAGTGCAAACTTGCTGGAAGGCGAGTTAAATATCCTAAAGTCTGCGATGTATATTGCCTCCGGAATATGCAAAACCATGCAACATCTAGATGTAGCAAATCGCAGCCTTCAGGGAAAATAAAATACAACAAATATTGCTTACGATTCTGATGACCCCAAAAGATTTTCGAGACACTGAAAAATTTTAAGTTTGCAAGCAGAAATTACTTCCTATATATACTTAGGTGGAGTAATTCATAGGAATTTGCGTAGCAAATTTGAATACAATGGGGGGGCTTTCATGCGTTTTTTAGAATGAAAATCAGGTAATACAAGGTTACCCACTTTTTGATATATGCTTAAGAAAGAACTATATTTTTAGCAATTATCACGTTCTGAGGTTAAGGTGGTGGAAAAAAACATCAATTATTTATTTTCCACTAAAAAATGTCAGACAATGTTACAGAAATTAAAACCTGATGTAGCTAAGTCGTTGTACATTGATGTAATCTGAAATAATTTTGCGCAATAAAATATTGCTTCTTTAGAGGGGAAACTCGCCCACAAGTAAAGTTTTCTCAGAAATATGATGGGCAGAGCTTCTGGGATCCAGTGAACTCTGTTCGGGCTGTTGATGACGAAGATCTTGGCATTACGTCGTAAATAATTTTGCTTTCAAACATATAGGTACTTCAATCATGCAGGTTTTTAGTATGTAAGGATGAAAATCGATCAAATTTTTAAAAGAAAAAGGATATAATAGACAGGTAGGTGCGTATTTTACTGCAATGTGTAAGTGCCGTAACTACAAATAATACTTATTTTAAATTTCTGACCAATAATGACGTAACCCAGAAAACGGTCAATACGCTTTTCCATTTCGGATCTTGCCTTTTCATACGTGCAACACAATTTATAAAGGTGGAACAAGTCTTCACATGGTCACCGACCAAGTTATTAACTTCGATTCTCCCGTGTTAGGCAGGGCTTGGGAAATGGATAAAATCGTAGTCCCAAACGATAACATGCCCTACCCACTCTGCCATCACCGTTGCAGCCGCCAAAAGCACAAAGTTTGAACGCTCCACACTTTTTCAGTTCTGCACTGCTACCTACTCATTTGGCACGGTTGCAATAAGATATTGGTGTACAGACAAAAGACTTAAAAAGCTTTAAGTGATACTTTTAAAAAACAGATAAAAGTTACAAAAACTGCTACCTTTAAACTAAAGATCAGATCAAAACCAGTTAGTCATAAAAATATTTAAAAAAAACAATAGTTATTGATGATGTTAATGGTACAACTGGAATTTTATTATTTTTCTAAAAATACTAACATTTTAGAGCACATAGTGCTTTTTGTTTGTCCAAGGTGAACATAAAGCTTTTTGTTTGGAAATCGCCTATAAACGTTCTTTATTCCGTACAATATAAATAATATACAGGGTTTTCTCCCCGAAGGGTAGAAAACGACTTATTTTAGGCCTTGACTAGGTTTGACCCTGATGAGATGACCTCGTTGATTCTCTTGCTGCATGTGCCATTTCTTCCCCAGTCCGGCCGACACCAAGACTCTGCGTCGTCACAGGTCACGAGCGCAGCCGGTCCAAACCCGATTGAATGACGAAACCACTCCACAGCGGTAGTGAAGGGATACTTACTTAGTACCTTTTCTCATAATAAGTCGTCAAGAGCTTATTGTGGGTCAAGCCTAGTCAAGGCCTAAAATAAGTCGTTTTCTACCCTTAGGGGGGAAGCCGCTGTATATTTTAGGCCTGTGTGACTGATGAGACATGTTTAGATTCTGACTACGTAAGAGAGTACTGTGAAATACTCAAAAATAAACCATCAAAGAATGATAACTATTTTTTAACCAAAATAACATATATTCTTCCTTAAGCTCCAACAAGAACTTCAACTTTAAGGACACAATGCTATGAGTGTAAACCACAGCAAAGTAAATAAACATTATTATAGGAACAAATGTTCTAGGAACATAATTCAAATAAAGACTTAAAAAGCTAACTCAAACCGCAAAGAAAACAACAAAGAGTAAACAAACCTATGAAACCGAAATATTATTATATGTTCGGGGCTGGCTGCTACGTCGTCTAATACATACACTAAAATACATACTTGACGTTTCGACACTCATCTCTGTGTCTTCTTCAGAGGATGCTCTGAAACTGGTAAGTGTTGGCTCCAAGTTCTTATTTATACATCCTCCTGATGAGTCAAGCGAGATGAACGGTTGGCTGCTTTTTCACGTATGAGCGGTTTCCATATCTGCGGTATTTCGAGTCCTCGGTCCCTGTTGAAGTTGTCCGGCTCCTTCTGGATCTCTATCACCTTCTTGTATAGTCTAGTCCAGAACCGCCCCTCCTTCCTCAACATCCCAGTATCTTCGAACTTGATCTTATAACCCGTCTCGGCTCGGCTCGGCTGTCCCAGTGGTGGTGCTGATATGTCGTCCTGTCTGTGACAGACAGGACGAGGCTAAAGGAACATATCAGCCATACCAGCACCACAACTGGGACAAGTCCGCCGTCGCAGAACATCGAGCCGAGACGGGTCAATGACCAATGAGATCAAGTTCGAAGATACCAGAATTTTGAGGATAGAAGCGCGGTTCTGACCTAGACTATACAAGGAGGCGATAGAGATCCAGAAGGAGCCGGACAACTTCAACAGGAACCGAGGAATCGAAATACCGCAGATATGGAAACCGCTCATAGTGTAAAAAGCAACCAACCGTTCATAGCACTTGACTGACCAGGAAGATGTATACAGGGTGGCCTGAAATTACCGTGCAATATTTTACCAGCGTGTTCTGTGGTCAAAAATTAAGACAAGAAATTCTTATAAGTGTATACCGAAATATGCTTCCCAAGGGAGCTATAGCTTTCTAAAAGAGAAGGCCTGAAGACGTTCTCTTTTCTCTTTTTCTTTTTTAGAAAGCTATAGCTCCATTGCGAAGCATATTTCGGTATACGCTTATAGGATCTTTTTGTCTTATTTTTGACCACAGAACACGCTGGTAAAATATTGCACGCTAATTATATAAGTTTCAGAGCATCTTCCGAAGAAGACACCGAGATGAGTGTCGAAACGTCAAGTATGTATTTTAGTGTATCTATTAAACGACGTGGCAGCCAGCCTGGAACATATAATAATATTTCTGTTTCAGACATCGACCACGGAAGCCTAAAAACCAATAAACAAACCTATGCCTAAAAATCCAGGAACATAATATAGGACTACCTAGAATGAGGTCTTTAAACATCCTTAAGTATTATAGCGCAGGGTCGAGTTGCGTTTAACAAAAAAAACAACTGTTATGTTCGGGACCGGTTAATGTAGAAACTCGGAAGATACTCTTAAAATCGTATGTATGGAGCACGGCATTATACGGGTGCGAAACTTGGACAATAGGAGAAGCGGATCGAAAAAGAGTAGAAGCGTTTGAAATATCGTGCTACAGACGCATGGTGATACCTTGGATAGATAAGATTAGCAATAGGGAAGTATTAGAAAGAGTTGGGGAAAAGCGAGAGGTATGGAAGATAATAAAGAATGTGAGAGATATGATGGTAGGACACCTTCTAAGACACAAAGGAACAGTTCGCGACATACTAGAGCTAGAGATAGGAATAAAAAGGGGTAGGGGTAGGCCTAGATTAAACTACTGCTCTCAAATAGTTAGGGAAATGTGTAGGTTAGCTCAGGATAGAAAAGGATGGAGGTACACGTCCAACCAGTCTTCGGACTGAAAACCTTATGATGATGAAGTATTATACACTAAACAGGTACAAACATTACATCATTGGCCTTACCATCATTAGGATAGGGGAATCGTTCAATTTCTTTAAAGTAATACCTACTTAAAGAAATTTGGCTTCCCCTTTCCAATTAGCATTTTGTAAAATAGTATCTAAAGAAACTTGATTCTGAAATCGTGAAGAAGATACTGCTGATCTGATACTTCCCGGCGAGTAATTAATTTTAGCGTTATTAAAGGATGTTTTAACCCATCCCGCAATGACAGACTGAGAGGCTGGGCCAACCATTCCCCGAGATGAAATGAACAAATGAGTTAACCCACCTTTAGCGCCCCTTCTAGCTGAAGGCACCCTAATCAACGCTTTTGTCCGAAAAGCCGGATCCAAATTGTCTTCATAACACCTTAACAGCTTTTACCCCGACTGCCTATAAGAAGCCTTGTCGGTTTCTGAGCCAAATTCTGGCTAAAATATATAGTAGATTCATTATCTATATGTATGGATGACTCATTTATCAAAAAGAATTAAGTCATGAATTCTTCGACCTAATTCCTAATGTTAACAATAATAAAATTAGAGTAGGTCTACGAGATACATGAGAAATAATGGTTGGGTCTACCCGATCCGATTTTATCCAAGAAATCAGCTGATTTACATCCCATATACGTTTTCCATTACTAACAGGCTTACCTATCAACCGTTTTATCAACGGGTTACTTGAAATCGTATCAGACTTAAACGGATTTGATATCGTCGCTATTACCGGCGTGATATACAGGTTGTCCCAAAAGTGACGCCCATGCTTTCGGAATTTGACTTTGTGAGCTAAAACAAAACGAAAGTTAAGAGTGATGAAATTTCCGTTTGGCCTTCGTTAACGAGTTGTTGAGAAAACAACTTTAGATTTCATTTAATTTTTTAAATTTAATTTCTACATAACATCTTAGTTAGCTTTTACAAAATATGCTCAATTAGGTTTCCTCCTACTTCAATGCAAACAGCAGCCCGATGTATCATGGAAGCACGAACACTCTCTAACATTTCTTCATTTATTAATACCACATCATCATGATCATGAATCCGAGCCACGACATCTTCAGTATCCGCAACAGGTATGGAGTAACCCTTGTCCTTCAAAAATCCCCAAAAAAAGAAATCAAGTCGGACGATCTAGGTGGCCAAGATACGGGTCTACCTCTTCCAATCCACTTTCCAGGGAAAGAATTATTCAAAAGCTGTCGTACTTGTACACCATAATGCGCTGGTGCTCCATCATGTTGGAAACAACAGTTTAGTCTAGTTGCCAACGGAATATCATTAATATGACACAATCACATCGGCTGGGCTCTGATTAGTTTCTTATGCATTTTATTAGTTTTTCCTTAATAACTCGTTAACGAAGGCCAAGCGGAAATTTCATCACTCTTAACTTTCGATTTGTTTTAGCTCACAAAGTCAAATTCCGAAAGCACCGAAACTGAATCCGCATCTCTTGACACAACATTATTTTTAACATACCATTCAATCCAATCTTTCCAAGGAGACGCATAGTTCTCAGTGACGACTTTCTCCACGGTTCCTCCAAAAGCTCCTTGTCACTTACGGAACAGTCTTTAATTAAATCGGCTCACCCCGTACATTCCAAATTTAAATCCCGAGACAAGGTCTTTTGGAACTGGGCATCCAGTAGATGTCGATGTAGGTTCCCTAGTTTCAATGGTCCTGCCGAGGGTCCCGCTAATGCTCGCTCCTTCAGCTCCGTCTTCCAAAACACCTTGGCCCACCTCAGCACGATCAGAATTAACGTACCTTTGGCTACATTTAAATGGCGCAACACTCTGGGGATCAGACTGCGCGGAGGAAATATCCAGGCCAATTGATAAGTCGACTTTCTGCTGAATGCATTCGTGAACTCCGCCCTGCAATCCCTGACATCCCTTGAGACATAAACAGGAATAAGTTGAGATCTAACTTTGTCATCTTCTTTTATAAGTTTGGTATGTTTATTGCACTAATATTATTGTTTATTTTGACGTTCTTGTAATATTCTAGATATAGTAGATTTTGTGATTAACTGCTCGCAGTTTTAGCCTCTTGACATGCGTTGGTAATGCATCTCCCAGATTTCCAATCATAAGTAGTAGACTTTTTCAGATTGACCTGGTGTGCTTGCTCATAGGTGGAAAATGCA
The DNA here is from genome assembly GCA_963966045.1 of Xestobium rufovillosum. NCBI lineage: Eukaryota > Metazoa > Arthropoda > Insecta > Coleoptera > Ptinidae > Xestobium > Xestobium rufovillosum. Next base: position 6,399,026 of record OZ014503.1, on the reverse strand, counting down.
AGAAGTCCTAAGCAAGCCAGAGAGAATATTCTAAAAAGCGAGCGTTAGTCGTTATAACTGGCGAATTAATTCTAATATAGGCAAGAGCCAAAGAATGAGAAAATATGGAAAAGCAACACTCGTGGCGGCAGCTTCGTCGTTTATTGTTGAGCTTCATTGTCCTTGTAGAGCAGGTCTTATTATACTCCCTTGATATTGCTATAGTAAATTTGCCTTTTCACAGCAGTAGTTAGAAAATGAGAGCCTCAGGCCAGGCCATCGAGTTCTCCAGGTGCCATCGACTTCTTCGGCAGTGACCTTGAAAGAGACCAGAGGCTGCTGAAGGAGTCGTTGAGTCATCCGAAGAAGTGTCTTCAGCAGCGGCATCTGCAGCAGCCTCTGGTGTCTTTCAAGGTCATTGCTGAAGAAGTGTGCATGTCTGCAGCAGCCTCTGGTGTCTTTCAAGGTCATTGCCGAAGAAGTGGGCATGTCTTCAGCAGCGTCTGGTGTCTTTCAAGGTCATTGCTGAAGAAGTGCTGTTCAGCAGCAGCCAGGCGCATGCGCCGGGGCTATTCCTCAGGTCAGTCCACCCAGTTCTTCGGCAATGACCAGAGGCTGCTGAAGGAGTAATGTCTTCAGCCTCTGGTGTCTGGGGGCCTTTGGTTGCGGCTCAGGCGCCTGCACCGGGGCTCACAAAGTGCGCGTGTTGCTCATTGTTGCGCAATAGAAGAATGTTCTGGAAATGCTGATGCAATAGTACGCAGATGTTGCAGAATTAATGTTTTTTCCCCTTCTACGCTGAAGGAGTCCTCGAGTAATGTCTTCAACAACGACTTCTGCGTCTGGTGTCTTTGGGGCCTTTGGTTGTGGCTCAGGCGCCTGCGCCGGGGCTCTATGAGAGTGGGCGGGGCAACAGCCAATGATAGAGGTTGTGGGCGGCATCCAATGGGTGTGGTTTTGGGTGGTAAGGTTCAACTACTGCTAGATGCCTTTGGATGTGGCCCAGGCGCCTGCGCCGGGGTTTTCGCAAACGTTCTGGAAATGACGCCGACCGGGATTCGAACCCGGGTCCCCGCGCACCGGAACCCTCGCTAAAACCCACTGAGCTAATCGGGCTGCCTACATGCCCGTCTTTTAAATCATCCATATATACTTAGGATTGTAAACAGAAGTTTCTCGGAAATTCCAATGGTTGCAATTGTTTATACTAAATAAATATTGATATCAAAGTTTAAGAAAAAAGCACGTTCGCCGCCGATAAGAGATGTTATAATTGTTTTTATTATGGGTAAAAAACCTTTCAACTCGCCGACAGGATTATGTTTGTTTAGGTTTGCTCCCACGTTCTGTATATGCACATACTACGTTGTAGACACTACAAGGTGACCCGTTTATTTGTTTGTATTGTTACAATAAAATAACATTCTAGAACATTCGTCAGTTTGTTTATTTTGATACGTACTATGTTTTGAAATTACTTGTTATCTTAATGCGTTTCGGACACGTGTGGGAACCATCTGGTGAGTGCTGGAAGTACTAATTGAGTGTCGGTAATATAGAACACATCTAGATTTCTGTTACACTTACAGGAAAGTGCAAATTGAATGTCGGTAATATAGAACGCATGTAGATTAGGGCCCACTGCACACGCCCCCTTGCCCCGCCCACTTAGGTCATGGAGGGTATCAAATTAACCAGCTCGATGAGACAAATAGGAATCTATAGTTATTCTCCTACTTCAGAATTCTCATCAGATGTCTGTCTGTCTGTCTGTCTGTCTGTCTGTCTGTCTGTCTGTCTGTCTGTCTGTCTGTCTGTCTGTCTGTCTGTCTGTCTGTCTGTCTGTCTGTCTGTCTGTCTGTCTGTCTGTCTGTCTGTCTGTCTGGGTCTCTCTGTCTGTGTCTGTCTGTCTGTCTGCCTGCCTGCCTGCCTGCCTGCCTGTCTGTCTGTCTGTCTGTCTGTTACATCAGCCGTTCGTGTCAACAACAACATTCAATGCCAATGACGAAATTCGCATACCAATCCACCAACAAGACGTTTACGTACTGCCGCATCTAAGCTGCATCTACGTAAAGGGGTTTTTCCTCTTTCTATTCTTGCTTGTGTCATCAGCCATGGTGTTTGCGAATAGAGCTGTCTGGGTCAACAGCTGTCTGGTGTCAACAGACAGCTTGTCAAAAAGAATCACGCTTCTAGCATACATTTATTGGAAAGCATACAACAAATATTTCTAACATAATGGGGAGTATTATTCAGTAATCAATTCATTAGTTTAGTTAGTTCCCATGGAATACGGTAAATTATATAATATAATTTATTATATTAAAATACATGTTGTCAATTAAAATAATATAATACTGTTCATAATATGATATTATTATATTAAAATACATTTTATTCATTAAAATAATATAACAGTGTAATCAAACTCGTGACGCTGCTTATACATCGTTGACTGCAACAAGAGAAAAATACCATAATTAAGAAATTATACTAGTAAACAAACAAACAAACAAACAAACAAACAAACAAACAAAACGTACAGACAAACTGACAGACAAACAAAGATAAGAAATTGTACTAGTAAACAAACAAACAAACAAACAAACAAACAAACAAACAAACAAACAAACAAACAAACAAAAGGGCGGACAAACAAAGAAATAACTTCATTCATTATAAAAACATTTAATTTTCCACTACTAAAACTGTGAATCCAAAACTGGCACTTTTTATCTACTATCACTGCATATTAAAAAATCTAAATACTTTACTTACGATTTACAATATTGACCCAAATGACCACAAGTTCACTGCACGATTCCAACAAAATTATCTTGGTTTCTTTCTCCATGAATAGTCCAGAAAATAAAACATTTTCGGTTTCCGTTGCCATGTGCGATACATTTCCGCACATAATCATTTTGGGTTGGTTCTAAAGATAGAAAATAGTTTACAATTATGGAACAGATACGTGAGCTTTTTAACTACATATAATGAAATTATTATGAATGAGTTTTATTAACAGAATGCTTGAACAATAAAAGAAATGATTACTGCAAATGGACTTACTTTTAAATTTTCCGGTAAATTTTGGTGGATAAAATGGTACAATAAAATATCTCCAACATCATCTTGGCCAATTACAACATCCATATTGGGAAACTAACTTTTACCGCACCTATTCCTTGGTAACCAACTGAACTATTGAAGTGATTACTAAATAACAATTCTCGCAATTATATTCGTTCTATTTATCTCGCAGCTTTTGTTAACATGCAGAAGTTATCAAAAACAACAATCAATCGAGTGTTTATGTTTCTGGCGGTGGCCTTCAAACTTTTTATGTTCTAGAATGATGTTATTATAATAATGTCATATTGCATAATTTAACCCAGAAACATTTTAGAACATTCCAAATTTACATTTTACATTCAAATTTAAATAAATAAATAATATCAATTCCTTTTTAAATTCATTGCTGAAGTAAACTGCAGCATTGACAGAAATTGCAAAGGTGAACGGATGTGCGATCGCGGCACGGGAGTCGCGTCACGGGGTCGGCAGAAGAAGGTTGAAGTAATGTGACATTTCCGATCATCCAGAAAACGTAAGTAAGATTTATAAATATTTGATTATCGTTGTTTGTAACATTATTCGATTATTGTTTCTTCATTTGTTTATTTCTTTATTTGTTTGTTTCCATTGTTTCAAATTCCGAAAGTGTGAATTTAAATTCATGCGCAATTTTATAAGTAAACCGAAGAAAACTGGACATTAGGCTTATTAGTTAATCCTTTCCCGATCCCCAACGAAACCCCCTGCTGACCCAGATGCGACAATAATACAAATAACAGGGTATAAAATAATCTCGATTATCTTGTAGAGTTTACGACATAATATTAAGTGCACATGTACTTATTAGCATGCAGAACGTGGGAGTCAAACCAATCAAATATACATATCCTGTCGGCAAAGTTGAAAGGTTTTTCTAGAACGTTCTTAGCTATTAATATTTCATCATAATAAAAACAATAAATCATAACATCTCTTATCGACTTCGAATATTAAGTGCACATGTACTTATTAGCATGCAGAACGTGGGAGTCAAACCAAACAAATATACATATCCTGTCGGCAAAGTTGAAAGGTTTTTCTAGAACGTTCTTAGCTATTAATATTTCATCATAATAAAAACAATAAATCATAACATCTCTTATCGACTTCGAATCTGTTTCTTCCTCAAACTTTGATAACAATAGTTATTTAGTATAAACAATTGCAAACGTTGGAATTTCCGAGAAAAAACATTAATTCTGCAACATCTGTGTACTATTGCATCAGCATTTCCAGAACATTCTTCTATTGCGCAACAATGAGCAACACGCGCACTTTTTGAGCCCCGGCGCAGGCGCCTGAGCCGCAACCAAAGGCCCCCAGACACCAGAGGCTGAAGACATTACTCCTTCAGCAGCCTCTGGTCATTGCCGAAGAACTGGGTGGACTGACCTGAGGAATAGCCCCGGCGCATGCGCCTGGCTGCTGCTGAACACCACTTCTTCAGCAATGACCTTGAAAGACACCAGACGCTGCTGAAGACATGCCCACTTCTTCGGCAATGACCTTGAAAGACACCAGAGGCTGCTGCAGACATGCACACTTCTTCAGCAATGACCTTGAAAGACACCAGAGGCTGCTGCAGATGCCGCTGCTGAAGACACTTCTTCGGATGACTCAACGACTCCTTCAGCAGCCTCTGGTCTCTTTCAAGGTCACTGTCGAAGAAGTCGATGGCACCTGGAGAACTCGATGGCCTGGCCTGAGGTTCTCATTTTCTAACTACTCACAGCATCTTGTGTAATAAAAATTGACTCATAACGTGTGAAATAACTTAAGTTTGAAGTTTCTGAAAAATAATGAGGTGCTTCTTGATCAGCTATTTATATTAAACCTATAATGCATAGAGAAAGGGAAAATAATAAGACAGGATGGAAAGAAAGAAAGCCAGAGACAGAAAGAGAGAGATAGTGTTCCATGAAAAAGACCAAACGAAAACCAGTACCAAGGAGGTAACTGTCGTTTAACTATGGCGGGAAGCAGGCAATCAGTGCCGTCTGCATAGTCTAGAGGTGGAGCACTAGACTTCAAATACAAGACACTGGAGTTCAATCCTGAGCGCCCGTGTTAAGATATAGATTACATATACTACATATGAACTTTTATTCATGAACAAGATAAACACTATGTTAACAAAATGCTTAGCTTGTAGTGTAGACTAGATTCGCTATTTGTACTTTGCAGCCAGTTCACGGCTAATCTGCTTTGTAAAAACATCTTACAATTTTGTCTATAACTCCGGTATTTTGAAATAAAATTTTCTAAAAACTATTTTCGGGATATCGAAAACTTAACTGGCGCAGTCGCTTACGGATGTAGAAGTGCCCTAGTGTCCAAAAATCGTTCGCTATACAGGGTTTCCCACGGCGACCTTACACGATCTGCATATAGAAAAGTATATATGGTAGAATTACATAAATTTGCACAAATAGGTAATCGATGATGCTCAATTTAACTAAAATATTTTTGACTTTCTGCGACTTCCGGTTATACCGAAAATAGACACCAACTTCCTTATTTTAAATGAAATGCCCACATTTTTATTACGGATTTAGATTTTTGGTCGAATTTTAAGGTCACCTTATGCAAAAGATAGACTTTAAAAATCGTCATTTTCCAAAATTCATCAATTATAACTTGGAAACAGTACGGGATAAAGAAAAATGATTTGCATGTCCCTATCCTAGTTTTTAATTCTCTATCTAATGGGCCTGGAAAATACTGCTTCCTGATTGGCAACTTTTTGTCATTTTTTGACCAATCAGGAGGCAGTATTTTCCAGGCCCTTTAGTTAGAGAATTAAAAACTGGGATAGTGACATGAAAGTCATTTTTCTTGTACCGTTTTCAAGCTATAAAATATAAATGATAAAATTTGAAAGATGACGATTTTTAACGTTTAATATCTCGAAGAGGGTGCACTTTACACATATGATGTTTTGCATAAGGTGACCTTAAAATTCGACCAAAAACCTAAATCCGTAATCAAAATGTAGGCATTCCATTCAAAATAAGGAAGTTGGTCTATTTCCGGTATAACCGGAAGTCTCAGAAAGTTAAAAATATTTTAGTCGAATTGAGCATCCTCGATTACCTATTTGTGCAAATTTATGTAATTCTGCTATATATACTTTTCTATATACAGATCGTGTAAGGTCGTCGTGGGATACCCTGTATAATAGACCATTGCACGTCAACTGACAGCACTTTTCATAGACATTCGCAGGCTCTTTTACAATTTTAGTTCCATATTGTGTTTTCGATGACAAAAATGTCAGACTAATGCCATTAGTTTTTAATTTTATTTAGGTGTGAAATTTCCTTACCGAATCCCCCACGTGCTTTAATTATTAACCGTAAATTTTTTCTCGGTCTCGAATGTTGTGAAAATTATTCCGAGTCGAAAACGAGTGATAATAATTTTCAAATAATTCAAGCACTAGGGAAATTACTTTCGGTAATTTTTTTCGATAATTTTACTTGTTAATTAGTTGTCATAGTTGCGAATTTGTAGGTGCATTTATAATTTATAATCCAGTTGCTTTAGTACCTGCCAAACGTCAAATATTTCCAGCACTTTTCTCTCTTGAGCTATCAATTAAAAATTAATTCGTTTTGAGATACATTGCTTCGATTCATAAAATAATCTTGTCAAATACAATTCGTGGTCTGGAATTTTTAGGTAATTTTACTCAAGCTGTTGCTTACTAACCACTCGTGGAAATTTGACAGAAGATCACTCGCGCAAAGCGCTCGTCATCTTTTGACTATCAAGTTTACACTCGTGATTACTAAACAACAGCTTTCGTACAATTTCCGGCAATTCCAGACCAATTGTATCGCTACAGAAAATATCTACCTAACTAATCATTTTTATTGTGACACGAGAGTGAACCATGGCACTTCGAACTGCATATTTTTTGTTGGCGAGACATGCACATTTATTGGTTTTACATCCGTCCTTGCAGCGACTGCTTTTGCTGAATGAGGAAACCCCGCAAATTTTGAAAATGATCTTATTGAATCCAAAGCAAATTCCGCAACTTTCGTTTTTTATATTTGAGACTTATTTTCCTCATAATTAAATACGAAACGTGCATCACACTTGAAACAAAATATCTGAGTGACGCTGTGACGTACGGGGCCGACAGATTAGGTAGGGATTTTCACATGCGCAAACCGATCCGTTAACTGAGCCCTCGCTCATTCTTCGACTCCTCCCCACTTTATACGTTATACCACGGCGCAACGGATAGACCTCCTACGTCACAGAAAGCGCCCTTTTTAGCCCTCTCGTATACTGCTTTTCTAGTTGCATGTTTCTATTTTAGCAGGGCACAGAATCAAAATTTTTACGTGGTTCGCGATACAAATTCTATTTGTGCTTGATATTACAGTACATACTAAAAGTTATAAATTCGATTAAGCGGGTCTTCCCCATTGCACTGAAACCATAAGGACACTAACAAAATAAACACTTAACATAACCTAACTAATTTTTATTCTCATCATCGCCCTCGCTCAAGCGGGCAATGACAACATGTCCCGGACAATGTCGTCAAACCACACTTGGCTAATGAATTGTCAACACCGCCCAATTAACATGGCCATAGAAGTTATTATCGATACTGCCCGACGTAGTAGGGCATTATCGGCATTACCCGGACAATAACGTGATTGGTCAGATTTTCGTCATTGTCCGTAACATATACATAAATAGCGACCAGCGTTGCCAGAGCCGGTACAATTGTACAGATCTGGTACATTTTGCACTTGTCTGTACATCTGTACATTTAGAACAATTTCTGTACATTTTTTGTTTATTACTGGAATGTTGTTATTAACAATTGCAAATGAAAAAAAACAGCCAAGGCGTACAGATTTTACTGGAAATTCGGACGGCAAGTCGCAATCGCAAGTTTGTGTTAACGGCATCAAAAGTAGACCGCGGGTGCACGTGCATCCCTAAACCCTACAATCACGCCGCCGACTCATTTTTTTGTTTGGCCATTTTTTATTAAATAAAAATGATGTGCTATATTTTCAGTATTTTGTGTTGCGATTGCGACAATTCGAACAAATTGGCAACGCTGTTAAACATCTGTACAAAAGCGACTGATTCTGTACATTTTGACATGCGTATTCGTACATTACTTTCACGGGCACTGGCAACGCTGATAGCGACACTACATAAGGGTTAGAGTTCAGTTGGTTGCTCTACCACTCTCCCATAAAAATAATATGTACGAATTTATTTCTAAAACTGCCATGAAACATACATGAACAGGTCCTACACTATTTACGAAGATACATATTTTTGACTTTTATTTTAAACTTTTACATCAATAATTACAAATATGTAAAGACTTTATACTTTATTCAAAAAATGTGGTGCTGTAAACAAGGAACAGCCCTTAAATTTTGTTGTGTTGTGTCTAGGTGTCTTATAACTATCGTGTCTTAGATTGGTATGGCGCTCATTAGATCTCCTCACGATAGCTCTTAACAGGTATTGTGGGATTCCAGATGCTAATAACTTATATAAAAATAAGCAATATAAATATGAGATACGATTCTCCACAGTTAATATTTTAATATGGAGTCATGTGATAGCGGCGATTTACACAAAAAGAAAACCGTAAACAGCTATTCTGAATTTTTTGCAAATTGTTTTTATTTTTTGTAGTTAAGAAATAAAAATACACGGGTGCACAATACTCCATCTTAGGTATAATCAGTGTAATCTACCAGTTTCAGTTTTAATTCTTTAGATAATATGAATTTATATTTGTGCAGTGACTTTAATTTAAAGTAGGACTGCTGGCACATCACATTAACCTGGTGTGTAAAATATAGGTTTTCATCGAAAATTACTCCCAAGTTTTTTGCCCTTTTTCAAACTTAATGATTTCATCTCCCATGATAATGTCTGGTTTGTTAATAATATTATCACGCATCTTTTGCGAGCCAATTAGAATAGTTACACTTTTGCTTGAATTCAGGCACAAACCATAATCAGTACACCACTTATAAAGACTTTCTAAGTCTGAATTTATTTCATCAAATAGTATGAAATTTATGCAATATTTGAATATCGTCACAATACAAGTGACTTAGCAGAATTTAAGCATAAATGGAAGTTCGAAAATAAAGATGCTAAACAGATAGGGCCTCAATATGCTGCCCTGGGGTACGCAACTATCCGTACTCAAGAAACTAGACAATGCACTATTTAATTTTACTGTTTAACTCCGTTCCGTCAGGTAATTTTTAAACCAATTTAGTTCATTATTTTCAAAACCTAGATAGGATAATATTGCGAGAAGAAGTTCTGTTAGAGTTACCGTGGTACGACCGAAAAAACTTTGCTTAATTCAAAAAAAAACGAAAATTGATTTTAAATACAACACTTTAATAACACTGAAGGAAACAAACAACAGAAAAAACAAAAACAAATTAATAAAATACAATTTAAATAAAACTCGAAGGACCTGATTGATTAATTAATTGAAATGCGTTTAAACAACGAGAAGAAGGAAATGCGTGTGTTAGCTTAATTGAGTAACTCTATGCTATCCTAAAATATTTCTAAATTTTACAAACTAGGGCAACTAACTGAACTGTTCAGAGACCGCAGGTAGCAAAACTGTCAACCCTATGTGACACTACCCAGATGTGTTACGAACGCTGGCGCTGTACGAAAGATATACAAATATCTAAATCTAAAGCTAACTAACATATACAGAGTGTTTTAAAGGTTTTTGAATCTAAACATTCCGCCCACCTTGAAATGCTACCTTCCAAAAGCACAAATAGTTATTCACAGAACAACATAAATAGAATAAGTTATTACAGGCACTGATCACCCTACGCACTATTTTCACCTATTCCGTTGTTGATGTCTACCGGCAGCAAACAGATTCGGGAAACCGCCATCTTTGATGTTCCTGATGATGTTCGAACTGAAACAATCCTTGTGATTCCGCCAGTTCCAGGGTGTAACTCGATCACGCGACCTAGTTTCTAATCCAAAGGTGGAATGTTATCCTCCTTTATGATTACTATTAAACCCGGTTTCAAAAAAATGTGAGCGGTGTTTCCACTTTGAGCGATTTTGTAAAAGTGGCAAATATTCCGATGACCAAGTTTTCCAAAAATGCTGGAACATCTGCTGGGTCCTTTGCCAATAGGACAAATTATTAAACTTTATATTAAGAAGTGATAGTTCTGGAAGAGCGGTAAGCATATCCCCAACAAGAAAATGGGCTGGGGTGAGAAATGTTAAGTCTATGGGATCTGAGGAAAGTGGAGTTAGGGGACGTGAGTTTAAACATGCCTCTATTTTGCTATAAGTGTGCTCATCTCTTCGTACGTTAATGCTGAATATCCAACCACTCTGCGAAGGTGATGTTTTACTGATTTTACTGCCGCTTCCCATAATCCGCCAAAATGATGCGTTCTTGGCGGGATAAACTTCCAATTAATGGTTTCCTCGGCTATAAATGCTTCCATTTTATTTCTGTGCTGTTCACTTGCAAACAGTCGAGCCAATTCAGCTAGTTCCTTCTTTGCTCCAATAAAGTTATACTTGAGCCGCTCAACAGACGGAGTGATCACCCTGCAAACATGAGCTCTAGACGGGACCACTATCAATTTAGGACGACAGAACCGCAGTGATGCGCTTTCTTTAGACCCAACGAAGTCGCATCACTCCAATTCGGTCGTCATACATTAATATTGGCCCCGCTAGAGCACGTTCTTGCAGGGTGATCACTCCGTCTGTTGGGCGGCCCAAGTATAGTTGCATTATCCGAAAAAATGTTCGCTATCTTACCCCTTCTACACATGAATCGTCTTAGAGCGCCTATGAAACTGTCGGTGGTTAAATCCGAAACCAATTCGAGATGTGCTGCCTTTGTTGAAAAGCACACATGTGTTCGCACGTGTTTCCAATCATTTATGTTTGTGAGATCTTGTATCTCACCCACTCTATTTGCTACAAATGTTTTAAGTTGGTTTGATTGAGATTTGATCCATCCTAAAACTATAGTAGAGTCTGTCCAGTAAGTGCACTTTGAAAATTTTATTTCTAGTGCCTCTATTACCCTTGATGCCAATTGAGCCAGTAACACTGCACCACATAATTCCAAGCGAGGCAAAGATGTGGATTTCAAGGGTGCAACTCTCGATTTTGCACACAATGCCGTCATAAGCTGTCGTTCGTAAATAAATGCAGCAACCGTATGCCACTTCAGATGCGTCACTAAATCCATGGAGTTCAATCGACTTGTAATTCTCCATAGAAATTGCTTGTCTTTCGATTGCTTAATCACTCAAATGATTTTGATAATTTTGGCCCTAACTATGATTGGCCCTATTAATCCCAGCGGATCAAAAATCTGAGAAATGTCTGATAACAGTGTACGTTTGGTAACTGGACCTTTATTTTTGAAGACAACAGAGAAACGGAAACTATCATCTTGATTATTTCACAACAACCCTAACGTTTATGATGATGCGTTTTTGTCGATGGTTAACGGGTCGTTTGTGGCATCTAGCATCATAGACTTTAATATTTCTGAATTATTTGTACGCCATTTTCGGAGCTCAAAGCTGTAATAGTCTAGTTATTCCTCTATAAATATTTACGGCTTCCAGTGTTGCCGCTGCTGCCTTGATTTCCGTATCGACTTTTCGTTCCAAAACGTACTGAATCCCCGCCCTTCCGTACTGACCGGCGCGAAATTTAAATGAAACAACGCCTAGCGTTTCTCCATTTATTAAAAAAATTAGTTTTAACAGTACAAAAAACATTATTGTTCAAATAAAACCCAACTGTAAAACACAAAATTAAAAAAAATCAAAAATTCTCAAGGCCACTATTATAAAGCATAATATGAATACTAATCTGTCAAAATATTTATTAAATATCAATATCTACTCCAAAGAAAACATACATTTTGCTTACTAACACTTAGATCCGCAGAACAACACTGCCGTAGACTTCAGTCAGCCGCCGCGCGCTGCGGGCTCTTTTGCGACATGCCGCCAAAACGATAAGCGGCATGTCTGCAAACTAGGTGGCAGAGTTTTAAAGCTATAATTTTCAATTTGACAAGTTTGCAGATTGATTGTTGGCAGAAAGATATTGCTGTTTTGGTAATAAATTTCCTATAGCTGGTTTCGTACCGAAAACTGCATAAATTTCAGAAAGTAGTACTGACGTATTGAAATTACAAACATAGTACTGAATTCAGTACATTTGTACTGAAACGGCAACAGTGACGGCTTCTTTAACAGAGTGTGCTCCAGTCAACATGTCGTCTACATAAAAGCTATTCTTTAAAATTTTTGATTCTATCGGAAAACTGTTCTCTTCTTGAAATGCCAACTCCTTTAGACATCTTGTTGCCAAATAAGGTGCACAAGAAGTTCCGTAGGTGACCGTATTTAACTGATAAGTTTTAATCTCTTCGGCAGGATCAGACCTCCACAAATTTTTTTGATAAACTCTGTCTCTATTCTCAATTAGTACCTGACGATACATCTTCGCTATGTCTGCGGTCAACACGTATGGATATTTTCTAAATCTTAAAATAATGGAAAATAGTTCATCTTGAACTGTTGGTCCTATTTCTAGCACGCTATTTAATGATCTTCCATTTGTTGTTTTAGCCGACGCATCGAAAACCACTCGTAATTTGGTTGTTGTGCTCGATTCCTTGCAAACGGCATGATGTGGTAAATAATAACCACCTTTGTTTGATTCTGAAATTCGTGTCATATGACCTAATTTCTCGTACTCGTGCATAAATTCTACACACTGTAACTTCAACCATGGATCTCTCTGTAATCGCTTCTCCAAGTAATGGAAACGATTTAAAGCTGCTGTCCAAGACTCACCCAACATGCATTCTTGTTTAAATGGCAAGCTTACGACAAATCTACCATCATTATTTCATTTCGTATTGTATGCAGTTCACAATATTGTTCTTGTAATGTAAGTCTCCTTGTTTCTACTTGCGATGTTTCTAATTTCCAAAATCGTTCCAAAGTTTCGTTAAGATCTTGATTCCTACTTAAATTACAATACACCTTGTTTTCTCTACTTGATATCGTAAATTTTCCACCTGACACCAACCAACCTAATTTTGTTTTCTGCATAATTATATTTCTAACTGTCTTTATTATTTCTTCGCAAATGGCGTCCCAATAAACTTCAGCACCTAGAAGCAAATCAACTGGTGCAGGTACGTTGAAATTAGAATCTGCTAGCTGAACGTGTGACGGTATATTTAGGTGCTTAATATTCAGAATATTTGTCGGCAATGGTTGCGTGATTCGAGGAATTACAAGAAACAGTTGTTTGGATGTAAAATTCCTAACCCTTGATTTAATTGTTGCCGTAACAGCTCTCGATGATTTCGTACTGGATTCACCAATACCTCCTATCAGCATATCCAGGTCACGTGATTGTAATCCCAGTTTTCGAGCTAACGCGCTAGTTATGAAGTTTGTTTGGGACCCATTGTCCAAAAGTGCTCTGCACAGTTGTAAATTCCCACTGTAATCTACTATGTCAACAACAGCCGTTGATAAAAGCACCTTGTTTCTTATTTTACCATTTGTTGTAGCCGCAGCGTGCGAAAATGCAGGTGAAGGATTTTTGTGGAGCTGTCATCATTTGCTATGGAGTTAGTCACTAAATCTTGCTGTTCATCCTTGGCGGCAAATAAACTTTGTGGTGGTTGCTCTATATGCAGTAACGTATTATGTCTTCTATTGCACCTTCTGCATCCCGTTGACATGCATTTATACACTAAATGTGATGATCTCAAGCAATTTAAACAAAGCTTAAGGTTCCTAACTGCTTCGTACTTCTCATCTCTGCTTAGATACAAAAAATTTTTACATTGATAAATAAAATGCGCTTCTTGACAATAAGGACAAATTATGGTATTTGAAACGTGCGATGTTGGGTTTTGGTGTCTGCTTGCATCTTTACTATCCAGTGGTGTATTAATTTCTTCTGCGCGCTAAAACTTGTAATCATTCTTTCAAAAATTCTGTAAGTTGGACTAATGTTGGTTGTTCGATTTTAATCGTGGCTTCTTTCCATTTGTCGAGTTTGGATGTTATTAAGTACATTAATAATGTGTCTGTTGATGGTTCGCCGATGGCCTCAAGAGCGCGATTATTCCTCAGAAACTTGTCTCGAAGAGCTTCTAGTGATGCGTGAGAATCTTTCAGAACTACTGGTAATTGGAATAATTTTTTTACGTGATCGTCAACAATAAGTTTCTTATTTTCGTACTTGTCCTTTAACATTTTCCATGCTACCGGATAATAGGTATGCGTGGATTTCCGCGATACACGGCTTCACCACACGGCAGTGTTTACGAGTGAAAATTCGGTATTCGGTTGTTGAATAAATTTGTGAAAAATAGTTGAACTGGGCAGTTAAGAGAAAAAGAGTGTTTTGATAATAATAATAAGTGAATGTGATTGGAAATCGTCAGATATTTAACCAAGTTAGGCGAAGTAAATAGTCGCGAGAAAAACGATATCGGCCAGACAGCTGAGCCAGACGCGCGCGCGCGCGCGCGCGATCGCTGTCTCGGAACAGTTTTTGACGGTAGAAGGGCAGTGGCGTAGATAATAACGGGTCGGACTAAATTAACTAAATACAAAACGGACATTTGTTAGCAAATGAGTGATACAAATATTAACGAAAGTGAAGAAACGACAAACAGGAAAAGATATAGAGAAGAAGACTCTCCTAGCCAAGAAAATATTTTTAGAAAAAGTAAATTGGTGGCTAGATCACCAACAGAGAAAGAAATTGGTGATAAACAAATAGTGAAAATACATAAAATGGATGAAATAAAAGCAATGATGCAACAAATGGCTAAAGAAATAAAGAACGAAATTAACATAAGCAATGCTGCTATGCTAAAAACCTGGAAGGAGGAATTTACAAATGAGATCATGGCAATTAAAGAAGAACTGAAACATAATAACGAACAGTTCCATAAACAAAGAGAAGAATTCCAAAGAGAACGAGAGGAATGGGAAAGAATTCGAAAGGGTTTAGAAACAAGGATTACTGAGACGGAATCTAGAATGGAACATATTGAGAGGGACAAGAGGAGAAACAATATAGTAGTTTCAGGAATAGAAATAAATGGGAAAAGTAGCAGTGAAATTAAGGAAAGTATTAGCAAATATATTGCAAAGGAACTGGAAGTGGAGCCTAAAATTAAGAGTGCTTACAAGATAGGAGAAAACATGTGTGTTGCAGAGTTGGAAGACCGAGAAAACAAAATGGACGTTATAAAAAATAAGACAAAGTTAATTGGAAAGAGAATATATTGCAACGATACTTTCTGGTCGGACGCCAATTATGCAACGATATCGGATCGATTTCGGTGAAAGTATACAACGACACTTCCTAGTGACGCTCTGGAGCCAGATATACAGCGCGCTCTTTCGGTTTCGGTATCGGTATCTGGTACGCTCTGTATATCTAGACTAATCGGTTCGTTACCTTTGTAACGATATAACGGGGTTGCATCTGGTCAGGTCGGGATCGTCGATAATACCCTTTGCTCAATAGTCGAAGAAGGGAGGGTTCGTTATTGCTTACTAAACGGTGAATTATAAAACATAAACAAATTAAAATGGTTTCTATTAATATAACTATTTACATTTTAAACGGAATATGAAACGGATATTTACAGGAAAATATATACATGAAAAATAAATGAGAAATTCTAGTATTAAAATCAGGACGGTACTGTAACCGGTTTCTCAAGTGAGTAGCGCACGAGATCTATGCTAGAGGCCTAGCTCGTGGACTATTCCCTCGGGATCAGCTATCACTTGAATACGGGTAGTCTCGTCGTATGATTAACTGTTCCGGATACTTGCGGTTTCGTAGTAGCACCTACAGCGCGACCGGTCGGGGTTTCAAGTCGGGGATGTACGTTAGAACACCAAGGGTGTAATCCCTTGCGAGACTGGTTTATTATTTGACGTGCACAAGCTTTATAACTGACGGGACTACCCCAGGCCATATGCAGATTATTGTAAGAACCATCCGCTGCACATCGACAAGGCTGTGTAATCCGCCGCAATGAATGCAAGCATGTCGGTTCTTACTTTCCTGCACCTGTACTGGTAAATGGACCTACCTAATTAAGTCAGCTACGCTTCCGCTACAAGTCAAGTAACTCCGGTCTTGTTAACTTAATTATTGGTAGCCCTTCGGCTTCGATAATTAAGTACTAGCGATGAAGACTTGAGTATTTATTCTTCGAGAATAAATCGGATACGGGAATGAACAGAAAATCACACGCCGTGAATTAAACTCATTCAAGCGGACTGTCGGTTAATATTTATCGGACGCGGGTGGAGAGAATTCTTCTTCGCAAACCGGTGAAGAAGATTCTTCTTGGACCTCTGCTGTGTGGCTTCCTTTATAGCCACCCGAATAGGTTCGGCGGTCGGCGGTCAGGCTCGCTCTCCTACCATCGAAACGCGTGACGTGCCACTCCCACTCTTTTCGTGCTCTTGTTTATTTACAATAGTGACGTAGCGGCTTGCATTTCTCTCTTCATCTGGATCTGCCACGGCTCTCGCTGCGTGACGCGGTTGCAATAGAGAAAACAATTATGAATGCTAATCCAAGTTTGTTGGATGTAACCAGCATTCCAATTATGCATTGTTACAATATATATAAATGATGATCTTACAAGACTAGAAAGAAAGGTACAAGCAGAGATAAGAAACATAGCTAAAGAGGAAAAGAGCAGAGGAAAAAATGTGAAGATTGGATATAAGAAGATGACGGTTGATGGAAGGGTGTACATGTGGAATGAAGAAGGACAGGAGCTGCAGGAAAAAAGGGTACAACCATCGGCAACAAAAAACTAATTGATAATGAAGGACAGACAAAATGCAAGACGAACCGGCAAGTGAAAGGAAAAGAGATGGGAATAGTTAAGAAAACAACAATCTGGAAATTGGCAGCATGGAACGTACGAGGCATAAAAGAAAAGACAGAGGAACTGGTGTATGAATTGGAAGAGTGTAACATAGACATACTAACTGTGACGGAAACTAAGAAGAAGGGACAAGGTGAGGAGGTACTGAAAAATTGACATCTACTAATATACGGAGGAGTAGCACTAGAGAAACGAGCGGCAGCAGGGGTAGGATGTATCATCAATAAAAATTCAGTGAAAGATATAAACAAATGGGAAACACATTCTGATAGAATATTAACGGTTGAAATGGCAGAAGGAAGGGGAAAAACGGTAACAATTATGGCTGTGTACGGGCCAAGTGAAGATGCAGCTGTCAAGAATAAAGACGAATTCTGGGAAAAACTTAATTTAGTGACTGAAAATAGTAGGGGAAAACTATATATATGTGGAGATTTTAATGCAAGAGTGGGAAAAAATGAGACAGGTACAGGCGTATTAGGCAGGCATGGAGAAGAAAAAATAACTGATAATGGAAAAAGGCTGTTAGAATATTGTATGTTAAATGATTTAATGATTGCTAATACCTTCTACGAGCACAAAGATATACACAAAATTACAAGACAAGGTAAGGAGAGAAACGGAGGGTCAATAATCGATTATATATTGGTTGAAAGAAATAATCGAAGAGAACTAAAGGATGTGAGAGTTAGAAGGGGACCTGAAATAGGCAGTGATCACTATATGTTGGTGGCTAAAATACGAAAAGAAAATTACCAGATAATAGATGAAGGGCAACAGTGTAACAATGTAGGGGACTATGAATCTATAAAAACGTATCGATTAAAGGACGAAGAAACAGCCAGACTATATGAAGAGGCGGTTAAAAGAAAAACTGAAGAGAAACAAGCAAAAACAGAGGCAAAGGACGTGGAACAATTGTGGCAAAACTATAAACAAATTATCATGGAAGCAGCTAAAGAAGTATGTGGGGTGATAAAAGTTAAAAATGGAAGGAAGCTAACGGCATGGTGGAATGAAGATGTAAAACAACAGATCAAATTGAAAAAGGAGATGTGGAAGACGTATTTGCAGAATGAAACCGATAACAATTATATAGCATATAGAGAACAGAGAAAAAAGGTAAAAGTATTGGTAAGAAAGGAAAAGGAGAAATGCTGGAAGGAATTCGGTGAAAAAATGGAAGCCAATAAGAAAGAAAATCAAAAACTTTTCTATAAGACACTAAAGACCATTAGGAAGGGCAAGCATATGCAGAACAAAACCATAAAAGATAAGAATAACGAAATAATCACGGAAGAAGAACAAGTAATGGAGAGATGGAGGGAATATTTCCAAGAACTTTTAAGTGAACCACAGTGCCAAATGGAAAAAGTAAGAGAGATGGATAAACCTACCCTAAATGGCAGAGAATTAGAAGATAGTGAGGAAGACGAAATCACGATGGAAGAAATAATGGAAGCAATAAAACTATCCAAAAATGGAAAAGCACCAGGGCATGATAAGATTAGTACTGAAATGATTAAAAGAGCGGGATTAGAAGGCACAGAGCTATTTTGGGAAATCTGTAATAGAGCGTGGCGTGACGGAAAAGTTCCTGAAGATTGGCTAACAGGAATAATTGTACCAATACACAAAAAGGGAGATAAGAAAGATTGCAACAGCTACAGAGGAATCACACTACTAAGTGCAGCTGTCAAGATATATGAGAGAGTACTGGAGAAAAGGTTAAGAACAACTATAGAAACTACGCTGGAGGAAGCACAGAGTGGATTTAGAAAAGAAAGAAGTGTTCAGGACCCTATTTTCACCATAAAACAAATAATAAGAAAAACACTCATGAGCAATAATAAGGCATTCTTTGCATTCGTGGATATGGAAAAGGCATTTGACCGAGTTCAGAGACAAGAGATATGAAATATTTTAGAAAGTAGAGGAATAAACTGCAAACTTATACAAGCCATCAAGAGTCTTTGTAGTGGAAGTGTAGCATACGTAGTGTCTCAGAATATGAAATCCAAAACATTTAAAATAAAGGAAGGTTTAAGACAAGGCGGAGTCATGAGCCCGGTATTATTCACGATATTCCTCGACGAAATAATGAAAGAGTGTCGTCCAAGATTACAGAAATTAAATGTAGGGTATAGACATTTAGAAAGGATAGATATTACAGAATGTGCTTTTGCAGATGATATAGTGATAATGGCCGGAAGTAACAAAAGCTTACAAAATAATGTAAATGTCTGGAATGAAATACTTGACAGACTCGGTATGAAGATAAATAAAAAGAAAACAAAAGTGATGGTAGTAGCTAGGGAGCCAGAGACAGTGAACATCAGAATAGAAGAAGAAAATATTGAGCAAGTAGCAGATTTTAAATACCTAGGAGTGCTAATCCAAAACAATGGAAAACAGAACATAAATGAAAGAGTAGAAAAGACAGTTAAAGTATACCATGCAATGAATAAAAGTTTTATAAGGAAGAAGGAGATATCCAACGAGACGAAAATGGCAATTTTTAAGACTATCTACAGGCCAATATTAACATTCGGGTGTGAGACATGGGTAATTGACAGAACAATGAAAAGTAAAGTACAGGCGACCGAAATGAAATTTTTGAGAGGAGTGAAAGGAATAACTAGAATTGATAGAGTAAGGAATGATGAAGTAAGAGCGGATCTGGGAATAGAGTCTATATTGTAATACATAGAAAGGAAACAACTGGGATGGTGGGGGCATATGCAAAGAATGGTGGGCGAGAGAATAGTCAAAAGAATATGGGAAGCTAGGGTGCGAACAAGGAGAGGAAGAGGAAGACCACAAGAGGAATGGGATAATGTAGCAATAGCAGCGATAAAGAAGAAAAACAAAACACTACAAGAAGCGAAGCTTTTAGCACAAGACAGAAAGCAGTGGAAGAAATTTGTAAATAGTGCTAGTGTGTAAAAGACAATACCCCGAGACTGAAAGGTACAAGGGGATAAAGACTATATATATATATATATATATATATATATATTTTTGTACTTGTCCTTTAACATTTTCCATGCTACCGGATAATTTAGTGCACAGACCTGAAGGGCATATATTGTCCCTGCTGCGTTTCCTTGTAAACTGGCCTTTGGATAGTGAAATTTCTGGACATCATCTATGTTCGTGTCGTTATGTATTATTTAGTGAATTGAACGTATCATGGAAGCTGAGCCAATCTTCTAGTGCACCATTAAAAGTTGGTAGTTGTATTGTCGGTAGTTTAACGTTTCCTCGAAGATTATTCCATGAAGCGCTTTGAATGGTAATGGGCGAATCACTTGGTAACTGCGAACATTTCTTAATAAAAAGATCTGCTTCAGTTATGATTTGATAATACAATTCTTGATATTTATCTTCTACGTGTTTTTGATCTTCACTTTGGTCCATAAATTCGATTTCGCCTTGAATCTTGTTGAATTCAATGTCGTTCTGCTTGTAAACCCCTAATCGCATTTTTTATTTGCGAAATTTCTATTTCAGAGACATCCAACAGTTGTTGTCGTGCAATAATTACAAAAAACGTTTGAAATTTAGTTAAATTTTCTTGAATTTTATTACGGCGGCGGATATAGCGTTTAAGTGTGTCATCTACTTTAGGAGGCATGTTTTGAATTGAAGGATAAAATAATTAAATAGGATTCACTTACTACTTCGATGCTCTACGTGGTATGTTGATTTCTAGCGATGTGATGATATTCCAAGATTCACTTACTACTTCGATGCTCTACGTAGTACGTTGATTTCTAGCGATGTGATGATATTCCAAGTTTCTTGACGATGCGTGACCAGTGGTCCCAGTCCAATTTTTCTAGGCGATGTGAAAACTATACGGTGATCAGTGGTAACCCAATAAAGTTACAAACTGATGATTTTCCCTTACGATGTGGGAACCACACTAAAAGGTTCGATGTCAATCCAATGTGGTTGCAAACTAACACTCGATGTTTAAACACAAACATTAACTTTTCTTATGTAACACTGAACTGTCCATACGCTGATTACAAAGTATATCCGCGACTTGAAGTGACTAAATTTATGTTAGAGTTCCCGTGGTACGACCGAAAAAACTTTGCTTAATTCAAAAAAAACTGAAATTGATTTTAAATACAACACTTTAATAACACTAAAGAAAACAAACAAAAACAAATTAATAAAAAACAATTTAAATAAAACTTGAAGGACCTGATTGATTAATTAATTGAAATGCGTTTAAACAACGAGAAGAAGGAAATTGTGTCAGCTTAAGTGAGTAACTCTATACTATCCTAAAATATTTCTAAATTTCGCAAACTAGGGCAACTAACTGAACTGTTCAGAGACCGCAGGTAGCAAAACTGTCAACCCTATGTGACACTACCCAGATGTGTTACGAACGCTGGCGCTGTACGAAAGGTATACAAATATCTAAATCTAAATCTAAAGCTAACATATACAGACTGTTTTAAAGGTTTTTGAATCTAAACAAGTTCTAAATTGACTAAATCGAAAGCCTTGCTTCGGTCTAATAGTATAAGAGTTGCCAGTTGTTTGTTATCGACAACGACAGATATATCATTAACTACTTCTAATAAACTGTTATGGAGATGTCGAAAACCTGATTGATTAACGGATAACATACCTGGTTTTCTTCTACTTAAGTTGTGATGCCTCTGCTTTTTCAATCACTTTAGATAATACCGATAGAATGTCGATAGGACGCAGCTGCGACAGTTCCTCTGCTACTATAACTTTCGGTAAGAGCAAGACAATATTGACTGTTTGCGGAGAAATTTGGAAAAATTCCATTTTCTAAGGAATGATGAGCATGTTCTTGAAGGTATCTACACAATATGGTAAAACTAATTTTAGCATTCTTAAGCTGATATCGATGGTAAACAATGAAAAATGACCAAGTCCAAGTGCATTGATTTGTCAAGATGCTTTTGAAATTTTGACTGTCTGGCAAAAATAGAGAAATATATAATTGCAACACTTTTTTTTCATGTTATTGTACTTTATGGATTCAATTGAAAATACGCTAACGAATGCTGCATAAATTGTTTGTGATGTGAACAAAATGATCCACTGACTTTGAAATAATTCTGTTGCATACACAGATTGGTTAAATGAATATATTCTTTGATAGCTTGTTCGTCAATGTTATTTTTATTAAGGAGTTCATACAAGTACTCCAAAGCTTCTGGTAAGGGTACACTGGGAAAACTGAGCTGACGTCGAATTAAATTAATAATTCGTGATCATGCAATGTGATGTGTTGAATTTTGTTTATGAACTCTAAAGAGTTCTTTACTGAAAAACTTGACTGCTTGATCTAGGGGTTATTAAATTCATTGACTAACCATTTGGAGAGTTTGTAAGTAGGAGAATCTATAGCTGAAACTATGGGCCTTACGGCTTTCCCTACTTTATTGATCTTCGGTAAATAATACATGCGTGGCACTTTTGGGTTAGAAACATGTAACGTTTGATATCCGCGGTAATGAGGTTATTACATAGTTTACATAGTATCGGAAATCATTTTAGGCAACGGATATTTGTTAATTTTCATGTTTGGACCGTTTTCTATTAAATTATTTACTCTTTTGTAATAGTCACATTTATCCGATATAACTTGTTACCCTTATCTGCCTTAAGATAAAAACAATCTTTCTCTCTCAGTCCTTTGATAGTTGTTTTAGAGTAGTTTGTGTGACGGGGAAGAGAACCATGATAGGTATTTAATAATATTTTCGGATATTTTTTGTGCAACCTTTCCCCTAATCATACTTTTCTTGGATTCTGTTAAGTACTGAATTGAGGATTCAAGGGTAACAAGGTTGTTATATTGGATAAATGTGACTATTACGAAAGAGTAAATAATTTAATAGAAAACGGTCCGTACAAGAAAAAAAACAAAGATCCGTTGCCTAAAATGATTTCAGATGCTCAGAAAATATTTAAACTATGTAATAACATGTAGTTAATATTATCTTCAATTACTTTTTGGTAGAAGTTCATGATGAAACAAATAATATTACTCTGCGAACTACCAATAATAACGTTTTATTTGAATATTTGACCGGTTTCAAGATTTTTTATACAATCCCATCATCTACCTTTAAGCTTGAGTAACGTCGATAACATTAATAAACACTTTGTTGAATCATGTAAAACTGATGCTGTACCTACTCCAGATTTGCTCTCCTTTTATTCTTCTTCCTTGATGCCCGGTATTTCGGATACCCTGTCTTTCCAACTAGTCGATGAAAAGTGTGTCAGCGATCTCCTCCTGTCGATCAAGTCCAGGGCCTATGGTAGTGACGATCTCAATATTTCGCTTATTCTTCTGTGTTGTCCGTTTATTGTTCCTTTTCTCACTCATATTTTCAACGAATGCATACGTGGCTCATATTTTCCAAGATCTTGGAAACGTGCACATGTAATTCCTTTCCCTAAAGTTGCAGCACCTACCGAGTTTAGTGATCTTCGTTCTATAAGCATTCTTCCTGTTCTCTCCAAAGTTTTTGAAAAGATTATTGAATTGCAGCTGCGTGTGCATTTAAACACTTTTAATGTACTACCCTTGAGGCAGTCTGGTTTTCGGCAGGGTCATGGTTGTGCTTCGGCTTTGTCGGAGGTTACGGACGATATATTTCGTGCTCTTGACCTCAACAAACTTACTGTTTTGGTCCTAATAGATTTTTCCAAAGCCTTCGACACTCTGAATCACGATATTATGATCTCTATTATGCATTCTGTCGGACTTGTCCCTGAATCTGAGGGGCTGATTGCATCATTCATGTCGGAGAGAAGTCAATGTGTTTCCTATAATAATTGTTTATCTTCGCCGAGCAGTCTTACATCCGGCGTGCCTCAGGGTAGTATTCTAGGCCCTATCTTGTACACTATTTATACTTCTATGTTTCACAAATCGTTTCTTCACTGTAACTATCACTTTTATGCTGACGATACTCAACTTTACCATTCTTTTGAAGCTGCAGATGCTTGTCATGCTTTTTCGCTTATAAATAAAGATCTCGATATGTTACTTACTATATCCAAACAACACTTACTGAAGATAAACCCCAAGAAGTCTTGTGCGATTGTGTTTGGTGATGAAGCATCCAGGAATGCCATAACAAACAATTTAGTTTTGAAAATAGAAGATACGGTCGTACCGTTTACGAGTTGTGTCAGGAATTTGGGAGTGATGATAGATTCGAACTTGCGCTTCACGCAACATATCAACACCCTACCCTGCTGCAGAGGGCGTATCTCGGACTGAAACTCGTGTATGGACAAAGGCATTATCTCAATTTGAATACTAAGAGGACATTATGTGACTCACTCGTTCTTTCTCATTTCAACTTCTGTGACACTGTCTATGCTCCTTGTCTCTCCTATCGTGATAAATGTCGTATTCAGTATGTGCAGAATTCATGTCTTCGTTTAATGTTTGGAATTAGAGCGCGTTCGCGAGTGTCTCATAAACTGAAAGACGCGAAATGGTTGAACATGTTTAACAGACGTCGCCTCCACATGGTTTGTTTCTTTCTGAAGATTGTTCAGATGCGTATACCTTTTATATTTGTACAATAAACTTGTTTTTCGCGCTGATGTACATGGCATCGCCACTCGCCGTAAACTTCTATTCCTCGGCATCACAAGGAAATATTCAAAAGATCGTTCTCTTACAATGTTGTGTCTTTACTAAATCAATTTCACTCGTTCGTGGCTGTTCCTTGCGCTGCCGTGAGGCGTGAGCTTTTCACAATTTTCATTGACCAGCATTAGCCGTTTATGAAGATCCATTTTGCCTATTTTTGACTTGCATTGTGTGGGTTTTGCGTGGTTGTGTTCTTCTTCTTCCTTCTCTTCTTCTTGCTTCTCTGGCTTTCCCTACTGACTCTTCTTCTCTTACTTGCTTCCTTGAATTCTGTTTCGCAGCTTATTTATTTAGGTACTATTTAGTTAAGTTCTAGAATTATTATTTTCTTATGTTGTTTCTAGTTTAAGTTTAATTGGCAAGCATGGAAGATCAGGCTTTGCAGATTTGATATTTGGAAATGCCTGAATGCTTGCCATTTGACACCATTGTAAATTTTGTGTTTATTTTTGCTTTTTGTACAGTAATGTTGGTGTCAATAAATGTATTAATGTTATTATTATTATTATTATTAAATAAAACGTTATTATTGGTAGTTCGCAGAGTAATATTATTTGTTTCATTATGTCGACGGCGCTACGACAAAAAGGCGTAAGCGACAAAAATCTGAAAATGAGAATATTTTAGCAAACTTGCGCAAAATGGAGCTTTTCTCAAAAATGTTAAATGGAACACCCCATATATTATTTGCAGGTTTGGTAGCCAGTTTATTAAGCTTTTGACTGATGTAGATATTGGCAGGTCTGCGACTGATAATTTAGGCAGAAATAAAGATTGAACCTTAAGAATTGAGATTTTTGCTATAATTTTGTACCACTTTTGGGGAATTTCCCACATTTTGCCACTCAAAACTGCGTACAGTTTGTTTTTACAGAAAATTTAACCAACGGAATTTACACCGGCACAAGAAATCTCATTGCAAGATTACTTTTTGAAAGGACGGTTTTCTTCCATGGCACTCCTTGTTTCAATTTATACTTAGGTTTAATAAGTTACCATTTATTTTAGAATATGACCATGAAGAAGCAATCTGGCGATAAAATTTTTTGTTTCAATGTGAAGTCAACTTCTAGATACAAAATGGAAATCATATTTTGTGTTTTGGGCGCTAAAATATGGGAGAAACGAATAAATTACCGGTCAAATTACCACATTTTAAAGTTCAATTTTCAATTCTACCGAAACCGCCAGTCGCAGACCTAACAATATCTATATCAATCAAAAGCTTAGTAAACTGTCTATCAAATATGGAAATAATATATCGGATGTTCCATTTGAAATTTTTAAGAAAAAATGCATTTTGCGTAAGCTGTCCACCCTGTATGATATTAAGTTTTGTGATGTAAGTACTCAAGTATTTTACAAATAGAGCAGTCTGTAAACCTAGTCCAATAAAAAAATCTTAAATAGCTTCGACCAATAGATGTCAGTAGCTCCTCAAAGTTGGGTCCACGCTGGCACTAAAATGGTAATATCTTAAAATTGCTCACTCTAAACCCCATCGTGTAGTACACCATCTTTCATAAAATTTTATTGGGAATTCAAATATGTAAACAAATGTGGGGCGTTCCATTTAAAAAAACATAACTTGGGTTTGGTGTTCAGAGTGTGAACACCCTGTATACACCAAAATAATTTTATCAGATGCTTCATGGGGTTCTCCCCATACGCGTAAAGTTTTATTTTGATATCTTGAATAGAACCAGAGATATGGGCCGACTACACACTATTGGCCCACTCTGTATAATAAAAATTTATAGTTAATAATTTGAGAGTTAAATTTCAAAATTTTCAGTTTGTTTCTTGTTTTTTATTATTCTTAAATAAAGCATTTTTCTTAAAATATTTTGGATTTTGTGAATTTTCTATTACTTATTAGAGGGCGTATATACCGATTATCAAAATATTTCACGAGAAATGTAAGGGCGTATGCGAGACTCAAACGCCTCCTCAAAACAAAAAAAAATGGCTTCAAGAGGCTTATGCACCACAAAAGAAGGCGTAATCACCAAATGCAAAATGAAAAAGGCGTAAGTGACAAAAATGCGAATAAAAAGTGGTAAATACACATTCTTTAACTATAAACACTATTACTAATTTTATAACTAATTAATAAATTAAAATTTGCATCTTAGGCAACCTTTTTTAAGGTTTTAATCAATTTTTTGGTCTCCTGTAAAATTTGACAAAAAGGCGTAAGCGACAAAAATCTGAAAATGAGATTATTTTAGCAAACGAGTCGTAAGAGACATGCCTTTCGGCTAATACTACCGTGGAATCCACCAAAAATTCGAGAGTCGTGAAAATTTGAGTTCAAGTGGTGTAAGCGACAATTTCAGTTGCAATAAAGAGAGGTTATAAAAGTAGTAACAGCCAAAATCTCACAGTGGCACGTGCTGTTACGCCAAACGTCATTAATTAGACGCCATGACCAGGTATGGGTTTTGAACTATTATTAATCTTAAAACTATTGTGGCAAGGCTTAGATTGCATAGTTTTTGGCATTTAGAGTTAATAATAATTGGGGAAAATCCTCGAAAACAGATTTATTACCTATGCCAAGATCGCTAAAATGTTTGAACAAATTGATTAGAAGGCTACTTTAATTTTTAAATATCAGTGTACATTAATTATAGATTCAACAGGTTTCCTCAAATTTGAATTTGAATTTTCGTTTCAATACGTCGCTAACCCTGTTGTTTTTTTCCTTTTCTTAAATGTCTCGTGGCCAAAAAATGTTACTTAGGTTAAAATTTTCGTTTTGTTTTTCGTTTATTTTTAAATATAGTATTTTCCGTCGGTTTCCTTAAATGTTATATAATAAAAATTTAAATTTAAGATTTTGAAAAAAAGAAGCGGAAGAAGGTATCTTGACCCAGAGAAACTAAAAGATGATGATATGCGCAATAAGTTCGAGAAAAAGACAAACGAAGCACTAAAGGGCACGGGTGGAAATATTGTTAGGGACATAGAGGCAGAATGGAATTGCAAAAAATTGAAATCATATTATCAAGGTTTTGCCATAGTCTTTTTGCATTATTCTTGTTTTGTAAAACCACATGGTCTATGTTTCTTCTTAGCTTACATTTCTTAACAGGAGATTGTTTATTCCAAATTCCAATTCCAAAATTATGTTATTGAATTGATCTAACTTACCCTCCAAACATCCCTCATTTTCAACTGTCTCCCATTCTGCATTTGTTGCGTCTAACGAAAAATCAAAATTTTTGAAATTAGAGAAATCTCGATAATAAAAGCGTGATTTTACCATATTGATATTCCATTCATAACAATATTTGAGCATTCTGCGCCCTTTAGATCCGTACTGACACAAGCAATATCAATTAAGGACTCGCCGTCTGTTGTCACTCTTGTTGGTAATGTCACTACTTGGTTCAAATTGTATGTATCTAATAAGTCTCCAAGAAACTTTGTTTTGTTGTCCGCTTTATTTTAAGAAGTTGATATTTGCATCTCCCAGGAACACTGCACTGTCACATGAAACGCACACTTCATCCAGTACACCCGTGAGATCCTCCAAACCTTGCAAGTTTATTAAACGTGGTTTGTATATGACTCCAATTTCAATTTTTTCGCTCTGAGTTTCACTCTTATCCAGAGTTATTCTAGACCTTTTTGGGTTGGAGTGATTTCATAAACTTCATACCTAAGACTTTGCGAGGCGTAAAAGGCAACCCCGCCGTTCCTACTATCTCTATCGTTGCGCAATAGAGTGAACCCGAGAATAGGCACAAACTCCGAGAGGTAGTATGTATCTAGTCACGACTCACTTACTCCCATAATATCCACATCTTTAACGAATTCCAAAAAGTCCATGATCCATGAACTTAGCATTCAATGACCGATTGTTTAGGGTCTGTCAAGTCGCACGGTTACGGAAAGGGAATTCTTTTGCGTCTGTTTCACTGCCATTCGTGCTATTTACGAATTAACTGTTAAAGGTTTTTCCAAAAAAGATTGTGTACCTTCTAACACCTATATTTACAGACCAGAACTCTGCTGCCATGGCTATATCTTTCGATTTAAAGGGAACTCCTACTATAAATGCTCCAAATTCACCTTTTGTGTTTAACTCATCGCACACGCAATTATAGTTGCCTAACTGTCTTAAATATTCCTTGATATGCTCAGTGGTGACACTCTCAGGATTTGAAATTCTGCCTATCCAGGCGCGCTTGTCTCCACCTACAAGTTTTCCTTTGAGATCTATTTGATCAGTACCTAAAATTCCCACATTTCTCTTGAGTTTTCTGTATCTAACAGTATTCCATTCTTTTTCTTTCGCATTTGGATTTAAAAGCGTTTATCAGGTTGCGGTACGTCAGCGTATTCAGTGTCAATGACCTGTGTATAAGCACTGGAACTGTCGGTTCTGGATGGTCTGACTTCACGCCTACTCGTTTGTAATAGCTGTTGGCTTGCTGTTTGATTGCTGAATAAATTGGTCTCGTTGTTCTCTCTCTCTCTGCGCACATTTGACCCCGTTGCAGGAATCTATAACGCAGAAGGTTCCCTGCTTGGACTTGGAGTTACTGGTTTTGCGATCTGTCCAGTCCGATGTGTAGTTTCTAATACAGTTTTATAGGCTTGCTTCATAGAAGGTTTCTTTATTGTACGAATGGACACTGTACCCTCAACATGATGTTTACCTTTAGCACCCACTAACTTTTGGTGCCCTAAGAGAAGTCTATTATTTTCTGGAAGAATGTCATTTTTTTCTTGAGATTCTTGACTTTAACTGCTCTTCAAGACTTTCAATTTTTGTTCGTAGAACAAAATTCTCATTCGATCTGTCGGCATTGTCACACATACCGCCATTGTTGTCGTTATTTCCCGTCGCACAACAAATCACACGCGATGACTATTATCTTCTGAAACTCTTTTCTCTTGTCACAGCCCTTGTGGAAAACTTCCCCCACATGAAACACATGTCATTGATTTGTACACTATTTTCTTACAAGACGCATGTAATAATCACCAGACACCGAAAAATTTGATTTCTGGTTAGAGCTGTCATCAGAGTCGTCTATCTCTGAGCGGGCCATCTTCAATCTATTTACATGGAGAATATAAAAAAGCAATGAAAAATAACATATTATATTTAAAAAACAAAGTTACATTGTACCATATTATACAACTCGAGCACCCTGTATCATCATCATAAGGTTTTCAGTTCGAAGACTGGTTGGACGAGTACCTCCATCGTTTCCTATCCTATCCTACGCATTTCCCTAAAAGTAGAACATCCTACGACCCTAACTATTTGAGAGCAGTAGTCTAATCTAGACCTACCCCTACCTCTTTTTATTCCTATCTCTGACTCTAGTATGTCGCGAACTATTCCTTCGTGTCTTAGAAGGTGCCCTACCATCCTATCTCTCCTATTCTTTATTGTCTTCAATACCTTTCGTTTTTCCCCAACTCTTTCTAATACCTCCTTATTGCTAAACTTTTCTAACCACGGTATCTTCATCATGCGTCTGTAGCACCACATCTCAAATTTTGATTCGCTTCTCCTATTGTCTAAGTTTTACACCCGTACAATGCTGTACTCCATACATACCTCTTTAAGAGTCTCTTCCGAGTTTCTACATTAACGGTTCACAAGCATAACACTTGTTTCTTTTTGTTAAACACAACTCGACCCTGTTCTATTCTTTGTTGTCTTTGTTGTCTTTAGTGCTCGTACTATCTCGAGTCATTTTACTTCCTAAATAGCAGAAATCCGCGACTTCCTCCATCTCCTCATTTCCTATATGTATTTCATAGCCCTAGCTGCAAATTGTGTTAAAGGCATGAAACTTGGTCGGCAGCTTAAATAGGTCAAATTAAGAGATTTTGCCCGCAGTACCCAAAAAAATACCCCGTAGGAGCAGCTCAGGGACGGAACATATTCCAGGGGGCTTGAATTTCAAAAATAATTAAATAATAACCAATGTGGGCAAGTAATATGTCATTTTATATTGATTTGATATCGCTGAAGTCAATTTATACCATATTTTATTTATAACTATAAAATTTTCAAAATGGCGGCCAAATTTCCAATTTTAATTCAAAATTTTGTTAAATTCGCTAATATTAAAAAAAATGTAAAATATATAACATTTTTATTTAAATTGCAGGCTCTTAACTTGTTCTAATGATATTTTTTGGTATCCCCAAAAATTTCAAAATGGTTGCCATTTTTGAAAGTAAAATTTATTTGCAGTACCTAATACCCTGTTGGGTATGGATGGACGAACTGAGGGCATTATAGAAATTTAATTTTTTGTTTCTCTTTTTATGAAATGGACCTTCCCGCTTTTATGATTTTTGGCCAATTCATTTAGTATAGAAAATTGTGTGACCTTTCTTGTTTTAAACCGTGATATTGTGCCAGGTAAAAGTACTGAAGGAAAACTACAGATGGCACTACATATCCCAAAATCGGCAAAAATGGACATTCCTTGTTTTATTCCTGTACCCTTCATTTAACATGTCGACAATTTGTTTTTGAAGATAACTATACCTACATACAGGTGTGTCACGACGAGTTCCTATTAGACGTTTGTAGAGAAGCGCTCACAATAGAATTCTGAAAATTTGTAATATCACGTTTTCAAATATTCTGTATTTGATGAAAATAATGGCAACTTAATCCAACTACCGCTTATGCCGGAAGTGGCACTTACCTTCCTTATTTTAAATAGAACTAATACCTAATTTTTTTACACTCTCCGGTTCTGCATAAAATTTCAGATGAACTTTATGTAACATAAATAACCTCTATATGTCAAAATTTCCAAGATATACCCGAGTTTTCAAATTTTTTTACAGTTGCAGGGTACTCTTTGGCGTCATACCTAATATCATCCGCAAATCTGGGCAAGGTAATAGTTTGACCCTGTACATTAATCCCTGAGGCTGTCCTGTCCTTAAAAATATTAATGGCATCTTCAATATACAGGATGGCCCGAAATTGGCGTGCTATATTTTACCAGCGTGTTCTGTTGTCAAAAATGAAACAAAATGATCCTATAAGCGTATACCGAAATATGCTTCGCAAGATCGCAAGGGAGCTATTAGCTTTCTAAAAGAGAAAACCTGAGGACGTTTTCTTTTAAATATCTTCGAAACAAGTCCAGTTAAAATCATGAAATTCAATGGAATGCGTAAGTACCAAATGCTGAATCTTTTGCTGTAAACATACTTTTTAAAATTTAACAGAGGCGTCTCAAAGCTGGGGGTGGCGGAGGTAAGATTTACCCCAACTTTTTTTAGGGCATGTCATTTTCAATTTTTCCGTAAAATTTGCAACTTTGGGGTTTTTTTGCAAAAACATATGCTCCTGCCTCTTTTATCTAAGTATACTAAACGAAGTTCTCCACTTCTTGTAGGAATTTTTTGGGCATGCAGAGATATTTTTGAATCGATTGCGCTCGATAACGGTGCCTCCTATCAAAACGAAACAGGAGCAAATTTTTTTTGCAAGAAACTCTGAAGTTGCAAATTTTTATGGAAAAATTGAAAATGACATGCTCTGAAAAAAGTTGGAGTAAATCTTACCTCCGCCACCCCCAGCATTGAGACGCTCCTGTTAAATTTTAAAATTTATGTTTACACCAAAAGATTCAGCATTTGGTACTTACAGATTCCATCAAATTTCATAATTTTAACTGGACTTGTTTCGAAGATACTTAGAAGAAAATGTCTTCAGGCCTTCTCTTTTAGAAAGCTATAGCTCCCTTGGGAAGCATATTTAGGTATACGCTTATAGGAATTTCTTGTCTTAATTTTGACCACAGAACACGCTGGTAAAATATTGCACGCTACTTTCGGGCCACCCTGTATAAGTTGAAAACTAGAGGTGGCGCAATGCACATCCCTGTCTCACTCCCTTCCTGATATCTACTTCTCTTTGTTCCTCTCAAATTTTAAAACTGCCGTTTGCTTTTTGTATAGATTATGTATTATTCTTCTGTCCCTATATTTCATCCCTACCTTTCTGAGCACTTCGAACATCTTCCCCCATTTTACGTTATCGAAGGCTTTTTCTAAAATCTACAAATCCTATGTTGATGCTCTTTCCCTTTTCTATTGTTTTTTCTATAATTACTAGCTAGAATGGCCTCGCGTGTTCCTTTATTTCGTCTAAATCCGAACTGATCCTCTCCTAATATTTCTTTCGCCCTTTTCTCCATCCTTCTTTGCAGAATTCTAGTTAGAATTTTTGACGCCTGGGAAGTTAAACTGATAGTAAAATTTTCTGACTTACCTGCACCTTTCCTTTTTGGCAATGCGACTATGATGTTCCTTTTGTAATCTTGTGGAATCTCACCTTTCTCGTATATACGGCTAACTAGTTTAAATAAACGCTCCCTTATCTCTTGACCAGCACACTTTAAAATGTCTGCCTGCAATCTGTCTACAACTGGTACTTTATTGTTTTTAAACTTTCCAATGCTGGCACAAAAACTTTTCCCTTATTGTGGGACAGCCTAGGTTGTTAGGTTATCCCTCTCTACACTGATTTCCTTTTCTAATATATCTCCTAATTCTTGACCTGCATATAAGATTCCCAAATAAGCATTTCACCTGTCTGCCTTTTCCTCTCTTCCGATTAGGATATCACCTGCCTGATTTCTAATGTTACTTGCTGCTAGATCCAATTTCTCCTAATTATTTTATACGCTTCGTCAGTTTTTCCTGCTACGAACTTAACTTCAACTTCAACTTCACCCTGTAACTTTTGTATTAAACATATTTTCGTAATAACTCTGTGCAAACAGAAGCCCCATTCAATAAGGGCAGAACATGTGATCCTGTATTTTGTAGTAAGTTCCGCCTTCAGCGTTCTAACTGTTTCTTTTTTCCTCGCGTACGTGTTGTAAATGGTATTGCGAACTTACATGTTTTAACTGTCAGAAAATCTTCTGATGTTTTCATTTTCAATCACGGCCTCGACTTCCCGGGAGTATTTGAAATTTCCGTGCCTTCTGCGCGAACTTTAATACTGGATACTGTTCGCAAGCTTAAATTATTAAATTTTTTAAGTTTCCGTTTTCCTTCACAATTTCAATTAGACAGTTTAAAATTTAAATAGGTAAGCCTCTTTTCGCACAGACTATAGATGTGATTTCGAAAATGTTTATAGTATATTCCAATGCGCACTAAGCCAATGTTTGACATTGTCTTTTACCCAAGGCTGGTAGGTTTTATGAAGCAAACATATTTACAATGTTCAAGTATGGGACTTCGGGTGACTGACGACGTAGGAGTAATTGACCGAGGAGAGCGTGGGAGAAAAATATTACCTATATATTTTACATACAATAGTATATAACAAAATAAATTGAAATGGGAACAATAGCAATTACAATGTTTAGAAATACTTTTCTGCTGAGCGAGTCCTGTTTAAAATTT
Source organism: Xestobium rufovillosum (assembly GCA_963966045.1). Taxonomy (NCBI): domain Eukaryota; kingdom Metazoa; phylum Arthropoda; class Insecta; order Coleoptera; family Ptinidae; genus Xestobium; species Xestobium rufovillosum. The sequence continues at coordinate 6,364,824 of OZ014503.1, read as the reverse complement.
TAATTGAATCATAAAATCTTTGGCAGGAATGCCCTGAATGACATTTTTCCAATACCACTGATTTTAATGTTTCTCTTCCATTTTCAAACACTAACTTAATTTTTTTATCTCTATGTGATAACAACTGCTGATATGTGCTTTGCCAGGAAAACCAAAGCAAAAGGACCTTTTTTGTCTATTTACACACTTTATTTACAATAATTACAATTTATTTCGACGATGCTGTAAGCTGTAAGGTAACTAACTTATTTGCAATTTATTAAAACTAGGAGAACTTCAGGCACACCCTCACTTGTAAAAATACTCCCTAAATACATTCATTCAATCAATCGTGCTAAACATTCTAATTTTATTCGTCCAATCAGATGGACATATATGTGACAATATTACAAAACAGATCCTTGTACGAAATGTGATATTCTAATTAAAACTCCAATTTGCCAAATCTTGGGCTTGTACCTGTCACACTCGAACTGTCGAGTTCGAAGAAATACGGCGTCCTAGCATCGCCACAGACTAGACACTCGATCATCTCACAATCAAAAGCATCCCTTGCCGACGTCCGCACACACGCATATACTTAAAAATACCACCCAGGATTATCCATACACTTCCAAATGATTCCTGAAATATTAAATCCTAACACATTTTTCTGTCATTACAAATTTAACTTCTTTCGATTATATTCGGGTATGTTTGAGTCTATTCCCAACGCCTTAGGTGATATTTGAGGTTTTTTACTTTCGCAAATCTTATTTTCATATCTGAAGCACCACGAGCAGAAGAAACTTTACGTCACCCTATCAAAATAAAACTATTTTGATATTTACGCTTTGGAACGACTTATTCACAGTACGACTGGTCCTTGAATGTACGGGGAGAAGTCTTGGGAAATAGTGTCATTGGAGCATCTGAAATTACTATAAAACGCTGGATTACTCTTATTTTATTTAAAAATGTTAAGTTACAAGTGAATATGGTTTGGGGATAGCGGCCATCTTCTGCTTCCGGTTGTGGTAGTGGTCGCTTGTAGGCTCAGCTTTAATATTTAAATTCAAACTTAAACCATGTGTGAAAAATAGCGTTAAGAAATACTCGTGTATCAATGGAGAAGGCTAGGATAATAATAAATAAGATGTGTCAAGGAATTGTCACTAAATTGATTTTATAAGTTCAATATAATAAAGTTTTCCATTTTTATAATAAACTTCCGTGGGCTCTTTCTTATTCATCTTTCCTTTTATAACAAAACTAAAATCTCTCCCTCTATTAATTTTAGAACAAACGAGTTTTATATTGTACGATGAACGCCTACAAAGGTGTTATATTAGGGTGTATTCGTATATGCTTAGCCAACTAGAAAAACTATTTGTAAATCAAAATATTCTATATACAGGGTGTTTTTTATGTGGTGTTAACATGCCTATCCTTTTAATCTTAATAGATACAGGTTCGGTTAAATAAAAGAAAAGTTGTGTCTATTCAAGCATAATGAAGTGCCGTTTGCAGAAGTTGATTATCTCTTTTCATTTTGAGATAATCGAAAAAAAAATAAAATTTTGACTTTTACATTATTTGTGTTCATATTTTCCTTATTTGGCATTCAATTCTGCAAAAACTTTCTTGCGACGACTTTTCATCCTCTTTCCATTATTTGTGGTAGCAGAAAGTACCTATCACGTTTCGTTTCTTCAGAATCATCATCAGGTTCATTTTTTCTTATGGCGCCATCTTAGATTTTTTCATCATGAAATAGACCATTTTTTTCTGAATAAAATGATATAACATATTTTGTATGTTTAAATCGCATTTAGGCCCAGAATTTAAATAAAACATGATAAAAATTGTTTTTCCATTTAATCACAATTGCCGTGGAAACAAAAGTTTGTCTACTTTGTCAACTCAAACGTCAAGAAACATTTTTAATACGATTGTGTTTTATTGGGTTACAATGGATTACTTTAATGACGAAAAGGTTGGCATGTAATTTGTTTATGCGATTTAAACATACAGAAAAAAATGGGTTATTTCATGGTGAAAAAATATGAGATGGCGCTATAAGAAAAAATGAACCTGATGATGATTCTGAAGAAACGAAACGTGGTAGGTACTTTCTGCTACCACAGATTGAAAGAGGATGAAAAGTAGTCCCAAGAAAGTTTTTGCAGATTGAAGATTGAATGCCGAATAAGGAAAATATAAACACAAATGTAAAATTCAAAATTTTAATCTTTTTCGATTATCTCAAAAACGAAAAGAGATAATCAACTTCTGCAAACGGCACTTCTTTATACTTGAATAGACGCAACTTTTCTCCCATTTAACCGAACCTGTATATATTAAGATTAGAAAGATAGCCATGTTAACACCACATAAAAAAACATCCTGTATACGGGGTGATCTATAATGAGTGTAACAAACTTCTAGGGTAGATAGAATACTTAAAAATAAGGCGAAAAATCTTAATCAATGTATGTCCAAAAATGCCGTCTAAGCGAGATACAAGGTGTTGAAATTTCTTAAAATTGTTTTTTTTAATATCTGGAAAACTAACCTAGCAATTCATTTGGAATTTTGGATATAATAATTCATTGAAGTTATTTACTAATTTATAAATTTTGAGTTTTGTACTCTCGCCAGTGGCGTCACTACGAGGTGGGGAGACCACATTTATTACCGAAACTATATTATGCTAATGACTTACACAGATATGTTGCAAAATATTTGAATCTTTGTTTTATTTGCAAGAAAAATCTCTTGTTTTTTTCCGTACGAAGCATAGTTTCAGAGATAAATCATTTTGTGTAACATGGTGCATAGTCTGCGATTTTAAAAACAAAATCATCAGTAATCTTTGTATAGGTGTCGCGGCGAAAGAACAACCTGTCACGTGTTCTGCGCGAAAAACCAATTTTACGTAGAACGCCTCTACAATGAAGTAATGGGGGTGTCCGCTGTTGCTGTCAGCTGCAGTGTCGTGTCGGCCTTTATTGTTTACATGTTTATGCTGTTAACTACCTACTTCATTGTAGACCCGTTCTACATAAATTTGTTTTTCTCGCAGAACACGTGACAGGTTCTTCTTTCGCCGCGACACCTATACATTTGAATCTTTGTATTATTTACAAGAAAAAATCTCTCTTTTGTTTTTTTGCGTACGAGGCATAGTTTCAGAGAGAAATAATTTTTTGTGTAACATGGTGCATTAGTCCGAGATTTTAAAAACTAAATTGTCAACCATTCTTTATAATAATAAAGCGTTGTGAATATCAAAGTGGCGTGTAAATACTGTGAAAATATTGTGAAAATCCCTAATGAATATGTGTTCAAAAATGGCTACAAAAATAGATACAGGCTACAGGGTGTTGAAATTTCTTACAAAAATGTAATATGTGCTTGTATCGTTACCTACTATTTTCAGTTGTTTTGTGCTATTCTCGAGTATTTACACGCCAATTCGATATTCATAACGCTTTACTATTATAAAGAATGGTTGGCAATTTAGTTTTTAAAATCTCGGACTAATGCACCATGTTACACAAAAAATTATTTCTCTCTGAAACTATGCCTCGTACGCAAAAGCAAAAGAGATTTTTTCTTGTAAATAATACAAAGATTCAAATGTTTTGCAACATATCTGTGTAAGTCAGTAGCGTAACATAGTTTCGGTAATAAATGTGGTCTCCCCACCTCGTAGTGACGCCAATGGTGAGAGTACAAAACTCAAAATTTATAAATTAGTAAATAACTTCAATGAATTATTATGTCCAAAATTCCAAATGAATCGCTCGGGTAGTTTTTTCTACGATTTTCATTTTTTCTGGCATTCGAAAAACAGAAAGCAATTTTTTATGTAAATTTTCAGTACCTTTCTCAAACTGTTAAGGTTATTTTTGTACGACATTTCGTCTGTTGTCTACATCGTCAATTTTTATTTATTCTTAATACGGACCTGGACAATTTTTAATGAATTTCAAAGAAATACCTTAATGTAGGGTCAAATCATATTTAAAAAATTCCTAAGAAATAATTTATTGAAAGAGCTTTCGATTTTTTGATATCTTTAAAAATAATGCCAGAAAAAATAAAGACGAAAATCGTAGAAACACTGTACCTCTTGCTCGTTGAGTTTAATTTTCTCGAAAACGCTTCATTTTATCGAAACCTAGCAAGAGTAACTTTTTATTATCAAAATGTCCGGGGAAACAAAAAATGCGGTTAAAAATTAAAAATATCCAGCCTCTTAAAAAATATTAAGTTAAGAAGTAAGGGGTAGTTCACCCCTTGCTTCCCTGATGCACTATCAAAAAACAGGCCGCATTATTTTATCGACTTTCAATCACTAAGTACGTCACCAAGAAATTTATCTAAATACAATTCAAAATAAAAAATAATGTAAAAAATTGATTTTTATTTTTCCAATTTAAGGGAGAATATCTCAGCAGGGGGTGTTATTTTCGTGTAATCTATACGCACCCGAGAGATTTCCCACCTTCACCGGGACACCCTGTATATAATCGGAGTCCCCCGTATACCGCTAGGTGTGGAGGTGTTGTGTCGTCCATGCACGAATTTGCACCACTCCATCTTATTTTGTGCCAACACTTTTGCATCCCTCCATTCCACGTCTTTATTCTTTATGATTTTTCCTATTACACTATCCCACGTTTCTTTTGGTCTTCCCCTTTTCGTTTTAATTTGCACTCTTGCCTCCCATACCTCTTTAACTTGTCTATCCCTGTTCATTCTACTCAAATGCCCCCACCAGCTCAACTGCCTTCTCTCTATAAATTGCAGAACCGATTGTACCTCTAAATCTTCTCTGACTTGTTCATTCCTACCTCTGTCACATCTCGTTATCCCTATTTTTATTATATACGAGTAGTAATGACCTAGTGAAAAATTTTCCGTATGTTCAGTTTTGTTTGTTTGCCGATGATACCAGTATCCTTCTCAAGAATAAGTGCTTGAACCAATTAATACAAAATGTTAAAGTGTTCTTAAACGCTATTACTGATTGGTTCAATGCAAACAAACTAATTTTGAATCGCAACAAAACTAACTTTGTCATTTTTCATCAAACTAGTACATCGGGTAAGATTAATATGCAGACACTAAAAGATGAAATTAATGAAATAAAACTGGTTAATTGTACGAAATTTCTTGGAATTCACATTGATGAAAAGCTTACCTGGCAGCAACATATACGCGAGCTGAATAAGAAGCTGGGCACTGCCGTATTTGCAATATCATCTATTAGGCGCAATTTAGGCTATGATGCTGCACTCACCGTTTATTATGCTTACTTTTACAGTTTATTGCAGTATGGGGTTGAGTTCTGGGGTGATTCTAGGGATTCTCAAAGTACTCTCATAGTACAAAAAAGGGCAATTCGTACATTGTGCAATCTGAATTCACGAGAATCATGTAGGCCATATTTTAAAACATTAAAAATTTTAACGCTAACTAATACATACATTTACAAACTTTCTATTAATATTTATAAAAAAAGACATTAATTTCTCGTCCAATCAGATGTACATTCTCATCATACCCGTCAAAATAATCAAATAATACTACCGTTGATTGAAAGAACGATACTACCCCACTATGATTATAATATTAATCGCAAAGGTCCGCTGTACTCAGGAATTAAAATATATCACCATTTACCTTGTAAATTACAAAAAATAGGAAACTTAAATAGTTTCAAAAGAGAATTAAAAGCCTTATTACAAGATAATCCATTTTATACCCTAAATGAATATTTTCAATTTACGTTTCAAAGAAACCCCCAATAATTATTTGGAACTTGTCTCGCACTTTTTCGCCTCGAATCTGATTTTTCTTTCAGGCTTCTTTATGAAGCACTTCTGTGTAATGCGCATGTGTATATTGTAAATTTACTTTTGTTTTGTTGTATGTATATTTTTTTCGTATTACCTTTGGGAAATAAAGCCTATTCTATTCTATTCTATTCTATTCTATTCTATTCTATTCTATTCTATTCTATTCTATTCTATTCTATTCTATTCTATTCTTTCACTTGTCGCAAATATTTCATTTCTGTTGCTTGTACTTTTATTTTTCTCGTCAGCACCCATGATTCACAGCCGTACGTAAGTATTGGTCTATATGTCGCAGGGATATGATAAAAACGGGGATTTGATAAAATCTCTAAGGGAAATGATCAAGTCACGGAAGATGTTAAAATCTCAACTGTGTTTTATCATTTTCCTAATAAAATCAAGTGATTTGATCAAATCTCTGAACGGTTTTAGTTAAATGACAAAAATAAAATCTCTAATTATCTTTATTCGGAGGTCAAGGGTTCAAGAAGTGTTCCTGTTAAAAATTCAAAGTACAATGTAAAACAAAAAGATGTGCCTGTAAAAAAAGTAACGTCCTTTGTAACTCGAGATGCCACAAATCCACAGCGTGTTCTAATAAATGCACACTATATTTAATGTCATTCATTTAAAAACGTACTTTTAATTAGGTACTAAAAACTTACATTTCTTTCTGTCGATTAGTTCGAAATAAATGTTTTCTGTCCGTTGTCGTATTACTATAGGTATATCTAATAATGTCTGGTTTACTAAATAAATTTGTTTAATGTATTAGAGATTTTATTTTTGTCATTTAACTACAACCGTTCAGAGATTTGATCAAATCACTTGATTTTATTACGAAAATGATAAAACACAGTTGACATTTTAACATCTCCCGTGACTTGATCATTTTCCTTAGAGATTTCATCAAATCCCCGTTTTTATCATATCCCTGCGACATATATATTGCTTTATACACCTTCATCTTCGTTGTTTTGGATACTTCCTTTTTGTTGATAAAGCTGTTGTTCATTGCATAGTATAACTTTATAGTTTTCTCAATCCTCTCATTAATCTCAAGTTCTTGTCTCCCTTTTTCTTCAATAGTCACCCCCAGTTATCGAAATTGACTTACTTGTCCGATTTTTACACCATCCACCCTTACCTATATTTAAATTTAACTCTTCTTCAGTTATTGTCTTCACTTTCGTCTTATCTTTTTTCATTAGCATACCACTTTTTTTAGTTCTTCATTCCACACTGTCAAATTAGTTTGTAAGTCCTGTACGCTACCTGTCACAATAACAATATCGTCGGCAAAAGCACATTCTGACATTTCTACTTTCTGCAAATTTGTATCCTACATGCAGTCTTTTGGCTCTTCGGTTACTTCTTTGTATAATGTCATCCATAAGAACGGTAAATAATGCTGGACTCATGACTCCTCCTTGCCGCAATCCTTCTGTTGTTTCAAATAGATCTAATCTCATATTTTTCATAATGAAACCAATAAATGATTTTACAAAATCTGCTCAATGTGTCTACCGTTACTAGGAATACATGGTTCTATTCTACGTAAAAACGAATTGGACTTTTGGACACATTTTGTAATATATATTCACCAATGGTTCTAAATGCTTCTCGGATACGCATTGTCATGTCTTCCTTTGTGGTAGGTGCTGTTTGGGGAACTAAATTTTTCACGTAACCCCACAAAAAAAGAAGTAAAATTTTGTGAGATCGGGAGATCTCGATGGCCATGATATTGGTCCCTCTCTACCTATCCATTTATCAGGAAACAAAGCATCCAAATGTGAGGACGTGTATTGTCCTGCATATAAACCAAATCTAGACCAGCAGCAAGTAGTTAGAAAATGACAATACTGGATACGAACCCGTTCGGAGCACATAGCGCCATCGAGTTCTCGAGGTGCCATCGACTTCTTCGGCAGTGACCTTGAAAGAGACCAGAGGCTGCTGAAGGAGTCGTTGAGGCATCCGAAGAAGTGTCTTCAGCAGCGGCATCTGCAGCAGCCTCTGGTGTCTTTCAAGGTCATTGCCGAAGAAGTGTGCATGTCTTCAGCAGCGTCTGGTGTCTTTCAAGGTCATTGCTGAAGAAGCGGTCTTCAGCAGCGTCCAGGCGCATGCGCCGGGGCTATCAGATCAGTCAGTCCATCGAGTTCTCCATCCACTTCAAGTGGGCGTGTCTGCAGCAGCCTCTGGTCATTGCCGAAGAAGTGTGCATGTCTTCAGCAGCCTCTGGTGTCTTTCAAGGCCATTGCCGAAGAGTGCACACCCAAGCTGCCATTTTGTGGGCTTTGGCTGTGACTCAGGCGCCTGCGCCGGGGCTCTGACGCGTACAAAGCACGTGTTGCTCATTGTTGCGCAATGGAAGAATGTTCTGGAAATGCTGATGCAATAGTACGCAGATGTTGCAGAATTAATGTTTTTTCTCGGAAATTCCAACGTTTGCAATTGTTTACACTAAATAAATATTGTTATCAAAGTTTGAGAAAGAAACAATAGATTCGAAGTCGATAAGAGATGTTATGATTTATTGTTTTTATTATGATGAAATATTAATAGCTAAGAACGTTCTAGAAAAACCTTTCAACTTTGCCGACAGGAAATGTATATTTGTTTGGTTTAACTCCCACATTCTGCATGCTAATAAGTACATGTGCACTTAATATGTCGCAAACTCTACAAGATGATCGAGATTATTTTATACCCTGTTGTTTGTATTATTATAATAAAATCATTCTAGAACATAAAAAGTTTGAAGGCCACCGCCAGAAACGTAAACACTCGATTGATTGTTGTTTTTGATAACTTCTACATGTTACCAAAATTTTGCAAGCTCGGCAAAAGCTGCGAGATAAATAGAACGAATATAATTGCGAGAATTATTATTTAGTAATCACTTCAATAGTTCAGTTGGTTCCCACGGAATAGGTGCGGTAAAAGTTAGTTTCCCAATATGGATGTTGTAATTGGCCAAGATGATGTTGGAGATATTTTATTGTACCATTTTATCCTCCAAAATTTACCGGAAAATTTAAAAGTAAGTCCATTTGCAGTAATCATTTCTTTTATTGTTCAAGCATTCTCATTCATAATAATTCATTATATGTAGTTAAAAAGCTCACGTATCTGTTCCATAATTGTAAACTATTTTCTATCTTTAGAACCAACCCAAAATGATTATGTGCGGAAATGTATCGCACATGGCAACGGAAACCGAAAATGTTTTATTTTCTGGACTATTCATGGAGAAAGAAACCAAGATAATTTTGTTGGAATCGTGCAGTGAACTTGTGGTCATTTGGGTCAATATTGTAAATCGTAAGTAAAGTATTTAGATTTTTTAATATGCGGTGATAGTAGATAAAAAGTGTGGATTTTGGACTTCCCAATTTTAGTAGTGGAAAATTGCCGATTTTGATATTCACAATTTTAGTAGTGGAAAATTAATTGTTTTTATAATGAATGAAGTTATTTCTTTGTTTGTCCGCCCGTTTGTTTGTTTGTTTGTTTGTTTGTTTGTCTGTCCGTTTGTCCGTTTGTTTGTTTGTTTGTTTGTTTGTTTGTTTGTTTGTTTATAGTGAATGAAGTTATTTCTTTGTTTGTCCCTCCGTTTGTTTGTTCGTTTGTTTGTCCGTTTGTTTGTTTGTTTGTTTGTTTGTTTGTTTGTTTGTTTGTTTGTTTGTTTGTTTGTTTGTTTGTTTGTTTGTTTGTTTGTTTGTTTGTTTGTTTGTTTGTTTGTTTGTTTGTTTGTTTGTTTGTTTGTTTGTTTGTTTGTTTGTTTGTTTGTTTACTAGTATAATTTCGTAACTATGATTTTTCTCTTGTTGCAGCCAACGATGTATAAGCAGCGTCACGAGTTTGATTACACTATTTTATTATTTCAATGAATAAAATGTATTTTAATATAATATTATCAAATCATATTATGAACAGTAATATATTATTTTAATTGACAAAATGTATTTTAATATAATAAATTATATTATATAATTTACCGTATTCCATGGGAACCAACTGAACTATTGAAGTGATTACTAAATAATACTCACCATTATGTTAGAATATTTGTTTGTGTGCTTTTCCAATAAATGTATGCTAGAAGAGTGATTTTTTTTTGGACATCAATAATTAGTATGATGGACAACTTCCCTCCGTGCCAGAAAAACAAAGATAAATTAATTTATGTAAGTATTACTTTAATCCATAAAAACATTACAAATAAAATTGTGCATTTAAGGAAGCGTAACGAATTTCACCTTGGACGTTTTAAATCCTTGTCCGGTTACTAGACTTTCTCACCGCTTTGTTCTCGAACATTCCATTAAACAACGTTATAAAAATAAACTCATGATTGTTTAAAGACCTTGTCAAAATAAACATGATTATCAATTCGAAAAATTTATGTCATTTGTCGATAAAGATCAAAGACTTCCTCGCCGCTTTGACACTAAATTAATTCTTAGAAGCGATAAAATTCAAGGTTTCTTCTGGAACTTTCGATTACAAGGAGATAAGGCGTGACACGCACATAAATTATTTGCACACGGCACTCAATTAATTCTTAGAAGCAATAAAATTCAAGGTTTCTTCTGGAACAATCGATTAACAAGGAGATAAGACGTGACACATACATAAATTATTTGCACGCGGCACTAAAGTAATTCTTAGAATTGATAACACTCAAGGATTCTTCTGGAATGTTCTGCTAAGATAAGAATCTGTATAAATAGAGCGAGATTGGGTGGCATCCGCCAGTTGTTTTATGACCGTTCTATAGTGATAAAGCAGTGTTGACATTACGTTTTGAGTTTCAACAAAGGACATAATATTTTGTGGTGCGAGTGATTAGGCAGTATTGACGATGGAATCGCAATCTGAAGTACAGACACTATCATCAGATATGGTGAAAAAATTATTTGAAGTAAGTTTGTTTTCTTTGTTTCCACATATTTTTGCATGCGCTAATTCGAATAATAATTGACAGGTATGTGCTAATAAAAGGAGTTTGTCTGTGGAACAAATTCATTCTTTTTCGAAGATATGTAAGCGCATGCTCAGGACCCACTATAAATATTTGAAAACTGGCGATAAACTTACTCTCGGTCAGCGCAGACATGTAGAGTGTAACATATCAAATATTAAAGTGTGTTTAAATATAATACAAAACCAGAGGCACTTGGGTTCTGGAATTGCATCAAATTCAAATAAGAAGCGTTCTGGTCGAATTATTTGGAGAGACATCGCTTCGGCTTTTACCAGTAGAATAAGGACCGGTTTAATAATCAATAAGCGTCATACTGATCCAGATGCGTTCATTGAAGATTGTTACCATTTGATTAAGACGCGACTAAAGAATATATTAAAGAGAGAGGCTGCAGCAAAGGTCAACTTTAGCCTTTGTTGCACATTTAAACTGTGTGGACAAGGAGAGACTGCGGCTGAAGAGTGCAAATATTTTAATTCCAGCAATGCAATAGTTACCGTTTCGTCTTTCTCTGATTCGTCCGAGATAGCAAATTGGTACAAGGAAGTAACGGATAAACTTAAAACCAAGGTACGTAATCAACTTATAATCTTAAGAGACCATATAGTTATTGATGTGTAAACATCTTAGTTCTCGGTAGTAGAACATCCTACATCGCTAATTATTTGAAAAGAGTAGTCTAATCTAGGCCTTCAACTACGGAAAACTATGTGATGTGGGGTATCAAATTAAAGGACTCGACGAGGGGGTTCGGAATATGGGGGTGGTTTGTACTTGTAGTTGCGATTCACCTTCGCGTACGGGATCATCTCCACCAGATCCGCTTGCCAGAGGTCGTCGAAACTGCGGATTATCACCTTGCGCCTCGGGAAGTTTCGTCGTGCGGGTTTGTGTAACTCGTCAATCAGCCCCTTCTTCTCATTCATTCCCCCACCAAATATTTGTCGTTTTGCAATTGCGCCAAACCTAATTCTAGCGCGTGCAGTCTATCACTGTGTTCGCGAAACAGCAACGCTACACTATCTCTGACCTTTTCCAGGTCTTGCTCGACTATTTCTAGTTTCCGGCCGAGAGGGGCCACCGCTCCTGTACGCACCGCGTGATCAATTGACAGTCCCAGTGCTGCAAATAAACTGTCCACGTAAGCTTTATTGGTAGCGTCGGGGTCTTCGATTGCGTTAGCAACATTGGTCAGACGCTTGTTGTCTATGTTATAGTCCCCGGACTGGGTCAGCAGGAAACCAACTCCAGGCGGTCCGCGCAGAACAAACGCCTGCGAAGATGCTTTCTTGGATCGTCCAACCAGCTGTCGTCCGAACTTGTCCACGGACATGATTGAGGCTCGCGCTGCTGCTGCTGCTCCCCTTCTTATACTATAACCCCCTCCTCCATAAGCTCTTCCACAATAGACGCAATCTCGTTGTCGTGTGAGGTGTTGCCGGCCGCTCTGGAGGCATGCAGCAAGTACAAACGTTGAACCAGTTCATTTATGTCATCCCAATACACATACTCGCTGTTTTTATCGGTGACGCGCATCAACAGTCCACCACCACCACCCTCCTTTGTAAATCGTTTGATGATGCTCTTGTACTTGGTGCTGTTGGTGCCCCGAGTACGAGCTTGATCCCTGTATCCCACCTTGTGAGCATTCGTGGTCAGTATTATGTTCTTGTACGCGTTCAAATCACGCTTGGTGTAATTGTGCGGGTCTTTGTAGAAGAGCAGCTCGTAGAGACCGCTGGTGCCCGGATACCGTTTGTCCTGCACGTAGACATCGTCGTCGACAAATTGAATTGCCGAGTTTCCAATCATGAACGAGTCGTCGACATCGCCGGCTTGTCTTCTGACTCCGTACACGGTGTCCAAATCTCTGCGATTCTCATTGCGCAGCAGTCTCTCGATGTGCGGGCTGACCTTGGGACCGGGCATCGTAGGTGTAGGCGGCGGAGTTTTGCCATCGAAAGATGGCGCTGCTGCTGCTTCACCGTCCAGATCGATGAGGTCATTGGCGAAACTAGGGGGCTGCGTCAGGGCGGGCGCTAGCGTTGAGGGTTCCTTGAGAGAGTCCAGTTTGCGGCTCATTTCTTGCAGCGGTTCGGTGAGCGGTTGGAAGCGTCGTCTCAGGCGCTCCTCGGCACTCGTTTGGATCGACTTGAGCGAGCGGTACTTGCGTCGAATGGCGTCAGCTGATTTGATAATCTCTTTGCTAAGCATCCGATCCTTTTTTCTCTTCCTATTCTTGCTTGTGTCAGCAGCCATGATGTTTGCGAATACAGCTGTCTGTGTCAACAGCTTCCCTTTTATATGATCAGGTACTGGTCGAAGCCCCTCCTGTACCGCCCTTGATTCATATCGCTGTCCTTGTCTATCACCAGGAATCCGTACTTGGATGTCCAGCATGCGGCACACGCTGAACGAAACACCGACCAGTCCATGTCGGTGTTCACGTGATCGTTGTACACGTGACGTAGGTTCAAGTCGTCCTGCTTGAAGAGAACAAGAAAGTTGACGTTGTCGCGTATCAGGTGTTTGGGGATGTGCGTGTACGTCTGACAGAGGTAGAAGCAGTCTGTGGACTTGTGTCTCCCCATGGCGAAATAGTCGCGCATAACGTTCTGCTTGTCGCAGGCCACGTCGTCAAAGATGAACACGGAATTGGGCAGGGCGTTCTCGGGTGGCACGATGTCCGCACAATCTCCGTAGGCAAAGTAGCCGACACCCGGCACCGCCCGCAGAATCTCCCCCAGCAGTTGGTACTTTGGTTGGTACAGGGACTTGGAGTAGACGTAGACGTTCTCGAAACGCAACCCGTTCGGTGCGCACAGCAGCGACAAAATCAAATTCGTTTTGCCACAGTTCGAGGGACCGCAGATGATGGATCTCACGGTGTCGGGGAAGAGGAGTCCGTGTTTGAGTCTCTTGTTGGCGGGTGGCTCGAAGCCTGCGCCGCATACATTCATGACCGGTAAACTCTCCGATTGTTTCACGAACTTCATCGTCGTCGGACTAGTATATATAGACGCGTCGAAACCTTTTATAATCCAGTCAGTATGTCTCCGACAGTCAAACCACTTCGACGACGACGACAACCACGCAAGGGGAAAGGACTCTTAAACAATTTGATTGGAAAACTGCCGGTGGAATTGCACCTGCCCGGTTACAACTTCTGTGGTCCAGGTACAAAACTTAAGGAGCGATTGGCAAGAGGTGATCGGGGCATAAATCCCACGGACGAAGCGTGCAGATCCCACGACATTGCCTACTCGCAATCGAAGGAGCTCGCGAAACGACACGAAGCTGACCGAAGACTGGCGGACAGTGTGTGGCACAGGGTTTTGGCAAAGGACGCATCTCTGGGTGAACGTGCAGCCGCTTGGGCCATAACTAACGCAATGAAAGCTAAAGTCAAGTTGGGTGTGGGTGTCGGCACCAAGAAGAAGAAGAAGGTCAAAGATCGTATTTCGCTCGGCAGAGTGACGAGAGAGGCGCGAGCTGCAGTGAAGAACACCAAGGATACGGTTATGGCGGTGAACAGAGCCCTGGCAGCGGCTAAGCAAGTAATTCGACGCAAAGAGTTGAAGCCGTTGCCGCGCGTCATCCCGGTGCCGAAGACTGGTGGAATATTACCCCTGATACCAATTTTTGCGGGTCTATCGGCTCTCGGTGCGCTAGCTGGAGGGGCGGCAGGTGTAGCTAAGGCAGTGAACGATGCTTCACAGGCCCGAAAAGAGCTAGGCGAACATCAACGCCACAATCAGACCATGGAGGCCATTGCTATGGGTAAACCGGGAAGCGGACTCTACCTGACACCATACCGCAAAGGCTTGGGTCTATACTTGGCGCTGGCAAAAAACCGCTACTGAGGCTACCGAGAAGACCACTCACCGACATCGATCTTAACAAGTACGCTTCAATCGATCTGAAAATTCCCCACTTCCGGGGAGTGTTCATGCGCAACAGCTTGCCCGCGGGGAAACCCAAACGCAACGAGTCAGCTATCGTCAATTTGGATGACGCAAGCGGTCCTGGCACCCACTGGGTAGCGTACATAAAGCGAGGGTCGCGCGTCCTCTACTTTGACAGTTTTGGCAACCTGCGACCGCCCGCAGAACTCGTTAAATACCTCGGTAGCCGCACCACCACCATACAGTACAATAACGACTGGGAGCAGAGCTTCAACTCACCCATCTGTGGACACCTGTGCTTAAAGTTTTTGTATAACAACAGCGGATCATGACCACCACCAAGTCTCTGACGGTGTCGTTGACGGGAAACAGTTCGGTCTTGAGCAGCAATTTTTTCCCACCTATCGAATTGGAGGACGGCAACTACGTGCTGGGGCTTGTACTGTTCCAAACCTTCAACTCGGTGCCGAACGTGGGCGAATCAAACAATAAGTTCTATTATGGTAGCGGTGACGCGGAACTCGTCATACCCACTGGTTCATATGAGATCGAAGACCTGAACGAGTACCTGCGCAACAATTTACCCTCGGGTGATACCAGCTTTATTCTGCGCGCCAACAACAGCACCCTGAAGTGCGAAATTAAATTCGGGAAACAGATAAACTTTGACAGAGACGACTGCTTGGACGACTGCTTGGATTCAATAGACGCATACTTGCACCGAATAGATGGCACGAGTCGGACTTGCCCGTCAGCGTACTGAAAGTGGACGTGATACGCGTAGAGTGCAACATCACCACCGGATCGTACGTAAATGGTAACTTAGTCCACACCGTACACGAATTTTTCCCCCTCGTGCCGCCCGGTTACAAGATTGTTGAGGTGCCCAGCAACGTAATATACCTGCCCATCACTCTCAACAGTATAGACAACGTGACGGTGCGCATTGTCGATCAAAACGGCACACTGGTGAATTTTGGCGGTGAAGAGATAATTGTCCGGTTGCACATAAAGAGACTATAAATAGCGAGGGAGGACACTCGCGTGGGCGCATTAAAGCGAGCATTATGGGCATAGCCTTTCGAAACAGGTATATAAACGGGTACGTTGTTGGAACGGGCACCACTTGTGATTCAGAGCAGCAGCAGCAACAGCAGACAAGCAACAGTCCAGCTGTACACCACGCGAACAAAGCTCATCGACAAATCCGCCAGCTTAGCACTGATAGCAAAGCAATATTGACGTCCCTGGGATATCGACTGAAACAAAGGAGGAAGAGGACTTGAGTACCAAGAAGAGTTTGTTGTGGGCTTGGTTGAAGGGTATATTTAATTCTCACTGTCTTACGTCATCGGTCTGTCACGTGAACTTTATTGAAGATGACAAACATAAACGTGGATACTTTTCGTGTTCTGGACGGTGCTGTTTTGGACGAGTCCGCACGGCGCGTAGAGGTGCACGTGCATCAACCGTACGTGTCGACGACATTCAACGCCAACGATGAAATACGCATACCAGTCCAGCAACAGGACGCCTACATACTACCGCATCTCAGTTGCATCTACATGGAAGGTAGATTAGTGACGGGTGAGGGTGAGGGCGCCGCTGCCGCTCTCACAAACAACGCTTTCACTTTCCTGCTGGACGACGTCCGCTACGAAATCAACGGAGTGGAGGTGGATCGAACGAAGAACGTGGGCATCACGAGCACATTAAAGGGTATAGCTTCTCTGAATAAGGGTGAGGCGCGTGCGCTGGAGAATGCCGGCTGGACGACGACCGGTGATGCGCCGACCCATGTACTTGACGCGAACGGAAACTTTAACGTGTGCATCCCGGGAAGAAACCTACTCGGATTCCTAGAAGACTACCACAAGGTGCTGTTGAATGTGCGTCACGAGCTCATTCTGAATCGCTCGAAGAGCGATAGGAACGCCTTCGTGGGTAACGCAGCAAACACCAGGATCGAGTTGAGCAAGGTGCATTGGAAGGTACCGTCTGTCTACCCCTCCGATCTGGAACGTCTAAATCTCCTCAAGATCATCGAAGACGAGAGAACGCTTCAACTGTGCTTTCGCAGCTGGGAACTTTACGAGTATCCGCTGTTGCCGCAAGCGACGAAACAGACGTGGGCAATCAAGACCGCAACACACTTGGAGAAACCGCGCTACGTCATTGTGGCCTTCCAGACGAATCGCAAGGGCAATGCGATCACGGACTCGAGTCAGTTTGACCACTGCAATCTGACAAACATCAAACTACATCTGAACTCTGAGTCGTTCCCCTACGAGAATCTCAATTTGGATTTCGCCACCGGGAAATACGCCTTACTGTATGAGATGTACGAGAACTTTCAGTGCTCATACTATGGAAAAGTTGGTGAGCCGCTATACGGCAGGGAGCAGTTCAAGAATCGCGCGCCCCACTCGCAGTCATTGACGCATCCAAACAGTCGGAAAGCATCAAGTCCGGTCCTGTGGACATTCGTCTGGAATTTGAGTCGAGCGAAAATTTCCTCGCCAACACAACCGCCTACTGTCTCATCCTGCATGACCGCATCGTCGAGTATACCCCCTCCACCGGCTCTGTCAAACGCCTGGTATAAAAGTCGCACAAGCACATCGTGCGCGCCAGTCTCGCGTTGGGTTTGTTCGCATGTCAACCATGGAGTACGTCGCAGACGTTCAGGGTTTCATGACTGCAGTCGGTGAATTCATATTCAAAGAAGTTTCACTCATTGCGTTGAATCATCGAGGCGGCGGCGGCAGCAACTACCACTGGGTATTCAAGCCACCATTCGACCTGAACCAGTTGAGGGAGTGTGACAGACGTCAAGCTCATTGGTTGACACGTTTCTACCACGGCTTGAGCTGGAATTGCGGCACGGAGAACTACGACGACATCCGATCGAAATTAAAGTCATCGGTGGCCGATTGTGATAGGATCTACGTGAAGGGTAAAGATAAAGTGTCTTGGTTGAAAAACGTGCTTCCCGACAACGTTGAGTGTTTCGACTTGGATTCGCTCAACTGCTGCCCCTCGCTAAAGAAACTTCGAGAAGAAAATTCCCGTGTTATTGAACCTTGCATTCAGCATTACGCAAACAGCAGCGCCATCTGTTCCGAAGTTAACGCTCAACTGCTGCGGAACTGGATCCTGAAATACCTGGAACCGCCAGAATTGCAAGAACATCAACCAGAAGAGCAAACTTTAACTCTGCGAAAACGTGTGGGGAAAGCCATTGGCAAGTTCTTTAACAATGGTGAGCATTTACTGCTAATGGATCCCACACACATAGCCGAACTGCCCAAGGAATTCCTAGAATATTACGTACATCCGTCAGACTTACGCAGATGTGTCGAACTGGGTATGTTAACCGAAGAGCAGAAGAAAAATATAAGTTCTCATGCATACACTTACTGCTACCATCACTGGGGATTCGAGTCAACAACATATGATTGCGACACTATTGATGGTCCTCCACCACTACAGAAAGACTGCCAGTTTTGTAAAACAGGAAAAGATTAAACCTTTTCATATATTCTCATTATTTGTTTATAGGTTAAATATGTTTAGCGTTATAGTAAATGCATGCTTACTATTTATACAAATTGTAGTTATTGTTTTAATTATATTGGCGTAAAAATATAAATTCAACAGTTAGCGTTTTTTATTTTCCTTCAAAACTTAGAACGTATTCTGGTAAACACGTAGAAGGAGAAAAAACATTAATTCTGCAACATCTGCGTACTATTGCATCAGCATTTCCAGAACATTCTTCCATTGCGCAACAATGAGCAACACGTGCTTTGCACGCGTCAGAGCCCCGGCGCAGGCGCCTGAGCCACAGCCAAAGCCCACAAAATGGCGGCTTGGATGTGCACTCTTTGGCAATGGCCTTGAAAGACACCAGAGGCTGCTGAAGACATGCACACTTCTTCGGCAATGACCAGAGGCTGCTGCAGACACGCCCACTTGAAGTGGATGGAGAACTCGATGGACTGATCTGAGGAATAGCCCCGGCGCATGCGCCTGGACGCTGCTGAAGACCGCTTCTTCAGCAATGACCTTGAAAGACACCAGACGCTGCTGAAGACATGCACACTTCTTCGGTAATGACCTTGAAAGACACTAGAGGCTGCTGCAGATGCCGCTGCTGAAGACACTTCTTCGGATGCCTCAACGACTCCTTCAGCAGCCTCTGGTCTCTTTCAAGGTCACTGCCGAAGAAGTCGATGGCACCTCGAGAACTCGATGGCGCTATGTGCTCCGAACGGGTTCGTATCCAGTATTGTCATTTTCTAACTACTGCAGCATATGAATATGGTTGCACAACAGGTACAAGAACTTGTTCAATATAGCGCCGTAGGTTCATGGCTTCATCCAGACAAACGAGGTCCGTTCTATGGTGCAAATCGATTCTAGCCCATACCATGAAAGTGCCTATAGTCCTCTCCAAGGCCTCGCTTCTTCGCCCACACTCGTTCTTCTGCTATCAGGTTGAAATCCGAACAGAGATTCGTTGGTAAACAGAACATTGGATCATTCTGCTTAATCCCATTGCGCATGCTCTTCAGTCATTCAAGACGAGCTTCGCGATTGCCGTGGCGAAGTGCAGGTACTCTTATTGGTCGACGAGAATGAAGACCAGCTTCATGGATACGATTTCTGATGGTTTGATCAGAAACCGCTACGGCATGTACATTTTGGAGATTCGCAGAAAGTTCTCGTGCCGTAATTAATGCTTTACGCCTGACTTGAAGAATCATAAATCGGTCTTGGGCAGGTGTTGTTTCTCTTCTACGGCCTTCTTTCCGCCACATCGCCAGTCTCCTGGTATCGTCCCCACAATCGACACATTACACTTCGCGATACTCCAAATTCGGCCGCTACCTGACTTTGTGAACCACCAAATTCAATCGTTGTTGCATAGTAAATTGTTGTCTTATGTTCAACACAAACGACTAAACTGACCATACATATGCTCACAGATGATGTGAAACGTGGCTAAACAAGAACGACAACGATGTAAACATTTACTTCAATCGATTTGACATTCACGAACACAATAAAAACAGAGCGAAATTGAATTGTAGCTGCAATACTGCAACTAGACACGCCTATTTAGGGATTACCAATAATTTTTTATCCTCCACCTTTCTTTGAATTTCAGTTTTTTTGATAAATAAAAAGAAAAAATAATGAAGTAATTTTTTATCATGTTTTGGTATAATATCCAACGAACATACGTGGCTCATTTTCAATTTGCTGCGAATTGTTGTCGAAAATATTTTTGAAATAATAGTTTTGTTCCTTAGACGATTTTGAGCAGTGTATTTTTCAGTAGTATTGGCCTATACCTACATGAAGAAGAATTTCAAGCAATTCTACAACATTTCATTATAAACCTTGTAACTCCGTTTTCGTCCGACTACCTAACGCATGTTTTCTCCAGGGAAGCGTACATATTATTGGTAATCCCTAAATGGGCGTCTAGTTGCAGTATTGCAGCTACAATTCAATTTCGCTCTGTTTTTATTGTGTTCGTGAATGTCAAATCGATTGAAGTAAATGTTTACATCGTTGTCGTTCTTATTTAGCCACGTTCAATATAGGGATGAAAGATATGTATATTTTAAAATTATATCATGCTCGAGCGGAGGTATCTGTACCTGATTAAGAAAGAAATGTTTTAGTGCCTATTATTGATTGAGGGGAAGCCTTGTGGCGAAGCTTTTTGAATGCTGAAAATGATTCTTTTGTATCGCCTCTTGAAGGGCGTGTAAATGATGAATAATGTTTTAAGGGCTGACCTAACCTTACTAAACGTGAATTCCTTTTGTGGAGATTCATTAACAATAAACAGTATGCCACTCCATCAACCACCATCGAAGATATGCAACGGAGCATAACTGCTGCCTTCAGAGAAATCACTCCTGAAATTCTTCCAGCATCGGCAATAAATTCAAACTCGAAAAAATGTGCACGCCACAAAACTTCGAGCACCTTTTGCAAATCCTTCCATCACTGGTTGTACCTAGGAGCAACTACTGCGCATTAGTGCGTACGTAGTTTTGGGTCTAAATTAGGTATATAGTTTAATTGCCAGTACCATTAAACTCGACACTGTCTTTTGGCGTGTGGGGTTAACTTACTAAGAATTTGTAGTGAAAAGCCTGCTAAAAAGTGAGATCATCATTAGATTCTCAGTCCGAAGACTGGTTGGACGCGTACCTCCATCCTTTTCTATTCTGAGCTAACCTACGCATTTTCCTAAAAGTAGATCATCCTACATCCCTAACTATGCCTACCCCTACCTCCTTTTATTCCTATCTCTGACTCAACTATGTCGCGAACTAGGTATTCCTTCGTTTCTTAGAAGGAGTCCTACCATCCTATCTCTCCTATTCATTATTGTCTTCCATACCTTTCGCTTTTCCACAACTCTTTCTAATACCTTCCTATTGCTAACATTATCTATCCACGATATCTTCATCATGCGTCTGTAGCACCACATTTCAAACGCTTCTACTCTTTTTCGATCCGCCTCTCCTATTGTCCAAGTTTCGCACCCGTATAATGCCGAACTCTATACATACGTCTATAAGAGTCTCTTCCGAGTTTCTGCGTTAACCGTTCACGAGCATAACAGTTGTTTCTTTTTCTTAAACGCAACTCGACCCTGAACCATTCTTTGTTTTATGTCTTCAGTGCTCCTACTATCTCGAGTTATTTTATTTCCTAAATAGCAGAAATCCGCGACTTCCTCTATCTTCTCATTTCGTTATTTGTATTTCAATTTTAGTTCTATTTTCAAACCTCTACATATCAAAATTTTGGTTTCCCTTTTATTGATTTTCATGCTGTAGCTCTCTGTCAAAACTGCTTCCATTTCATTCAAAGCCATTCCTAATTCTTCTTTGCTAGATGCTAACACTGCTATATCATCCGCAAATCTGAGCATGTTAATCGTTTGACCCTGAACATTAATCCCTGAGGCTGTTCTGTCCTTAACAATATTAATCGCATCTTCTATACAGGTTGTCCCACCTCTAGTGTGCCAAACGAAAATTGCTTGTAGAGAACGTCATTCTAAGCAAGAAAGTTCATATGAACGTAAGTCCTATTCTTTACCGTTACTAAGATAAATAATTTTAAAGATTTTCTAAAAGTGCAATTCTTGTATTCGTGCACAAGGATTAGAATGTGAATTTTTTAAATTTATTTTTTTGTTCTTGTTCCGTTTTAAATGTTTGTTAAGTGCCTACTTTGTTTGTTTATAATTTTTTCCGATTACGAATTTTAAATAATACATGATGTTGCTTTAACTACTATAGAAAGTTAATTATATCTCGATAACGGTCGAGAATCGGAAATTAGGTTCATTACGAACTTTCTTGCTTAAGATGACTTTCTTTTAACTAGCTGTTTTCATTTTGTCCCGCAGTTCATTTTCCATTTCACAGCAAATTAATAATTTTAAATAGAAAATTTGTAAAATCAACAACTTTTAGAAAATCTTTAAAATTACATACTGACTTATCTCTGTAACGGTACAGAATTGGACATACGTTCAAATTAACTTTTTTGCTTAGAATGACTTACTCTACTAGCAATTTTCGTTTGGCACACTCGAGGTGGGACACCCTGTATACATATAAGTTGAAAACTAGAGGTAACAATGTACATCCCTGTCTCACTCCGTTCCGTATATCTACTTCTCTTCGTTCCTGCTCAAATTCTATAACTGCCTTTTGCTCTTTGTAGAGAGTATGTATTATTCTTCTGTCCCTTTATTTCATCCCTACCTTTCTGAGCACTTCGAACATCTTCCCCCATTTTACGTTGTCGAAGGCTTTTTCTAAATCTACAAATCCTATACCGGGTGACCACGAGATCAGGCTCACCCCTGTAACATTTTTGTTTTTCAAGATATTAATTAGCAACCTGTATATTTTTACATTTTTGGAACCACCGCACCGTGTCAATTTAGATACGATAGTGCCACTTTAGGGCAAAAAATTACCATAAGAATTTTTTGGGCGCTAATTAAATCTTGCATCTAGACATCCATGACTGAAAAAAAACATTAAGTCAAGGTATCAAAAGGTTCGTAAAAAATATCTCTATCGAAATACCGCGATTAACCAACATGGTTCCATTTAAAAATGTGATGACTTATTCCCGAAAACTGTGTCTTATATTTTTAGATGGCCGTATCAGATGAGGGGTTGACAACTTATGAATTGTTGTGTACAGGCTAATGTGAATTGAATTCAAATTAAATTCGAATAGAATTGAATTGACTGAATTGAGTTGCATTATAAGAATTGAATTTGAATTGACTGAATTTTTTCGAATTGGGTTGAATTAAATTTGAATTGACAGAATTACTTGCGAATTGATCTGAATTGACAGAGAATTACTTGCGAATTGATATGATTTGAATTTGAATTGAATTGAATTGAATTTGAATCGTTTGAATTGAACTTGAATTGGTCGAATTGAATTTGAACTGTCTGTTGCGTGTCTGACGATTGAAAACATAATACGAAATTCGAAGCGACTGCTCGAGATTCTGTTTGCTTCTAGAAAAAAGGGAGGGAAAAAGCATGATTGACTGTGCAATTGTCATAGTATTTCGCAGCTAGCAGTTGGCTCCACATTAGCGTGATATTAGCAGACATAGAGAGCAGAACTCGAGTAGAGGTTAATCTAGTTAGCTACCTGATAGTTTTGCTTCCGGGGTTCCCCCAATTTTCGCGTTTTGTTAGTTTTATGGTGTGCATGAAAAATTGGATATGGATCAGGATAAAGAAAAAAGCATAAGACAAAGCGAGGGAGAAAGGAACTAATCAATAGAATATGGACTTCGATGGAAAAGACTGTGCATTTAGGAGAGATACCATTTTATATAAAGTTTTTATTATAGGTGCGGTTACGACACCTTTTTGTCACTGATAAATGCGGAAGAAAATTTCATAAACGCGATAGAGGAATACTTAGCGGAAAATATCGGAAACATACAGGAAGAAATGAAGACTAAAGGATTGCATGAATTGCACTATATGCGCGTGAAAGAAAAATTTCAATTTTTACCAGGTGGGTAAAGTTCTTAATTTTTATAGTAGTACGTAAATTAATGGTGGTGCATTTTGCTTTCAGTACTGAATATTATTTTAGCCCTCATTCCAATAGTTGAGTTTGGAAAAAATTGCCGATTTCAATGGTACACGTTTCTGAATTTATATGTATAGGTACATACAAGGTGTTCCATTGAGCGTGTGTTGCAACCTTAGTTGCAACCAAGTTTGTTATTGTAAATGGAATGCTAAAGTGTCTGTTACTCGTTCAGAGCCCTTCCTAATTCTTCTTTGCTGGATGCTAATACTGCTATATCATCCGCGGATCTGAGCATATTAATAGTTTGGTCCTGTATATTAATTCCAGCAGCTATTCTGTCTTTAACAATATTAATCGCATCTTCGATATATAAATTGAAAACTAGCGGTGGCAAGGCACATCTCTGGCTCATTCCCCTTCGAATACTTATCTGCTTCTTTACGTTCCTGGCTCAAATTCTATAGCTGCTGTTCGCTCTTTGTAGAAATTACGTATTATTCTCCTATCCATATATCCTCCCTACATTTCTGAGCACTTCGGGCATCTTCCTCCATTTTACGCCGTCGAAGTTTTTTTCTAAATCTGCAACCTCTATACAGGGTGATTCAGAACACATACGCCAAACTTCAGCAGTTTATAGAGGAGCTCAAAATAAGAAGAAAAGTTCCTATGGACATGCAACCAAAAGATACACTTAAGTAAGATACAGGGTGTTGAAGTTCCTGGAAAAAGAATGATTATCCCCAAAACCAAGGAAGCCATAGAATTAAAATTTTTAGGGTACCTAACTGTCCTTTGTAGACCTCTATTATTAAAAAAAAATACTGGTAAATGGCATTTCCTGTTTTATAAATATTTCGATTGGTTTCGTCTTTTATTCAAATTTAATTTGAAATTTATTTACCTAACTGAGAAGTGAAAAGTCAAAAATATTTTACATTTGCCGGCAACAAGGTTTACTGGGAATAAATAACTTAACTAGCAAGGCATGGAACCAAACTAAAAATTTAATTCATTGAATTAAATTCGAATTGCTCGAACAGAAAATGAATTGTTCGAACTGAAGTTGAATTTGTTGAATTAAATCCAAACTTCTGGAATTAATTCTAATTTTTTGAAGTAATTCTGCATTTTTGAATTACTTCTGAATTTTTTGAATTAGTTCAGAATATTTGGATTTTCCTGAATTAGTTCAAAATGGAATTGAATTGTACGTCAATTTTTTAAGTTGTCAACCTCTCGGTATCAGAAATACTACTTGACCTAATTTGATGATTTTGTTTTTACACTAGTTTAGGGCCTCGACCTAATGGATGTCTAGATGCAAGATTTAATTTGCGTCCAAGAAATTTTTATAGTATTTTCCCCCCAAAAGTGGAACTACCGTATCTAAAATGACACGGTGCTTCTAAAATTGTAAAAATATACAGGCTGTTCCATTTAAAAATTCGAATTTTGGTCCATTTCCGGTGACACCGGAAGTGTCAGCAAAATTCTAACTGTTCCAAATAATGGAGATTTACATGCCATTTAACTGTCCCGAATTTCAAATTAATATCTTGAAAAACAAAAATGTTACAGGGGTGAGCTTGATCTCGTGGTCACCCGGTATAGACGCTCTTTCCCTTTTTTATTATTTTACCTATAATTACTCGTAAAGCTAGAATAGCCTCGCGCGTACCTCTATTTCGTCTAAATCCGAATTGATTTTCTCCTAATATTTCTTCCGTCCTTTCCTCCATACTTTTGCACAATTCTAGTGAAAATTTTTGACGCGTGGGAAGTTAAACTGATAGCTAGTTTTAAAATTTTCGCACTTATACGCGCCTTTCCGTTTTGACAGAGCGGCTCCTTTTGTAATCTTCTGGAATCTCACCTGTCTCGTTTAAATAAACGCTCTCCCACCTTTTGACTTGCACGCTTTTAAATTTCTGCCTGCAATCCGTCTACACCTGGTGCTTTATTGTTTTCTAATCTTTCTAATGCTAGCTCAAACTCTTTCCTTATTATGGGACAGCCTAGGTTAACCCTCTCTACACTGATTTCCTTCTCTAATATATCTCCTAGTTCTTGTCCTGCATATAAGATTTCAAAATATTCCTCCCACCTATCTGCCTTTTCCTCACTTCCGATTAGGATGTCACGTGCCTCGTTTCTAATGTTCTTGCGGCTAGATTCAATTTCCCTGAAAGTTCTGCTAATTATTTTATACGCCTCCCTTAAAGGTCAAGTCCTGAAGAAGGTTTTTTTGCTGGTAACTTTTAATCTACTGTATCGAATGTTATGAAATTTGGACTGTAGACTTAGTGAGCAAGTATCTGTGGTCGTGTGACATGACATCTTCCGTATCTTCACGTTGATGCTTTTAGCGAATTTGCAATGACATTTTTAATTTCCTTATAAATAATTTTCTCAAAAAAGGTAGATACTCTTTTTTGAAACAGTTAAAACAGCCCGTTTCCGAGTAAAAAATGTATACAAGACATGATTTATCATTTTTACTACACAAATATGTATTCATCTACAAGGTGCTCACTTCGAGAATTTATTGTAGCCGCTATTATATTTTCACAATCTACTGTTCATACATTTACTGTTCATACTGTTCATACTGTTCATACTGTTCATACTGTTCATACTGTTCATACATTTGCATTTAATTTTTAGTTTCTCACATGTTTCATGAAGCAGTTCATATTTCAACCTGCTTGCACAATAAAAATTATAAAGCATCTCTTTGCATACATTTTTTTCTCGGAAACGGGCCGTTTTAAATGTTTCAACAAAAAGTACTCTTTTTGGAAAATTGTTTAAGGAATTTAAAATGTCATTGCAAATTCGCTAAAAGTATTAACGTGAAAGTTAAGGGGTGAAAAGCATTAGGGGTGTTCCACCCCCGGCTTCCTAGACAAGATACAGAAGATGTCATGCCACTAAATCACAGATACTTACTATGTCTTCATTCCGAATTTTATAAATTCGATACGGTGCGGTAGTTTGAAAGTTACCAACAAAAAACCTTCTACAGGATTTGACCTTTAAGGGAGAATATTTTCGAAGGGAGGCGTCCTAGAAAAAAAGTGATACTTTAAGTGTTATTTTGACCCAAACTATATGCTCCAGAAATATTGCTCCGTTGTTCTGGGACACTCTGTAAATAGGTACCTGTATTATTACAGTCTTTACAGGTTTCGAATTTAACCTAACCATATCTACCCTGTCACTTTTCTGTAAAAAATTTTCTACGCTCTACCCTATTTTCTTCTTCACAATAATTCCCACTCCAGAATTTCCGCCTATCGACCCTGTGTGTATTACTGTAAAATCTCCGCTCCAAGAATCTCCATCTTCTGGCCATCGCACCTCACTGATACCTACTATGTCTAATGCTAACCTATCCATCTTCATTTCAAACGTTCTAACTTTCCTACTTGCTTCATGCTCCTAACATTCCACGCTCCGACCCGTGAAATGTTACACTTATTATTGCTGATGACTTCCCCCGAAGCAGCCCCGCTCGGAGATCCGAATGTGGGACTATTTTACCTCGGGAATATTTTACTCCAGAATAGGCCTGCGACTTTTTTCGATATATCGATATTGATATCGATATATCGATATATCGAATAACGATACCGGAATGTCGATATATCGAAATATCGATATTTCGATATATCGATATTTTTATGTCGATATATCGATATTTCGATATTTCGATATATCGATATTTCGATATATCGATATTTAGATATATCGATATTTCGATATATCGATATTTCGATATGTCGATATTTCGATATATCGATATATCGATTTAGCGCGGTGTCGACGTTTTACAATGATTTTAATAACTTCTGGTACCGGAAACCGTTGAGCCTACGTCGAGTTTTTCCAAGTAAAGTTTGCAACAGTAAAACCTAAAACATAGTTGCAATGTGAAAGTAACTGAAATTACATTAATTTTATGCCGCATGTAGGATACAATTATTTCAATCCTTTAACTATGCCCTAACTTGAAGCATACTTGAAGAATAGCTGAATAATTCTTTAGATTAGAAGCGTTGTTTTGAAACTAAATTCAAGACGTATAACCTCCAGTATCAGTATCAGTTCATTGTGTCTATGTACTATTAACAGCAAAAGTGGTCTTCCACTTTACGGTTCAATTCCGCTTAAAATGCCATAACCAATTACGTTCTGAGGTAAAAAAACCTTAGCAACTGTCCGCCAATTAAAGTTTTGAAGGCGGATCTAAACAATTTTATTTGAATGACAACAAATGTGTTAGCCTTGCACTAGTAAACAAAGGGCATTCATCAAAGTATCGAGATCGGATAACGAAAAATCACATCGTCTATGGGGAGCGGGGCTGACGAAAACATAACAACGTCCGGCACAAACGATTCACATCGCAAACTGGAACTAACACCACTTTTGCTGAAAATTTTTTACCTATACAATAATCCAATAGAATTTGTGTATCTACAGTCACGTGTTCAAAGACAGCCAATCAGAAGAACATTTAACTGAAGAGTGCTTATGGGCTATTTTCACTTATGTCATCTGGATTACTGTAGCAACGGAAAAATGTCTATTTTGCACTGCTGTCGAATATTTTGCACAAAATGTCATTTCCAAGATTGTTCTTTTCAATTTTAATTTCTTTTTAACAAATTGTTCTTTTTGGGCAAAAAATTTTCTTACCGAATAGCCCTCGAGTCTTGATAATTCGAAATAACTTGATAAATTTCCTCAAGCGGGTTTCTCTGTGGCAACATACCTCCGCCTTCAGCGTCGGGATGTTGCCGAGCAACCCGCTTTCGAAAATATATCAAGTTATTTCTAATTATCAAGACCCTTGGGCTATTATAAGTGATATTAGTACATACGAATAGCGAACAAGGTTTGCTTAGAATAAATAGATCAGATCACATTATTTTGCTGTAAATGTACAGGACAGCCACCTGGTATGGTACTCGAACTTGCCCGAACATTGTTGGAACTATCCAATATCATTAGAATCTCATAAATAATTAATGAAGTCGGTATATAAGTATGTTTCGTTCTTAATATATAGAGCTGTACCGCACTGACGAGTCCTAAAAAGGACGAAACCAGTTGTCTTTGGTTACCCTGGTCATTCAGAACGAAACAATGTTTGGTCTTATTTTTGGTTATATGACTACAATAAAAAATCGTAGCCATTTTTCAAACTAAGGGGCCTCCTTTCAAGTATTGCTGGCGGAGTGGGGAGGCCCCAAATTCTAATCACGCCACTGAATTCAATATTGTTTGTGACCTGGAGTTTTAGCTTTGCCTTATTATCCTTCAACATGCAGCCAAGCATTCAGGTGACAATAAATTACTCCCACCCTAAAATTTGTCTTATTTTGGAGAAGAATTAATGGACTACTTACATCAAAATGGAAAGTGTGACAATTACAGGCAGGAGTAAGACGTTTCATAATGAGCACGGAATATTTCTTTCTGATTGATAGAGGCAGTGGCGGACATATTGGTCTCCCTACTGGGTAGAGGTAAATACATATTCTAAAACAGAAATGAATAGCTTCTTCCATAATGCATGCGGTCGTGTGGGAACCTAGCAACTCTGCCTAATTTTTGATATTATTCGTCTTACGTTTAGTAACAAGCACCAACTTTTACGTAGGACAAAGTTTTCTAAGAAATCAATATGAGTTTTCCTCCTGTTACACACTTTTTTGGACACACTGTATATTTCGATATATCGATATTTCGATATATCGATATTTCGATATATCGATATTTCGATATATCGATATTTCGATATATCGATATATCGATATTTCGATATATCGACATATATCGATATTTCGATATATCGATATATATCGATATCTTTTTGATATCGATATTCGATATCAAATTTTCAATATCGCGCAGGCCTACTCCAGAAGGTGCCATCATGAAATTTTAGTACACTATTCTAGGGGAAAAATAATGTGGTGGTTTCCCGTTGCCTTCCACATCGCAATGTGAGTATCACAGTGCCATACTGACCTCCACAGTCTCTGCCACTCTGACTACTGAAAGAGCTGCTGCCCTTTTTCAGGGGCTTGATTTAGTCTGTCTTCTCAATAATCCCCCCCAAAAAGGTTAAACCTATGGTTCGGCTCTTTAGATCATTGAAGCGCACATGCCATCCCACCCATTTCAGTATTAGCTACTGGAACTGCGTCAAGGTACAAATCCGTTGGGAAAAAGTGAGAGAAACTGGTATTCCTTGGATGAATAAACCCAGAAATTTTGAAATATATTGGTCAAGAGGTTCATTTCTACGAAGGCGTAGAACGGCCAAGCTTACTTGTTTTTTTTAATTCGAACTTTAAACTGGGAATTCTGACTTTGAACTCGTAATTCTGACTTTAAACTCGGAATTCGGAGTCTGAACTCGGAATTCGGAGTTTGAACTCTGAATTCTGACTGAATTCGGAATTCTAAGTTTCAACTCGGAATTCTGCATTTGAACTCTGAATTCTGTCTTTAAACTCGGAATTCGTAGTTTGAACTCGGAATCCCGAGTTTAAACTCGAAATTTTGAGTTTGAACCTGGAATTCGGAGTTTAGACTCGGAATTCTGACTTTAAACTCGGAATTCCGAGTTTGAATTCAGAATTCTGACTTTGAATTTGGAATTCTGGGTTTCAACTCGAAATTCTGAGTTTGAACTCGGAATTCTGCAATTCAAACTCGGAATTCAGAGTTTGATCTCGGAATTCCGTCATTGTGATCCTTTTGCCGTGACTTTATTCACTCTCTTATTTTGTTATTATTGTAAGCCTTAATTCACAGTAAAAAGGCTTTCTGTACCTGTTCTGTTGATTTTTTCAGTCGAAGGTTGCGCAGTGTGAGCTTTTTCAAAAGAGTTGTTTTTAGCTCCTTAAATGTCAGGTCAAACCCTTGACCTGAATTTGATTTTTTGGCCTAGAATTGTGTCACTGTATTTTTTATCAATTTTCTCTGTAATAAATCCACAAGTGACTTAGCTTATACCTACTCATTTTATTTCCTGAATTGCACTTACCATCCATTTACCTTTAGCTCACTGGGGTGAACAGCTATTTTTTACTGTGCGTTTAAATGATTTGTTCATACATATAATATTATTATACCTACGGGACAGTGAAGAAAATCACAAGTTTTCCTGTGTGTTATTTACATCTTTTGTCGAAGGGTACATCAATGTAACACTTGGAAGGCATGTTATGATCGAGATTATGATTTTGGTAGGTAATGCATGAATATCAAAATTAGGATAAAGATTGTGTTGTACTATTTATTTATTTAATTTACAAACAGACTTAATACAACACAAGTCAATTCAGTGCGATAAAACATTTATTTAGTTATTTAGTTTACAAACCGACTTAATATAACACAAGTCAGTTCAGTGTGATAAAACATTCTTTATTTCTTCTCTCAAAGTGATGCACTCACACGGTTCATATGTTTTTGTAAGTCCAAGTTCTAATAATATAATATTACTGAGACTGAAAACTTTTTCATTACAAGGGTGCGTTCTTCTTGAAGAACATCTGTTTCAATTTCAGGAATATCAATTAAATAACTTTGTACGTTATAAAGAGATGACATCTCAGACATGATAACAGGTCTTCCAATAGGAGATCTTGAGTTTCTTGAACCCCTAATTTTATGAACATTCCATTGCAATACAACTTCGTCTAGTTCATTCTGAAACATAAAACTAATTAGATATGATCTGTAGTTACATAACGTTAAATGCTCACCTGTATGACTTCTAAAAAACTGAACTGTATTAAAGACTTATCTAAATATGTTCCATCGAACATCTTCATCTCTAAGAATTTCGAAAACATTCATCCAATACTGTGCATTTTGTTTTCGTAATATTGACCACCATGATTCAATTCTCTGGTTCGCTGTGCTTCTTCCATAAATAAAAGCCGGCATATGAACGTCTCTCTCCCTAAACATTTCAACTAATCCTGGTTGAATTTTCTCTACGGTTCCATTTTCTGTACCTAAATCGCTTCGAATAGTCTGAGGGCAACCGCCCAGTGCTTTAATAGATTTTAAATAGTATCCTGCTATCACTTTTGGATTGCTTAACGTTTGGCCCACATTTAGCCATATTATAAGCCTTGAAAATCCATCGATGCAACCTTTAATACAAATTCCGTATGGTTTTAATTTATCATAAGAATCCATGTGCCATAAATAATTGTGTCCCTTATTTGTAATATTGTCTGCGTCGGAGTCTTTTTCTCTTTCGAATGTCCACTCCATGGGGATCTAATATCTAATATGTTCAAAAGTTCTCTTACGACATTTTGTGTTCCAACAATATCATTATGGAGACATTTTAAATGCATCCAGCGATAACCGTGCATCTGTCCAGATTTACTTATTTCGTTTTCCAAAAAGCTTGATACGAGTTCGATGGGAGTAAATTTTTTTCCTTCGGTACAGGTGCAGTTTATATGTAAGTATAGAATTCTCCTCAAAGTGCGTTCGCTGACAGATATATTATGTACAATTTTAAGATACGCGATAATTTCTTGATGTTGCAAGCCCACAGAAAAATATCTTTTAATCAATCTTTCTTTTTGATTTACATGTGAATCTGATGTCTCATTATCCATACTTGTATGTATGCAGGGCGATCAATAGTAAAGGATCACTAACTTAAAATCAATATCTCCTTCAGCATTTAAACGTAATAATAAACTAACATACCTACTTACTAAACGAAAATCCAAAAAGACGCACTCAAGAAACAACAACTAGACCATTAGCCAAGTAGATACTTAACTAACAAAACGGATAAGGTGTAGGTACTCCGTACTATTTCCTTTGAATATATCTACGCAGAGTTCTTAGCTTAACGTCCGAATTCAGAATATAAACTCAAAATTTTGCATCTAAAGTAAGAATTCTGACTTAACACTCCGAATTCCGAGTTCAAATTCAGAATTCCAAGCTCAAATGTCGAATTCCGAGTTTAAAGTCAGAATTCCGAGTTCAAAGTCAGAATTCCGAGTTCAAACTCAGAATTCTGAGATTAAAGTCAGAATTCAGAGTTGAAACCCAGAATATTCCGATTTCAAACTCAGAATTCCGAGTTTAAACTCAGAATTCTGAGTTTAAAGTCATAATTCCGAGTTTAAACTCAGAATTCCGAGTTCAAACTACGAATTCCGAATTCAAGTCAGAATTCCGAGTTTAAAGTTCGAATTAAAAAGAACAAAATAAATTTGGCCGTTGTATGCCTTCGTACATTTCAATAATTAGTTATCAGATTTGTTTTTTTTTCGATCAAAGATGCTTCTTCACCTGTAACATACTAAAATAAAAATAACTCCTTATCTGATTTTATATAAATAAGTATGTAGCACATATATTGGCGCATGACATGATTTTTGACTTTGTATATCCGGTACAGAACATTATTGGACATACATACCTTCTTTCAAGTACCTATCTAGAAACGAAAATAGAAAAAATCGGTTATTTTTATGGAATTACCGAGCAGTAACAAATTCCACAAGACGAGTGCGAAGCTCTGCCATGAATTTTTTAAAGTTAGTGACCAGATACACTAAAAATGGCGAAAATAAAGTTACTTACTTACTTTAGAAAAAATCAATGTGAAAGTTTTCATTCGAGTATTTGGCCTGCAGTTAAATGGAATTTATCCTGCCATTGTTTACTGTAAACTGACCTTATGCTTCATAAAGCAGTCTGGCTTTTGAATGGACTTGTCTCTCTTGAATGAATTTTTTAATTAATTGCCGTATTATGTAGATGCATGAGCCAGAGTGACTCAACATTGCGTTAATGGTTTATACGTCTAGTACTATTCAAATTATAAAAATTAGTGCAGCTAAATTCGCCGAAAATATTAAACAATTTTTTGTGGCGTGGACCCACATCAAACTCACGTATTATTTTTATATACAGGATGATTTCGAAGTTGAGACACTTTTTGTAAAAGCGCGTAGGAATGATAAAGACAAACGGGTATTTCAAGTGACTTTTTTATCAAAACTTAAAATAAGAAATAAACATCCATCCAAAGTTTAAAGAAATTTTGTGCCCGGTCCTGTCGTTTGAATGTTCTGAAACTTACGTGTTTACGTTACTGTTTGTTGTGACGTTACCGATGACGTAATGCCACAAAGGCGGAGGATCCGGCCGCGAGTAAGCTCGGAGTAGCAGACGGGATTAGGCTAAATGACAAAAACGGGTGCCAAGGAGTTGTTGCTTAATTCTCCAGGAAAAATACCTACTTAAGCAAACACAGGAGCTACGGCTCCTAAAAACCACTAGTAAACAATAGGGCAAATATAAAAAGAGATAGAGAAAATACAGCTCGTAGACAAATAGTAATTTAACATATAAGAAAGAAAATAGGTAAACCAGATATAATAGTTATTTATGCACCGAGGGCACAAACAGGCGTTTATGGCCATAAACGCTAGTTGTGCCCGAGGTGCATACAAAATTTTATGCACAACCGGTCATCTTACTTCTTGCAAATACTACATAACAATTATTTTTGATAAATTTTTGCGTTGCATAAAAATAAAGTCACACTGACAGATAGCTACTTGACTTTATTCCCAACTAAGAATTCATTCAAATAACCATAGAGACGCCGTAAACAACGACAGCCATATTGTAGATTTATGTAATCGTTTACCTACGCTAACCTAAGTACTGTTACATACAAAATAACTTTTGAAGTGTTTTAATTATTCCACAATGGAAAGTGATGAAGATTTCAGTTCTTGCACTGCCACCCTATTATTTAAGAATTAAAACAAAGTTTGTTATCTTTCCAAAATAGAGTAAAAAAAGCCCGCAATATAGCTGTCAATAATAAAATGACACTTTAAGCCCAAAAAAAACCATTTAAAGTGGCCTGCTGCGCCCGGTTGTGCATAAAAATACTGTATACCGGGTGGGGATTTAGTGTGTAATCGGTTCATATCTCTGGTACTGCTTAAGATATCAAAATGAAATTTTGCACGTATGTGGGGAACGACATGGAGCATTTCGTAAAATTATTTATGCATATACAGGATGTTCACATTTTGAGTACCAGACCAAAGTTCTATTTCTTTAAATGGAAACCCCACAAGTATTTGCGTGATTTCGATTCCCCATAAAATTTCATGAAAATTGATATACTACATGATGTGGTTTTGAGTAAGGACTGTTAAGATATTGACATTTTTGTGTCATTATGGTACCAAATTTATGGCGCTACTGGCGTCTACTGACCGAAGCCACCTAATTATTTTTTATTGAAAGTGGTTTACACACTGCTGTATTTGTGAAATCTATAAATACTTTCACCATAATACTTAGGATTATACAAGGTCGTTAAGTTACGCAAAAGGGAATTTTTCTCAAAAATTTCAAATAGAATACCATGTATATTATTTGCACAGCTGACAGTCAGTTAACTAAGCTTTTAAGGCCCGGTTTTTCAAATGAAAGTTAACTTGTAGGTTAGCAAACCGTAACTTCAAAGTTAAATTTAGGTTGTGTTTTTCATGTTAATTATAATTTCTGGTTAGGGAACCGGGACTACTGTCAAAAATGTGCTGAAAACCATGGAAACAGCTTAATTTTTAACCTTATGTATGAAAGTCAAAGTAGGCCAATTCAGGGCGAATTTTAAATTTTGAAGTTTGTTGTTTGTTTAGATTTAAATACAAAAAGTGTGTTCTAGGAAGTAGAAGCCGTATTTGATGTTATAAGGTCTGTGCTGTGTTGTTTTCGGTCCTTTTATTACTTCCTCATCATTACTTTGTACGTTAATTTCCTAGTTGTTCATATTTTTTATTTGCTAGATCAAATAATGGTGTTGTCAGTGTCATTTATTCAGGTTATGATGCGCAAGTTACTGGTTAACCCATACCCCAAGTGTAGGTTAAAGTTAACTAACAGTTAGGAGGTAACCTTGATTTGAAAAACATCTAATTGAAAATAACTGAAGGTTTAGTCCTAACTGTCAGTTAACTCGAACTTGAAAAACCGGGCCTAATTGATGTAGATATTGCCAGGTCTACTACTGATAGTTTCGGCAGATATTACGATTGAATATCAAAATTTTTGAATTTAATTATTATTTTATACTCTTTTTGGCGAATTCCCCCTATTCTGTTGCTCAAAACTCACAAAAATGTTTATATTTTGTATTTGCAAATTGGTATCAATATAAAGACAATAAATCTGATTGTAAATTTGTTTCTTGATGGTTATATTCTTAAATGTATAATGCCGGGTATAATGTTCAAACAAGGAGTGCCATGGAAGAAAATATTATCTTTAAGAAATAATCTTGCAATGGGATTTCTTGTGTTAATGTAAACTTCATGCTAAATGTTTTATAGAAACAAAATGCAGACCTTTTTTGGAGTTTTGGGTGACAAAATAGGAGATATAGTCAAAAATAATGGAAAATACTAACGAAACTCTACATTTTTATAATTCAACTGTTCATTCTGTCGAAACTTTTACTGGTAGACTTGACAATATCCACATCAATAAAGAGCTTAGTAAAATGACCATCAATTGTACAAATAATATACATGGTGTTCCATTTGAAATTTTTGAGAAAAATTAAGTTTCGCATAACTTAACCACCCTGTATTATCTCAAGTATTATGATAAAATTATTTATAGATTTCAAAAATACAGCAGTGTGTGAACCTATTTCAATTAAGAAATTTTAGGTGGCTTTGGTTAGTATGCGTCAGTAGCGTCATAAATATCGGTCCATAATGGCACAAAAATGTCAATATCTCAAAATTCCTTAGTCAAAACCACATCATGTAGTATATCAATTTTCATGGAATTTTATAGGAAATCCATATTATGCAAGGACACATAGGGTTTCCATTTAAAGAAATAGAACTTTGGTCTGGTACTTAGAATATGAACATCCTGTATATACCTAAATAATTTTGGGAAATGCTCCATGTGGTTCCCCACATTCGTGTAAAATTTCATTTTGATATCTTAAACATTTTCAGAGATATGAGCCGATTACACACTAAATCCCCACCCGGTATAGTATTTTTCAGATATGTTGGCGTTTGCGCCGCCATATCCGATTATCCAAGCAACCGCCAGCAGTTCAGTAGTTTCCAAAATTGTGCTGTTGCTAGGAACCGTGACAAGCGTGTGCGCCGAGACTCTGAACACGGCACACGGCAATGAGCATTTTCACGTTTTCCCTCAAGAAATGTATTCTTTTACCCACAACATTAGCCCGTTCACACAAAAGACACCGGTTATTTTCTAGTTTGTAGTTAAATCTGCTATTGGTTATAAATGCCACAAACCTGTGTCAGAAATATCCACTATTTGTTTTGTTTCTAATTTGTTATTTAAAATTTTTTCATGGAATAAATAGCATTCCTTACTTCGGTTTTAATGCTGTCAGTTACATCTTCACTTTTTCATTTTGATTTGCTGCGCCTTTTTCCGGGCGTTGTAGCAGAGGAACCTAATTTTTCCTCTCCAACTATGCGCGACACGCTGCGAAGACTTACTTTTGATGCATCGGCCAATCGCTCCTGGTCACAAGTTAAAGGCAATAGGGGACCATTATTTTCCTTCTTTCGAGTAAAGTATTCAAAAATATTTCGTAAAACTTCTCGACGCTGTTTGGTAAAAACATTTCCAGGCATCTTTACACCTGACAATCAAACTGACAGTTATACTTAAAAGGCAATAATTTTTAATAAATTGCTTGGTGACCACTGGATATTGCAAAATAAGCATATTAATACTGAAACCATTTTGTTTCACACAACCATAGTAAGAAAGAGTGAGATCAAATACGGAAACGTGAGAATATTCTCAAGTCATCTTACGGCAGCAATTAAAATTCAACAAATCCATTTTACAAAAGGGAGAAAGACATATGAACGTAATGCGCAGATTACTGCACACACACGCCAAGATATCTGAAAAGAACTATACCTACTTAAACTACCGTTAAACGGTGGGGTACCAAAATGCCGTTGTATTTTCTACTTATATCGCGACTTATATACTATTTTCGTAGACGTTCTTGCCACCACATATTCGTGGCTCAAAAATAGCCTATGCAGGATTACTCTAGGAAGGTGTATCTGCATCTACACAATGTACTATTAACCAATAAGATATAATTTATAACAGTGCATGCTTATAATTTATAGGTAGGTCTTGTTGGGAGTTTGAATTTACTTTTTCTTCCAGAAAAACACTTTAAAATTCACAGGTCACTACTTTACACTTTATTTAACATACTTTTGTTACACTGAAGAACTTCGGAACTAGTCTAAATTTCGTGGCTAAAAATCATTGCTTATATACAAAACTTTGGTCGTAACTTAGATTACTCTTTGACATTATGGATAAACAGTACAAGGGCCTAATGAAAATGGTAATATTTATGTTGACAGCGTACAAGAGTTTTCGTTAGCAAATTCTAGAAAGAGATCATAAACTAGTTTTTTTCTATATAGGGTTGAAATCATATTTTATAAACATTGTGTCATTATTAGAAAAATTATGTGCTCCAAATAATTTTAAGTGTGAAATTTATAACCTAAAATGGAATTTGCAAACTTGACATTAATGGTTTTCTCAGAAGTAATTTTGACTCACTGGTATGACTCACTAGTTTCTGCATAACCTAAGTCTTATGTAAACAACTAAGGAATTTTAATTATCATGTTAACATAAAAATCTACTTATGCTATAATAAATTATAAATTTGGTATATATGTTACCGGTAAAACCCGAATTCCGTGAAAACCCGTTTTAACTAGTTAGAACTTGAATTAACAAAGAGCCTTTGTGAAAACTAGTTTTAACCAGTCGAAACGCGAACTGACGGGACTTAAAACCCGAATAAATAATAATT
Organism: Xestobium rufovillosum; assembly: GCA_963966045.1. Lineage (NCBI taxonomy): Eukaryota > Metazoa > Arthropoda > Insecta > Coleoptera > Ptinidae > Xestobium > Xestobium rufovillosum. The sequence goes on along the minus strand of OZ014503.1, from coordinate 6,325,998 downwards.
TTTAATGGGCTTCGAGTTTTAACTGTTTTAACTGTTTTAGTCAAAACTAGTTTTACAGAGTCGTTCGCTTGAGGGAACTAGTTTCAACTCATAGAATCAGTAAAAACCCGAAATATTCCATTCTTCGTAAGATGAAACGGTGCCACTAACAAGTGCTGCTTCTTTAGCTAGTGGATCTGTGCAGGGTTAGGTATTTGCGTTGCGCAAGCAACATGTGCAAGTGTAAAAAAGCAAAGGTATTATGCAACTCGAAATGCCACAATAGCGAGCCATGCCGAAACAAATAATAAAAAACAGTGTAAAACACGCGTTTGTATTATGGTTTATGTTATACCGTGTGTACCGGGAATTCTGAAGCATCCTGTTTAACATATGGAAAATTTGAAAATTGCGATTTCTATGCCCCCAAAGTGTTTTAAGGCTATTTCGAGTATCAGAACAAATACAATGTGCACCAGAGAAAGTTTTTGCATAATAATTTTCAAAGTTTAAATGCGCATGGGAATTAACTCAGTTTAAATACAAGTAGTATAAAGAGCACAACAAATTAAAATGAATAAACACAGTTTTAATACATTTAAGTAAATAATAATAACTAATTTTCTAGGTATTGTTGCAATGTTACTGCCTTTAATAACGTGAATAATTTTCTAATAAATCCATTGCCAGTTTAATTAAAAATTATAAAACGTTTAATTATGCAACTTTACTGATAGAAATCAATCGCTGCTCGTTCAAAATACAATACAAGTGTAAAAAATAACCACCGTTGGATTCGAACCTCCGTATGCTAGATGCCATGTCAGCCGTTCTGCGACTGAACTCACTAACCCAATGCGCAGATGGATGTCGTGCTCTTTACACTAAGATGATTGTCTCGCGATACAATTTTTTAAAATATTTTGTTAAACTTTGAAAATTATTACGCAAAAATGTTCTCTGGTGCACATTGTATGTGCTCTGATACTGGAAATATCCTTAAAACACTTTGGGGATATAGAAATCGCAATTTTCAAATTTCCAATGGTAAACAGGATGCTTCTGAATTCCCCGGGGCACACAGTATTATGAATATATTTTGTGTTTGTTACAGTTTAATAAAGCCTAAATTTCACTTAGTTTATTAATGTTATGCAAGAGAATACAAATTACGGATTTTTACTGATTCTATGAGTTGAAACTAGTTCCCACAAACGCACAACTCGGTAAAACTAGTTTTGACTGAAAATAACAGTTAGAACCCGAAGCCCATTAAAAATTATTATTTATTCGGGTTTTTACAAATACGTCCCGTCAGTTCGCGTTTTGACTAGTTAAAACTAGTTTTCACAAACTAGTTAATGTTAAACTAGTTTTGAGTAAAATACAGGCTCGAAGTTGAGCGTTCCAAGTAAAAAGTATTACTGAATATAATTCTAAAGCAAAATGATAAATGCAGATACATAAAATAGTACAATTCACCGTCTTCTTTGTTCTTTCTTGGAAGGCTGATAAGTTTATGCATAGTTGAGGCGAGTTGTGTACCATAACTCCTACCTCCTTAAGATGTGAGTACCCTGGGGTACGAACTAGATGATGATTTCATCCCTCCGGGGTGATGAAGGTTCTAGTTCCAAGTTTTGTTGATGCGATGTCCGTGTTCTAAATCTTGCTATAACAAACTTATAAAACACATGAGACATCGTTGAAATTAAAATTATGTACAAGATAATTGTCCAAATGTTTAAACTCGTAAAATTAATATTTGAATTTGGAATTTCATTTATTTCCTTAAGTTGCGTGTCCAGTGCGGTTTGAATTGTTTTAAAATCATCCAATTGAATATTGTCCAGAACGATGGGTCTTCTGATTTCTTCGGGTTTTTCTGAATTTGGATCATGGGAAGTCGGACTTCTTTGTAGCGTACTTCTGAATCTTCATAAATGTTCATAACCGAATTTCCTATTTCGATTTGACATCGTGAAACGAGTTGTAAAACGTAACATCCTTTAAGAGGTATAATTTCGCGTTATCTCCACATTTTTGAATTGCGTTGATTTCGTTCGGCGTTATTATCAAAAGTTTATTTTTCGAAAGTTTATGCTGTTTGAATTTAGTTATAACTACGGGCACTCTGTCACAATTAGTTGAGTTTCGTTTATAATTTAGAAGTTGCACTTCACACGGTGAATTTAAGTCAATTTTGTTGTTACTGAGGTCTTTGCACAAAAAACAGAGTTTCCGAAATTGTCTTACAAGGTTCATTAACCGACACATAGTTGTGCTCATTCAGGATTAGGTATTTGGATTTTAGAATTATAGATTCGTAGGAATTTTCTCTTTTTACTGGTATTGGAAAGAGCTGGTAATAATTATAGTTTTCCTTTTCTATAATAGGAATTTCGATGATAAAGACCAAAACGTTTAATTTGGAATAGCTTTTGATGGTTATAATTTTTTCATACGATAAAATATCTTCTAACTTAGGTTCAAAAGGGAATTTTTGAGCACCATGTAAGTGTTTATCTATTGATTTTAGTTCATTGAGTAAGTCTTTAGGATCTATGATTGAATTATGCAAAGTGTTTAATTTTGAAAAGGTTATGGCAGTTTCTAAATTTTCTAGGATTTGAGTATTGACTTGGTATTCTGCGGTTATCTGAGAAATTAGTAGCTGAATAAATATTAAGTAAATTTCGTCCGTATTCTGAATTTGAGTTTGATTGATGTGATTCTCAATTTGAATAATTCGACTAGTTAACAATACTTCGTTATGTGCTAAAGTAGAAATACTGTCATTAAATTTCTTTATGGAGGTTTCCAATATGCTGATTTGATTTTTAGCTTCCTAGCCGAGCTAAGCTATTGTGATAGTAGTTTTTTGACCATGGTGTTTTTTCATCAAATGTGGACGTTTCAGGTCATTCTAAGACTTTTTGGCAAGGTGGCACATTTCCGTCCGTATGTATGGGTGTGTGCGTGCGTGCACACACGCACACATACACGTTCTAAGAAAGGTTTCAAAAAAACGTAACTGGGAGGGACCAACTTAACGTTCCCAAAAATTAGCATTTACGGTCAGAACAAACTGGTATACTCAGTTATGCACAGTTGGCTTGCACACTATACAGGGTGTATCCAAATAAGTGCGAAAAAATTTAAGAGGCGATTCCTTGTTGAAAATTAAAGGGGCTGTTTGATATAAACAAATCCTCATATGTCCCTCCCTTAGGAGTTACGCTCCTCCAAAGTGGGAGGTGGAAATTATGTTTTTTATTTTTATGTCAAAATCTGAAATAGTTAGGGAAATGAAATTTGGTGGAAGGTTTCTAATGTTAAAAAGCCTACTTTCGAAGATTTTCTAGACCGATCCATATTGTTATAAGTGGATGAAACTCGCAACCCCTCTAAGCAACTTGGTGCCGCCTACTACTTTTACTTGGAATTTAATTCTTTCAGTGCATGATGAAGTTAATCATTTTTTTCCCGAAAACTATTGATGAAATAGAAAATTACTATGCGTACTACCAATAAGTATAATAAATTATTTTATTGACCGGTTTCAAGATTCACAAACGATCTCATCATCAGAAATGGTAAATAAAATTTTATTTACCATTTCTGATGATGAGATCGTTTGTGAATCTTGAAACCGGTCAATAAAATAATTTATTATACTTATTGGTAGTACGCATAGTAATTTTCTATTTCATCATGGATTTCTACCAAATAGTCAAGACAGAAAATATTAACTACATACGAAAACTATTGATTTTACAAGAACAGCGAAAGAGATACGAATGTTTTTAAATGAATGAAACTTTCTAAGGCGTATTTTTAAACAATCAAATTCTTACACGGTAAAAATGTAAAACGTTAAAAGGGAAAAAATTAAGAGGGGTTGCGAGTTTCATCCACTTATAACAATATGGATAGGTCAAAAAATATTCGAATGTAGCCTTTTTAACATTAGAAGCCTTCCACCAAATTTCATATCCTTAACTTTTTCAGATTTTGGGAAAATAAATAAAAACCTAATTTCCACCTCCCACTTTGGAGGAGCGTCACTCCTAAGGGAGGTACATATGAGGATTTGTTTATATCAAACACCCCCTTTAATTTTCAACAAGGAATCGCCTCTTAAATTTTTTCGCACTTATTCGAATACACCCTGCATATTTATTTTCATTCGATGTAAATAACATTTAGGCTGTATGCAAAATAAGGAATTTTTGCGCCACTGAAATTTCAATACAATAGGATGATTGTGCATATTTTTTAATACTAAACATGTAAACGGCAAATTCAAACATAAGTCGAGGAGTCGCGGCGACTACCAGATGTTTTATGCGATGTAACTGCACATTAACTTTATCGTTAGTACCTACATCCTATGTGCCCATACATTGCATCTTCCTCTATTCCTCAAGAGAGGAAATTGTTAGGAGATGTCTGGTTGTCTGATGACCAGTCAGTTATTCCCGTGCAGCATATTAATACAGGTAGATGACTTTGAGTTGCACAGTCGTATCTATTGTTAAACGTAAGAAAGGAGCTTTCTATGCTATATAAGCTCATTGATTTGCACTCTATAAAATCTGTATGCCTGGTACTGATTAAATAGAAAATTTGACAAATCTTAGTACGTACCTACATTTTGCGTCTTTATTGCATTTTACATCTACCAAAAGGATTTTTGATATTATATGGTACTGGACCATTCGAATAACTACTCCTCTGGTAAGTACTCCACCAGGCATTGAATTATAGAACTAAATGCAGATTTTTGTATGTACTACGATATATTATTTTCGACATTTTTTGGTATTCTCGATCTTCCAGAGATTTTAATCATATTTATGTCAACTAACTTTGCCTTTTATTGCCCCTCGACCACCATCTGCAGTAAGCAGCATCATATGATATTGAATAAAAAGGACCCGAAATATTTTAATTAATTACAAAGTAATTCAGGAAATACAGAGCTGGTCAGTTCCTTTTTCGCCCATCACCCATGATACTGAATTACTCCGAGACTTGATGTCTGGTTTACTTGTAGAACTCTTAGATGCGTGACTAAATCAAGTAAAATACTTTTAGTAACCATAATCCTAGTACCTATTAATTCAATTTTTAATAACATAATTGCAAATCATCGCCCTCCACCAGCTGTCACCAGGGCTTGGGCAGCCGACAAGTACATAGAGTCAGCCCCAACCACCAGCAGGACGAGGCAGCTCGTCCTCAGCGTCAGGGCGTTCCCAACCTGCCGTCAGCAGGACCTGGCCAGCCGACCACTCCAAATAGTCAGCCTTAGCCACCAGCAGGACCAGACAGGGCCTCAGCTTCAGGGCGTCCTCCACCCGCTATGAGCAGGACCTGGGCAACCGGCCACTTCAGAGAATCAGCCACAGTCACCAGCAGGATCTGGGCAGCTCCGTCGACGTCCATGAAGAGAGACCGGGCACTGACGAGTTCCATCCGGCCTAAGCCAGTCACGGAGAAGTCCAACAGCTCCATACCCGGGGACCCCGAGTACTCCTCCCGCTCTTCGGCGGACCGAGGAGAACTACACGCCGTGAGGCGTCCCCAGGATGAGGTTGGCATTTCCCCACCAAAAGTCCAGGGACACCTCCAAACCAGCAGCCCGCCGGTTACAGCCGTTCGTCCCAACCACCCCCGACGAGGGTGATTATACCCCGTCAGTCCCACGTCACGTCAAGAAACTCGGCGCGATTTTCGTTGAAGGAATAGAAGAAGAATTAGAAGTTTTCCAATAAGGAAAAAATATGTTACTGAATGAAGTACAAAATAAATCCAATAAATCATATCTGTTAAAATCGTCTTTATTTTAAGCAAATTTTTAATTTCTATTGGTGCAAATCGCGTCAAGTGACTTATGAATTATATTCTCAGAATTATTATGACTTTTTCAGAAAAATTACTTTATTATGTGTTCAAAATGTGCTCCATTTGCTAGACAATAATACAGTCTGTTTTCGAACTCGTTGCGAACTTTTTCAACAGTTTTCTGGAGTAATCCGTCTACACTCTTGGGTAATCCTATTGCATCCCATTTTACAAAAGATATTGAAAAGCGTGCTTTGGTAAAAGAGTGTAGACGGATTACTCCAGAAAAAGTTCGCAATGAGTTCGAAAACAGACTGTATTATTGTCTAGCAAATAATGGAGCATATTTTGAACACATAATAAAGTAAATTCTCTAAATTTGTCACAATAATTGTAAAAATACATTTTTTGACTTTAGGTTTCATCCACTTATAACAATATGGATAGGTCAAGAAAATATTCGAAAGTGGCCTTTTTAACATTAGAAACCTTCTTGCAAATTTAATTTCCTTAACTTTTCAGATTTTGAGAAAATAAATAAAAACCTAATTTCCACCTCCCACTTTGGAGGAGCGTCACTCCTAAGGGAGCGACATATTATGGGGGTGTTTGATATAAATCAAACACCCCCTTTAATTTTCAACAAGGAATCGCCTCTTAAATTTTTTCGCACTTACATGTTTGGATACACACTGTATATGTGTAGAAGAAAAAGTTACGGCGATTTGAACACGATAATCGTTCTGAGCGCGTAACTCTTGAAGTCGGTATTAGTTACGCGCTCAGGACGGCGATTATCGTGTTCAAATCGCCATAACTTTTTTTCTATGCGAGATAATGAATTGAATCTTGGTGTAAAATAAAATTCAATCCTTTCTCTATAACTTAGCCGCAGGAAGTTTCTCCAAATTCTAAAAATGAGCATAGTTCCTCGATAGGTGAAAATTGCACTGCACCAAAAAGACAACGTCTCGAAAATCGCAAAGCGGAATGAGAAGTAGAGGAAAGTCGCCTAATATGACGATAGTTCCTAATATGGGGTACCGCGTTTTTGGTCAATTCCATTTTTGCCACCTGTTGAATTCATTGCTAATTAATATCAACTTTATTTTGCTATTTTCCTATATGACCAACGGTGTTACTACTTTCACCGTTTCTCCGCCAGGTGGCTTCAAAAGTTTGTATACATCTGAAATGTTAGTGAGCGCGTTGTTCCTGCGAGTGTACCGAGTCTTAAAAGTAAGTATTTTAAATTAGTTTATTTGCATCCGACAGTAAATTTTGCGCAGTTTATTGTCATGTATGTGGCATTTTAGAAAACGCAGCAAAATTTCTGCGAAAATGCTATATAACCAAACAATTATTTGTTCCTAATTTGGGGTACCCCATATATGAGGAAATTATTTTTTTATTCGATGGAATAGCAATGTTAGCATTTTTATTTCTGTGTATAATGGGAAACACATTATTTCCAGATGCGCAATAACCGCAAATCATGGAATAGAGAGCAAATTTTCAGTAATACTTCCAAAAACAATTTTTTAAGTTTTGACAACTTATTTGTTTCTCTTTTGTTATTTTGTTTATATATTTTATATTGGAATAAAATGTTTGTTTTTTATTTCAAAATATTGTTTTTTGAGTATAATAATAATAATAATAATAATAATAATAATAATAATAATAATATCTCTACTCACTCCTACTAACCCTAAGGTTAGCCCCAGAAGCTAACTACAGTACAGACTCGATAATCCGGATCAATAAAAACATGGGTGATCCGGATTATTGAAAAATCCGGATTATTAAATCAATCTATATTTGTTAATAAAAGAACTGAACAAGAGGGATTTTTAATGATTTCATTGTAAAAACATACAAAACAGGTAAAATGAACATAAAAACACTTTTTCATAATTGCTTCTACTACCTACATTAATAAATAAAGTATGTAATTTTAGTTTGGCTGACCTTCTGCTGACTCAAACAAAATGCGTGATGCCTGAGTATTAACAATTCATTTAGGGGTGCGTTGTTCTTTTCAGCCCAATCTATACATTGTTGAATGCTTAAATCGTGTCTAATCGGCTTCTGTGGATTCAGGGCATGGGGTAAGCAGCATTTATACAGTGTTGAAAAATAGTAAATGGACACTTTCGTTTGCGCCGGTAGATGCGGCACGTACCGGCGGCCGACACGCGCGACGGACACAGTCGCATTTGAACGTGAATGCACCGGCCGGCAGGTTAAACGCACAAACGAGAGCAGTTCTATTTAAATACTATTGGAGAAGTACAACGGGTGTGTCGGCTGCCGGTACACGCCGCGTCTACCGGCGAAAACGAAAGCGTGCCTTTAGTCGTAAATTTTGAATTTCATCAAGCAAAGTCGTTAATGTCAAAATGTTCTCGAACTCCAATGCGACGGCTCTTTATAGACGTCGGTATTACCTTTGCAAAACAAAGAAGCCGCCTCGGCATCCATAAGCTGCAAGGAAATGTGGGGATTGCCGGCATTTTTATTTTCACCCTTTGATACCCTCGCCGCCACTCCCAGTTGACCAAAATCAACTTGTACCAGTGGAGTAGCCAGCATTAAATCCGAAAAAGAATTTAAAATGTATTTTTGTACAATCAGGTCAAAAATTTACTAGATTCATACATTTGTACTAGCTGTGGCAACGCTGATTCGGGTTCGCCGCCGAACGCCTGATTTGGCAAGTATTTGGGGACTGGTTAGAAAAACACCTTAGGAGGAGGCGACGCGCCCGCAAAGCGTTTAAAAGGTACGTTAGAGGCGCATTCGGATTACCGAAACTGAAATTATCCGGATTACAAAGTATGCAATGCAATCAAGGAACTATCCGGATTACCGAATAATCCGGACTATTAAGGATCCGGATTAATGAGTCTGTACTGTATATAGCTTGTGCGGGACGGAGGAGGTGGCATATTACTAAATTGGCCGCAGGTGCGTCACAGGAACGACCTACAGTTGTTAGTACTCTACCCACCATTTAGTGCCAGAATGAGGAAAACCTGGAAAACCTCATTAGGTAAAGCTGGATAGGGGATCCAAGGCGCGCCCTAGCCACAGCGCAGAAATGGGTCACCCATCCATAGCCAAACCGCGGGCACTGTTGCTGAGCATTAACGACTACTCACTCGCGCATGCCAGCAAGATCCCACGGCTCGCTTAATATTATTTGGGGTACCCCATATTAAGGACATGCATAAACTTAATATGGGGTAGTAAGTGACAATTTATTTATTGCACATCTCCCTCATTTTAATTGTTTTTGGTCTGTTTTATAGCACGATGCTCAAAGACAAACAAATTTAAAGTTTGCTAGTGAAAATTCTCCTAAAAACATAGTTACAACAACTTTGGAGCAATTTGAAAAAAAGTACCCCATATTAGGCAACTTTCCTCTAATTATGTAATTGCAATTTGAAAGATTTCGTGAGCATCCTGAACGTTTAAGAAATAATTTTAAAAAAATTGCAACTCGACAAGACAATTTTTGAGGAAGTTATGATACATTTTGAGCGCATCGCATTTCCTACGCGCGAAATATGGAAAATCGGACCGCTTGCACTTCCCTTCTTTTGCCCGCAAGCTCGGACAAGCGAAGTTGCATCGCCGCGCCGTTGCGACTAGAGTGGGAAGAAATCCCCGCCTACAGGAAAAATTGTGTGTCGTTTTATTTCATAAGTTAAAAAGAGATGCAACGTGGGATAGTTTTTAAGCGAAATACATCACGTCAGACCCGTTTCTGTGGAACGTGTGGAAAACTAGAGATAAAAATTAAAACTGGGCTGAAATTATTTCCTTCGGATGGCTCTTAAATACCGGCACTTAGTGTACAACAATAAATCACACCACGCAACGCAAGACAGGTAGTCAGGTACTCTCAATAGTTCAAAAAAATAATTAGAGAATGTCTGGTATGGAAAGATTCTCATGTTCTCATCTTCGATCGATATGGGGTTTTATTACTTTTTCCGTCATCCTTCGTTAACGGCCGTTCGTATTCTCAGCTCCTCCTTTTATTCAACTCGAATAATGCGTGGCACGCCATGTACCCTCTCCCAACTTTCCTTCAGTTCATTGACTTGTATGACGTATTTCCATATGTTTCTTTTTTCTCAGGTGTCGCGATCTTTTCTTTGATTCAGCAGAACAAAATAATGAAGCTTAATCTAAGTTTAGTAGATCCATAGGGCATTTAATTGTGCTTTGTTACAAGTTTTATGTTTATATTAAATTATATTTAATATACATTATATTAAAAGACTCTGTCTCTCTTCGGCCTGACGGCCTTCGCTTAGCTGACCTGAAAGAACAGATTTTTTTGGTGAAAAAGGATAATGGAAAAACACGGTAACAAAAACGACCCTGGAATTATTTTATTTTATTTATTTATTTATTTATTTACTGTGGAGTTGATAGTTGGTTTAGTACTGCTGTCGCTGTAGAAGTTGTTACTCAACTCACTGCGTCCTGCATACTTATAGATTCTAGGTTAGATTAACAAACGACTTTCGTTTTAGAAATTGCTTTTGTTCAGATTTAAAAGAAATAAATAGGTTTAACGAAGATGATACTGTCTCTGCTTAATGTGCACTAGTTGAATGTCGGTATTTTCAATACGCCTATGATACTTGCGTAAGATGCGAGGTCTGTGAATTTTTTAATTTAACAGTATTTTAATAAAACATTTCTGAGTGCTGCATAAAAATTTCTTGTAACAGCTGAAAAAAAGGTTATATGTACCACGGGAGTTTGAGAACAAGCAAGGTTTTTTTAAAAAGAGTGATTTTTTGAGAAGTTGAAAATAATTTGTTTATGTCCTCTTTGTAGCCCAATCCGGGGACGTATTATATAGTGGGCGCGAAAATAGAACTAAAATTAAACTACAAATAGGAAGCGACAAATTATAGAAAGTCAAAGATTTTCGCTATTTGGAAATAATACGGAATGGTAGGCGCATTAGGGACATAAAACAATGAATATCCAAGAATAACCAAGAAAATGTGACCAGCAGTGGCGGCTCCTGAATTTAGAACTTGGCAGTGCTCTAGAATGAAATCACCTCTTAGGGGTTGGGGAGGAGGTCTGGCGGTTTCTACCCCGTAGTTTTTTTAAATGAAGTGCTTTAGAAGCCATTTTAAAACATTTTCAAACAAGAAATTTCACTCACCGCAATATTTAACGAAAATCCCAAATCCAAAAGGTTAAACTTTCGCACCCAACTTTTACCGCGACCTTTCGAAAAGCATTTGATACTTCGCACAGGTTTAGGACGTCCATTTCATTTCATTTTAAGTTTTTCGTCAAAAGGCTATATTTAGATAAAAAAATATTCATTTTTAACTGAATGGAGTATTACAACACAATAATAATTTTGAAAATTGCAAGAATCAGGCGACCACTTTGTTAAAGTTCACTCCACAATGTTTAAGTGTTGACTTGAACCACACCACTACCTTTAGCCATGTTAAGTATTGAAAATTTCAATATTTAAAAATAAACACGATAATGCAGCTAATTACTCACGTTATAAGTAAAGCAACGAGCCAATCTCAGACCTTAATATGGTAAACAAAAACAATAAACACTGCCGCAGAAGTACCAATTCCCGCGTCCTGTGCTTCGCCCAATAGTAAGTGTGTGCTCAAATAGCGCTCCCAGACGAGCTTTATTCTTCCACCTTAAAAGCACATACGACGAAATTTTCCCGAGTCGCGCCGATCTCGCTCCCAATTCGAATGTGCATTTGCCTTAGAGTGCCACACCTCAGTACTCGGACGGCTGGTTACGTGTGTGGTAGGCATTTTGAAAGACGGCGCAGAATGCTTAGAGCGCGTACTATTTATTATCTCGCATAATAATTAATATATATTGCGGCAGAGATTCAAAAAGTTTTAAACTTATTAGTTTATGTTCAAATATTGCATGTTTTGAATGTGTATGGAAAACCGCAGACCAACTGGTTTCGTCCTTCTGGGACTCATCAGTACGGTGCTCTCCCCTACACACTTAAACCCTGGAGACAAATTAGGATTGTTTCAAAGCCATCTTAGATGGGGTAGCAGTCTGAAACGTCTCGTAGTACAAAAAATCTGGATTTAGTTAGCTAAATTGCAGGGTTTGAGTGTGTAGGGGAGAGCACCGTACTGATGAGTCCCAGAAGGACGAAACCAGTTGGTCTGCCGTTTTCCATACACATTCAAAACATGCAATATTTGAACAAAGACCTGCTTAAAAGCACGTACGTACATGGAGACAAATTAGGATTGTTTCAAAGCCATCTTAGATGGGGTAGCAGTCTGAAACGTCTCGTAGTACAAAAAAAATCTGGATTTAGTTCTATAATTCAATGCCTGGCGGGGTATTTGCCCGAGGAGTAGTTGTTCGAACGGTCCAGTATACCACTAATTATTAGTTTATAATTATAAGGTTTGAACCTTTTATCAAAAAAGGTTAAACCCATATTTTTGTAGGCAGTGCGCGCGCACGAGCACACTTATTAAGGAGCCGCCGCTGGTGACCAGGTGGCTGCGACGCTGCGACGTCGCTTTCTGAGCCATGGTCACTCATTCCGAAATAGATCTAAAATAGCAAAAATCTGTCTGTGCACTAATCTACCCTTTATGTCAACAGAATATTTGTTTAAGAGTCCGGCAAACCCCTTTAAAATGAACCCGAAAACTGACTTCGTAGTGCTATGCTCATTTCTAAACGGTGAAAATTAAAGTGTTGAATTTTTGACAGTTTATAAATGAAACTTTATTTTATGTTTCCATTGAAAGAAAATTTAAAAATTTAATCTTAGAAAGTGTCAGTTCACTCACGAAATTGACTAACTTCACGCGTGCATAGCGCCAAGAGATTTACAGTTTTCGAAAAATTGTTTCAATGGCGACATAAAGTATACCTTCTTCTATCATAATCAGGCTTTCGTGTTGCTAAATTTACTAGGATGAAGGTTTAATCATGGTAGAGCGAGAGCGCTGCAAACGCAAAATATGGCTTGGTATGTGCTGCCGCCTCGTAGCGACTGAGCGTAAACTCAGAGCGCCGTTGTCTCATTTACTAGGTACCGAACGCACGGGCTTTGAATGTGCTTTGTTCCTGTGTCCATAAACGTGTTTAGCGCGACGGTGTTGCAACACAGCTGATAGTTTGCTGCTCCGATTTCTAACGGATTCCTCACCGACCCGATGCCCCGCAGGTGTAACTTTTGATCTGCTTTGCCGGACTCTTAATCAATAGAATTTATTATTTCCACTGATTATGATAAAGATATTATTTGAACTATCACTACACACCATAGGTACCTACTTAATTAAGTACCTACCTATTTAATAACACGCAGCTTAACGCAGTACGATTAATATTTACTCAGGCTTTCTTTGTTCAGACTAATTTCAACCTAGATAACTACAATAGCAGAGACTAAAATTAGCTAACAGACAGATATCTATTAGAGTTTGATAAAAGATTTTTGAGAAACAAGATTAAAAATAAACTACAAATAGGAAGATACAGAGTTTTTTTACTGCTCCTCGGTTATGTCAGCAAGAGTTATGACAGCTACATAGTAAATTCAGTTGATTAATTAATATTATGAAGCAAGACAGCGTACTTTGTGTCGGAAATCTCGGTTGGCCGTTGAAAGCCAGCCGAGCAGGGAAGAATTTCTGTGTTTCTTATCCAGCCACCCATTTAATCCGTCTCCTTTGAGTACAAAAGCAATTAGTTTGTCGGATGAATTCACTATGTTTGTTCTGCCATGGCTTTTCAGTACGGAGCACAAAAGTCGTCTCGATCGATGTTATTAATCTCCTAACTGAGTTACTTAATCTACAATACAAAATGAAATGCCCCAAATTCATCTGTCGGGGGGCGTAGGTGTATGTTTTTACGGCTCCTCTTCGCCTTATATTACGAGAAACTAATAGGCAAGTTTATTTATTTAAAATGGCACTGCCACCCAGATCACCCGATCTCAATCTTCGTTATTTTCATTTACGGGTAAATTTAGTTCATTATTAATCTTACGTCTCAGTCATACCTGTTTTTTCCCAGTATATTTCTGTTTCATATTGTAATCAGAAATGCAATATGAACAATGGACATCATCTTAAAGCGAGCCATTCATCATTCTCAGAATTTCGCGTTGTATATGCTAGTAAAAATTTGGTGAAAGCACTGTATTAATCTATCAGCTGAAAAAATGTCTCGCAGCCGGCTGCACATTATGAAAAGCACTAGAGCTGCCAACACGAGTGTATGGAATTTCCAGTTGGTACATGCTAGATAGCGCAACATACAAATTATTCTGCGATCGATTTTCAGCTTTTGTGTAAGCCAGGGCTCGTTTGGTCCATTCTACATGCTTAACTTCTTAGGGTAAAGTTCACTACGCTTTCTACCGCGTGTCGGCATTATCGGAATTTTTTATAACAGTAGACTTGAGATTTTCCGAATAACTATAAATTGGAGTTATCTCGGGTTAACTTCAGGGACTTTCAAAGAATACTGGCCTCTATTATAGGCATAGATCTATAATATTCCATAACTGCTCATATATTGGGTTTGTAACGAAAACAAGCATTATTGTTACGAAAACTGTCTTAAACACTATAAAATGATAATATTAACAAGTGAACGGGTACTTATATTGCGTTAACATTAGACATTAGCATAGTTTGAACACGTACTTCGTAAAGTAAGCAGGATTTCTATCATGCGGTATGTAACGTGAAGTTTTTCCAATTAAAACATTCTTTTTTATTTTCAACGTTTTATTATAAGATTCTTCTGACATCGTGCTCCGGATAGCATACTGTATTCCTATTTTTGGTCACTCGCTTAAAATTTATTGTCAGTGTTTCCAGTTTTTGTTCCTGCTCTCCGATCATGCCTCCGGCCATTGTTTTTTTTTTAGCTTCCATCAATTTTGTTTGAGGGTAGAACTGTCTTAAAATTATTAATTCTAGTTAACTTTTCTATTCTTATAGGGTTTATCTCACTTACCTGCTAGTTTTGCGTCCCCTTATTGCCTCTGTACCTTGTATCTTGTATGTTCATGTTTTTGCTCATTTTCAGTCTTGGAATTGTTCATCTTTCATATTTATCATTTGCGGAGCCTACCTTGGGAGGTTTGTCGTTTACTTTTAAAGATTTCGTTGTGTATTTGTTCATTTAGTAGCATCAGATTTGTTGTTCTTCTGTTGTCAAATTTTTTCTTTGAGGTTAAATTTTCGTCGTGATAGTTACTTTCGGTTCTGCCAACTTGTGTAGGACATTTTCCCATTTAGATGCTCAGTGGCGCGCCTTCTCATTTTCATGTTCCCTGTCTCATATTTCCGTTATTTATGCATTGTCTCATCTATTCTTCTGTCTCTGGAGATCTCTTTATGACTTTTCTTATTGCTATCTTCTTTTCCTTTGGGTTTGCCAGTCCTTTTAAGCTTTCTTTTCTTCAGATAATTTCTCCATCACCGGTGACGCCTCTGGAAGATTTGGAAATCTAGGGTATTTCTGGGTACATTTCATTTGTAGTTTCGGATAGGGCCACCTTGGATTATAGTCGGCGGTTTTTTTGGAAATTTCCGATTTGCTTTCGGACGGTACTTTTGGGCCTGCGGTTCTTCGTGTGAGTGGTCTGTGACGCTGAGTTGTTGTGGAATTTAATTTCTAGCCAGTTTCTGGGATTTTCTCGGGTCACTACCTTTTAAGGACGACGATTTGGTTGCGGCGTGCAAATTTTTGGAATCGTCGTCTAAGCCTTTTGGGATTGGACTCGCATTTGAAGTCCAGTTGGTTTTGTGAGGAAAAAAACCCCTCGTGGGTTTTTCTTTTGGGGAGCGAATTTTTTCCCTCTGGAAGCGATTTTCTGTTACTGTGCAAATTTCAAGATTGTTGCATTTTCCCCAAGTTGTATGACGCGCCGATCACCTGGTGCCGAGCTACTAGAGGATAGTGAGTTACTGTAGCTGCTGACCTGCCCATCTCCTGGAAGGTCAGATATAAATTTTGATTACTGAGTCGCCTGTCCGTCTGGAACGTCGCGTCCAACGGCTGGTCTTTTTTTATGTAGCGCCCGGCACAGCTTTTTGTAGCCATTTTGTAATTGTCGTTTTCGTGTTTGCGCGTCACTAGTCCGTTCGTGATTCACCTCCGTTCGGCTAGTTTTAATGTAGATGCCCGGCCACGGCTTGTTGTGGTCACCTGTTTGTTCATTTTGGACATAATTTTGTGAGTTATTTTTCTAAACTTAATTTATTTGCATTAATATAATTTCAGTAGTTTTTGTTAATTTTCTTTCATAGTTCAGTCATTTTGCCAGTGTAATAGTTATCAATTTTTTTTTTGTCACTTAGTTTTTTTTGCCGTATATTCTTCTTCACCTTATAGTACCTAGATATATATTTTTCTTGTAACGGGATTTTCAACTATCGGTACTTCCGTCGCGTCTATTTGCGCTTGTGAGTAGTGTGCGTACGATTGACCCGTCGGTGCGCTGCGCGTGCGGAGCTCCAACCGTGTAGTGTATTTACCGTGTCAACTGCGCCTATTTTGGTTTCCCTTTTTGGTTGACGCAACCTAGTACCGGGAGTCTAAATTTCCCGCAGTTTTTTTTTGTTCTACATTATTTTTCATAATCGTTATTAACTACTTGAATTACCATTAGTTTTTTTTTATATTGTACTGTCATTCTCATTTGCTATCCATTATACGCTGGCTTTACCGTTGGACTATATTTTTTTTGTTTTATTTTTTTTTGTGCGGTTACCCTGTTGTGTGTCAGCGGTTTTTAGGAGCTGTGACCGCTGTATTTGCGTGTACAGTGGAGGATCAGCCAACAACTCCTTGGCGCCCTTTTTCAGTTTTCCTGTTTTTTTGCCCACCCCCATCTTCGGCTTAGAGCTTGGCTGCGGCAGGATCCTCCTTTGTGGCGTTTGTCATTCGGGTGACGTCACAGGTAGTGGGCATATAATAAAATCCCTTGGGTATAGTGGCCGCCAAACTAAGCTCATTTTTAGTGATTTTTGTCTAGCATCTACGTGTCCTTGCATAATATGGATTCCCTATAAAATTCCTTGACAATAATTGATATACTACATGATGTGGTTTTGACTAAGGAATATTGAGATACCTATTGACATTTTTGTGCCATTATGGACCCAAATTTATGACGCTACTGACGCATACTAACCAAAGCCACCTAAAATTTCTTTATTCAAATAGGTTCACACACTGCTGTATTTTTGAAATTTATGAATAATTTTATCATAATACTTCAGATAATACAGGGTGGTTAAGTTATGCAAAACATAATTTTTTTATTGATGTGTATATTGTCAAGTCTACTAGTAAAAGTTTCGACAGAATGTACAATTGAATAATTATAAAAATGTAGAGTTTCGTTAGTATTTTACATTATTTTTGACGAACTCCCCTATTTTGTCACCCAAAACTCCAAAAAATGTCTGCATTTTGTTTCTATAAAATATTTAGCAAATGAAGTTTACTTTAACACAAAAAATCCCATTGCAAAATTATTTCTTAAAGATAATATTTTCTTCCATGGCACTCCTTGTTTGAACATTACACCCGACTTTAAAAATACATTATACATTTAAGAATATAACCATCAAGAAATAATTTTACAATAAGATTTATTGTCTATATTGATACCAATTTGCAAATACAAAATATAAACATTATTGTGAGTTTTGAGCAACAGAATAGGGGGAATTCGCCAAAAAGAGTATAAACTAATAATGAAATTCAAGAATTTTGATGTTCAATCGTATTATCTGCCGAAACTATCAGTAGTAGACCTGGCAATATCTACATCAATTAAAAGCTTAGTTAACTGACTGTCAGTTGTGCAAATAATATACTTACATGGTATTCTATTTGAAATTTTTGAGAAAAATTCCCTTTTGCATAACTTAACCACCTTGTATAATCCTAAGTATTATGGTGGAAGTATTTATAGATTTCACAAATACAGCAGTAAGTAAACTCCTTTCAATAAAAAATAATTAGGTGGTTTTGGTCAGTAGACGCCAGTAGCGTAATAAATTTGGGACCATAATGACACAAAAATGTGAATATCTTAACAGTCCTTACTCAAAACCACATCATGTAGTACATCAATTTTCATGAAATTTTATGGGGAATCGAAATCGCGTAAATACTTGTGGGGTTTCCATTTAAAGAAATAGAACTTTGGTCTGGTACTCAGAATGTGAATATCCTGTATATACATAAATAATTTTACGAAATGCTCCATGTCGTTCCCCACATAGGTACGTGTAAAATTTCATTTTGATATCTTAAGCAGTACCAGAGAAAGATGTGAACCGATTACACGCTAAATCCCCACCCGGTATAGATACATATGACGGTGGTTGGGGGAGTGCTTCTAGAGTACTGAAACTTGCAATGCACCAGGAACAGGAAATACGTAATCCTATCCAAAAGAACTTCATTATTCCAAACTCTGTTTTACTGCATTGAATAAATTGGTGAAATGGTTGGTACAAAATAATTATGCTCTTAAATTACTTCAAATAGACGCTTCACTATATGAACTGGCAGCACTAATTTTAAGGTAAGAATATGTTATTCTATGGTGTATTCGCCGAAAACACAAGCTAATATCGTTTTGCTAGTTTGTTGCCGAAAAAGTACTGTTAAAATATTTTAGTGTCTTTATTTCGTGGGTAGATATACATATTATATACTGTTTGTTATGAATGGGTTGATCAGTTGGCCAGTAAATGCTGCTCAGAATAACTTTCTATTGGTCGACGGTAACAACCCAAAACTGGGCTTAGTATGGCGACCTTCATACCCCAGTCATTTTCTGGTGCTAAATACGTTTTTGAATTTGTGAGTCTGAATCACGATAACTTGTGTAGTAAGTAAGTTGGCTAAAATATTTTTACAAAAAGTGAATCTGAAAAAAGATGATGAGCGACATCAGCTTGAGAGTAGAGAACCCGAACATTATAATATGTTCTTAGGCACAACGAACACTCTCAATATCGCCTGAATCGAACCAAAGTTCTTAATACTCAAAATGACTCAACCGCTAAGAAGCATGATGGCATAATCTACCTAAGGCTTGTAAGTATGACTGTTCTAGGTATATGATTGTGTGGTTGCCGAAGTAGCGGTAGATGCGTGAATTTGGATTGGCCCAACGAAAATATGAAGTATCTTTTTGCCCAATTGCCCGCAAGTGCTCAATTTGTGGTTCTAATAAAGTTCCTATCCAAGTTATCCAATTTCTGAACAGAACTCTCAATACCCATTACGATGTCCACAACAGGTGATTTCCAAAACTGCAAATTAAATTTTAAACCTTTATTAAGGAAGGCAATTTCTGTCTCGTTGAAAGTCTCAGACGATTCATTAACCACTATGTTCTCATGAATCGATTTATTCCACAGCCCTGACTTAGGGAATAGTAAAGAACGCAATTTTCTAGCGTGAATTTCATTAACCTCTTTAATTTTATGTAAATGTATCTCCCACATTCTAATCTGGAAAACCATCCTTTCCCAAACTCAGCTGAACTCAAATCGCAAACGAATTTCAAATGCAATCGATATTTGGCTACATCCAAATAGTTACGTTTTTGTAGATACCAGATAGGTATTTAGTTTCCAAATCCAACCATTGTTTTCTTGGCACATGTTTCTATGACATTATGAAACCTACTATTAGTGTTATTATACCTAAAACCAGAATTTATAAAATTTCGGAAAACCTTATTATTGTAAAACCTATTCAACTCTGGTGACCGAGAAGCAATTTTTCAAGGATTAAGATTAAATAATTCATTTCTAAATCAATTAGACACCTAACCACACAAAAGTATTTCGGCAACTAAATTGCCATCCTCAGTAATACTAAAATGTACCTTATAAGAATTTATCGGTAACAAACGAGCAGTCTGTAAATGTATCATGATGTAAAGAATTTCCCAGCAACAAACGGACAATCTTTAATATCATGATATCAAAAATATGCCTACAAGAAAGAAGCAATCTCTAAATGTGTCGTGATATCATAAATTTGCTAATAACAAATAAGCAGTCTTTAGATGTATCATGAACTTGTCAGTAAATGGGCAATCTATACAGGTGGGCCAAAAGAATACGTTCTGAACCAATTTATCTTAGTGCAATTCTGCTTCCTTGCAGAGTTGTGGGCCCTGTAAAAAATAATTTATTTGATTTTTCATGATTTCTCGTGCACCTTTGAAGTTTCAGTGAAACTTGGTGTAGGAAGGTTTTTTAGGTAGCTAAACAATAATATTCATTTATTTTTGCATGAAACCTAGAGTCCACCACTTCTCACCCTACGTCTTCCTTTGTTTTTATCGAATTTTCTTTGCGAGTGCAAATTTTAAAACAATTACTAGATCAGATAAGAGAAAGCGCCAATTGCTTCATTAATTGTTCAGATGCAATGAGTTGCACTGAATCGTTCGAATAACTACTCCTCGAGCAAATACCTCGACAGGCATTGAATTATAGTCGCCCCTTCTGGTCTATTGCCATACGGTTATTAGTTCTGTTGTTTCCCTCCTCCGCAATGAATACGAATTACGAAATATATACGCCCCAATCTACACCTCTGGAAGTACGCACGATAATTCAAATGAACTGTAGGTAACATCTCGAGATACAAATAATAATCGAATTACCGATTATTTTTCTTGCAAGAAGTCTCAACATTAGTTCAGACGACGCGACGTCAAAGAATATTAATGTAGGTAGGTACTTAGAGTAGGTAAATTAATATTCTGTGGTAAGTTAGTTATGCTCGAGAACGGTTAATATAGAGACTAGGAAGAGACTCTTAACGTCGTATGTATGGAGTACGGCATTATACGGGTGCGAAACTTGGACAATAGGAGAAGCGGATAGAAAAAGAGTAGAAGCGTTTGAAATGTGGTGCTACAGACGCATGATGAAGATACCGTGGATAGATAAGGTTAGCAATAGGGAAGTATTAGAAAGAGTTGGGGAAAAGCGAAAGGTATGGAAAACAATAAAGAGTAGGAGAGATAGGATGGTAGGACACCTTCTAAGACACGAAGGAATAGTTCGCGACATACTAGAGTCAGAGATAGGAATAAAAAGAGGTAGGGGTAGGCCTAGATTAGACTACTGCTCTCAAATAGTTAGGGATGTAGGATGTTCTACTTTTAGGGAAATGCGTAGGTTAGCTCAGGATAGAAAAGAATGGAGGTACGCGTCCAACCAGTCTTCGGACTGAGAACCTTATTATGATGATGATGATGATGGTAAGTTAGTTTCGTATAAAATGAATGCAGAAAGCGCTGCACTCACGAAGCCCACTACGACCAAACCAGTGGTCTGCAGTTTTCTGAATTCATTTTGAACCCAACATATTTGATATAATTAACCTATAAAACGAACTTTGTTCGTTGAAGACACGTAAAACACGTGATCAATGTTTCAATGCCAGCTAGCTGGAGTAGCACTTTGTGATATCTCGTAGCACAAATACTTAAAGTCAATATACAAGATGTTTCTAAATTGAGTACCATAAATTTAGGAGTTTGTAGAGAAAGTTAAAATAACACTAAAACATTTATATAGTTTTGTACTAAAACGCTTCCCTTCGAAAATACAGGGTGTTATAATGCCGACTGGCGTATCAGTTATTTAGCTATATACGTAACTAGAGCAGCCTGAGGAATCTAAATTTTTGTGGGCAAGTACTACTCAAAACTACAGATAATCCAGCAATATTTTAAGTGTAATATGATAATTCAGTGGCGTAGGAAAAGGGGTCGTGTAATACCTATTTGTTAATAAAAAGTTTGAGGTTAGGTTTTTTGAAAATATCGTTTTATTTTTAGATTCTCTAATCAAAATACTCCAAAAAAGATACTCTTTTTAAATATCTCTAGAGTCTTTCGTTTTCGAGATATGCACGATTTTATGTGGCAGTGCTATTAAAATATTGTCTTTGTTTTGCTGTATTATCATTAGTTATGTAAAACTTGATAATAAAATCATGTAGCAATCATATGCGATTTTTTTTTCGCAAATCAACCGTAAATAGGTAATACCCCAGTTTTCATGAGCACTGCTACATAAAACCACAAATATTTCAAAAACAAGTGACTTTAGAGATATTTAAAAAGAGAATCTTTTTTGTAGTATTTTGATTAGAGAATCTAAAAATAAAACGATATTTCCAAAAAACCTAACCTTAAACTTTTTATTAACAAAAAGATATTACACGACCCCTTTTCATACGCCACTGAATTGTCGTATTACACTTAAAATATTGCTGGATTATCTGTAGTTTTGAGTAGCACTTGCCCCCAAAAATTTAGATTTCTCAGGCTGCTTTAGTTACAGATATAGCTAAATAACTGATACGCCAGTCGACATTATAACACTCTGTATTTTGGAAAGGAAGCGTTTTTGTACAAAACTATATAAAGGTTTTAGTGTTATTTTAACTTTCTCTACAAACTCCTAAATTTATGGTACTCAATTTAGAAACACCTTGTATAATATATAATATGTGCGTTCCGAAACTTGAAATTCATATTTTTTTTTCTCATTATGAATGATCATGACCCTTAGTTTCATTATTTTTATATTATTTGTCGAATATTCATGAATTTCCATTTTTCTTTCATTTTATTAGTATCCTTGGTTTACTGGCGCGAGAACGGATTGTATTCTGATTTTTCAACCAGTGTTACAAGGAATATTTCTGGGTCTGAACAGTACACACTGAATGATAGGGCTGACGGATAACTATTTATACTAGATAAACATTTGTCGACCCTGAAAATTTATATAGACGGGCGATTAAATATTTCCAGCCATATGCGCTCTGAAGGTAAAAACTATTGTTGAGGCAAACAATGAAAGAGTGCTTGATGATCTCGATAGATTTCCTACAACAATTTTTGATTAAAATGCTGTCGTCTTACATTACGGAAAAACCCAAAACAAATTATGAAAAGTATTGCATTCATTTAATACGTAAAAGTTTAGCAGAAGATTAAAACAGGAAACTACCCATGACTATTTATAACTCTCTTAAAATGTATTTTTTTAAATACAAAATTTACACTATGAATTCTTAATAAGTTAACGCCACAACTCGACACGTGTTTTGCTGACAACGTCAGCATCCTGAGGATGCTGACGTTGTCAGCGAAAGAGAAAGAGAGAACGTTTATTATCAGTGACGGTTCGTAATGAAGAGCTCTGGGGCGGCAACGACCCGAATTTCGAGAAACAGAAAAAGAGCTTTTGGCCATAGTGTAGGCTACAAAATACTTTAGGCCCTATTTATTTGGTCGCAAATTCAAAATAATAACCGATCATAAACCACTGCTATGATGTCTTTGAAACAACCCCACTCAAGACTCGTAAGGTGGAGATTGAGATTAGAAGAATTCTAATATGAGGTCCAATATAAAAAAGGTACCAAAAATACAAAAGCAGACGCCCTCTCAAGAACCGAAATTACAGATGGCCCTATACTTAATACATCGGAGAAGAAAACACCAGCGGAAGAATCTCAATTATCTAATATATCTTAGTATATGGACGAGTTTATCGATGAGTTTATCGACACATTTGAAAACCAGGACATTATGTCTATCATCAATAATATCGACGAAGATCAGAACATGGAAGATTTTGAAAACACAACCATACTTGAAAACGGAACTCAAGAAACCGAAAAAACTGTACATACGAACGCGGAAGACCCCATACTTACTATAAACCATAGCGAGTCACCTATTAATATTTTTCAAAACCAAATTTAGCTATTTCCAATCAATTAGAAGATCAACCCTCGACATTCACTGGAGTTTTATTCGTTCCTACCAAAACTCCTTAAGAATGGAGGAGTCATGTACGTGCTTTATCTGGATGCGTTGCTATCTGCATATTTCATTATCTTTTCTTGCTATATATGTAGCGACATGAAATCAAATGTATCTTAGAATAAAACAATAAATTATTGTACATTAAGATTCAACCTGTTCGTTTCAATTAATAGAGTAAATGTGTAGTTTTTTAAAACGTTATTCGTTCAAATCACTTATTTAGCGGTGCCAAAAGTCGATTTTTTACAAAGTATTCTATGTATAATATACGGTTATTCAACGTTCCCACTCCGGACTCCGGGAATGACAAAATGTTTCACATAAAACTTACTCGAGTTCAAGTTCTGCGTTTCCCAAAATTATTTTCAAATCTTTTGGGTGCGTACATTTCACGGGACAGACTGAAACTTTGTTTCCTTAAAAGGAATATGCTTCACCGGAAATCTTAATACTTTTAGAGAAATAAAAGCATTTTAAATGAAACTTTAACACAAATGCAACTATGCAACCAAGGCATGCAGTAATTGCACCAATGCCAACATCTTTTATAATGTCACAAGTACAGAGTGCTTAAATTTATGTTTCAATTTTTGACAGCTTCAAACTGCAAAAGCGTATTTAGAAAAAAATGGAATTCCCCAATTCATATTGCATTTTTGAATTCCTTAATAAAAACGAAGCATTTAATGTGATAGCAACACTATTCTTTTTGCTTATTCACGGCGTTTATTTATTTTCTGCTTCAACTCCATGTACAAAATATACAAAACCTTTACTGAAATGTAATGTACATACATACGTAGAATTTATACACAATACTTAACTGTAAAAAAATTCAAACATGGTATATTCTCATATTTTGATGCAAATTTTTCACAATTTCCAGCTAGTAAATTAAAGTAAGATCGCTTGTTTTTTATTCACTTTTGCATTCCTTTATGAAAACAGATTCATATTTTTGGCAAACACCAACCACTCGTCCGTTCTCAGTCCGAAGACTGGATGGACGTGTACCTCCACCCTTTCCTATCCTGAGCTAACCTACGCATTTCCCTAAAAGTAGAACATCCTGTACCACCAACTATTTGAGACCAGTAGTCTAATCTGGGCCTATCCCTACCTCTTTTCATTTTTATCTCTGACTAATATGTCGCGAACTATTCCTTCGTGTCTCAGAAGGTGTCCTACCATCCTCTCTCTCCTATTCTTTATTGTCTTCCATACCTTTCGCTTTTCCCCAACTCTTTCTAATACCTCCCTATTGCTAACCTTATCTATCCACGGTTCCTTCATCGTGTGTCTGTAGCACCACATTTCAAACGCTTCTATTCATTTTTGATCCGCTTTTCCTATTGTCCAAGTATCGCACGCATACCGTTCCGTACTCCATACATACGTCTTTAAGAGTCTCTTCCGAGTTTCTGCATTAACCGTTAGCGAGCATAACAGAAACCCAACTCGGGTCTGCGCTTTTTTTTGTTTTAATTTCTAGTGCTCCTACCATCGCGAGTTATTTGACTTCCTAAATAGCAGAAATCCGCGACTCCTCGATTCTCATTTCCTATTTGCATTTTAGTTATGTTTTCACGCCCTCTACATACCAAAATTTTGGTTTTCCTTTTATTGATCTTCATGCCATGTCCCTCTAGTAAAGCTGCTTCTAATTCGTTTAAAGCTATTCCTAATTCGTCTTTGCTGGGTGTTCCGCTGCTGTTTCATCCACAAATCTGAGCATGTTAATAGTTTGAGCTATTCGTGTTTATTTCAATCGATAGCGATACAGCGAAGCAGTGGCGGCTCCTGACTTTAGAACTTGGCAGTGCTCTAGAATGAAATCACCGCTCAGGGGTTGGGGGGGGGGTCTGGCGCTTTCTCCCCCTTAGTTTGTTTAAATGAAGTGCTTTAGAAGCTATTTTCAAACATTTTCCAACAAGAAATTTCAGTTACCGCAATATTTAACGAAAATCCCAAATCCAAAAGGTTAAACTTTCGCACACAACCTTTACCGCGACCTTTCGAAAAGCATTTCATACTTCGCACAGGCTTAGGACGTCCATTTCATTTTATTTCAAGTTTTTCGTCAAAAGCCTATATTTAGATAAAATATTCATTTTTAACGGAATAAAGTATTACAACACAATAATAATTTTGAAAATTGCAAAAATCAGGCAACCACTTTGTTAAAGTTCACTCCACAATGTTTAAGTGTTGATTTTAACCAAACCACTACCTTTAGCCATGCTAAGTAATGGAAATTTCAATATTTAAAAATAAACACCATAATGCAGCTAATTACTCACGTTATAAGCGAAGCAACGAGCTATCTCAGGCCTAAATATGGTAAACAAAACAATAAACACTGCCGCAGAAGTACAAACTCCCGCGTTCCGTGCTTCGCCCAACAGTAAGTGTGTGCTCAAACAGCGCTCCCAGACGAGCTATAATTACTCCACCTAAAAGCACATACGACGAAATTTTCCCGAGTCGCGCCGATCTCGCTCCCATGTCGAATATGCATTTGCCTTAGAGTGCCACACCCATAGATTAGAGACACCTCAGTACTCGGACGGCTGGTTGCGTGTGTGGTGGGCATTTTGAAAGACGACGCGGAATGCTTAGAGCGCGTACTATTTATTATCTCGCATAATAATTAATATATATTGCTGCAGAGATTTAAAAAGTTTTAAACTTATTAGTTTATAATTATAAGGTTTGAACCTTTTATCAGAAAAGGTTAAAACCATATTTTTGTAGGCAGTGCGCGCGCACGAGCGCACTTATTAAGGAGCCGCCGCTGCGAGCGAAGCAATTTTGGATTGAAGTAAATTGCACGTAATAATCGTGATAATTTCACCTCGGCAGACCGTAGTAGCTGCCTGCACACACATACTTCTAAGAGTAAGAGTATAAGTAATTCTTACCCGGTCTTCTACTGAACAACCAAGAAAAACAAGCATATACAACTAAAAATGGAGTATCTAATTTAAAATACTAGAATGTCTGAGTTTAGCTAAGACTGTAAATTCTTGTATGAACACAAGAACACATTAAAGATTTAACAAGATTAAGTACCTACCTACCTAAAGTATAATACGAGAAAAGTAAAATCGTTCTAAAATTTATTTCCTATGAGACATGGAAACCGAAAACAAGCTATCTCATTTCAGGCTTTCGATCTGACATTCAGACAAACACAAAGCTTAATAAAAGGCACAATAGTCTGTGGTACAGACTTCAGAAATTGCTCTCAATTGTGTTATCATTTACTGAACTTGAACATGGGGTTTCACGGCCCACGTTTTTCAGCAGATTCCGCACTCTTTGATTTTAATAATCTGGGAAAGAATTCCTCGACTACCGCTTTTTACAAGCACTTACGATGACGCAGATTCGGTGAACGCATTTTTATCTCTTAAACAAAAATGCTCGTTCAAGCGTTTGCAACGAGCAGGATGATTGTGGATAAATTTGCTCAATTACAAATATAAAAATAAAGCAGCTAAAATAACTGTCTGTGTGGTAATATAAAGTATGGGCTCGATTGTTGGTAAAGACAGTGTTGCCAACGTCATAAAGTGTACATCCTAGAAGTTGGTCAACAATGTCATAAATTATAATTTAATCTTCTATTCCTAAAATTTACTGCTCTTACAAATTGGCAATTTGTTTAAAAAGTCTTTTGGTTGCTGCCAAAGTCAACCGAATTTTGCATTTTTCATTACATTTTATGTTTCTCGAGCTAATTTATTTTTATTCTGCTGGGTAAAGATAATTTAGTAAAAAATACAGGGTTTCAACAGAAATTGTTGTGGTTTAAGATGTTTTGATTGGTGGCATAAACAAGCTTTAGCACGATAGCGTTGCACGTGTTGGGTTGCCTAGCTCCTTTCATTAGACAGATAGATAAAAGCGAAGAAAGGGTTAGGTTCTTAGACACTGATGGTTTTGCTTTAAGGTTTTCCCAAATAAAATTAAATTGGGTTTACCTCACAAGATTTTTTTCCAAATATAAGAGTAAATCAAATAGTTTCACTTTGAGTAGTGAGATCTTAGTTGTTGGGTTGCTTTATACAGTAAATTATTTCCTGCTATCTCACTCGGGAATGCTGTATCATCAGATATTCATCATAAGGTTTTCAGTCCGAAGACTGGTTGGACGCGTACCTCCATCCTTTCCTATCCTGAGCTAACCTTCGCATTTCCCTCAAAGTAGAACAATTTGAGAGCAGTAGTCTAATTTAGGCCTATCCCTACCTCTTTTTATTCCTATCTCTGTCTCTAGTACGTCGCGAACTATTCCTTCATGTCTTAAGAAGGTGTCTTACCATTGTACCATCCTACCATCCTATCTTTCCTATTCTCCTATTGTCTTCCATACTTTTCGCTTTTACCAAACTCTTTCTAATACCTCCCTATTGCTAACCCTATCTATCCACGATATCTTCATCATACATCTGATGAAGATATCAAGATTTCAAACGCTTCTACTCTTTTTCGATCCTCTTCTCCTATTGTTCAAGTTTCGCACCCGTATGATGCCGTACTCAATACATACGTTTTTAAGAGTCTCTTCCGAGTTTCTACGTTAACCCTTGCCGAGCATAACAGCTGTTTCTTTTTGTTAAACGCAACTCGACCATGCGCTATTCTTTGCTTTATATCTTTAGTGCTCAACACCCCGAGTTATTTTACTTCCTAAATAGCAGAAATCCGCGACTTCCTCTATCTTCTCATTTCCTATTTGTATTTCAGTTTTAGTTCTATTTTCACACCCTCTACATACCAAAATTTTGGTTTTCTTTTTATTGATTTTCATGCGGTAGCCCTCTGCCTAAACTGCTTCCATTTCATTCAAAGCCATTCCTTATTTTTCTTTCCTATATGCTAACACTGCTATATCATCCGCAAATCTGAGCATGTTAATAGTTTGACCTTGTACATTAATCCCTGAGGGTGTTCTGTCCTTAACAATATCGCATCTTCGATATATAAGTTGAAAACTAGAGGTGACAATGCACATCCCTGTCTCACTCCCTTCCGGATATTTAATTCTCTTCGTTCCTGCTCAAATTCTATAACTGCCTTTTGCTCTTTGTAGAGATTATGTATTATTCTTCTGTCCCTATATTTCATCTCTACCTTTCTGAGCACTTCGAACATCTTCCCCCATTTTACGTTGTCGAAGGCTTTTTCTAAATCTAAAAATCGTATACAGAAGCTCTTTTCCTTTTCTATCGTTTTTCTATAATTACTCGTAAACCTAGAATGGCCTCGCGCGTACCTCTATTTCGTCTAAATCCGAACTGATCTTCTGCTAATATTTCTGCTTTGCACAATTCTAGTTCAAATTTTTGACGCGTGGGAAGTGAAACTGATAGTTCTAAAATTTTCGCACTTATCTGCGCCTTTGCGTCTTGGCAGAGCGACTATGATGTTCCTTTTGTAATCTCCTGGAATGTCGCCTGTCTCGTATATACGACTAAGTAGTATATAAACGCTCTCTTACCTCTTGACCTGCACACTTTAAAATTTCTGCCTGCAACCCGTCTACACCTGGTGCTTTATTGTTTTTTAAACTTTCTAATGCTAGCTCAAATTCTTCCCTTATTATGTGACAGCCTAGGTTATCCCTCTCTACACTGATTTCCTTTTCTAGTTTCCTAGTTATTGTCCTGCATATAAGATTCCCAAATATTCCTTCCACCTATCTGCCTTTTCCCAGTTTCTAATTTTCTTGCTGCTAGATCCAATTTCTCTGAAATTTCTCCTAATTATTTTATTCGCTTCGTGAGTTTTTCCTACTGCGAACTTATGTTCCACTTCTTTGCATTTGTTATCAATCCACTGTTCTTTCGCTTTCCTACATTTCCGAATAATTTCCCACTCGACCGCTTTATACCTTTGTTTCCCCCCTTCATCTAACCTATTTTTATATTTTCGTCTCTCATCTATTAGTCACAATATCCCTTGTTATCCAGGGCTTTCTACTTTCACTATGTTTGTGACCCAATATATCTCTAGCTGCATAACCTAAATCATTTTTAATGCAATCCCATTCTGCCTCTAAGTCCCTAACAGTATTTTCATCGGCGCCCTTTAGTACTTTATTCGTTTTTTCACGAACTCATTGCGCGAATCACAGTCTCTTAATTTCTCGAGGTCAAGGTGTCTTCTACCATTTAGTTTTTTTCAAAATCTTAAATTTAAGATTAGCCTTCATAACCACTATGTTGTGATCACTATCTATATCTGCTCCTGGATAGCTTCTGCATTCCTTAACTTGATTTCTAAATCTTTGCCTAACAAGAATCATAATATTAAAAGCGAACTGGCACAACACTTCACGGGTGCGGACATCGGTCGTTCGGTCTCTTTTCAACTGGCGGAGATCGTATGGGTGAGTTCGTGCACTCTATCAGGTGTTTCTTTAACGCAAATAAGAAAATTGCATCGACATCATTCCGATGGACGCTTGGATCTGCTCAGCGCTGTTCGCAGTCGTAGGTCAACCTGGGGTATTAAATTAAACTCAATTAATTATTTAAGGATATTCTATGGGAATATTTTGTGGTGTACCTGGGATGCACCTACGTTTTAAGTATAATTACTACACCGATTCACTACTACGTAAAAGTCGTGGAGCGTAGCCCACGGGTTCATCTAGTGTAATATATTTGATATATCCCTAGGTCCCCTGGCATTTTCAGATATTATATATATATATATATATATATATATAATCCATAGTCCCCTTGTACCTTTCGGTGTGGGGTTTTTGATATCTTTATGTTTGGTGCACAAAGCTCTTCCATTGTTTTCTATCCTGTGCTACCCTTCGTGCTTCCATTACCGTTTTATCTCTTTTTTGTATGCTTTCTGCTATTGCGTCTTCCCAGGTTTTTCTTGGTCTTCCTCTGTTCCTCTTCATTGTTGTTCTGGCATCCGTGCTAATCTTGTTTCTTCCATTCGTTGTAAATGTCCCCACCAGCTGAGTTGCTTTTCTTCCACGTATTCCAGTATTGCCTCTGTTTCAAGGTTTTCTCGTACTTCAGTGTTTCGAATTATATCTTTTCTTGTTACTCCTTGTACTGCCCTTAGGTATTTCATTTGAATCGCTTGTATTTTACTTTTCATTGGTCTTGTAAGCACCCATGTCTCGCTTCCGTAAGTTAGTATTGGCCTATAAATTGTTCTGAATATCGTCATTTTCATCTTCTTGGTTACCTCTTTTTTCTTGACAAATTTTTGCCTCATTGCATGGTATGTTCTTGTCGTCTTCTCAAGCCGCTCGTTTATGTCTCTCTCCTGTCTACCGTTACTTTCTATTATTGTTCCCAGATACTTAAAATGTGTGACCTGTTCAATGCTCTCTCCTTCAACTTTTATATTCATTGCTTCCTCTTTTTGAGCTGTCATCATTACCTTGTATTGATTTTCATGTCATGTTTTTTCAAATTTTCTGTCCAAACATTTATATTCCTCTGTAATCCCATTTCACTATCTGCCATGATCACAACATCGTCCGCAAAAGCACATTCAGAGATTTCTACTGGCTGAAGTTTTGTGTATCCTACCTTCAGTTTGTTTAGGTTTGGTTTACTTGCTTTTATTACTTCGTCCATCAGTATGTTAAACAAAACCGGGCTCAACACCCCTCTCTGTCTCAACCCTTCTCTTGTTTCAAACTGATCCGATGTTTTATTCCCTCTAGCTACATAATTTTCGTTTATTTTATAGATGCTTTTTATTGTTCTTACAAGTTTCAGATTTACTTTACGTTTCACTGAACTGTTCCATACTTTTCCTCTTTGCACTCGATCGAAGGCCTTTTCTAGATCTATAAATGCAAAGTATGATTTTGTATTGCTCCTTAGTGTTTTTTGTCTTATGTCTTTTATTGTGAAAATATGGTCATGTACACTTCTCCCCTTCCTGAATCCGCTCTGAGCTTCGTCTAATGTTGGTTCTATGAATATTTTCAGCCTCTTTTCTAGTGCTCTCTCATATGCTTTCGCTGCCGTGCTCAGTAGTGTAATTCCCCTGTAGTTATTGCAGTCTCTTACATACATCTCCCTTTTTGTGTATTGGTATTATTACTCCAAGTTGCCAATCTTCTGGTACTAATTCTTCTTCCCAAGCTCTTTTGCAAACTTTTGTGAATAGTTCTGTTCCTTCTTCTCCCATATTTTTCAGCATTTCTGCAGTTATTCTGTCATGTCCTGGAGCCTTTCCATTCTTTAGGGATCTAATTGCCTCTGATACTTCTTCGATTGTTATCACGCCTATTTCTTCTTCACCTATGCCTTCCCCTGCTTCTGTGTTAGTACCTGTACTGGAATTTGTTTCCGGCGCTATGCCTGTTAATTCTTGGAAGTATTGTTTCCATCTCTCCATTATTTGTCTACCTTCTGTTATTATTTCTCCTTCTTTAGTCTTAATTGTTGTTATCTGACTAACTTTTCCTTTCCTGGTGTTTTTTAGTACCTTATAAAATAACTTTTGGTTGTCCTTACTATTTTCTTCCATTTTCTCTCCAAATCTTATCCAGCTCTTCTCCTTTGCTTCTTTGACTACGCTTTTCACTTTAATTCTCTGTTCCTTGTATGCTTCATATCTGCCTTCCGTTCTGTCTCTAAGATATTCCTTCCATCTACACTTCTTCTTTACTCCACCACGCTGTGTATTTCTTCCTGTTGCTTACTCTTAATGTCCCACATATTTCCTTTGCTGCTTCTATAATTACGTCTTTAAATATTTTCCATAAATCTTGAGTTCCCTTATTTTCAGTTTGTTCCAGTTGCATTTTGTTTTTTACCAACTCTTTGTATTGTCTTGCTGTTTCTTCATCTCTCGGTTTGTAAGCTTTTATGGTTTCATATTCTGTCTTTCTGTTGGTGTTTTCTTTTATACTCTCTAGCGCCTCTTCTCTCTTCTTGACTTTTGCCACTAGCATATAATGATCGCTATAGATTTCCGGACCTCGCATTACTCTCACATCTCTTATTTCATCTTTTCTATCTCTTTCTACTAATATATAATCTATTATGGATTTATCCATATGTCTTGCACCTTGTCTTGTGTACTTGTGTATTTCCTTATGTTTGTAGAATGTATTTGTTACCAGTAAATTATTTATGAGACAATAGTCCATTAACCTTATTCCATTATTAGTTCGCTTGTCTTCTCCGTATCTGCCTATCACTCCAGCACTAGTTTTTTCTTTTCCAACTCTGCCATTTAAGTCTCCCGCCACAAAAATACTTCCTTTGCTGATTTCTGTCACTAAGTTTAATTGTTCCCAAAATTTATCCTTGATTTCTACTGTCGCATCTTCATTTGGGCCATATGCCGTTATTACCGTTACGATTCTGCCATCCATGTTCATTTCTACTGTCAGTATTCTTTCTGAATGTCCCTCCCATTTCCTGATATTCTTTGTCAGTTTTTTATTTATTAGACATCCTACCCCTGCTGCTGCCCGTTTTTCATAAGTCACTCCACTGTATAACATTATATGTCCATCTCCTAGTGTTTCTTCCCCTTGTCCTTTTTTCTTTGTTTCTGTTATTGACAAAATGTCTAAATTTGTCTTGTCAAACTCATAGCATAGTTCTTGGTATTTTCCATTTATTCCTCTTATGTTCCATGTTGCTAACTTCCATAGTTGCTTATTACCATTTTTTCCCATCCATGTACCTTGTCCTCGCCTAGCCGTTACCACTTGTTCCGTCCTTTTTAGAGTTACTTCTATTTTCTTTTCCAGTTTTTTGAGTTCCGGTGTTCTGTTTCTTGCAGGAGTTCTTGATCTAATTGTGGTCCTTCGACTCTTTGTTTAGTTATTGTTCCCATTTTGTTACTCCAGTTCCAAATTTCATCATTAATGATGATTTTTTGGTAGGCTACCTTTACTCTTTTCCCTTTTTTCTTTTCTTCCTCGGCTATAGCTCTAAGTTCTCTTTGTATATTCCTTTCTGCAACAGTCAGGTCGCTATCGATGTAAATATTCTTTCCTTTAAGTTTATGTTTATTCTTCATTGTTTTAATTTTATCTTCAAAGTCTTTCATCCTCACAATAATAAAGTTACCGCCATTTTCAGATATTATGTTGGCTAATTTTAGAATTTGCTATTGTAGTCCCCATTGTTAGAAAATATGGTAATCTCTAGAATCTCTACATATTTTATTTTACTAAGTGACTTTATTTACAAAGCTGTTCTTATAATAGTAACGCTACATACCACAGAATGCTTCCAAAGTATTAATCAAATATAAGGACGATCGCGCGTAGAGAAAGAGATAAAGAATTAGTGGAGTTAAGTTCGAGAGAAGTGGTGAATATTGTCATACCTACTCTGAAAATATCACAGATAAATCGTAAAATAAGAAATTTTCAGAAAACACTGGTATACTCATATTGACAGATTTTTTCATCATTAAACGATATTATTTGATTTCTGATCAAAGATTTAAATGGGAACTCCAACAAAGTCACCAATTTAAACAATTCACCAGGATTTCCAGTGCTGTTAAGGATTAAAAGAATTCCCCGTAAGTTCAGTCTTAATCGTAGAACTACGTCGGCACAGATCACTGCGTAGTAACGTTTTCAATGATACACACTGCTCACACATTAGAATAGCCAATTCAGTGGTCTTAACAGTTAATGATGTTTTCAGTAGACTGAAGGATGGGGTTCCTTTAATGTTTCAGTCCATTCTTGCTTACAAGATTCCATGTAATGATTGTGATCTTTGCTACGTGGGTTACACATTCCAACAGCTTTGCATTCGTCTTCGTAGTCGTAGGAGTGATTGTAGAAAAGTTACAGGTAACTGTACCCTTACCCAACACTCATTTTCATAAGGTTCTGAGTCCGAGGACTGGTTGGGCGCGTACCTCTATTCTTTCCTATCCTGAGCTAACCTACGCATTTCCCTAAAAATAGAACATCCTACGTCCCTAACTATTTAAGAGCAGTAGTCTAATCTAGGCCTACCCCAACCTCTTTTTATTCCCATCTCTGACTCTAGTATGTCGCGAACTATTCCTTCGTGGCTTAGAAGGTGCCCTACCATCCTACCTCTCCTATTCTTTATTGTCTTCCATACCTTTCGCTTTTCTCCAACTCTTTCTAATACCTCCTTATTGCTAACCTTATCTATCCACGGCATCTTCATCAAACGTCTGTAGCACCACATTTCAAACGCTTCTAGTCTTTTTCGATCCGCTTCTCCTATTGTCCAAGTTTCGCACCGGTATAATGCCGTACTCCATACATATGTACGTCTTTAAGAGTCTCTTCCGAACTTCTACATTAACCGTTCCCGAGCATAACAGTTGTTTCTTTTTGGTTAACGCAACTCGACCCCGCACTATTGTTTGTTTTATGTCTTTAGTGCTCCTACCATCGCGATAATCACAACATGTCATTAGAAGAC
The DNA here is from genome assembly GCA_963966045.1 of Xestobium rufovillosum. NCBI lineage: Eukaryota > Metazoa > Arthropoda > Insecta > Coleoptera > Ptinidae > Xestobium > Xestobium rufovillosum. The sequence goes on along the minus strand of OZ014503.1, from coordinate 6,290,796 downwards.
ATCAAAATCTTAGATGTTGAAGAGAATAAATATAAAAGATTATTTCTGGAAATGTTACATAGGTATCACCTCCAATAATACATGTAATATCAAAACTGATACTAATGATCATAGGCCCGGTTTTTCAAAGAATCCAACACTGTATTAAGTCTGACACCGGCTTCGTTGCTATGCTACAACCAATCAGAAAGCCGGTATCATAGCAACGAAGCCGGTGTCAGACTTAATCCGGTGTTGGATTCTTTGAAAAACCGGGCCTTAGTGTTTTTACGCGTATGTGTTGAGATTAATTGATGATCTTTGTTTTTGTATTTTGCTTTCTGATGTGCTGTATACGGTTTGATAGAAGTTGTCGTGAAAGAAAATTATCCTGGTGACTTTCGAGCTACGTCCTAATTCTACATACTTGGAAGCCATCTTCTTTTTCCTGTCATATTGATGTCAATTGTGTCGTCGTTTATAAGTCAGGCATGTGGTGTTATATTATTGTATTAGTATGTTTTCCGATTTGTGCTCTCCCTTTTTGGAGTTTTTCTACAATAATTGTTTAATCCATGTTCATCATTGTTGTAGTGATTGTCTTTTCATACTTTTTATATATTTTGACATAAATATTGTTGCTTCAGTCTTGACAGCAGGTTGCTTTTTGTTGTTGGCCACGCTTATTTTCTAATCTCATTTACTTATGAGTATTCCAATTATTGTTCTCTATATTGTACTGGTACTGGCACTGCTGTTGTTTTATAGTTCCTGATGAAGTTTTAATAAAAAACGAAAGCTAGAGGGAGTAACAAGAGTAATTCTTTTTATTCACTCGACTGCAATCCCCGATAAATGATCTGTTGCTCAAATTAACCAGTCGGGTAATACTTTATTTCATCAATAATCGTCTTTACACACTTCACAGTTAATTAACTGGAACCATGTACTTCAAATGCAAACAATGGCGGTGTATGCCTCCCATGGAAGAGGGGTAAGGCAGTCGTGATGCCACGTGGAAGTATTCTGTTGAGAAGGCTAATTTGGTTGAATCTCCTAGGTTGAAACTGGAACGATATGGAAAAAACAACAAAAACATAGGGTACCATGACTGAGTCTTCACAATTGCACAATAAGTATAATCTCCTCTACAGTGTAGTGTGGTACTGTCGAGAACTTGAGTGATAAGGTATAGAATAACCTTTAGAATAATAGGATCGTAGGTTATCTGGGAACACTGATCGTAATAGCGGTGATTTCTTCCAACGAATTTCTTATGACACGCTACCTCTAGCTCCTAGAAATGGCTTGTTTGGTTGGAACTTCTCTCCCCTGTTTTTTTCATAATTATAATGGGCGTTTTTGGCGTGATAGAAAGTCTGATCGAGACAGCTCTGACACCAGTTTTCATGTGTCAAAGTTTAGTGATTATTTTTATTCAGTAATGTTTGCAATTTTCTCAAGCAAAGATTAACGTCAGAGCAACAAACAATTGCCAATCGTGCAAATTTATTATGAAAATCATGGTTCTTTTTGCGAAACTTACAGATCGCTGCGAAGATTTTACGATCGGCATAATCGTCCATCCGAACAAATAATTCAGCGAACCATGGACCCATTTGGCACATCGTTTACGCTACTTGATGCAGCTCACCCTGTGATACGAAAAAGAGTGCGTACTGAAGAAAATACCCCCGGTGTTAAGCAAAGTATCGAAGAAGATCCAAATACCCCGATTCGGCAGTCGGCACCGAACCGATCGCAACAATTGGACCTCTGTCCGTTCACTTTATGGCAAATTTTACGTAAAAGATCTTGTTGCTCAATTTGTGCCTGTATAACTTTTAATATTTTAATATTAGTGAAGTTCTAGCATAAATAAAATTTAAAAACACCCATTCCTAAACTAACGAAAACGCATACTGTAAGTATGCAAAATTAAATGTAAAGATTGAGTAATAAGTAAACACATGAAAAACAACAATCAAGTAATATTTTTGAGTTTGAAAATAACGTTTTTAAAAAAATATTACAAAAGTTTTAAGTATTTATTTATAGACGTTACAGCGTGACATATGAATAGAGAATGTCTGTGAGAAAAGATAATACAAAGTAAAAGCTATAATCTAATCTAAGTAAGCTCATCGTATTACATAAAGTTTGTATACAGGTGGTTCCTGTAACTCCTCCCTTTTCAGAACGAAATTTGGGGATCGGCGGGACCCAAATTTCGCGAAGTAGTTGTTTCCTTGGCTATGTCCCTTTTGAACTGGCATCTATATTTCCAAACAAAAATGATTATTAAGATAATCAGTAAAAGGTACAAGGAGAAGGTCCATGCAGGGAGCTTGTGGAATTCTTCTTGCTTGAATTCTACGTGGTTGGTTTCGAAAGTCGTTTTTAAGTCTTGCAGTTCATCTAATTGGAAATTTTCGAGTTTTGAGTTTCCAATGGAGAAATTGCTTTTGTTGAGTGTGATGTCTGGGCTGTACGCAATCATCACTGGGCTTGACAATTTTTTTATTCTATTGGTATTGATAATTTCTTCATTTATTTTCAAAATGCATCCGGCCGGTTCTATCAAATTTGGAGATGTTATCACAGAATTTGTTATTTGTCCGTCACAATTTTCTGTAATTGTTGCGGAAGTTTTAGGGATTATTATCCAGAAATTTGTGTCAGTCACTTTTTGAATGATTGTTTTCTTTAAGGTAACTGGGGTCAGCAAACATTCTGCCAGATTACTTGATTCCAAAATTTCGGTTTCACATGTTCTCTGATTAGTTTCATCTTCTTGCGTGTAGTCGCATAGGTATTGGTTGTTGTATATCTTGCAATTTAGGCGATTGTCAAAGATATAGGAATTCCGTGATCGTATCAAATATTTGCCGTGAGGTATAATTGCCATGTAAGTTCCATTAATTAATTTTGGTATCGAGAATAAGTGATAAATGTTAAGTTTCAGAGAATTTATTATTGGAATTTCCAAAACAAAGGTTAATTTCGATTCAGAAATATATGCAGAAGTTTTAATACATTTTTCAAATTCTACTAATGTTGTTAGTTCGGGTTTAAATGGTAATTCCAATTTTTCTTGTATCATATTCAATTCGTGTAATAGGTCTCTACTTTCAATAATTGATTGATGAAGTGTTCCTAGCTTTGCAAATGTGATAGAATCTTCTAAAGTTAAAATAATGAATTTTAGATTCGTTATGATATTCATTAGATGATTGAATAAAAATTTTATTTGATTGTATTTTTGACTGGATACCTGGAAATATGCCAACCCGGCTATTTTCTCTTTCAGTATTTTCTCGTTGTGCCTTACAGAAGATAAGGTTGTATTAAATTTGTCTATTAATTTCTGCGAAACTGTAATTTGGTTATTCATGTGATCTTTTAAAGTTTCCTGGTTTGTCTGTAATTGGTTTATTAATTGATCGTATCGTTGTCCGTCTGCTGCATCTAAGTTGCCTGTTAGGGATTTAAAAATTGAACCTAGTCCATCTACTAACCCGCGTTTAATTCTTTTTGTTGGTAACAACGTCTCAAATTGTTTATTTAAATCCGAAAGGGAAAACTGTAAAAGCTCCTGGTAATTATGAAGTTCTACATTTTGCGAATAGTTTTCAAAATGAATTAGATTAGTCTGCAAGTTAGCATATTGATTATTTATCGAAATGATTTCGTCTACCAGTGGACTTAAGTCTTTGTAAAATATAATTTTTTGGTAAAAGTTAATCGTGGATCCTTGGCCAATATGAAAAGGAAGAATTCCGGGGTTGTGTTCGAGTGTTTTAATCGAACTCTCTTGACGTGCCAGGTTTGGGTTCGGGCTGACGGTGGTGACCGCTACAGTCAGCAGGGCCAGTCTGTAAGAATGATGGAATTTCAAAATCGGAATCAAAGGTTAAATCAATAGTTGCGGGATCAGGTTTTACTGGAGGTCGTCTGATTGCACTTAAATGTTTCTGGTCCGCCTTATCGGTGGTGATGGTTTTGTGTTCTTTATTGATTTTTGTAATAATTTGGGGCGTGTACTTATTTAATAGTTTACCCGCGCGTTGTTTAGATTTTATTCATTAATTTCATTAATTAATTAATTAATTAATTAATTTCATTAATTCATTAATTTCATTAATTTGTGGTTCATACAGCTCGCGATTTTCGTTTAATTTTGAAATAATTTTGGTTTTGCTGTCAACTAAATTGTTATGAATTTTTTGATAAATCGTTTTGAGTCTTTCTTTATGATCCTGGGTATATATATTCAACAAACGCGTTTCTAAGTCTAATTCTAGTAGTGTTTTGGTATCAAAATGTCCAGTTACGATATCTATAGGTTTTAATTTGGTTGTTGAATGTATGCTATTGTTGTAGGCCAAAATAGCATAAAACATTTTACTATTTATAGCTAAGTCGCTAAATTGGGTGTTCAATAACCGCAAATGTTCTATTAGGGTGGAATGCAGCCTTTCAATTCAATTTTAAGAGGTTTGCGTTCATACTTAGTTAGTTTACAGAGTTCGCATTCGTTAATAAAATTTTGAATTGATTTCCTCATATTAGGCCAATAGTACAGTGTTTTCAATTTTTGTTCTGTTTCGTCGATACCGCGATGGTTCGTCTTTCCTTCGTGATAGTTTTTTATTATTTCTACAATGTCGTTTTGAGAATACACGTCGATTAGTAAGGTATTGGATTTTTGGAAGTTATACGAAGGGTAATCGAAGGTTTTACGAACTATTTCACAAAATGGTTCGTAATACGGAGTATGTTCAAAATACACTAGATACTTAACATTTGGGTACACAATAAGCTTTGATGAATTCTATAACTTCTCGATCGAAATTTGTCACTGTGAATTTAATTTTGAATCGTTGTTTATTATTAAACAAATTTATTATTTGCGGAGCCTTCACGGGATATAATGTTTTGGAAACTATAATTTGGTTGTTACAGTAATTTATTGGTTGTTCAGAAATCGGGATTCCTACGATAATATTTTCGGTTCTGTTCGAATGCCTGGTGCAAGATTCTAAGTCGTCTAGAATTGGACGTGCGACTTCATCTACATCAAAATTAACAACAACAGATTGGTTGTCAGAGTTTTCCTCTTTTATATTAATTTCGATTCTTGACAAACAATCTGCGTTTGAATTTTGAGAACCCTTTTTATATACTACCTTATAATCAAACTCCTCGAGTTTCAATCGCCAACGAATTAATTTTGACTGTGGCTCTTTAAGTGAAAACAGCCACTGTAATGGTCGGTGATCGCAATAAATTTTGAATGTTTTACCAAATAGGTATGGGCGAAAGTATTTTGTGGCCCATACTATGGCTAATAACTCCTTTTCGATTGTACTGTATTTACACTCGGTATCGTTTAATGTACGCGATGCGTATGCTACGGGGCGATCGTTTGGTACATCACCTTGCGATAGGACGGCGCCTAGGGCGACGTTACTCGCGTCGGTCGTTAAAATGAACGGTTTCGTGAAATCTGGATATTTCAAAATCGGGTCGTTTATCAGTAAGTTCTTACAAGTCTCAAAGCATTGAATGAATTCGGAGTCGTGAACAATTTTGGCATTTTTCTTTAGGCAACTAGTTAAAGGTTTTGTTAATTTGGAAAGATCTTTAATGAACTTGCGGTAATATCCCAGAAGTCCAAGAAAGGATTTAATTTGTTTTGTTGTTCTAGGGATGGGAAAATTTGTAATAGCTCTAATTTTTTCTGGGTTCGGCCTGACGCCGTCTTCCCCGATTATATGACCAAGATAAGCGGTTTCTTTCTTTAAAAATTCCGACTTATCAAGCTGAACTTTGAAATTTGTCGAACGAAGTCTATCAAAAACCTTTTTCAATTTTTCAATATGTTCTTGCAACGATGTCGAATAGACGACAATATCATCAAGATAAACTAGGCAAGTTTCGTCCAATAAACCCCTCAGTACGTTATCCATAACGCGCTGAAAGGTCGCAGGCGCGTTTTTCAGGCCGAAGGGCATTCTGAGAAACTCATAATGCCCATTTTCTACGCTAAATGCTGTTTTCTCGCGGTCGCTTTCATTAATTTCGATTTGATGGAATCCGCTAGCCAAATCTAAGACTGTAAAATAATGGGACTTGCCAAGTTTGTCTAGGATGTCGCTAATATTTGGCAACGGATACTTATCGTCCACAGTTCTCTCATTCAACTTCCTGTAGTCGATAACTACCCTCCATTTTTGCACGCCACTGGCGGCGCGTTTTTTGGGAACTACCCAAATTGGCGATGACCAGGGTGAATTGGATGGTTGGATAATTTTTTGTTGCAACATTTTGTCTATTTGGTTTTTCACTTCCTGTTTGTGTACGAATGGGTACCTGTATGTTTTTGTATAAATTGGCGTATCGTCCGTAGTCTTAATTGAATGCTTTATCTGATTCGTAAAACTTAAATTTTGGTTTTCGTCATAAAAAATATCTGAATATTTTAATACTAATTTTTTCAGAGCTTCTGATTCTTCTGAATTCAAATGGTCGGTACGTAATTTTGAAAAATTTAATTTTTTGTTTTTACTGGTCTCCTTGGTTCCTGCCAAATTATGTTCTATATTATACATTTGTAAAGTTTCTTGATCATTATATGTGACTACTTCAATTGGTTCTAAGAAAGTAATTTTGACAGTGTTTTCTGATGGATTAAGGATTGAAGTCTTTGGAAATTGTTAAAGTTTCAGGTATTTCGCAGCCATTAATTTCCTGATAAGGAATAATTATCTCGTGATTATTAATGTTTACTAGGATCTTGACAATAATTTTCATTCTCGCTGGTACGGTTACAGTGCAAATTGGCGGTTTATTCGAACGAATATAGTGCAAACCGATAGCACAATATGGAGTTTCTAAAAGCGACGTTACCAAATTTAATTTCGCCTTTAATTGCAGAAGAATATCTAACCCTATGATTCCATCGAAGTATTTGTGGAATTCTAATAAATGAAATTTGAAATTCAGTGGGTATGGAATATCGAAAATAGGAAATGCTGGAAGTTCAACAGATTTGTTTATAACGTTATTATGGCGAATAACTGCAATAACAATGGGATCGTCAATAATGTTTTTGGAAAAATATTTGGAAGCTAAAGATGGCATGAGAAATGAATTTGAAGAGCCTGAGTCGATCAACAATTTTATATTATAGCCTGGTATAACAATAAACGGTAATTTGCAGTGGTCGACATTATGGAACTCAACTACGTTAAGTTCTCTGAATCGACGCCTACTTGAAAATTTGACTCGTCGTTCTCATGTACTTCTTCGAAATCGTTAGTAGAATTTACTTCGTGACGTGCGTTATCAGTATGAACTGTAGTATTCTGATATGAATTGAGATACTCTACAGAATTTTCGGAAAGAGATTGATTAGGATTTTCTTGTGAATATTCAGGATTTTCGGGATTATTGTAATAATTATCCGTATTAAATAATTCTTCTGCTACCCAATTTCGAGATCCCGAATTTGGATTTATGCTGGGTTTTTGGGCGTTTTGATTTTGATATCTATTATTGAAATGTTGTTTACCAGAATTTTGATATCCGGTGTTTCTGGTACTAATACTCATAGGAGTAGGTTTGGTAAAGTTTGGAATATTTTTAGGGGCGAAAACGTTTATTGGATTTATTGGATTTTGGCGAAAGCCACTATTAAAACTGTTTTGACGATTCTGGAAAAAATTTCCTGTCGAAGGAAAATTTTGAACGTGTGGAAAATTATATTGGGGTCTAGCAGCTGGCATTTGGAAAGGTGGTTGAGGTCTAGGAATAAAATTTTGGGGTTTCGGTTTATTTACGACAGAATTCTGATTACGATAGCGATTAAAAATTGCGTTGTTGTTTTCTCGCTCTCTGATAAATTGATTTGCTTCTGATAAGGTATTGGGACGCATATTTAGGATATTGGTACGTAAAGGTTCAAAAAGACCATTTAAAAATATACTTAAAGTTAATTTCGTGTACTGCTCGATTTTTATATTTCGAGACGCCACTGTTGGTTCGTGAATTGTTGCCCTTGAATTCATAGCTGCAAGCTGTGAAAGACAACGTTCGTCGAATACTTGTGCAGATTCGCCAGATTTTTGACGCATATTAGTTAAATCTATTATTAAATTTTCCTCGTTACGAGCATCTGAGAAATTTCTAGTTAATGACTCTTTTAATTGAGTCCAAGTTTCTACTGGTTGAGAATCTACAACTAATCTAGCATTACCGACTAATTTTTCGGTTAAACAATTAAGCAATAACTTATTTTGATAACAATTCGGATTCTGAGCATTATAAAATTGTCCTAGCAGTAATTCGCAGGAACTAATAAATCTACTCAGAGTGTGAGTATCACCGTTGTATTCAGGAATTGATTTCAAATGATTTGTATGAAACACAGGCGGGTTAGCCATTTCTAGTTTAAGTTTATCAAATTCTAATATTAAATTATCTATTTTGCAAAATAAAATTCTCGTATTATTCGTGAAAATGTAAAAGCAATCTTGGAACTTACATACACAATATAATAAGACATTAATAATAAAATCAGTGGAAAACTATTTCTTTGACTTACGCTATAGGACTCCTCAGCATCTTCGGCGATTTTGTCCTGGATACTTTTGGGGACCTGCCACTTGAATCTATCGAGAAGGTAGTGCTGATTCTCTTCGCTGTCTTCTGGATTTCAGTGATATCTTCGTAGGTTTGAAATTTTCGATTGCCGATAAAGTTTAGGAAAACAAGTGAATCCTCGATAGATGCACTTCGACAATCCTACCGACTGCGCCAGTAATATTTAAAATAACGTTTTTAAAAAATATTTATTTATAGACGTTACAGCGTGACATATGAATAGAGAATGTCTGTGAGAAAAGATAATACAAAGTAAAAGCTATAATCTAATCTAAGTAAGCTCATCGTATTACATAAAGTTTGTATACAGGTGGTTCCTGTAACTATCATACTTTTGAATTTAATGATACCAAAATTTTAGAACAAGAAAAAAATTTTAAATCTCGACTCTTTTTAGAAATATATAAAATAAAATATTGCACCTTATACGTAATAGAAGTGAAACTTCTGAGAGAGATTTCGCAATATAAGCATACAAACGTCATTATCATTAAAATTTTAATATTTAAAATATACTTACATAATAACTGTTCACGGATATAATCGAATATTCACAGTACACAAACGTAAAAAACGTAAATAATCACAAAACACGATGGCAAGATTAATTATACAACGCGTGGTATCTCAGCTTCTAATGCATGTATCTCTCTTTCTCCTTCTCTCAACGTTATATCTTTCGTCTCTCTCGTGTAACGAAATGCTCGAAAACGTGACGCGACCTTGAAATTCTCGGGCAATTTTCGAGGTGCTGTTAAGGAAGTTTCACTTAAAAAAATTGCGCGTATAGCACAGTGTACGTGATAGAAGTGAAACTTCTGAAATTTCGCAATATAAGTATACAAACGTCATTACTCATTATCATTAAAATTTTAATATTTTAAATATACTTACATAATAACTGTTCACGGATATAATTGAATATTCACAGGACACAAACGTAAATAATCACAAAACACGTTGGTAAGATTAATAAATTATACAACGCGTGGTATCTCAGCTTCTCATGCATGTATAAGTCTCTTTCTCCTTCTCTCAAAGTTATATCTTTCGCCTTTCTCGTGTAACGAAATGCTCTAAAACGTGACGCGACCTTGAAATTTGTCTCTCAATTCTCGGGCAATTTTCGAGATGTCGCTAAAGAAGTTTCAGTTCAAAATGATAGATTTGATATACAAAATTTAAGTCAAATTTATTGTAGTATAATCAAATAAATCCTGCTCTCTGCTACTTACTTACTGAAGTGAAACTTCTTTAGCGGCACCTCGAAAATTGCCCGAGAATTGAGAGTAAAATTTCAAGGTCGCGTCACGTTTTCGAGCATTTCGTTACACGAGAGAGTCAAAAGACATAACGTTGAGAGAAGGAGAAAGAGAGTTATACATGCATGAGTAGCTGAGATACCACTCATTGTATAATTAATACTTATCATCGCGTTTTGTGATTAATTACGTTTTTTACGTTTGTGTCCTGTGAATATTCGATTATATCCGTGAACAGTTAAGTATATTTCAAATATAAAAATTTTAATGATAGTGACGTTTGTATGCTTATACAACGTGTCCAAGATAAAGATGTCTATCATGGCGATTTCGACAATGGTAATATAGATACAGATTTGGTTAAATGGGGAAAAAGTTGCGTAAGTAAAAGGACATTATTCTGCAAACGAAAAATTTTAATAATTTTATTGGTTTTCAAGAAATCTCAAAAAAACTGAATATTTCGATTTTCTATTACATTTTTTTCTGACGTTATTGTCATAGCTAGAACGAAAAAAACCACTTCCTCACAGCAACTTTTTGCAGACTATCTCAAGGAAATATCAGTTTTGTCGCCCGACGTTTCGTTGTCAAAAAATCGTCATCAACTTAATTTTTTTAAATACGGTCCTGTTCTTCCGAATACCTATTTCTAAAGTATTTTGAAATCTCTACCTACACTGATACATTGTAACAGTTTAATTTCGTTTATAACTAGTTTTGGCAGTCTAAATTGTTTTGTGAAAATTTTAAATGCGGCCCTGAATTTGAAAGCAGCTAAAGAAAACTCATAATTAATTATTATAAGAAGAAGTGTTCGAACAAATTTCCATTTCTTTCTAAACATAAATAGCATCTTGCGTAGAACTTAAAACTGTACAATTATAAACGGAATGAAACTGTCACAAGTGATGTATCAGTGTACGTAGATTTAAAAATACTTTTAAAAAAGGCATTTGGAAAAACACGCCCGTATTTAAAAAAATTAAGTTGATGATGGTTTTTTAAGAACGAAACGTCGGGCGGCAAAACTGATATTTCCTTGAGATAGTCTGTAAAAAGTTGCTGTGAGGAATTGCTCTTTTTTTGTTCTACCCATGACAGTAACATTAGAAAAAAAATGTAATAGAAAATCGAAATATTTTGGTTTTTTTTTGAGATTTCCTGAAAACCAAAAAAATTATTGAAATTATTTCGCTTGCAAAATAATGTCCTTTTACTTACCCAACTTTTTTCCCTTTTAACCAAATCTGTAGGTATCTCTTACCATTGTCGAAATCGCCATGATAGAAATCTTTATCTTGGACACGTGATATTGCATCAAAAAACGTCTGAACGTTCCCATGAAATGCACTCTCTTTCTATCTCTCACCGTAAATCTCTCTCAGAAGTTTCACTTCTATCACTTCTATCACGGTGCTATACGCGCAATTTTTAGTACTATTGTTAAATTAAATGCTCATATTCCTTTTTTTTATGAAAAAATTCGAACGTCTCCAAAATCAAAAGTGCTACAAGATCCTACAGGAAATTAGAAGAAATGTATTTATCATACAAGAAATTAGATGAGAAAATGAACAGCTATGGACAATATCCACAAACAAAGAAGTTGCACATAATTTCGGTATACAGGTTCCAAATATTTTAAAACTTTGTCGAAACTAAATATTAAACTAACACATCTTGAAAATAATATAATTTTTTGTTAAAGTGCAGAGAGCATGATGTTATTCCATTACTAAGTAAAATGCCAAAATGCCAGAAATTCACAAAATTAAAAAAAAAATTTGAACTGGCACAAATTAAGCAAGAATTTTTGTGCATTTAAAATTAATACAATTTTTGAAAAATGCCAAAAATCATGATTAAATATTCTCATTTTCAATTGTTATACAGGGTGTCCCGCAACTCAATGTCCATACTGTTACTACGTATTCTAGGAACCATTCCGAGTCAAAAAGTGTTATACCACTTACGTCATAAAGTTTACAGTTTTCAAGTTACAGCCAAACAAAATTTAAAAAATGCGAATAAGTGAAACACTATTTATTTGCAATGAATTGCTATACTTGGGCCGCCCAACAGACGGAGTGATCACACTGCAAGAACGTGCTCTAGCGGGGCCAATATTAATTTATGACGACCGAATTGGAGTGATGCGACTTCCTTGGGTCTAAAGAAAGCGCATCACTGCGGTTCTGGCGTCCTAAATTGATAGTGGTCCCGTCTAGAGCTCATGCTTGCAGGGTGATCACTCCGTCTGTTGGGCGGCCCAAGTATAGGACATTTATTTTTACACACAAATTATCTTAAAAATTGTTCGAAATCACCGTTTCGGGAAATATACAATATTGTGCTCGTTGAGAAATTGATGTGACAGAGACCTCAAAATAAGCTCTGTAAGGATTGACTTTCAAATTATTACACACGTCTGTAATTTTTGCTGTCAATTCTTCCCGGTTTGCTGGTTTATTAGCATAAACCAAGGACTTCATGTACCCCCACAGAAAGTAGCCCAGAGGAGTCATATCTGGAGATCGTGCCGACCAACTTATCGGACCTCCTCGGCCAATCCAGCATGCAAGGAAGAGTTCCTCCAAGTACTCCCTTGCCCTTCTTCTAAAATGAGACGGTGCTCCATCCAACTGATACCACATTGTTGCTCTGATGTTCGAAGGAATATCTTTAAAAACTCCAGACAGTTGTTCTTGTAAGAAGTGTAAATACCGCAGTCACTGTTCAGCGATGATTTTCAATTATTATGGGTCCTATTAGATTATCACCATGAGTGAAGATTTTTTCACGGCCTGTATGATGTACGTTGCTATAATAATAATTTAAGTGTTAAGCTGTTCCATTTATTGGCATTTTTTAAAACTTTGTTTGGCTGTATCTTGAAAACGGTAAACTTTATGGTGTAAGTGGCATAACATATTTTGACTCAGATTGGTCCATAGAATATGTAGTAGCAGTATGGACATTGAGTTGCGGGACACCCTGTATAGCAATATTTATAGGACCAAAAATTCAATACTACATTTATCAATATAAAAGAAAAACAACAACGCAAATTAATAAAATTTACGAACAAACATGAAAACAACAACTCAATTAACACTGAGTGGATACATAATATATCCATCACAAATATTCCAACAAATACCTAGGTATTCAAAATTTTTACAATTAGGTCCCGACTTTTCTTTAAATACAAATAGTAAACACTTTCCAATCAACATTACTGCATCTGTAGAAAGCGGTATATCTTTACTTCCTTCTGGCAAAAAAAAATTAATTAGAAATTACATTTGTCAAATTATTAAAAAAATGCATTAATTCTATTTCAAAAACAAATAAAAAAGAAAAAGAAATTTTAAATAACATTAAAATTACAAAAACCTTCCTCAAAAATAACAACAAATAATTATATTAAAACCTGATAAACTTTATGAACTATTAGAAGATGATCGATCAACATATCCAATATATCCCTAAAGATCCTACTATTAGTTTACAAGATAAAAACAATAATTTTCTTTCTAAATTACTGGATGAAGGTAACATTCCCCCAAACCTCAGTAGCAAACTTAAAATTCAAAATTCTTTACCTCCTCGGATATATGGCCCAACAAAATTAAATAAAACTAATATTCACCTCAGACCAATTGTTTTTTTGTATTCAAATTCCATTTTATAAATTATCAAAATTTTTAGCCAACATTCTTTCTAACATCATAGGACAAAATGAATTTTACATCAGACTCCTAGTCTTTCAAAGAAAAAACTGAAAATTTCTATATCCCCGAAAGTTTCGATTTAATTTCCCCTAGATGTAATATCACTTTACACTAAATACACTAAATTAGAAAATTGCAGTCGAAATTAATAAAAACTAGAAAGCAGTTACACTTGTGTTATCTCTTTCGTCTAAAAAAGACGTCCATCCACAATTAGGCTATACATATAAAAAATTTGCATTTATTCATAAAAATTTGTGGAATTTATAAACCGCGGCCAAAAGACTTTGCAAGTAGATTTCTACAGTGCCTGCCATCTGCCTGGGGTAAATTTATCTATATCTTAAGTAATAACTAAAATACAAACCGATTCCAATTTTCTCAGAGTGATCCCAAAAAGAAGGTTTTTTTACCATATATTGTCCAGAGTCTTTAATTCAAAAGAGAAGCTGAGAAGCCAGGGTAAAGAAATTGACGACCTCGTTAAACGCGCAATTTTTAAAGGTGCCTTCAACTCGTTAGAAACATTTTATAGTAAATGAAAAACAACAAATGTGATGTGCTCGTAATGGGCCGTCGACCCATGCAAAAGCTTTCGACCCACGATCACCGCAGACGCAGAAAAGTTTATTTGAAGCGCGGGATTTTTTACTAAAATCTCGAAATTTCCCCCGACGCTTTACCTTAGTGTGGTATTTAACTTATTGTGGTATAGCGACGATCTGTTGTATTGAAAAATCATTTCGAAAGGTTCTAGAAACTTTATTAAAAAATAACACACGTCTCCATGTTCTTTGAAAACCGTCATGAACATTCAAAAATTGGCAATTTCGTTGAAACCACCGGAGTGACTAAGCAGGGCCTTCGGAGAATTTTAGTTCTAATCTTAAAATTCCCTCGATTAAAATAAACTAAAGAAGAGAAAAGGTTATTTGTTTAATAAAAAGTCATCAAATTAAGATATGCGTTAAACGGAACGATTTTTGTTGGATTTAGTATCATCTTGTTACCCTGTACAGGGTATCCCACGACGACCTTACACGATCTGTATATAGAAAAGTATATATAGTAGAATGACACAAATTTTCACTAACAGGTAATCGAGGGTGCTCAATTCGACTAAAATATTTTTGACTTTCTGCGACTTCCGGTTATACCGGAAATAGACACCAACTTCCTTATTTTGAATGGAATGCTCACATTTTGATTACGGATTTAGATTTTTGGTCGAATTTTAAGGTCACCTTATGCAAAACATCATATGTGTAAAGTGCACCCTCTTCGAGATATTAGACGTTAAAAATCGTCATTTTTCAAATTTTATCATTTATAGCTTGGAAAGGGTACGAGATAAAGAAAAATGACTTACATGTCCCTATCCCAGTTTTTAATTCTCTATCTGAAGGGTCTGGAAAATACTGCCTCCTGATTGGTCAAAAAATGACAAAAATTTGCCAATCAGGAAGCAGTATTTCCAGACCCATGAGATAGAGAATTAAAAACTAGGATAGGGACATGTAAATCATTTTTCTTTATCTCGTACCGTTTCCAAGTTATAATTGATGAAATTTGAAAAATGACGATTTTTAAAGTCTAATATCTCGAAGAGGGTGCACTTTACACATATGATGTTTTTTACATAAAGTTACCTTAAAATTCGACCAAAAATCTAAATCCCTAATAAAAATGTCGGCATTCCATGTAAAATAAGGAAGTTGGTGTCTATTTCTGGTATAACCGGAAGTCACAGAAAGTCAAAAATATTTTAGTCGTTTTGAGCATCCTCGATTACCTATTTGTGCAAATTTGTATAATTCTACTATATATACTTTTCTATATACATTCATTTGGTGTGATAGATTCAAATTAAACAACTTTCTTTGTTATGATAACCTATATTTATTCGTTTAAAGAATTATTTCCGCTAAATTCACTATTCCGCCTTATTCACTATTCCACCAACATTAACTATTCCACCAGTTTTCACAATTCCGTCAGTATGCAGTACCTATGTCCCCAGATTACAGAGGGAAAAATACTATTATTTTCATTTCTCAGAAAAAATCACTCTTCAAGAAACCCTGCTTGTTCTTAAACTCCCATCTCACATACTATTTTTAGTCCAACTGTTCTGAAAAACACCTACATTTTTTATACATTTTTCATAAATGTTTACACTAGGGAAAATAAGAAACGCGCAAAATGGAACGATCTTTGTTGCGTCTAACGTCATATCTTGTTATCCTTGTATTATGCTGTTCCACCTTAACTCATCATTCCCCCAACATTCACTTAGTGTGCATAGATTTTAATTAAACAACTTTCTTTATTATGATAACCTAAATTTGTTCGTCAAATTCACTCATCATAAGGTTCTCAGTCCGAAAACTGGTTGGACGCGTACCTCCATCCTTTCCTCTTCTGAGCTAACCTACGCATTTTCCTAAAAGTAGAACATCCTACATCCCTAACTATTTGAGAGCAGTAGTCTAATCTAGACCAACCCCCACCTCTTTTTGTTCCTATCTCTGACTCTAGTAAGTCGCGAACTATTCCTTCGTATCTTCGTGTCCTACCGTCCTATCTCTCCTATTCTTTATTGTCTTCCATACCTTTCACTTTTCCCCAACTCTTTCTAATACCTCCTTATTGCTAACCTTATCTATCCACGATCTCTTCATTATGCGTCTGTAGCACCACATTTCAAACGCTTCTACTCTTTTTCGATCCGCTGCTCCTATTGCCCAAGTTTCGCACACGTATAATGCCGTACTCCGTACTGTCTTTAAAATTATCTTCCGAGTTTCTACGTTAACCGTTTCCGAGCATAACAGTTGTTTCTTTTTGTTAAACGCAACTAGACCCTGCGCTATTTGTTTTATATCTTTAGTGCTCCTACCATCTCGAGTTATTTTACCTCCTAAATAGCAGAAATCCGCGACTTCCTCTATCTTCTCATTTCCTATTTGCATTTCAGTTTTAGTTCTATTTTCACACCCTCTGTACATACCAAAATTTTGGTTTTCTTTTTCTTGATTTTCATGCTAAATTTTATAACTGCCTTTTGCTCTTTTAGAGATTATGTTGTATTATTCTTCTAACCCTATATTGCATTACTACCTTTCTGAGCACTGCGAACATCTTCCCTCATTTTACATTGTCGAAGACTTTTTCTACAAATCTTATTCAGACGCTCTTTCCCTCTTTTATTGTTTTTTCTATAATTAATCGTAAAGCTAGAATGGCCTCGCGCGTACCTCTATTTCGTCTAAATCCGAACTGATCTTCTCCTAATATTTCTTCACACCTTTTCTCCATCCTTTTTTGCACAATTCTAGTTAAAATTTTTGACGTGTGGGAAGTTAAACCGATAGTTCTAAAATTTTCGCACTTATCCGCGCCTTTCCGTTTTGGCAGAGCGACTATGATGTTGCTTTTGTAATCTTCTGGAGTCTCACCTGTCTCGTATATACGGCTAACTAGTTTAAATAGACGCTCCCGTATCTCTTGACCTGCACACTTTAAAATTTTTGCTTGCAATTCGTTTACTCTTGATGCTTTATTGTTTTTTAAACTTTCTAACGATAGCTCAAACTCTTCCCTCATTATAGGACATTTCTCTGAAATGTTTCCTAATTATTTTATACGCGTCATCAGTTTTTCCTACTTCGAACTTATGTTCCACTTCTTTGCATTTGTTATCAATCCACTGTTCTTTCGCTTTCCTATACATTTCCGAATAATTTCCCATTTGACCACTTTATACCTTTGTTTCCCTCCTTCATCTACCCTGTTTTTATATTTTCGTCTCTCATCTATTAGAGTCACAATATCCCTTGTTATCCAGAG
Source organism: Xestobium rufovillosum (assembly GCA_963966045.1). NCBI lineage: Eukaryota > Metazoa > Arthropoda > Insecta > Coleoptera > Ptinidae > Xestobium > Xestobium rufovillosum. The sequence continues at coordinate 6,273,302 of OZ014503.1, read as the reverse complement.
TTTTCTACTTTCACTCTTAATTCACTTAATTTACTATTCCACCAACATTCACTATTCTGTCAATATACACGTCCCGTCCCCGAGATTATAAAAAAAAAACACGTCATAAAAAATGCTGCTTGTTCTTAATCTTTCAACGCAGTTATTTATGATCAAACTGTTCCAAAAAACATGTTTTCGGCAAACGTCAAAAATACGTGGCTTTAGCGACTCTATGAACGACATTAAACTGTTACTTTTTATGTGCTTAGCAACCAGGAGTCAGAAAAGGGTTTTCTTACCGACAAGTCTGTAAATTTTTTTTTACTGAAGCTAATCCAAAGCAATTTATCCTACAATAAATAATAAATGTCACTATCGACATTTTTTACTCTTTTTGCAAGCAAAATAATCATGTTTATTTTAATCTAGATAAGTGTATCGACGTTTGCCAAAAAATAGCATATTTTAGGTGGAGCTAAAGTGCATTTTGTGGCTCATCTGTAGTTGCCGGACTCGCTTCGTTCGTCCGTCAAACGTCTACAGGTTCGCCACAAAAAGTATCACTTTAGCTTCTTATAAAATAAAATACTATTATAAATTTTTCAAACATTTTCGACATTTTTTTGTAGATGTTTACACTACAGTCATTACTAAATTTTCAGAAAAAAATTAAGAGAAAGTTATTCATGTCGGTATGGAAATAAGTAATTTTTTTTTAATTAGGTAGTTCCGTTCAAATTTAAAATAGGAACAAAAATAGTCTTAACGAAGATAATATTGTATCTATTTGATGTAAATGGCGCACTGTTTGAATACCTACACAAATATTCATGAAAATGTTTTTTTTGCATTTAATATTAGCCACAAATTTCTTGTGACAGTTGGATAAAAAATGATGGTGCTATTAGAGTTTTGGAACAAGCAGGTGGCTTTAGAAACAGTAACTTTTTTGGAGAAGTTAAAAATAATTATTTTTGGTCTCATTGTAACCCAATTCGTGGACGTACTGTATACTATTCTACCTTCATTCACTATTCTACCAAAAAAGACTTCATGTATATTAATATTTAATTTCTAACTTTATAATTTTCTTTTTTCGATTAGATTTCAACTTTATTGTTAAACCATTACATGGCTGGCATTAGAAAATTCAGTTTGAGATTACACAATTAATATTCTAATAAAGGATATTCAAAACAATGCAGACTTTCACCGTCGTTTATAATGAAGTAAAAATTGGGCGTATAGCACCGTATACGTGATAGAAGTGAAACTTCTGAGAGAGATTTACGGTGAGAGATAGAGAGAGAGCATTTCACGGGAACGTTCAGTCGTTTTTTTGACGCAATAAAAGCATACAAACGTCATTATCATTAAAATTTTAATATTTTAAATATACTTACACAAAGTTATTCTGAAACCAATCTGGACATACGGCATAGAGCTCTAGGGAACAACTAGCAACTCCAATTTAGCAATTATACAACGTTTTCAATCTAAAACCCTACGGACTATCTTAGACGCTCATTGGTATATTACCAATGAGACGACAATTCATCATGATCTCCAAATAAGTACCGTGAAGGAAACGATACAAACTGTGAGTGCAAAATATCAGAATAGGCTTGTTGTGCATCCCAACAGACTAGCATATAATCTTTTAAATAGAAGTGACACTTCAAACAGACTGAAAAGGTCCAAAACTTTAGAATTACCTACGCGTTTCAAGTGATTTGAGTTATAACCGTATATTTGTATTTTGTATGTTGTATAAATAATTGGCTATTATATAAATGATTAGCTCTTGATAGTTAATTAAGTTATGAAAGGGAGTAACTGTCATTAGATTGTGACTCCACATGTCAATATAACCGCCAAAAAGTTTGATTATTGTTATCAATAATAACAGATTGTAAGCAGGACCGTGGAGTTAATAAAAAAAAATATACTTACATAATAACTGTTCACGGATATAATCGAATATTCCCAGGACACAAACGTAAAAAACGTAAATAATCACAAAACACGATGGTAAGTATTAATATATTATACAACGCATGGTATCTCAGCTACTCATGCATGTATAACTCTCTTTCTCCTTATCTCAACGTTATATCTTTAATCTCTCACGTGTAACGAAATGCTCGAAAACGTGACGCGACCTTGAAATTTTACTCTCAATTCTCGGGCAATTTTCGAGGTGCCGGTAAAGAAGTTTCACTTCAAAAATATATTTCATCAGCCACTTAGGTATAATTCATAAGTCACGAAAGACATCATTTCGTGTGATAGGTTTGAATTAATTCTGAACACGGCTCCACGTTGGGCGCCAAAATTTTATTACGTGACTTTCCTAATCTAAGTATTAATTAATCCTATGTCCTAATTCGTTGGGCTGATTGCCGGCTCTGTCAGTGGAGACGGGGTGGTTCGTAGATAACACAAAAGAATTTTAAAGGGCGCCACGCAATTTACAAAAGAAATCAGCCAACGAAATTTGCGAAAGTTGCGAAATTTATTATTAGTTAATACGAAAATATTTACAAAATGAAAATGATATAAAATATGATAATGTATGACAAGGTAATGTAGTAATTAGCAAAAAATAACAGTGTTCTTAATTACGCGGGGTAATCCAAGCGGACGAACTAATAAAATATACTTTTATTTAATAATCGGAAACCTGTGGACGATATTTGGCCAAACACGACGCGTTTTTGTTGTAAATGAGAATTAACGAAACAAACGTACCGCTGCGAATACTTGCCGCAAAGACTGACAAAGTAAATGATACTACTGCCTACACAAAATCAAAACAATCCTAAAACTATGAATGAAAAATAACTGAAATTACAAATATAAAAGTTAAGGTAAGTTAACTATGAATAATTATGAAATGTTATGACAAAAATTTAAGTAATCTAACTGATGCAAACTTCTGTTTCAGGGATAATCCGGTGTGCCACTACAGGCGGAATATGTAAGAAAAATGTACGACTTTATAATTTGGTGCCTCTTTGATAATTATTAGTGCCTCTTTTCTTCTAGTAATTCAGACCATGTGATCGTGGAGCTCTTGGTGTGATCGAAGTTATAATTTATACTCCAATAAAAAAAGCCGTAGAAAAATATTAAATTTAGAATATTGAATTTAGTTGTTCCTTTATTGCTTACGTCAAAGACCTCTTTTCGGGCGTATATGGCTTCCTCAAATCCCCGAAGGTTCAATTGAATGAGTAGCACGGCCGAAAATCCACAATTATGTGATAATTTGTGAAACGAATCGATTTATTATAAAACAAAAATAATTATTTGACAAATTCAAACCCAAAAAACGACTCGTGCTACGGAAAACCAGGTATATACTGATAGTCTCAGCAAGGTTATTCTTTTTGCAACATGTTCTCATTTTGGAAAAGAAATATCAAATTTAAATTTTATTTGAAAGTACCTACATTCTTCAAGTGAGGCAGCACTAACAAGGACATAATTTAAAATAAATGTAGAAATCTACAATTTAGATGTTGGTGTAAAATCCAACCGTAACAACTATTAAGCAACGTTCTTTATTATGATGACCTGCATTTATTCAATAAAATAAACGATGTTCCTTTTAAGAATTACTTCCGATAAATTACACTAATATATTTTCGGGTATTACTGTGAAATTAGTAATACATCAGTGTATTACCTGTTGTTTTATTTACAACAGTGCACGGTGCTCATAAATATTGAAAGAACAGAATATTTTCATAGCCTAATACGATCCATTTCCGATATAAAATAGATTAATACAGTAAATTTCTTATACCATATGCTCTCTACTGGACAATACCGTATAATGTATTATTGACAGTTTCCACACATGCGTGTCAACTAACAAAAATAAGTAAAATCAATATCGAAACGCATTCAATTCTCGATTCTTTTATTATCAGTATAACGACAATAGAAAGCAGTATTATGTCAGTCAATGAGCAAAGCGATACAGTCTGTGGTGTCCAAAGCGAATTCAAAAGACTCTCGAACCCGGTTTTCTAGAACTGCAATTGCTTTATTTCTTAAAGTCCCGACTAGCCAAGATCCGATTTTCTCATTCAGCCAACTAAGCGATGCTAATCCGGAAACATCCATGTCGATGTCTCTGGAAAGAAAATATTGAATATAATATTGGGATGCTTGACAAAAAATATTTTTAAAGCGATGTGAAAGGATAAGGAGACTATCAGCATGACATAATTAGGCAATAAGGTTACTCAATACAAATTGTCTAAGATTATTAGAATACGCTAATTTTATTCATATCTATTTTATTACTGAGAAAAAAGTATGATATATTAACACCAGGGACTAAACTAAATTGAAACACAATTAAAACACTAAACCAAATTTAAAGACCATTAAAACACAAAATTAAAACACCTTTAGCTTACGACACAATTTATTGTAAATAACTTTTACTTATGAAACAACAATTTTAGGCATTTTAGGCTGTTTTATCGTTCCCAGAAAATTTTCAGTTGAAGCTGAAATGAACATGAACAGTTGTGGTGGGATTTCCCACGTTTTCTTAATTTTGAAGTCCATTATTGTGTAAAAGATACAGTGATACAGTGATACAGATATGTCGCGTAATTATTATCGATAACCCAGCAGCTGGTCAAGTAGAGAAGTAGAAGGGGCATTTTTTGCTACCGAACCATAAAATACAAATACTATATACCTACTATACGGAAGCTATGAATTTAAGTAATGTATATTAAATTAAGTAGGAACGAAAAATTCTAATCAGTGTTGCTGGACGTCGGATAACTACTACTATCTATAGCGCGAGGTATGTATTGTATACTATTTTATTCACAATCATTAGTTTTAATGAACAATAAAGGAATAAATAATTCAGTTTATTTTTAAATACTGCACTTTCGATAATTCTTGGTAGGCAGTTAAATTGACATTTTTATATTTTTATTAATTATTAAACTGACAAGCATATTTTTTGACAGTAAAATAAATGAATAGAAAGAGTATTTCTGATGGTAAAATATGCCTAGTAGTAAGTTGGAGTACACAATACACTCAAGCAGAACTTCCCGAGACCGCAGAGAAAACGATAGGAAATTTTATTCCAAGTTTATTACATAATACATAATACATACATACAGTATAAAATCAAATAGGCACTGAATTTTCCACCAGGTTGGAAAATTTTCCAACCCGGTCGGGAAAAGTTGGCAATTGACTTATTACTAACCGATTCTGAATAATAGTATATTACGTACCGAGGTGGAAAATGTTTCATTACAGCCGAGGGCTAGATAGATGACCAAGGCGCGAAGCGCCGCGGTCATCTATAGCGCGAGGCTGTAATGAAATTTTCCAGCGAGGTATGTATACTATTTTATTCACAATCATTAGTTTTAATGAACAATCATTAAGGAATAAATATTTCATATTATTTTAAACATTGCACTTTCGATAGCTCTTGGCAGGCTGTGAAATTGACAATTATTAATTATGTCAATATTACACATCATATTGAAGTAAATTTAAGCAATGCACTTTCGATAATTCTTGGTAGGCAGTGAAATTGACATTTGTATTTTTATTAATTATTAAACTGACAAGCATCGTTTTTTTGACAATAAAATAACTGAATATGAAAGAGCATTTCTGGTGGTAAAATATATCTGCCAGTCAGTTGGAGTACACAATACACTCAAGCAGAACTCCCCGAGACTGCAGAAAAAACTGTATGAAATTTTATTCCAAGTTTATTACATAATACATACTTAAGTATAAAATCATATAGGCACTGATTTCTCAGGTTGGAAAATTTTCCACCCAAGGGTGGAAAATTTTCCAACCCGGTCGGCAAGTAGAAGTCAGGAATAACCTACTTGCAAACTTTTTAAAAGTTGGCAATTGACTTATTACTAACCGATTGTGAATAATAGTATATTACGTACCGAGATGGAAAATGTTTCATTACAGCCGAGGGCTAGATAGATGACCAAGGCGCGAAGCGCCGCGGTCATCTATAGCGCGAGGCTGTAATGAAATTTTCCAGCGAGGTATGTATACTATTTTATTCACAATCATTAGTTTTAATGAACAATCATTAAGGAATAAATATTTCATATTATTTTAAACATTGCACTTTCGATAGCTCTTGGCAGGCTGTGAAATTGACAATTATTAATTATGTCAATATTACACATCATATTGAAGTAAATTTAAGCAATGCACTTTCGATAATTCTTGGTAGGCAGTGAAATTGACATTTGTATTTTTATTAATTATTAAACTGACAAGCATCGTTTTTTTGACAATAAAATAACTGAATATGAAAGAGCATTTCTGGTGGTAAAATATATCTGCCAGTCAGTTGGAGTACACAATACACTCAAGCAGAACTCCCCGAGACTGCAGAAAAAACTGTATGAAATTTTATTCCAAGTTTATTACATAATACATACTTAAGGGGGGCATGTTGCCTATGCTAAAAACAACATGAACATGGCGTTGCTATTTCTAGTTTACAGGCCAAGCGGCACTTTCTACACAAAAAAGTTTTATATATTAATTGAAGTATAAAGTTGAATCTACAATTTCTCTATATTTTGCAGCCCATAAACTAAACGGTTATTGTTATTATTGTTATTAAACATTGGTCATGTTTCACGTTGTTTTGAAACGTCAATAAAGCCGTTGTGTAAAAACTCGCACAAAAAACTCATGCACACGTTGTAATTTAATGTATTAGCTTCAAAGTTTGACTAAGTTAAAGCAATTTGATAAACAGGCTGATCAGATAAACTAGAAATTAGAAGTTGATGCACAAATCACGGTACTTCCATTTTCCAACACAGCTGTTGTTGATGTATGTAAGGAAACCTGTTAATTTGTATTCAGGACGTGCCTATTTTAGTTCAGCGTCTGCTTATTAGATGGCGCACGTAACTGTCATGGCTGCCTTGACAAAAATGAATAAACAAAAAGTTGTCAGCTGATTGCAGAGAAAACAACCTGATTGTGCCATTGTGCGACACATTGACACTTCGTTTGCAAAGATTGATATCGCTTTCAAAATCTACGTTTATGGTTGCTCATTCTGAGAAGCTCTATCGTATTTGTTGCCACAGATTTGTAAGGTTATGTGCTGCATTCAAAAAACAACGGAAAAGGCAAACGAAAAGCAAATTCAATTTTAATAGAAAGAATATGTGCCAAACAATTGTTGCATACTGTGGAAAGTTTTAGAAGTACCTACATTATTACTAAAAAAGTAAAAAAGGAGGTTTGTTCAGAGAAAAACGGCATGATTGGAATAATTGAGTTGTTCATTTCCAAAACTCGTTTTGTCACTTTTATCAAATTTTAAGCAAATCGAAAAAAACGCCTGATAAGTTTATTTTTGTTTAAAAACATTTCAAATTCCCGGGAGTTATTTCTTAGGTAACTAATTTTGGTTGTTGATAAGAATTTTGGTTAAAATTCGTGTGGTTTTTGAGAAAATTCGGAGAAAAGAAACGATAAGATGAGTTTTGGAACTGTACCAGAAATAAGATAAGTTTTGGAAATGTACGTTCAATATTAAATTAGTTTTGAAACCGTTTTTCTGGGAAATACAGAATATCTGCAATAAAGACAAAGCACTGCCAAAAAATAAGTTAGAAAAGCAAACAAGAAAATAACTTTAGTTAATATTGCAAAATAAAATGAAGCGAAAATTCCTTCCAAGAAAGCTCATTTCTTAACTTTTTTCTTCCCTTGCCTAATCCTACTGCCCCAATGGTCTCATCTGCTCTTTCACTATCTTCTAAATTCATTTTTCTACACCAATGGAACTAATTGTTAAACTACAGAAGTCACTAATTTAATAAGAATTAAAATTTACTCAAAGATAAAAACAACACACACAATCTTTTTAGGTTATTAACAATGTTTTTAACTTTACTCCCCTTCTATTTTTAAAACAGTAATACCAATATTTTGTGCTTTGTGTATATCTCACGATAAAATTAGAACATTTTTGGAACTGTATGATAACGTTACTTACTATACATTATGATAAGATGAGTTTTGGAACTATACGAAAATAAATAAGTTTTGGGCCTGTAAAGCTAAAACATAAGACGAGTTTTGGAACTGTACCTTACTTTAGCACGTTATTTTAAATAGCAAAACATCAGTTTTGGACTTGGTTCTTATGATATATCGATAGATTTCAGCGTATACTACCGTTTGGTACTGCCAACTCAAAAATGACAAAATAGTGAGAAGACGAGTTTTGGAAATGGACAACTCAATTGTTTATTGAATTTATTGAATCAGTTTCACTTAAAATTGATACACATTTTGTAAATAATAATTTCGCTTTTAGACTGTTTGACTACAGTGTACAAGTAAGTACGTTACAGATAAATTATTATCCATGATCACCGATTCTGCATTAAATTTGTTGGTACAAAAATGAAGCTGATTAGAAATATACATGTGAACTTTTATTTCATCCACATAGACGAAAATGTCTGCCTCCATTGATGTTGAGGCACCTTCCCAATTTTTAAAACACACATGTTCATCTGGGCTTATACATTTGCTCTCAGCTTTAGCACAAATCAAGCAGTATTTATTTCGAACGCCTATAAAAAGTAATTTTCCTGTTCTTCGTCCAATTATGACAGCCTAAAAGAAACATGAAATGAGTAAAGTTATAATGGAAAACTGATAATTACGTACAACGCCTGAAGCAGCATTGTTGTTTAGGTTTCTCAGATGGAAAAGATACATCCTTATCGCATGAACTGCATTTAAACACAAAAGTACTGACTAAGCCAGATCGTTTTTCCTCTGTAAGTTCCAATCGGCCACCAGTACATTTTTTGTTATGGTCATTTTGGAGATTTAAAGCCCTTTCCAAGAAATAATCAATTTCTACGACACGATATCCGCTTATTTTTGGTTGACGTTTTTCAGTTTCAATTTCCAAACTGTAGGCATATACTCTACAAAATGAAATTTAAGCTATTAGTGTTGCAATGTCAATATTTTACAAAACCAATTTTAAAAATTGAGGACATTGACAACGGCAGTGGCCTGGATACTTACTCTTCATATTCCTGTAAAGAACCCCAAGTGAAGTCATAATTATTTGTTGATGTTGATGTAGTTGGTTCCAAAATATTGGGCTCATGCCTATATGACAATACATCATTAAGAACATCATCACGATTGACTCTGCAAATCTGACTAGAACAAGTCGTCGAATATTCTACACGTTCTAACAGTCCCTCAAGTATTTCATTGACAAAATGTTCTGCAACTCTGTGTCGATACATACATAACATAGACTTACTAATGTTCTTAGCTCGCATAGTCTTTTTTCTTGGTTTGGATAAGAAAGTCTTCTTAGATTTTCCCATTTTTAGGCTAAAACCAAATTATATATGTATATAACAACTTTTAAAACATAAATCTTTGAACATTTACCTTTCTGAAGCGCAATAAAAACCATTTTCTGTCTTGAAAAAGACAATTTTTTAATGCAAAATTGGACAAATTATTGCCAGTGACTATGAAATATGACCACTAAATAACTATCAACACGACTAACGCGATGAAAGTGCCCGTCTTGACAAAGCAATTTTTAATGCAAAATTGAACAAATAGTACTGCAAGTAATAGAATATGGAATGACTCCAGACTAGACTTCGTGCAAAAACGAAGTGCGAGTGCGAGCTGGCGGGCTAGCAGAACGCGGGAACGTTCATCTCATATCATAGGACCGGCCCTAGCTATTTTGCTCCTCGGGCAAAATTATGATTTTCCCGGCCCTTGGTTTACAGAACTGTGATAATTTTTAACCTGTTATTATGAATGAATGAATTATTATTAATTGTTTCCTCAAAATTTTACGAACAGAAGTTGTCTGGATCTACTACTTATATTTAATTGCGCCGAATTTTGCCAAAAAGTGATATAATAAAAAGAAATATCTCTTATAAATAAACGTGTTAAAGTAAACAATAAGTTTTCCAGGGTTGATTTTAACTGGCCACCCCTAAATCTTGCCAGCCCGCTTCAGCCGACCCTGTCTTACGAACGTCTTTAGACAAATATAAATTTTCCTTGGAAATTATTTCGCCGCAGCTGCAGACAGTACCCGCCGCGTCCCGCTTCCACCGTGACAATTGCACATTCCAAAACACGAAATCGCACACGGTAACAACGGTATCTGTAATTCGAATCACGTGTCAATGCTACTAATAGCAAAACGTGCATAACTTTAGGCACAGATGGCAGCATGTCTCGGCATGCTTGCATTTGTCTCTCAGGAAGCGTGCCTCTCACTCTGGAATGCGCCGCCCTTAAGTATAAAATCATATAGGCACTGATTTCTCAGGTTGGAAAATTTTCCACCCAAGGGTGGAAAATTTTCCAACCCGGTCGGCAAGTAGAAGTCAGGAATAACCTACTTGCAAACTTTTTAAAAGTTGGCAATTGACTTATTACTAACCGATTGTGAATAATAGTATATTACGTACCGAGATGGAAAATGTTTCATTACAGCCGAGGGCTAGATAGATGACCAAGGCGCGAAGCGCCGCGGTCATCTATAGCGCGAGGCTGTAATGAAATTTTCCAGCGAGGTATGTATACTATTTTATTCACAATCATTAGTTTTAATGAACAATCATTAAGGAATAAATATTTCATATTATTTTAAACATTGCACTTTCGATAGCTCTTGGCAGGCTGTGAAATTGACAATTATTAATTATGTCAATATTACACATCATATTGAAGTAAATTTAAGCAATGCACTTTCGATAATTCTTGGTAGGCAGTGAAATTGACATTTGTATTTTTATTAATTATTAAACTGACAAGCATCGTTTTTTTGACAATAAAATAACTGAATATGAAAGAGCATTTCTGGTGGTAAAATATATCTGCCAGTCAGTTGGAGTACACAATACACTCAAGCAGAACTCCCCGAGACTGCAGAAAAAACTGTATGAAATTTTATTCCAAGTTTATTACATAATACATACTTAAGTATAAAATCATATAGGCACTGATTTCTCAGGTTGGAAAATTTTCCACCCAAGGGTGGAAAATTTTCCAACCCGGTCGGCAAGTAGAAGTCAGGAATAACCTACTTGCAAACTTTTTAAAAGTTGGCAATTGACTTATTACTAACCGATTGTGAATAATAGTATATTACGTACCGAGATGGAAAATGTTTCATTACAGCCGAGGGCTAGATAGATGACCAAGGCGCGAAGCGCCGCGGTCATCTATAGCGCGAGGCTGTAATGAAATTTTCCAGCGAGGTATGTATACTATTTTATTCACAATCATTAGTTTTAATGAACAATCATTAAGGAATAAATATTTCATATTATTTTAAACATTGCACTTTCGATAGCTCTTGGCAGGCTGTGAAATTGACAATTATTAATTATGTCAATATTACACATCATATTGAAGTAAATTTAAGCAATGCACTTTCGATAATTCTTGGTAGGCAGTGAAATTGACATTTGTATTTTTATTAATTATTAAACTGACAAGCATCGTTTTTTTGACAATAAAATAACTGAATATGAAAGAGCATTTCTGGTGGTAAAATATATCTGCCAGTCAGTTGGAGTACACAATACACTCAAGCAGAACTCCCCGAGACTGCAGAAAAAACTGTATGAAATTTTATTCCAAGTTTATTACATAATACATACTTAAGTATAAAATCATATAGGCACTGATTTCTCAGGTTGGAAAATTTTCCACCCAAGGGTGGAAAATTTTCCAACCCGGTCGGCAAGTAGAAGTCAGGAATAACCTACTTGCAAACTTTTTAAAAGTTGGCAATTGACTTATTACTAACCGATTGTGAATAATAGTATATTACGTACCGAGATGGAAAATGTTTCATTACAGCCGAGGGCTAGATAGATGACCAAGGCGCGAAGCGCCGCGGTCATCTATAGCGCGAGGCTGTAATGAAATTTTCCAGCGAGGTATGTATACTATTTTATTCACAATCATTAGTTTTAATGAACAATTATTAAGGAATAAATATTTCATATTATTTTAAACATTGCACTTTCGATAGCTCTTGGCAGGCTGTGAAATTGACAATTATTAATTATGTCAATATTACACATCATATTGAAGTAAATTTAAGCAATGCACTTTCGATAATTCTTGGTAGGCAGTGAAATTGACATTTGTATTTTTATTAATTATTAAACTGACAAGCATCGTTTTTTTGACAATAAAATAACTGAATATGAAAGAGCATTTCTGGTGGTAAAATATATCTGCCAGTCAGTTGGAGTACACAATACACTCAAGCAGAACTCCCCGAGACTGCAGAAAAAACTGTATGAAATTTTATTCCAAGTTTATTACATAATACATACTTAAGTATAAAATCATATAGGCACTGATTTCTCAGGTTGGAAAATTTTCCACCCAAGGGTGGAAAATTTTCCAACCCGGTCGGCAAGTAGAAGTCAGGAATAACCTACTTGCAAACTTTTTAAAAGTTGGCAATTGACTTATTACTAACCGATTGTGAATAAAAAATTTTATTTGACTTATCTTACCTACTTCGTGAAAACTTGGTTGAAACTTTGTGCTGCGCTGAATAACTTCTCATTTTTACTTTCCTCCATACTACTCAATCAGGTATGGGAAGTATTTCAATTCTGGATGGCTTCTTTTAACTTCAGAAAGTTCTTCGCATCGGTTAGTAATAAGCCAATTGCCAACTTTTAGAAAGTTTGCAAGTAGGTTATTCCTAACTTCTACTTCCCTACCGGCTTGGAAAATTTTCCACCCGGGTGGAAAATTGAACGCCTATTTGAGTTTATACATAAGTACTTATGTACATATTATGTAATAAACTTGGAATAAAATTTCCTACATTTTTTTGCGGTCTCTGGCAGTTCTACTTGAGTGTTGTATTGTGTACTCCAACTTACTACCAGATATATTTTACCACCAGAAATACGATGCTTGTCAGTTTAATCAGTAATAAAAACCAGTTGTCAACGCGTTGACAGAACAGCTTCCTAGCCACAACTACACTGGAGGGCGCGCGCCTTCTTTTCGTTTATATGTCTCATAGTGAAATCCGTCATTTCATGAAAAAACTAGGCACTTCATAAACGGCCAGCATGTCACGAAAACATCTGGGATTACAATAATTAGCACACTACTCACTGGCCGACGATGAAATGAGGCAAGGCCGGTCGGCAAGGGGCATTGCCTTCATAGCCCATCGCATCCTGTTTATTTTACTAGCCCGTAGATCTCAACGCCTCGCACTGCACAGTGCGCGCGCATGCACTCAGTTCCAGGCGGAGTTGCGGACGGAATCTCGCCGGTCTCACATATTTACCACAAACATTTTATTACGCTACCTACCTTTCCCAATTTTTTTCTCAATTTTGTCCTGATACAACCTATTACAATTTTCGCACATCGTGTAGAGAAAAATACCCTCTATCCCATACAATAAACAAATATATATGGTCTCATATCTCGGCTCAAAAGTGTTTTTAAAAAAACCGCTCCGTCAGTTTCCTACGGACCATCTCTGTTATACGTATGCAAAAACTCAGCAAAATCTGTAGAGCCGTTCTCCCGAAAAATTGCCAACAGTCACACACACACACACCTACATACGAACGGAAATGTGCCCCCTTGCCAAGAAAGCTTAGAATGACCTGAAACGTCCACATTTGATGAAATATCACCATGGTCAAAAAAGGACTATCACTAGCCCCAGCTAGGAAGCTATAATATAAATGTCAATTTCACAGCCTACCAAGAATTACCGAAAATGCAGTATTTGAAAAACAAAATGAATTATTTATTCCTTTATTGTTCATTAAAACTAATGATTGTGAATAAAATAGTATACGCATACCTCGCTGAAAAATTTCATTACAGCTTCGCGCCTTGGTCATCTATGTAGCCCTCGGCTGTAATGAAACATTTTCCACCTCGGTACGTAATATACTATTGTTGCTCAAGTGTAAAACACCATTTTTCAAAACTGCTTATTATAACTTCGGAAATGCATCTTTACAGGCTACTAATTCATAAAATTGACAGCAGACTTGTACAATTTTACAAGTTATTATCATTGTCGACATTCGAAAATTTTGTGTTATTATTATCATATATTATGTTAAAATTCATGGTACAATATTATGATTTCCGCTTATGTTGAATTTTCTGACGGAATGCTCGGAACTAAACCAACTACAGCTGCAGATTCTGCCGAAGTGGGCGGCATAACATTTGTACACTCACTAGCAGGAAATATTTTTTTGACATTTCAACGATATACATCGTCATAGTAATGCTTCCAAGGCTTACAGCAACTTATTGAGGATTTTTTTGAATGAGAGTCGAAATTTGATGATAACTTTTCATTTACTCACATATGAGTAACAAATAATAGTATATTATTATATGAGCGATTATGACAGCAGGCGAGTGGCTCAAATCATCTGAGTGAATAATGGTCATAATCGCGAATATAATACTATACTTTTTCTACACCTGTTAAACAAATAAATTAGACTCAGATTTGATAACTTTAATGGAACACTATCATAATACATTAATTTTTATTTTTCAATAAATGAACTACTTACTAAGAATATATATTGAAATTTGTGCAGTTAGTAATATATAAATTTGGAGTTGTCCCTTCCATTGTTAATTTCTGGCAGTTTTAGTGGTGGAAGTGTTAGTTTGTAAGGATTAATTTATTGGTACCTACTCGAACGAAGTGCATACGTTGGAAAACGTAAACAATAATATATGGCGATACCTGGCTGTCACCCACGTCGATTGTCAGCACAGCAAGAGTTGATCGCGGTCGATATAATTGAAGCGAAACAGGGATTATTGAATCTATATTTGTGATTGGCCGAATACCGTGAATTATGAAACCATAATTCACTACAGTGAATTATATGTACGATTTTTCACAAAGAAAATGCTAATAATTGTCATATAATTAAATAGGTGTAGGAAAAATATTATAACACTACACGCAAGGTAGGTAACCGTTTTACAGTCTCAAGGAAGTAACAGACTCGCCTATCGGCTGGCCAGTCATTTTCCTCCTTTCGTCTGTAAAAGCAGTTTTACCATGCTAGTAATGTAAGATACTATAAGTTCCCTACGTTAAGTCTTCAACGTGCCAAAATCTAGAATGCGAGAATATTTTGTGACGTGATATTTACAATTAGTACATGGTAGTATTTGTAGCTACGCACCTCATGCGTTCACCCATTTCTCTAACTTATTGTAAAACAACTGTTAAAAGTACGGACAGGAAAAATAGGTGTGGGTGGAATTAGGATATAAAAACTGCTATATTTAGCTCTCTTTATATAAACTGATCTAACCCAATACCAAGTCAATTTATAAATTTCCCAGCTTTCGGTGTCTTTGATTTCCAAAAGTTCTGACCGTCGTCAAGAACTTGACAGTTCTACTACTAGAAAACTTGAGTTGATTCGCGCGGTTAATGTTACTTTTAAAACTCAGTTTAGATGGTATTTTCCTTTGCCTCATTCTCCCAATAGATTCCTAAAAAAACGACAAATTAATAATTTTATGAATTGCTGGCAATAATTAATGAATAAACACTATTCGGCCCCGTTTGGGGCTTTTGTGGTGTCATTAAACTCTGAGGGGTTAATATCCAGAAAAATTTGTGTACACTTATTTGAAATTCCAATTGAATTCCTAGGAAATCTTTGGAATTATTCTGAATTCCCAGGAATTCATTGGAATTCCTCGAAATTGTTATAATTTTGCATGTAATCCTTATGAGACACAAGAGTAATTTTCAAATGAATATGCAAGTTTTAAGATGCTATAATTTTTGTGATATTTGCAAGTTGTATTTTGTTAATAAGTTATTAATATTGTGTGATATATTTTTAATATATGGTAGTGAAATGTAATTTTTATTTTCTTCCAGTCCAAAAATCATTTAGAGACCAGACTAAAAGACCACAAATACAAAAATAGTAATTCAGCCATAAGTAAACGTATGAAAAACAATGATCATACTTTTGAATTTAATGTCGCAACAATTTTAAAACAAGAAAAAAAATTAAAATCGCGGCTGTTTTTAGAGATGATTCATATAAAGAAGAACAAAACTCTATAAATGATACAACTGACATACAAAATTTGTGTCAAATTTACAGTAATATAATAAAATAAATCCAAAAGTGCTAAATCGTAATTCCTATTTGTATACACATATACAGGGTGACCCATATTAAAAGAACCAGCTAAATATCTCATAAATCATAGCAAGTACAAGAAAAAGATTTTAATGAAAGTTGTGTAGTTGCAAGGGGGAAAACTGGCGGTGATATCAAATTTGACATAGGTGGCGCTGCGGACGTCAGGTGAAGGTCAACTTCAATTTTTTAAATGAATTAGTATGATTTTTAATCTAGAATTCGATACAACATTTAATTTTGAACTAAAATATATTAGGATACATTTGTGGTAAAATTTATGCATGTAGAGATATTGAAAATTAAAGATTGCATTTTACATTTTTTCGTTTTTTTCTGTCCACTGAATTTTAATTCCATCAAGTAGGCCAGCGCGTTATCTGCAGATCCTAAGACACGGAAATATCTTTATGTTCAACAACTGTTTTTTTTTATTTCTGAAAAGTCAAGTTGTCATATTGTCTAGTACTTATTTGATGTACAGTACTTAAACTGACTGGAAAAAATGCCTGACTACATAGCAAACGAGGTCGTGGACATTTCACTTGTTCTTGGGGAATGTGGTATGAACTAACGAGCTGCATCAACTTTGTATCGTGCTAGATTTCCAAATCGACGATACCCAAGTCACGTTAGGATTGGATTGCTCGAAGAACGCAGTCGCCAAGGCGTTCTAAAACGCCAACGTACAAGAAGAAATCAAGAAAATGATCCGCGAACAGTTGCAGTTTTGGGTATGGTTTTTCTATATCCGAAAATTAGCAGTCGGCAAATTGAAAGGCAGTTAGGTGTACCTAGAAATACAGCTCTAAGAATCTTGAGACGTTCCAGATTCCATCCTTATCACATTACATTAACTCAAGCTATTAATAATAACGATATACTGCTACGATTACAGTTTTGCCAATGGGCTCAGGAAGTGTTGAGGAATTTTTTTAACTACGTTTTTTTTCTGATGAAGCGACGTTCTGCAAGACTGAACAGATAAATCGACATAACTGTCATTACTGGTCGAATGAAAATCCTCATTGGCATAGACAGGTAGATCACCAGCATCGCTGGAGTCTCATGTTTGGTGCGGCGTCGTCAATGGCTGTATCGTGGGCTCCTATTTTTTTGATGGTAATGTTAACGGTGAAATTTACCTGACTTTTTTGATTGAAGAATTGCCAATTTTTCTCCAACTTTATTTTCGAGGGAGACACATCCTTGTCATAAATCCACTCACTTTGTGCCAACCACCTACGCGGGGTAGCAACCCCCTCAAATATCTTAAATGACAATTGGGGTCGAGTAGCACATCATTTTAAAGCTATTTCAATTCTCTTTTCAACGGTAAAAAAATTTTTGAATAATAAATAATAATAAAAATTTGTTATCTTTCCAAGTTCTTAAATCGAATAATTCAGCAAAAAATAATAATTAAATAAGACAGGTTGTTATGGAAACAACTTTTCAATAATTAATAATCAGAATTTAACATAGAAGACCAGAGTTAAAGAGAACTTACTAAATAACAACTTTCAATAACATTCAAAATCGAACAGACTTAAAGTCGACCTTTACCTAAGATAAGAAATAATAATAATTATCAAGACAAATTTTACCAGTCAATGTCATTACGAGAAGAGTTACCTAGTCGCAGCAATTTTGGTGCTTGTGCTTAATTCCTAAATTTAATCATGGGTTACATCATAGCAGAACGAACAGAAATTATCGTTCTTTATGGGCGTCACAATAATAATGCAGTCCAAACGGCAACTTCATTTAATCAACTTTATCCAGGAAAAACCGTGTCACATGTTTATGTTCTGCAGTTGGTTTCAAAATTTTTGGATCAAATGTAAATAAAAAGCGAAATACTAGATTGACTGAAGCAATGCAAATAGCTGTTTTGGGACATATAGCAGGGGAACCAGTGCAATCTGTACGACAACTAGCTGATGTTTCTGAATTGAGTAAGTTTCATCCCTATAAATCGAAAATCTTACAAGAATTAGGCGAAGATGATTTCGATCGGCGGATTACGTTTTGCGAAAGTATATGACAAACCTTATTCTACAAAATCCATATGTTGTATAAAACATAGTCTTTAGCTGCGAATCCAACTTTTTCTTAAACGGAAATGTCAATCGGCACAATGTTAGGTATTGGAGTGACGAAAATCCATATTCTTTCGAAGTCATACTCAAAATCCAGAGAAAATTAATGTGTGGGCGGCGGGAATTTATGGAGACACCCTGAACGGAACTCGTTATCTTGAGCTTTTGAAAAACCGAATTGACCCAGCTATTACAGACATATGCAATGGACGTCGACGGCAATTTAGAGCTACAAGAACACTTGCTAATGTGCGCCCCCCACATTATGCAGTACAAGTTAGGATATTTTTGGATGCCCGATTTACTAATAGGTGTATAGGGCGTAGGGCGGGGGGCTATTGAATGGCCGGCAAGGTCGCCCCACTTAATACCCCTCAACTTCTTTCTTTGGGGGCATCTTAAATCGGTTGTGTATAAAACTGTTGTACCTATAGCCAACATTCAGGATCTTCATCAACGAATTCAAAACGAATGCAGAAGGCTGAAAGCTGGAAGCTGACAGAACAGTCTTTCACAAAGTGCGCAATGAATTTGAAAATCGACTTTACCCTTGCATGGCTGTAAACGGTGCACATGTTGAACAATTATTATATTACTGTTATTCCGTTAATGTGTTAGGTAAATGTATTCAATTGTGGTTTATAAATTTTTAAATAAAGTTATTTAGTAGTTGTCTTTAATTTTGACCTTCCATGTAAAATTTGGATTATTAATTATTGACAAGTCACTTAGTTAATTATTTTCTGCGGAATATTCGATTTGAGATTTTCAAAACCAATTTTTATTATTATTTATTATTTATTAAAATTCAAAAAGTACCGTTGTAAAGAGAATCTAAATACCTTTAAAATGATGTGCTACTTGACCCCTATTGTCATTTAAGTTTGTTGAGGGAGTTGCTACCCCTCGTAGCTGCTTAGCCCAAAGTGAGTAGATTTATTACAAGATGATGAAGTTGACGTGTTGAGGTGAAAGTTTTCGCTGGAACACCTGTATATAAAAACTGCCACAAATTGAGGTACAAATTTAAAGAAAGGAATATATTCTCAAAAAACTATGGGCAGATTGATTTGTTTGGTTCTTAAGCTTATGTAAAACCTAGATACCGATTCCGAAGGAAAGAAATTAAAAGTAAATAAACCATACGATAGCAGTTAATATTCTTCGAGGAAAATACCACTAGGGCTCAGACTACAGCAAACTTTTGTACGGCACAACAAATAATTATTACTGATGACAAAACTTCGTTTTGTAATCTGAGTTGAATTCCTTAACAGGGTAATAATATTAGAATTTAAGGATATCTGGTATGCCTCATTGAACTATCAAGTTGGACTTATGAACTGTTGAAACTTAATTTATTATGATTAAGCGAACAGAACCGATTTGCTTGTAGACTGATCTTTTCATATATATTAAACTGGGCAATTTGATTAACATAACTTTTATGACATTTTGCTTCTATAATTTCAGTAAGCCGTAAAGGCAATTCCCTGGGTTTACCGATTCTTCGCTGCACCATAAAATAAAGCTTAAATGCAACAAAATTTTGTTCAAAACAGAAATGTATTCCATAAAATAAAAAGCGTCTAATTATATATGCCAAAATTTCATTAAAATTCTTCATCATAATTACTTTCGGTGTGTATACCCCAAAGTTCGATATTTAATCTAACAAAGGCGACGAATATCATTCTGAATATGACATCAAGTTCACTCCACCGCTATAACTCTGGTAACTGCATAAGTTTTAATTAAAAAGAAACTAGGTTGCATGCTTTGTCGTTCCTCTTAATTTTCTGAAAATAAAATACACTCTTTTCCAGTTCTGTAATAACTTGACTAAGTACTCTCATGCACTAATCTATTTTAATAAGTTCTAAGTTACCTAATTGGAGATACAATTACAAAGTTAACGTTTGCACTGGCTATAGTTAATAAAGTTAGGTAGTGCTGAACTAAGAACATATATACATGACATACTTAATATACAGGGTGTCTTGAAACGAATGTTACATACTTCAATGGTAGGTTCTAGGGAACAAATAAAAGTGATTCAACCTATTTTGCTCAAGTAAAAAGTTATGGGCCTTCAAAGTTTCTTTTTTTATTTTTAATTTTTGAATTAATTCTGAACGTGCTGAACCGATTTCTATAAAATTTGGCACCTAAGAGATTCAATTGAAGGCGAATATGATGGCAAGGTCCATTTTAAATTTTAATGTAGAGGGCGCTGATTTAACCTGGTAAAGAAAATTCCTTTTTCACTGTATCTTTTTTGTTCAGAAATTTTTGAAAATTTCGCCATAAAAAATAAATAAGGAATTTAATTCTACACAAAAAAGACATACCTGTTGAATATCGAAAATATGCTTCATTTAAGAGATATTGCAAAAAATAGGTTTTAAGGTTTTGGAATAATCTGCAAAAATGTTCCGAGTATTCTTTGCGTATTAAATTTGTTATCAAGTTATTTCCAATTTATTACTTTGTCAAAAAATTACTCGGTATAATATTATCAAAATGCCTCACCATGGCCCTCACGTAGTCCAGACCTAAATCTCCTGGACTTTTATCTTTGGGGACATATGAAAGAAATGGTATATGACAACGTACCTCCTATATCCTAATACTCGGGGAGAGAATACAAAATGCCGGGCAGCAAATTAGAAATAACTATAATAATTCTTTTTCCGTGCTGTCATCTTTCGTTAAACGCTTAAAGGAAGTGCACTGAAATGAATGGGGAGCATATTATTGAACATTTATTATAAGAAATTTTGTTATTAACGTTATTTTTTTAGTTATGTTAAATTTTGTCCATGTTAAGTTTTGTTTTTTAATTATGATATTTTATTTTTCTCAATGGATGTAATTATTGTTGTTTAACACTGTCATTTGCTCATTTGCTGTTTCAAATACACTCCTAACTTGTGTATTGTTGTTCCCATAATTTATTTGATAATTGATAAGTTTCGACATTACATATTTTTTGCAATATCTCTTAAATGAAGCATATTTTCGATATTCAACAGGTATGCCTTTTTTGTGTAGAATTAAATTCCTTATTTGTTTTTGATAGCGAAATTTTCAAAAATTTCTGAACAAAAAAGATACAGTGAAAAAGTATTTTGCTTACCAGGTTAAAACAGCGCCCTCTACATTATAATTTAAAATAGACCTTGCCATCGTATTTGCCTTTAATTGAATCTCTTAGTTGCCAAATTTTATAGAAATCGGTCCAGCACGTTCAGAATTAATGCAAAAATTAAAAATAAAAAAAGAAACTTTGAAGGCACATAACTTTTTAATAAGTCACTTTTTACTGGAGCAAAATAGGTTAAATCACTTTTATTTGTTCCCTAGAACCTACCATTGAAGTATGTAACATTCGTTACAAGACACCCTGTATAATACATAATCATCTTCTCTGCTAATTATATCAATAAGCACCGGTATTTATGAAGAGCAGGAAATTACATGGTTCCGGTGACATGCGAATTTCTAAGCTAAACACACCTCGGTTTAGAACGATTACTTGTCTTTTTCGGGACGCCAAATTTTACAATGGCGTATTCTAGTCCAAAAACGGTGCCTCTGGACTCGGTCCCTAAATATACAGCTGTATCCCTTGGTATCACTTATTGTGATACGCTGTATATATAGGCGGGTCGGGTCGTTCTTTTATGAACAATCTCTGGGAGTTGTATATACGGTCAGGTCGGTAAGACTTAGTGGTTGATCACCCTTATGCTCTTAGTCGCAGAAGGGCGGGTCCTATTACTATATTACTATTGCTAAACGTCGAATAACAAGACATAAACAATAAACAAAATAAGACGGTACTCTATTAAGTTAACTATTTACACTTGAAAGAATTGGATCGATAAAACAGAATTGAATGTATAAAAACAAGCTATATATTTACAAAAATACTAGATATTTTCTTGGAAATAAAACGCGGTTCTCACGGAGTATCCTTAACAGAATTGAGTTAATAAATCGGAATATATACAAAAATACGAGAAATTTACAAGGAAATAAAACGCGGTGTATCCTGATGGTGCGCTACGACCCGTCGTGTGATCAAAACTGAACATTTACGGTGTCTCGGAGTTTTCGTGGAAGCACCGAACGGTACCGACTCCGAGCCGGGTTTCGGGGCGATTCTCGTCAAAGCACGCGAGTGCAATCACCTGGGGGAACGCCGCTAGCTCTTCCGTCGCAAATAAGTAAATGTTCTACCTTAATATTTCACCAAAAGCCGCCCATTACCCGGATGTGGTCGATTTGCACCGGTATATCGTTCTGTTACAAGCACTAGGGCCACACAGGATTGACAAATCGATCTAATCTTCATAGACAGACACTTTCAATTCCCCAGCATGAACATATTTTACTTATTTGTTACCAACAAGCTAGGGTACTTACTCAAAAGTTAAAGGACAGTTACTATCAGTTGGTTACACGGCGAAGTCGGAACGGTCGATCAAGAACTACTAGGTCGGATCGGCTGGGAGTATTTGTTCCAGCTGAGGGCCGGACGGCCAAATACTGAATTTTCTTCTCCGGAGCACCCGCTTTTATAAGCGGTGAGTGGAGGCTTCGGCGGCGGTTTGACGTCGGATTCTTCTACGTCAGCTGTGGTGGCGGGTGCAAATTCAGCACGAATTCTTGCCATCTCGTAAAAGTGGGCGTCAAGAGTTTTTACGTCACATCAGTGCCGCTTGCAAATATTGGTTTGGGAATTCCTATCATCTCGCATGACGTCGGTCGCACGTGGGGTATGTTTCATTCTTTCATCGGTGTATGCGTATACTGGCAAATTTATCCTTTTGATCGGGACTTTCCTCTGTTTCAAGTTACCAGTAACGGTCTCTTAGAACAATTTCGGAATGCCACTCTGAGTTCATTAGAGCATTACGTCTGTGCATTATTACAGGTTCATCACGACTTGGTGTTACGAGTATGTCTTTCATTGTGGGATACAAATCAGTATCTACAAGTTTGCAGTTTTCTATGCTATAACATTTCCATTTAATACGTGTTTCACTTGTTTTCACGTTAAAGATATAAACACCAAGAGTAGGAAAACAATTTACTCAAAGGTGCTATTAGTTATCCAGAACAATTCCCTATATAAGACAACTAGGACACCGAGACGCGCTTCGCCCGCTTTATTTTAATTTCTGTTACTTCTATTCAAAATATTGAACTGAATTATCAATTATAAAGGAAGTATTATGCTCGTTTGCACCGTTGTCTTTTTAACCAATGGTCTTTGCGATAATGGTTTCCATAGATTTAATTAATAAATTTCACCTGTTACAAAAATTGTTCAAAGTGATTACTTATTGAGAATCAAAACTAGAGAACAATCGTTATTATTCGTGCATACCTTCTCATAAAAATAATAAGCACCAATAACAAACACGTGTGCATGGATTTGTACGATCCACTGAAATAAGCGCATGAAAATTTTTACTCTCAAAGCTGAATACCGAAAACCATCGTAGGTAACGCTTGTAGTACCTATTTTATTTTCAAAACGGCAATTTATCAATAACCTATTAAACGCAGGTTACTTTTGATTTGACCGGCAATCAGTAAAGAGAACATTAGAAAGGCAAAACTACGCGAAGAGGGAGTTGGAAACCGTCCTGAGTACTTTTTAGACATCAGGAATGGAAAAGCAACAATAAATACCTCAACACTCGAGCAAGAGTTTAAGCGAATGATGTGATATTCTTCCTTCTGCTTATTCCAATCTAAAACTATAGATAAGTTTTCTAATTTTGTGAATTTCTGGCAAACTACACACGTGTTTATTTTGCCAGAAATTCACAAAATTAGAAAACTTAAAGTTTTGAAACTGGCACGAATCTGAGAAGAATTTAAAACTATAGAATTCACAATGGAGGCATGGAGTGGGAGACGAACGTTCTGCGCATTCTCACCGAGCTCCCGACGTTATATATATGAGTTCTTTAGGTGCAGATTGACAAAAAGTATCCAAATTTATACCTAATTGCTATAAAACATATTTATAAAAAATGTTCAAAATGCCCATCATTATTATGAAACCTTTTTAGTCGAGAATATACAGCTTTTCTCATTTTCCGTCTGTTAGTATTTCCAAACCATTCAACAACAGTAGGAAAGTTAGAAAATTTGAAAACGGAGATGGATAGGTTAGCATTAGACATAGTAGGTATCAGTGAGGTGCGATGCCAAAAGCTGGAGACTTTTGGAGCGGAGATTTTAGAGGGCCGATAGGTGGAAATTCGGGAGTAGGAATTGTTATGAAGAAGAAAATAGGGCAGAGCATAGAAAATGTCTTACAGAAAAGTGACAGGGTAGTTTATGGCGATATTGTGAAGGGGCATGAAAATTTAATAATTGTAGGAGACTTTAATGCAATTGTAGGTACAGGGAGAAAAGATAGAATAATCGGTCCCTTTGGATTAGGTAATAGGAACGACAGGGGAGTTAGACTAATAGATTTTTGCGATAAACATAACCTAACCATCGCGAAAAGTATATCTCAACATCACGTTAGGAAGCGCAATACATGGAAAATGCCAGGGGACCTAGGGAGATATCAAATAGATTACATTCTTGTTAGGCAAAGATTTAGAAATCAAGTTAGGGACTGCAGAAGCTATCCAGAAGCAGATATAGATAGTATCACAACGTAGTGGCTATCTTAAATTTAAGATTTTGACCTCGAGAAACTAAGAGACTGATTCGCGCAATAAGTTCGAGAAATAGACGAATGAAGTACTAAAGGGCGCGGATGAAAATACTGTTAGGGACGTAGACGCAGAATGGAATTGCATTAAAAATGGTTTAGGTTCTGCAGTTAGAGATATATTGGGTCACAGAGTGAAAGTAGAAAACCCTGGATAACAAGGAATATTGTTACTCTAACTGACTAGAGACGAAAATATAAAAATAGACTAGATGAATGAGGGAAACAAAAGTATAAAGCGGTCAAGTGAGTATATTTATTCGGAAATGTAGGAAAGCGAAAAAACAGTGGATTGATAACAAATGCAAAGAAGTGGAAGATAAGTTCGAAGTAGGAAAAACTGACGAAGCGGATAAAATAATCAGGCGAAATTTCAGAGAAATTGGATCTAGCAGCAAGAACATTAGAAACGGGGCAGGTGACATCCCAATCGTAAGAGAGGAAAAGGCAGATAGGTGGAAGGAATATATGGGAATCTTACATACAGGACAAGAACTAGGAGATATTTAGAAAAGGAAATCAGTGTAGACCTAGGCTGTCCCATAATAAGGGAAGAGTTTTAGCTAGCATTAGAAAGTCTAAAAAACAATAAAGCACCACGTGTAGATGAATTGCAAACAGAAATTTTAAAGTGTGCAGGTCAAGAGGTAAGAGGGCGTTTATTTAAACTATTTAACCGCATTCAGGGTGGGCCAATAGTGCGTAGTCGGTCCATATCTCTGATTCTATTCAAGATATCAACATGAAACTTTACGTGTATGTGGAGAAGCACACGAAGCTTCTGTTAAAATTATTTTGATGTATACATACAGGATATTCACAACAAACCAAAGTCATGTTTTTTTAATGGAATGCCCCACATTTGGATTCACCATAAAATTTCATGAAAGTTGATATGCTACAAGGTGGGGTTTAAAGTAAGCAATGTTAAGATATGGCCATTTTAGTACCAGTGTGAACCCAAATTTGTGGTGCTACTGATGTCTGCTAGTCAAAGCTAACTATGACTTTTTTGTTGGACTAGGTTCAGAGGATACTCAATTTGCAAAAACCATTAACATTTTTTTCAAAATCGCTCATATTGTACAGAGTGGCCAACTTGGGCAAAATGGAGTTTTCTCAAAAATGTTAAATGGAACACCCCGTATATTATTTGCAGGTTTGATAGTCAGTTTATTAAGCTTTTGACTGATGCAGATATTGGCAGTTCTGCGACTGATAATTTAAGCAGAAATAAAGATTGAACCTTAAGAATTAATAGTTAGAGAGCTAGCGTCATTTTTGATGACAAAAGTGTTAGGCTGGAACTTTGTCAATCACTAGTTCAGAGGGAGACAGACACTTTTTCTATTCGACAAAATTTTCGCTTGTAGTCATTTATATTTTTTGTTCTTACTGAAACAAGGACAGGTCCTGTGACAAATTTGTGTCAGGCTCATATCTTTTGCACGCATTACTTGACTATCGGCGAACCTGAATTTAGAGTAGGCAGACATTGATTAACGTCTTAGGATGGAAGCAGATCTGTGGAACTGGAGAACTAATGAAAATGCTATGACTAATTAGCGTCAAGTTAATTTTTTTGTACACATTGTTGTCTCGTACTATCATAAGAAAATGCAATTGGCAGACATTTTCTGCAGTCACGGGCAGAAGGCAGACGTACTGAATTGGGGAGTTGGTGAGGGCTCGGTGACAAATTAGTGTCTAAATTGAAATTTTTGTGCATATACTTTGATTCCTCTATAACACAAAAATCTTCGTGGCAGATGGACACTAATTTGTCACCGAGCCTTCACCAACCCCCCCAATTCAGTACGTCTGCCTTCTGCTTTTGACTGCAGAAAATGTTCTGCCACCCAAAACTCAGAAAAATGTTTTACAGAAAATTTAGCGAACAGAGTTTACACCGGCACCAGAAATCTCATTGCAAGATTACTTCTTGAAAGAACGGTTTTCTTCCATGGCACTCCTTGTTTCAATTTATACCTAGGTTTAATAAGTTACCATTTATTTAAGAATATGACCATGAAGAAGCAATCTGGCGATGAAATTTTTTGTCTCAATGTGAAATCAACTTCCAGAAACAAACTGGAAATCCTATTTTGTGTTTTGGGCACTAAAACATAGGAGAAACGAATAAACTACCAGTCAAATTACTACATTTTAAAGTTCAATTTTCAATTCGCAGACCTAACAATATACAGGGTGATTCTTTTAAAGCGCACATTAGAAAATTTTCGATTTCTACTTATGCTAGAGCTATGAAACTTGGAACCTATCCATAATCGACGATTCCGAGACGAAATTAAATATTTACAGGATGACGTCACACTTAAAAATGGCGAAAGTAGACGCCATCTTTGCTTTTTAAATGACAATCAGTCATTTCGACTTCATATTTGAATTCGGCATTTAATTCCGAGTACAACTAACCAAATTGTCACTACTTATCTGTCATACTTTTTGACAACAATTTATTCAAAAACTGCAAATAGCTCCAAAACGATTGGAGTTATGTATAGCACATGCAAACATAACTTCCCTTAGAATTGTATTTTACATCCAACGGTGACATAAAATTTGCCATTTGAAAAAAATGAGTTTTTGACATTTTGCGATACCCGTATTCAAAAAATTGTAGCAACCGCTGGCAAACTCGTTATGACTTGGTTATCAATCAAAACATTCCTTGGAGCTTAGGGAATCGAAGTAAAAAAAAATCATCGACATCTTCAGCGGTTCAAGAGATATCAATTTTTTAATGAACCCTTGCATCTGCAAATTTGAAGAGAAAATGTGGCCTATGTCAATAAGTATGACAGATAAGTAGTGACAATTTGGTTAGTTGTACTCGGAATTAAATGCCGAATTCAAATATGAAATCAAAATGGCGGATTGTCATTTAAAAAAACAAAGATGGCGTCTACTTCCGCCATTTTTAAGAGTGACGTCATCCTGTAAATATTTAATTTGGTCTCGGAATCGTCGATTATGGCTAGGTTCCAAGTTTCATAGTTTTAGCATAAGTAGAAGTCGAAAATTTTCTAATGTGCGCTTTAAAAGAATCACCCTGTATATACATCAATCAAAAGCTTAGTAAACTGACTATCAAATATAGAGATAATATATGGGGTGTTCCATTTGAAATTTTTAAGAAGAAATGCATATTGCGTAAGCTGTATGATATTAAGTTTTGTGATAAAAGTATTCAAGAATTTTACAAATAGGGTAGTCCAATAAAGAAATCTTAAATAGCTTCGACCAATAGAGGTCAGCAGCTCCTCAAAGTTGGGTCCACACTGACACTAAAATGGTAATATCTTAAAATCGCCCACTATAAACCCCATCGTGTAGTACAACACCATGCATCTTTCATAAAATTTTATTGGGAATTCAAATGTGTAAACAAATGTGCGGTGTTTCATTTAAAAAACATTACTTGGGTTAGGTGCTCGGAGTGTGAACACCCTGTATACACCAAAATAATTTTATCAAATGTTTCATGGGGTTCTCCATATATGTACGTGTAAAGTTTTATTTTGATACATTGAATAGAACCAGAGACATGGGCCGACTACACCCTATTGGCCCACCCTGTATACGAGAAAGGTGAGATTCCAGAAGATTACAAAAGGAACATCATAGTCATTTTGCCAAAACGGAAAGGCGCGGATAAGTGCTAAAATTTTAGAACCATCAGTTTAACTTCCCACGCGTCAAGAATTTTAACTAGAATTGTGCAAAGAAGGATGGAGAAAAGGGCATAAGAAATATTAGGAGAAAATCAGTTCGGATTTAGACGAAATAGAGCAACGCGCGAGGCCATTATAGCTTTACGAGTAATTATAGAAAAAACAGTAAGAGCGTCTAGGATTTGTAGATTTAGAAAAAGCCTTCGACAACGTAAAATGGGGGAAGATGTTCGACGTACTCTGAAAGTTGGGGAGTAAATATAGGGACACAAGAATAATACATAATCTTTACAAGGAGCAAAAGGCAGTTATAGAATTTGAGCAGGAACGAAGAGAAGTAGATATCCGAAGGAAGTGAGACGGGGATGTGCATTGTCACCTCTAGTTTTCAACTTATATATCGAAGATGCGATTAATATTGTTAAGGACAGAACAGCCTCAGGGATTAATGTACAGGATCAAACTATTAGCATGCTCAGACTTGCGGATGATAAGGCAGTGTTAGCATCTAGCAAAGAAGAATTAGGAACGGCTTTGAATGAAATTGAAGCAATTTTCACTGGGGGCTACGGCATGAAAACCAAAATTTTGGTATGTAAAAGGTGTGAAAATAGAACTAAAATTGAAATACAAATAGGAAATGAGAAGATAGAGGAAGTCGCGGTTTTCTGCTATTATTTAGGAAGTAAAATAACTCGAGATGGTAGGAGCACTAAAGATATAAAACAAATAATAGCGAGTTGCGTTTAACAAAAAGAAACAACTGTTATGCTCGGGAACGGTTAATGTAGAAACTCGGAAGAGACTCTTAAAGTTGTATGTATGGAGTACGGCATTGTATGGGTGCGAAACTTGGACAAAAGGAGAAGCGGCTTGAAAAAGAGTAGAAGCGTTTGAAATGTGGTGCTGCAGAAACATAATGAAGATACCGTGGATAGATAAGGTTAGGAATAGGGAAGTATTAGAAAGAGTTGGGGAAAAGCGAAAGGTATGAAAGACAATAAAGAATAGGAGATATAGGATGGTAGAACACCTTCTAAGTCTCGAAGGAATAGTTCGCGACATACTAAAGAGGTAGGGGTAGGTCTAGATTAGACTACTGCTCTCAAATAGTTAGGGATGCAGGATGCTCTACTTTTTATGAAATGCGTAGGTTAGTTCAGAATAGAAAAGGATGGAGGTACGCGTCCAACCAGTCTTCGGACTGAGAACCGTATGATGATGATGATGATAATGACAACAACAGCTTCTCGAAGTTTTCTCATAATTTCTTACATTAACCCGCCCCCACAGAAAGAAATCCAACCGTGAAAGATCTGGCTACCTGGCCGTAAAATTGCGGCGTTTCTCCCTAGGCATGAATTTGATTCAGATAATTATGTCGCGGAGTACAGTCGTTTCTATACCACCGTAACAGTGCTCGAGTTTGTAGGTCTAAATTGCCCAATAGTTCTGAAAATACATTTTGTTCTATCAAACAAATAGAACCCAACAAATTTCGTTCCAACTATCCCGCCCCAAACATTAAAAAACAAATCTCACTTGCTATCTTCTTTCTCGAAATTGATTTTTGCCCAAAAGTGTTTGTCATGTCGATTGAACATACTCCAATTTGTAAACCTGCTTTCGTCGCTCCATAAAATCCTATGAGGAAACGTATCATCTTCTTGTGCATATACCAACGGCAAAAAGGTATTCTTTTTCCATCGTCGCCAGGATATAAATGTTTGCGGAACTTATATTTTATAAGGGTGAAAATAACTTTTAACAGCCGTCCTTTGTGATTCACCCATATCTTCTGCAATTGGAACTTTTGAATATCCCCTTAAGAAAGCCAATTTATCGAAAATCTGAATTCTTGACCATCTCCGTGATCCCTTTTGTAAGCCTGGTGGGGGGCTGATTCTGCGGTCTACTTCGAAATTTTCCAGCGGGGCAATGGTTGCCGGCTGCACCAAACGTGACAGTGGGGTCGTGTGCTACCATTTGCGGTCGCTTGTCTCCCTTCTCAAACTGCGTGTCCTTGCTTCTCCCATCCGTATACGGTCGACGTCCGGGGAACTTGATACCTGTAGCGACTTCGCGAAACAAATTATGAATGCCAACCAACAAAGTTCCTTAGGTAATATAGGTATTTTAATAATGGGAGTGACTACTGCTTCGGCCGCCGGCCGGCGGCCCCCTGAAATTTTGTTTGAACACGGTCGGGCATGCGCATTACAGAATGTCAACACAATTTGCATTTTGGAGGCGTAAAAAAAATTAAGCTGAGAGAACGCATTTTAAACAAAGCCCTTTCTTGCCCTCTCGCACCAGAAACGCGCATTTTTTGGAAAAAAGATGATGTAAAAACAAGCAAAATATATCAAACCGCTGCGGGGTCAGAACTCGTCTAGCCGTAGGAGAACAAAATGGCAGTTCTGTACGATATCCGAACACCCACCCAGACCGTTGCCGTCACTAGCCGATAACGATATTCTTAAACGTCATTTTGCTGACATTTATGTAATGCGCGCGTCCGACCGTATTGGAATAAAATTTCAGGGGGCCGGCGGCCGGAGCAGTAGTCACTCCCTTTAATAATTGTGCTTTGTTACAATCTGCACATTCGAAATTATAATTGTAAACCTAAAACTGAAATATTTGAGCTATATTATACGATATGAAATTTAAAAAGAAGAAATGCAAATAAATTAACTTTACCAGAAGTTGTTCACTTCAAAGATGGGTACTTATAAATCAAAAATATTGTGATCTGAAAAGGTGTCCCATTAAGTCTGGTCGACACACGACTTACTTGTTTTAAGTGGAGCACCCTCATGGAATTCTATTCAAAATTTCATTCCGACTACTTTTCAGTTAGTTTTTTAAGTAAAATCTGTCAGATACATAACCAACTTTAAAACCTGTTATTTCATAGACATTTTTTGCAAATAACAGATAAATATTAAGAATTTAATACGAAATATTCGACAAGGCATCAAAAGCATCTTAAAATTATAAAGGTGTTATATTTATTAGTTCAAATTAGAAACTCACTAACTTAAAAATCACTGATTTCAAGATAGGTGGGTTACACAAAAGTACAAAATAATTTGAAATTTTGCATAGAGCCATAAAAGTACAATGAAATTAGGGTATTCCATGGCATGCTGCCAAAACTTATCTAAAGGGGCAACCTATTCAGATCATAATACTTTTACGTATTTCGGTTTGAAACACAACTTTACTTACATTTTTTAGTGATTAAATTAACACACTAACGAACAAATAACAATTCAACAGTTCCAACACACAAACATTAACCTCAGCATGTGAAAACAATGAAGTCGATTCGAAATCGAATAGGTACAGACTGAGAGAAAATATCCCTGAACTCTTGCACAGTTGTCTGTGTTCCAAAAGATGAGTATACCTATCTGTGCTAAACAAGTTACTCTTATGTTTTCCATCTATACTATAAAATTGTCAAGCATCTGCCATATACAACTCTTGCACAGTTGTCTGTGTTCCAAAAGATGAGTATACCTATCTGTGCTAAACAAGTTACTCTTATGTTTTCCATCTATACTATAAAATTGTCAAGCATCTGCCATATACATACAATTTTATGTACAGGGTGTCCTATTTTCGTTGATTTGGGGGTTTCTCATAGAAGCAGCAGAGATAGAGCCTTGGGGTTTTCCCGAACCTCAGCTACTTTCTTGAGTATAATGGAAAGCTGAAACCAGAATTTCGATATCGTTTTTAGTTTTCGAGAAAAAAAATAATATTGATTTTTATCGATTTTCAAAAATTATCTTTAATTCTTTTTGTACTAAGCAGACTAAAACTGTTAAGATTGATTCCTCTGCTAGCTCGGCTTGATTGTTGTATTTTCGTATGCATATTTTTTCTTTTAAAAATGCCCAAATAAGAAAGTCTAATATACTCAGATCCTGTGATCTTGCAGGCCACAATATAGGTCCATTTGTACCCAACCATCTACCCGGAAAATGATTTTCTAAATAATTTCTAACTATTGCAGAATTGTGTGCAGGGGCACCATCTTGTTGGAAATATACCCTGTTTATGTTTATTAACAGAACATTTTCCATTATCGCCTCTGCGTTAATATTCAGTAAATAAATGTATCTCAATCCCGTGAAGTTTCCATCAAAAATTTGGTATGCTAGTTGACCACCCAAAATAAAACACGAAACGTTAAATCCAAAACGTCCTTGCCTCTGACGTTCAAAAGTTTGGTGCTGATTTGTATCAGACCAGTGACGCACATTATGTCTGTTAAATAATCCTACGCTGCTTATGTGAGTTTCGTCTGTCCAAATGACAGACAGTCCAAATTCTGGATTTTCTTGAATTTTATTTAAGTACTACCTACAAAAATTAAGCCTTCTTTCTTGATTTCCCGGGAAAAGATGGTGAATAATTTGAATTTTATATGGCCTATATTTGCCTTTTTAAAATATTTTTTGAACTATTGATTTGGAAACACCAACTTGTGATTCGATTTCGCGACAAGAAGTTTTTGGTGTCGCCTCAACCAACGATAAAACATTTATTTCTTCCCTATTTTCTTTATTATAAATTTTGTTTCTAGGTTTATTGAATTAAATTTGATTTCAATCTCGAAAACATCATTTCTCTTGGTTGTCTTCTTTCTGGGTATCTAAATTTAATAAATCGATGGACAGGTAGGTATCATACTGGAAATGGGTAACTAGGAATATTTTGTGTACCTGGTGAGATATAGATCCATTGATTCATTTACATTCTCACGACATTCATTGAAAACAGCAATTATGTCGTATTTTTCGAAATTTTGATCATTTTTAAGTGCCATTATGCATATAATATTAATAAAACTAGCTGCATGCAAGTTTTGCTAATGTATGTCAACAGATAATAATTCAGTTGTTAATATAAAATCACAGGTATCTTGGATGCACTATAAATTCCAAAGGTGGTGTTCCAGTTTGCGATGCGAATCGTTGATGCCGGACGTTGCTATGTTTTCGTCAGCCCCGCCCTCCCATCCCCCCCATAGACGATGTGATTTTTCGTTAAAAGAACAGGATTATTTATCTATTTTGCTGCCCTTTGTTTACTTGCGCAAGGCTAACACGTTTGTTGTCATTCAAATAAAATCGTTTAGATCCGCCTTCAAAATTTTAATTGGCGGACAGTTGCTAAGGTTTTTTTACCTCAGAATGTAACTGGTTATGGCATTTTAAGCGGAACTGAACGGTAAAGTGGAACAGGAATTTTGGCGTTGATAGTACCTACCTATCTTATATTTTCTAAAGTTAAAACTTAAAAAGTACCAAAACCGTTGCCGTTTTTTGAAATAACAATATATAAGTATATATATATTTTGATAGCTTAAAAAAAGACCTTTCGAACTAGACCAAAGCCTACTATGATTTCCATTAAAAATAATTTAACTTTATGTCATAACTCAAAAAATACGCTCCCTAGAAAAAACTACGTACGCCACTGAATTCCTTGGAAAACGTTCTATATGAGTCAATCGCAACAGTTTCAGTCTGCTTAGTACAAAAAGAATTGGAGAGAGTTTTCGAAAAACGATAAAAATCAACATTTTTGTTTTTTCTCGAAAACTAAAAACGATATCCAAATTATGGTTTCAGCTTTCTATTATACTCAAAAAAGTAGCTCAGGTTCGCGAAAACCTTGAGGCTCTATCTCTGCTGCTTCTATGAGAAACCCCCAAATCACAACGAAAATAGCACAGTCTGTACATGATGTATACAGAGTGTAACACCTTCATAATTACATACTTTGTTTTTTGTTTGATTTAAACCAAATGTTTATCTAAAATGAAACACAATATGGTTTACTTATGACAAAAAAACGATTCGCCCACTTCAAATCCAAAGCCACCTGCGATAACAAAATAAATCGAAAAAAGTACTTTTGTACTTTCCTTAAAACCTAACAGTGAAAACCAAGCATTAAGACCCATTGGAAATCTGAAAATACATAAACCTTAATCAACTAGAAGTCACAGTTGTTTATCTTTCAATATGGCCTGGAATTTATTAATTTCAAACAAACTATTTAACTTTTACATAACAGGCAAAAACACGATCGTCTAACATTGCTCTGTAACAGCAAAATTTAATAATCAGTAGAAATAACATTAATGGATACTTCTTATTAAGATTTTTTATACGAACGCCCATGAATTATAACCTCAAACCTGGCGATGGAATGAAATTATGGGATTTTGTGTATCCAACGTGTTGCAAGCTTTACACTGCCCCATCAGTTTAACAGTTTATCACCAAGAACACAAAAATTAACACTAATTACTCGAAAAATCGACACACAATAGTAAATCTCAGAAACGTAAACAAAACACTATCGCAATGACCCAATCAACAAACTACTGTCGAGAAGAGCCCAGCATTATGTTAACAGCGTCATTGAGCAACTGGTCAACAGGAGTGTTTATATTTTCCTCCAATTGCCGCTTTGAATGTGACACTCATCATGGCGTCCACAAATAATGTGAGTAACCGCGTCAAGATGTCGCTGGTGCAATCCAATAAAGAAGTTTCTTGTAACTTTGCTCAGAAGGCCGTAGTAAGGTCAAAAATTTGGATTCGAGCACTGACACTAAAATGGCAATATTTTAGCATTTCTTATTACTCAAGTACTCAAGTGCTCAGCACGTGTACCAAAATTATTTCATGATGATATCTCTTCGTGCATGTAAAATTTTACTTTGATGTCTATAATAGAACGGCTGGTCCATCCGGCACACCATCCTGAATGTTAATTACACGTATTTTGCAAAACAAAGGATAATAGCACCTTCAGTGACTATTGGTTAGTGCATTTTTAAAGAATATTGAAATTTATTTTGAATCTGAAATTTACAGGGTTATTCAACGTTCTGCCCTCGGTGAATTGTGACTTTGTTTTAAGAGCTATGACAAAATGCTTTAGGTATACAAAAGTTACTTGGATTCAAGTTTTGCATTTACAAAAATTATTTTCAAATCTACAGGGTTGGTACTATTCGCGGGACAGCGTGATACTTTGTTTTCTTAAATGAAACGTAATACTTTTGGATAGATTTTTTAATTCTGCGTTAAATTTTACGGCAACTTTATTGTAAACACCGAGTTGAAATCTTAATAGTAATTAGACCGGCGGCCGGGGGTGGAAATTTTTCATCAACCCAATATTTCGGTATAATTTTATGGGACCTTTACAGATCTATTTATAGGAAGATTTTGCATCAGAAATGGAAACGGACGACTCTTTTTTCTGGTCGAGACCGCCATTACAGCGAAAAAACTAAGAAAAACCACACTTTTTAAGAGCTGTATTTACGCTCCAATATCTTGGTAGCTATAAGAGATATTGATCTGAAATTTTCATGAGCCGATATCTCTTTTAATTTATTACAAAACTGTGTCTTCGAAATCAGTCAGCTTTGATTGTTTATAACAATAACTAAACATTTTCTCCGGCGACATTCTTTTTTCAAGCATTTCTTCATATTCAAAGCGCTGCAGTTTAACTCCTGTATAAGATATTAAAAAATTTATTTCCCAGAAAACTTGCAAATTTCATAAGGATTATCTTCTCTCGATTTTGTAAAAACTTATCTTTAACAATAAAGTGGCCAGAACCAAGGGCGTAGCCAGGGGAGGGCAGGGGGGGGCACGTGCCCCCCATGGCCAGAGCAAATCGCCTATAAAAATTTAAAAAATAAACCAAAAAAATCGTTTTTATTAAAAATGGATTGCTTGCAAGTTACTTTGCCCCCCCCCCTACTCAAAATTCTGGCTACGCCCTTGGCCAGAACTAATTAACTTCTGCGATGCACCTTTCACGCGCTGACGCTCTCGATCACCCTCCCGCGCCTCTCCCTCCCCGCTTCGTCTACGTCCTGGTGATTTAATACATACAGGGCCCACTGCGCTACGTACCTACAACATGCCTATCGCTGTTCGTCGTTCCAATAACTTTATTTTGGGTCGAATTATACCTAAATAACGTGAATTAAGAATGAAAAGTTTTAGTCTTTTATTTGAACTTATTCCTGCATCTTGTTCATCAAACAACAATTTATTTTGCACTTACATTCGGAAAAACAAAACATGCCCTCATTTTTGCACGAGCATTTATTGTGTTATTACAGTTTTTTTCGTCCCAGAAAAAAAATGTAATGTCTAAAGAAATAATTTCATTTTACAAAACCGACGAAAATTAAACAAAGAGACAAAATAAAGTAACACAACCATAACAATGCAAAAAATATCAACACTGCACTAATTTAAAATTTATTACAATAAAATTTGATACAATATTATACGATATTGGGATGACTTTTTTGCTGCTATTATAATAACATTTATACCAGTTGCAATACGTGCGCAAAATGTTTATTAGCTCAAGTGTTTAAGGGAGCGATATCCAAATCGAAGATGGTCTGATGCAAAAAGTTCATCGATTATTCAGGAATGTCCGAAACTATATTTTTTGTTCAATGCCAAGATGCAACACAAATATGTACAGAATAATAAGTAGTACCTATTCGAGTTTCCGAGAATATTAAGAGCTCTTAATGTTACTATTTTGCGTGTTCTGTGAAACAGGGACGACCAGAATATTTTTACGTCGCATGAGAGTAATGCACCTATACCATCTCGCTACCTACCAGTATTGGTTTAAAACGTACTAAAGAATGTGTTCAAAATGTTGATCATTTTCTTGCACACAAACACAAATTCTTTTTTCAAAACTCTGCCCAACGTTTTCCAACATTTCTTCTGTAACAGTTGCAAACGCTCCTACAATTCGTTGCTGCATACCTTCTGATGTTGTTGGTGGAGTTTGATAGACAAGCTGCTTCACTTAACCCCGCAAGTAAAAGTCTATTCTTGTTAAATTCGGTGACCATGGAATTGAATCTCCCCGTGCTACCCATTTTTCCTTGTATTGCTCGTTTAAGAAATCACGAACAGCACATGTGGAATGGACTGGGGCCCCATCATGGTGGCACGAATATTCAAAGAAACATTTTCTAAATACATACCTAGTTCATAATTTGGTTCTGCAAAAAAATTAAGTGCCTTCCAACAATTCCGGCTAATACATTTAAACTCCATCGATTCTGATGGTCAATATGCCTAGTAAAATTTTGGTTTTCTGCGGCATAATAATGCAAATTATGCCGATTCAAATGTCCTTTGTCGTGGAATGTTGCCTCATCTGTAAAGAGGACGTGGTCAAAAAACAAACGATTTTCTTCCGACTTGTCCAATTGCAAAACTGAAGTCTGGAAGCCAAGTTTCTCTCTTGAAGAGCCTGCTGTAATTGAACATGATAAGGATGGAATTTGTGTATTTTCAAAATCCTATTAACGGATGTCTGGGGAATGTTAAATTGCTCTGCCTTGGTTTGTACTAAGTTGAGGACCTTCTATCACAGCAGTAAGCACATTAAATTGGTTTTCCTCTATAACTTCTTGTTGTAACTTCTTCCTGTATTTAACACTAAATGTACCTAGTTTCAAAACGTTCCTAATCATTTTCCTTAAACTTCCCGCGTCTGAATATCTTCGATTTGGAAATCGCTTATTGTACACTCGCGAAGCTAATAAACAGTTGTAACTTCTTCCCATTAACACTAAATGTAGTTTGAAAACGTTCCTGAAATTTCCTTAAACTTCTCGCATCTGGATATCCTCTATATAGAAATCGCTCCTTGTACACTCGCGAAGCTAATAAACAGTTTCGGTTGTATTCTCCGAGAATGCAGATCATGTCTGCCATCTCTTTTGGTCGGTGATTTATGTATTTTTAAAGTAGGTATTTAAAAGCGGGTGTCTGAAATTTACCCATAGGTAGTTTATATTGCAATTATATTTATGAAATGGAGAAAACCATCAAGTTTTAAAAATTTTGTTAATCAATAGTTTCCAATTCAAAACAACTGCAAGAACTTCTTCAAATGTTTCAAGGTTTCCAACGCGTGGAGCTTCTTGTTAAAATATATTTTCTTCTTTCATTGTTACATTCCCAGATGAATTTTCACTCTCCCAATGATTTTCTAAATGAATCTGGTTTGTAAATAACCCAGCAAATGACTCATCTGCTACCCCAGCGCGAATATTTAATTAAATCTTTATGTACGCAGTTCGTAATGAACAAAACTGTAACACAATTTTATGCAGAAAGGATATTACAAGAGATAGCATCACACTAAATTAGTTCATTCGAATTTCCATCATGACAGGGAGAAGGGGAAAAACATTTTGCAATTTTCCAATAGTAAATTGACACCTCCACCTTGTTAACGGGTTGAAAAATTCACCACTCGCTGACGAGCCAAAAGTTGAGATATTGGATTTAGCTTCGTTCATCCCCTTGTGTATCCATCAAGATCCTGTGTCAGTTTTTAATTATTTTTATCGTGTTTTATTTTTAGAGTTGCTTGTGTGCCGTAATTCGCAATGTGATTGTCGGAAAGTAGAGAGTACTGTTCGGGACCGATAACTTGTTTACTTATTAATAAGAATTACTCCCAAATACCTATCTAAAGCTTAAATTTTTGAAATACAAGGCACGTTCAGAAAATATGTTCGGAGAGGTCAGGTCAGGTCAATAAATTTATTTCCAATACCTAATAGAAACGTATTTTGATGATGGTAAGAAATTTTTCCGAAAATACTTTAAAAAGTGACTATGTTATATTATAATTGGTAGTGCGCATGGTAGTGATAGTTGTCGGATTTTTGTTGGAATTTTCGGGGGTCCTAGTAGGTTATTTCCTAGTGCGGCTTCGCATACGCCGGACTAGACCCCCCGAAAATTTCAATAAAAATTCGATGACTAAGAGCCGATAAAATTCGTTGTCGCGAATTTCTTTTGAGCTGTGGGAATTAGTTAAGAAATTGCGTGTTGCCGACTCCCGTCGCCGAGACGTTAAGTGCCCTAACTTTCAACCGTGCCCCACATGCACGTTTATTTATACCCCAACTGGGTTTTACCAACGCACATGTATCCAAAGATTTAGCAAACTATTATTTCCTTTTTTTTCATTAGTAATCGCGGATTTTCTTTAAAAATTACCTTTCCTGACGGGAGACCGGAACAACTCATTGAATGCAAAATTCTGTGCAATAAACTTAAGAAAAAAGAAAATGGATCCTCTTGGATTCCAACAAAAACTCCCTACGCATTTTGGTACTGAGCCACGCCCGTTACTTGCGGAGCATGAAGTTTAACAATCTATTGAAGTGCGTGAAAATTGAAGTGGCCTACTTGGCAAAGCCTAATATTAAAATATAAATAAACGCCCGGCATGCATATACGCAATTTGCAGACGCACAAGAATTTATGAACTCGGGTAACTAGCAGACGAGTGCATACGTATATTGAAGTAGCGGTTGAACGTGACTAGTTGCTAGTAGAAGTGTTGCGCAGTAAGGAGAGCGCTTACTTAGTAACGAAAAGGTTTTGGGTGAAATTCACGTTTCTCGCTTTCTTACTTTTTTCTGTCGGATTCCCCATCAGATAAGTGATCGTCATAACACCAAAACTGTCTCACTTATCACTTATTCGGTATAAAAAAATATCGCCCATCAAAACTTATGAAACCACAATGCCAACGTAGTCGAAGAGTTATCGTGGTATCTTATGCATCTGCAAATTATGTATATGCGCCCCGCATCAAGCAATTCCACCCCATAGACTTAGAACACCGTCGACTCCACCAGTCACTGAAATTTCACCCGAGTTCCGCTTCCCGAACTCGGGAAGCTGGTAGTCCCCCAGGAGTTACACAAGCGATGGTCGTAACTCCACGACGCAGCCCCCTATTTACATGCGGTTTTCGCCGACAAGGAGGTGACCACTGACCACTCCCTATAGGGGCCGAACTGACGCAACATGCATTGCATTTAGTGATGCCAACGAGAGTCTCGTTTTCGAGAGTCTCGCATGGTCTCGTCTCGTTTTCGAGGGTGTGAAAAGGTGTGGCGAAGACCAACAGAGCGGTACAGTCAATGTTACATATCTCCCAGGATCAGTTTCAATGGTGGTAGCATTATGGTGTGGGCCGGAATATCTTTGGGGGCTCACCCAGAATTGGTTTTCATTGAAAATGGAACAATGACTGCACACCGATACATTGTTGAGTGCCTGGAAACCCATGCCACACCATATATGCCATTTATAAGGACCAATTTTGTGTTTATGGATGACAACGCCCGCCCACACACAGCAAGAATTGTTATCGAGTACCGTGAAGAGGTTGGTTTTGGACGCCTCCCATGGCCAGCCAATTGTCCAGACCTGAATCCCATTGAGCATCCGTGGGATCAGCTTGGGAAAAAGATTAGACGTCGCCAACCCCTACCAGA
Source organism: Xestobium rufovillosum (assembly GCA_963966045.1). Classification (NCBI taxonomy): domain Eukaryota; kingdom Metazoa; phylum Arthropoda; class Insecta; order Coleoptera; family Ptinidae; genus Xestobium; species Xestobium rufovillosum. Next base: position 6,232,068 of record OZ014503.1, on the reverse strand, counting down.
AACATTAAATGGCGCTTCAAGAAGAATGGGAATAAATACCCCAAGAATCTATTGATAACTTCATTCAGAGTATACCACAACGTTTAAGGGGGGTAATAAGAGTTCTTGGTGGTAACACCCATTACTAATTTGGTTCTACTAGTGTGCTTTTCCTGTTAATTTTTTTTTCTTGCTTGTCTTTTTAAGTTCTTAAGTAACAGTTTATCTCTAAAAAATACTTTTGTTAGGTTTTTGTTGACAAATCATTTTGTTTCTTGTTTTCTATTTATTGTTAAGATGAAAAGAATATAGTTAAATATAACTTCAAACCCTCAGTTGTTTTTTTATTCACTAAAATAGTAATTCTGAGAGTGTCCCATTTTTTTTGTCCGCCAGTGTATATTCAGCAGAGTGCGACTTGTTTGTGTCGGCCAGCGTTATATTTGCGATAGTGTAACGAAATGTCTACAAATGCTTATTACAGATGCTTAAGTGCGAAAATACTAACACAAGAACTTCAAATAAAACTTTTATTCAAGTTCCAAGAAGGCCCGAAACGAACGAAACTTTGGTTTGATGCGGCGAGACGAGACTATACGCTTTCCAACACCAGCAGGGTTGTCTGTGAGGATCATTTTGATGTAAATATTTACGTAAAAATTATATGAGTTAGTACTACATACAGGGTGTTCCACCTAAGATTGTTTCTTCCATAGCTCCCTTTTTATACATTTTAGAGAGAAAAGTTATATGAAAGACCCCCCAATTATTTCTGACGAATATTGCCTTAAAATTATTGTCTGGACAATCACAAGCATTTGAATTTGGCGCCGTTATGAAGCCTTTTCTTGTTTTTAATCTCGAACCCCTATGTGCATATTTTGTAGCCTCGAACCCAAATGTTATGTCTATTGGGTGAGGGCGAAAGCAGTTCTTCTGCTAATATCAATCACAAATCGGCCTTCAGCACGAGCAGTTGAGAGTAATGTAGTTCAAGTTATGGAGTAGTATTTAAGTTTTTTTGTGTAAGTATTTGTGTTTAGTGTGTATTGTTAGTTGTAATAAAGAACGTTAAATTAATGTACATTGTATTTGTACATTGTCTTTTATATAGGATGTCCCATTTCTTTCGCGCAACATCTTATTTCGTTTCTTTTAAGTGAAACACAATACATCTTATTGCTTTGTTGAATTTAAGGCCCACTTTGTTAACCGTACATTGGGTCTAACTCCCATCGTTTTGGTGTTATTTGACGTTAAATATCGCCAAATCCTAAATTTTATCAATTATAACTTAGAAACGGCACGAGATATTGAAAAATAATAATAATGTCCCTATCCTAGCTTTTAATCATTTTTTGTAATTTTTAACCAATTAGGAAGAATTATTTTCTAGTCCCATTTATTAGAGGATTAAAAACTAGGGTAGGATTTTCAATATCTCGAACCGTTTTAAAGTTTTAATTGGTAAAATTTTCCAAAATTACAACTTTCCACGTGAAATAACTCTTATATTCAAAAAGGCAATGCAATAATATACAGACGTTCTATTTAAAAATAAAGTAAGGTGCTGCATAGAAAAAATGAGAGAGTCGTTGTAAGTGAAAATAATTTTAGAGTAAATTCTGCTAAAAATAAATGGGGGTCTCTCATGTGGATTTCTTTTAAAAAACGATTGTAAGTGAGCTATGGAAGAATCCCTTATAGTTGGACTCCTTCTATGGTACCTAGATACTATTGCGCATATTAGTATTTGGGTAAAATTTTATTTCTTTCAACCAATAATAAAAAGGAAGATTATGTTTGTTTCTTTGTAAAAAATGTTTAACATAGGTACATGTTTAGACATTACAAAGCCATTTTATGTATATTTTTGGAGTTTACTCCTTAAGAATCGATTTTCAGTTATAGCCCGCGGTACGGAAATTTTATGAGTGGTCAAATCAAGCCTTACATTTCGCGTTAACTAAAAGTACAAGCGTTACATTTCGCATTAACTAAAAGTAAGGCGTTACGTGCCTCTGCGCAACACACCTCGTGTACACATTGAAATTATGTATGTATCTATGGATACGTAGGTATATTTCTGTACCGGGTGTCCCATTAAGAGAGGTAGCCGGCTATATCTCCCAAACCGTTAATCATACAGCTTTGGGAAAAAAATACTTTCAGTAACTATGGTCCTGAAAAATTTCTGGAAATTAGTTTCCAGTTCCTAAAACGACCGCTAGGGGGCGTAACACATACGGTCAATTACAAAAATGGCTTTTTCTCAGATATTTTCCAATACAATATATATCCAGTTGCCCGCATGTCAAACCTCAACATTTTTGCAAACTCTTTGTCCCACATTTTTTGCTCCATCTCTTGAAATGAAAGGGCTGGGGGGGTGCCAATCGTTGTTACATTCAAATTGTCATAACTCTGGTTTGGTTCAATAGAATTTAACAAACTTAGTTTCATTGAAAACGTATTTTTCAACTCTATCGTTCACATTACAAACAATGCTTGAAATATGTTTTATATGTCCGATAGAGGACGCTATTTGTAAACTGAACAGATTTTATAAATTTCCGCGAAAATATTAAATGGAATGGTATACCTTTCTTCGCACATTTAAAAAGATCGAACATTTATCAATAAGTCAGTGAAAACCTCAACTTTATAACTCTTTCCAAACCGGAGATATTAACAAAAAACTAATTAAGAAATAAAATAACCATAAAAAGCTACTAATTTTTATTAATATAGGTATCTAGCTAAAAAGAGCATTGTCACCCAACTTGGAATCAGTACCTAATATATTCTGTTTACATATATTCAAGTATTCATAATTATTTTGTGTCATGTAGTCCGCCGGTAATTACCAAACATTTTAATGATATCTCGGTCTAAGAACCCAGGTGTTCCCTTTTAGCAAATTGGCCATGAAAACAAAAAATGTATTTTAATGATTCATTAATTGTTGCATTCTGCATACATTCGAAATATATATCGCTAGCATATTATATGATTCTTCATTAGAAAATGGAATTTTCGATGACAAAGAACACAATTTAACGAAACAGTTAATATTTTGACGTATCAAATAATTAAAATACATTTTTTGTTTTCATGGCCAACTTGCTAAATGGGAACAGCTTGGTTCTTAGACCCATATATCATAACTGTTTGGTAACTACCGGCGTACTGCATGACACAAAATAATTATGAATATTTTAATATACGTAAACAGAATAGGCACTGATTCTAAGTTGGGTAACAATGCTCTTATTAGCTAGATATTTATATTAATAAAAATTAGTAGCTTTTTTATGGTTATTTTATTTCATAATTAGTTTTTTGTTAATATCTCCGGTTTGGCAAGAGATATAAAGTTGAGGTTTTCACTGACTTATTGATAAATAATGTTCGTTCTTTATAAATGTGCGAAGAAAGGTATACTATTCCATTTAATATTTTCGCGAATGGCGGCCTCTATCGGACATTTATGGAAAAAACCTATTCCAGCGATAATGAAGAAGAATCCGAAAAACAAGTGGATGCGGTTAATTGGTGAGCGTATAATAATTCATGTTAACGAATTATATAAATTGAACATACGAACAGCTATGTCTTTTATTTAGTGTATGTATGTTTGATTAATAATTGTATACCGTGTGTCCCGGGAATCCTGAAGCATCCTGTTTAACATGGGAAATTTGAAAATTGCGATTTCTATGTCTCAGGACACATACAATGTGCACCAGAGAACGTTTTTGTGCAATATTTTTCAAAGTTTAACAAAAAATATCAAAAATATATGAGCTTTAAAATATCCTTCTTCCGTCATAATTATCGGATAATGAAATCAATTACACTGGAAATATAACAGCCAAAATACTTATGCATCCACATCCACAACATCTGATTGTGTATTAGCAATGGCACCACGGTTTTCTACATTCTTTTCAAGGTCCTTTCGTTCCCTTTTTTTAAATTGTATTTTAATCATGGACATTTCCTCTTGCAAGTTTTTGTTTACCTCGATTTGTTTTTTCACAAAGAGAGTTATATTTACCCTCCATTTGTATTAATTTAGCCATAACATCGTCAATGGTGCTGTTTGATTGAATTTGTTGTTGTTGATTTTTATTCTCGCTCCTACCCTCAATTAAGCATACGGCACAAATTCAAAGATTACCTACAGTTTTCCTTTTTGTGGTCATTACGAAACGATTTTACATCCTTATTTGTCAAATTTACACACTTCGGATGAAACCAAAAAGCACATATTTTGTACTATAGTTTAACCATGAATTTCTCAAAAAGTGTTTACACGGCTCTTGCATACGTCCGCCATTTTGACTCTAATTGCACATGTAATAATTGAAGCATGATGTGATCGAGAAGCAGAAAGTAAATGTTTAGCGAGGCCTGTTCAACAATGCACACAACGTACTGTTTTATATGTATACCGGGTGTGGGTTTCCTAAAGCACCATTAAAAATCGCAAAGAACTCGCAAACCGGTAGACTCCTGATAGGGTAGGTAGCCTTTTAATAGTAAATTAGACACTTAACAACAATATATCGCTTTTAAGTGGTTTTACGCAAACGTATTTCTTATCCCAAAGAAGCCATACTTTCTTGCCGAAATTTACTCCAATGCCAGTAGAATATCACTTTCCGGGCTTGTAAGGTAAATAACTATTCCTAGCGCACACAAAATATTTTCTTTAAATTATTATACGGAAAACACATCAATATAAATGTATTCTCTTCGCATTGTTTACGTTTAGAAAATTACGTAAATACATCTACGTGGCCGCTGCCGAAACAAAACTCAACGTTTATGTAACAAAGCAGACGGTTTTCATTTACTTTCGCATCATCCGCAACTTAAAATTCAAAACGAGACAAAACAAATCCACTTACTTCACTGTTCTCAGTTGGACCGTTTCCAAATGGGCCGTACATTCTTCACGATCTTTTACTAACGCTATTTTTAGGAAAATCTTATTCTGATAAATGCTCGACTTGATTTTCCCTTGGATTTTCGTTTCCACATATTCGGCCGAGTATTTCTCGTATCCGTGCTGGAAAAAGAATTACATTACAGTTTAGGTAGCTCCCGTGCGAAGTTGATACACATATAAAACAAAAAAGAGATTCTGAGGAGGTGGGGAAAATGGGCAGAGATTGGAAACAAAATCAAACAAAAGAAGCCCCGTGTAAGGAAATATGCTTGTTTTAAATGTGTTTTCTTAGATTGAGTGAATTTTTGTGAGGGGCAGAAACACGCTAATAATAAATTGCCTTTCCAACATTGATAACTAATAGGAAACTTGAAAATTATTTTGTCTCACTAATTCGGGGTTACCTTTAAACCAAAAATAGCTATTGTGCTGATTGAAAAGACCATCATCATAAAGTTCTCAGTCCGAAGACTGAGGTAACCTACACATTTCCCTAAAAGTAGAACATCCTACATCCCCAACTATTTCAAGACAGCAGTCTGATCTGAGCCTACCCCTACCTCTTCTTATTTCTATCGCTGACTCTAGTATGTCGTGAACTATTCCTTCGGGTCTCCGAAGGTGTCCTACCATCCTATCTCTCCTATTCTTTATAGTCTTCCATACCTTTCGCTTTTCCCCAACTCTTTCTAACACCTCCCTATTGCTAACTCTATTTATCCACGGTATCCTCATCATGCGCTTCTGTTCTTTTCGATCCGCTACTCCTATTGCTCAAATGTCGTACCCGTACAATGCCGTACTTTAAGAGTCCCTTCCGAGTTTCTACATTAACAGTTGTCTCTTTTTGTTAAACGCAACTCGACCCTTCGCTTTTCTTTGTTTTATATCTTTAGTGCTTCTCCCATCTCGAGTTATTTTACTTCCTAAATACGAGGGGTTGTTTTTATATTCCCGAACTAGGCATGAAAACAAAAGACTAGAGCAGCAACAAAAATTTATTTTTCAATATGGTTCCCTTGCTTTTGAATACAGGTATTACACCGCTTTAATAACATCTTTAGTCCGTTACAAAAATATTCATCGGTTTCTCCATAAAATGGTCCTCAACAGGCTCAATAAATTCGTGATTGTCCCTGTATTTTGTCTCCCTGAGTGTTTTTTTTGAGATTAGGAAACATAAAACAAAGAATGGCGCAGGGCCGAGTTGCGTTTAACAAAAAGAAACAACTGTTATGCTCGAGAACGGTTAATATAGAGACTAGGAAGAGACTCTTAACGTCGCATGTATGGAGTACGGCATTATACGGGTGCGAAACTTGGACAATAGGAGAAGCGGATAGAAAAAGAGTAGAAGCGTTTGAAATGTGGTGCTACAGACGCATGATGAAGATACCGTGGATAGATAAGGTTAGCAATAGGGAAGTATTAGAAAGAGTTGGGGAAAAGCGAAAGGTATGGAAAACAATAAAGAGTAGGAGAGATAGGATGGTAGGACACCTTCTAAGACACGAAGGAATAGTTCGTGACATACTAGAGTCAGAGATAGGAATAAAAAGAGGTAGGGGTAGGCCTAGATTAGACTACTGCTCTCAAATAGTTAGGGATGTAGGATGTTCTACTTTTAGGGAAATGCGTAGGTTAGCTCAGGATAGAAAAGAATGGAGGTACGCGTCCAACCAGTCTTCGGACTGAGAACCTTATGATGATGATGAAACATAAAATAGTCACTAGGTGCTAAATCTGGGCTATAAGGCGGGTGTTCAATTTCTTCGAAGCCACAATCAGCAACAGCAGCTTTTGCAAGTCTTGACTTGTGCACTGGTGCATTATCGTGAAGCAACAAAACACCTATCGTCAGTTTTCCGCGTCTTTTCACTTTAATTGAATCCCTGAAGCGATGCATTAAGCTTGAATAATACTCTCCCGTTACTGTTCTACCCCTCTCCAGATAATCAATTCGCAAAATTCCCTGACAGTCTCAAAAAATGGTTGCCATTATTTTTCCTGCCGAAGGGGTGACCTTAACATGCCATTGCATCGACTCTTGTTTTGATTCAGGTTCATAATGATGATCCCACGTTTCATCTTCAGTGACAAGTCGGTTGATAATTATATCTGGTTCATCTCCACAAAGCGTCAAGAATTGTTCACACACCTCTACCCGAACGTGCATTTGAAATGGCGAAAGCATTTGCGGAACTCATCTTGCACTAACCTTTGTCATTCCAAGGTATTCATGGAGAATTCTGAAAACCGTGGTTTCTGAAACTCCTAGTAAAGCTGCTAATTGCCGCTTCTTCAATCTTGCATCCTCCAGTACTAAACATTTGGTTTTTTCAACAACATCTGAAGTGATCACGTCAACAGGGCGACCTGGGCGGGGATCACCATCCAATGATTCTCGACCATTTTTAAACGGTTTTGGCCACTCGCAAATAGTTGACTTAGAAGGACAATCATTCCCGTACACAACCAACATTTCTTCAAGAATAATTTTTTGAGTTTTTCCTTGTCTGGTAAGGAATTTTATAACAGCCTGATATTCGATTTTATTCATTTTGATGCGCAACAACACAAACTGACAGTTAATGAAATTAAACACGTTGCAATTGTTCTGTAATTTGGCACACACGTTTCCAAAGCATATGTGATTACAAAAAAAATTAATGGAAAATTGTCACAAAATTTAAAACTGCCCAGTCCGGGAATATAAAAACGGCCCCTCGTAGCAGAAATCCGCAATTTCCTCTAACTTCTTATTTTCTATTTGAACTTTAGTTTTAGTTCTACACGCCCTCTGCATACCAAAATTTTAGTTTCCTTTTTATTTAAAAATGTCTAGGAAGCCGGGGGTGGAACACCCCTAATGCTTTTCACCCCTTAACTTTTACGCTGATGCTTTTAGCGAATTTGCAATGACATTTTTAAATTCTCTAAACAATTGTCTCAAAAAAAGGTACTCCTTTTTGAAACCGTTAAAATGGCCGGTTTCCGAGAAAAAAAATATACAAAGATATGGTTCATCATTTTTACTATACAAGCGAGGCTATTAAATATGAACTGTTACATGAAACATGTGAGAAAATGAAAATGAAATGAAAATGTATGAACAATCGGTTATGAAAACATAATAGCCGCGACAATAGCGGCTACAATAAATTTTCGAAGTGAGCACCTTGTAGACACATACATTTTTGTGTAGTAAAAATGATAAACCATGTCTTTGTATAACTTTTTTTCTCGGAAACGGGCCATTTTAACGATTTCAAAAAAGAGTACCTTTTTTGAGGCAATTGTTTAAAGAAGTTAAAAATGTTATTTCAAATTCGCTAAAAGCATCAACGTAAAAGTTAAGGAGTGAAAAGCATTAGGGGTGTTCCACCCTCGGCTTCCTAGACAAGATACGGAATATGTCATGTCACTCGATCACAGATACTTTCTTACTATGTCTGCAGTCCAAATTTTATAACATTTGATACAGTAGTTTGAAAGTTACTAGCAAAAGACGTTCTTCAGGACTTGACCTTTAAGGGTGAATAGCTTCGAAGGGGTGCGACCTAGAAAAAAAATCTAGATACTTTATGTGTTATTTTGACCTAAACAATATGGTCCAGAAATATTGCCCCGTTGGTCTGGGACACCCTATATACATAAATATACTCTTACCTCTTGACCTGCACACTTTAAAATTTCTGCCTGCAATCCGTCTGCACCTGGTGCTTTATTGTTTTTTAATATTTCTAATGCTAGCTCAAACTCTTCCCATATTATAGGACAGCCTAGGTTATCCCTTTCTACACTGATTTCCTTTTCTAATATATCTCCTAGTACTTGTACTGCACATAAGGTTCCCAAATATTCCTTCCACCAATCTACCTTTTCCTCTCTTTCGATTAGGGCGTCACCTGCCTCGTTCCTAATGTTCTTGCTGCTAGATCCAATTTCTCTGAAATTTGTCCTAATTATTTTATACGCTGCGCCAGTTTTTCCTACTTTGGACTTATCTTCCACTTCTTTGCATTTCTTATCAATCCATTGTTCTCTCGCTTTCTTTCCTACATTTCGGAATAATTTTCCACTTGGCCGCCTTTGTTTCCCCCCTTCATCTAGCCTATTTTGATATTTTCGCCTCTCGTCTGTCCTTTGTTATCCAGGTTTTTCTACTTATATTCTGTTTGTGACCCAGTATACCGTGTGTCCCCGGATTGAGTTTACAAGAGGAGAAACTTATTTATTTTTGATTTCTCAGAAAAAAATATTCTTTATAAAAAGTTTTGCTTGTTTTCAAACCCCTAATACATCCATCAAATTTTATTATGCCCCATTGGTAGAATACTTATTACATCTTTTTCGTAAAAAAATGATTTGGAAAATTTTTAATTAATGCAATTCCATTCTGCCTCTACGTCCTTAACAGTATTTTCATTCACACCCTTTAGTACTTCGGTCGTCTTTTTCTCGAACTTATCGTGCGAGCCATAATCCTTTAGTTTCTCTTCTACCGTTTCGTTTTTTCAAAATGAAAATTTAAGATTATTCCATATTCTTTCCCTGTACCTCTAACTGCATTAAAATTTCCTACAATTATTAAATTTTCGTGCTCCTTCACAAGATTTAGCACATATTCGATATCGGTATAAACTGCCTCCAAAAGTCTCCAGCTTCTGGCCATCGCACCTTACTGGTACCTATTATATCTAATGCTAACCTATCCATCTCTATTTCCAAATTTTCTAACTTTCCTACTTGTTTCATGCTCCTAACATTCCACTCTGATTACTCAAAGAGCCCGGAACCCGTTACCTAGAATGTTTCAAATCTCAACTCCCATTGGTTTCCGATTATCCTTCTAAGCTCGTGCCCAACCCTGTGTACGGTTCTACGGTTGCACAAACTTGACACATTTGAGGGGTCTGTCGTTCCAAATTCACTTTCTTACCATAAACGGCAAACTATCTTCTCTTGCAATGTGCATTTTGTTTCGAATTTTAGCCAGATGAGTTGAAAAAAAGTCAATAGTAATTATTGGAAAATTGAATTACGACCACACGCTGCCTTGAAATAGCATTAACCATGTCTTGCTGCCGGTTTAATTCTGTTTATAACGTGTTAAATTATGCACCACAGAATCTCACCGATAATGAGAGCGCTCGCATTTTGGATTATCTCGCAGGAGTATAATGTCACTACATTCCATTTATTTTCATTTCCTCTGATCGTGAATCTGGCGATTTACGGGCTATACACCGAACATTTTCATTATTATGCTAGTTTATCTTTGTTATTTGCCGTGTTCCTACATGAAGTGACGATAACTTATTAATTTATTGAAAGCAAATAATCATTTTAATAACACTTATGCCACGGAAAATTGGGGACTTTAATTTACGTGAATTTTCACATTGAAAAATTAATCTTTTTATCTACTATCAATACATAATATGCATTTTTATGACATTCATTAATTTGAAAGTCATATAATGGCATACTTTAGCGCGCATGTGCTTGGAAGAATGCAAATTGACACTTTTAAGCGCATGCATTTTGTGAAGTGAATTGCACAGCAAACTAATACTAAAATCAAAACGTTAATTAAAAAATTTACGCAATTTGATATATTAACTCAACACAGCCACACTGCTGTTATCTAGATGCCCGAGGAAAAACTTCTCATTCGTAAAGATGTCAAAAGAGTACTGACGGAAGTCAAATTATACAGGGTGTTACATAAAAGTAGGTTAAGCCGTTAACCACAGATTATCTGGCCGAAAGTAATGGGACTTTCCAAACGACATTTTTCATTTAAGCTTCTTTCCTTCAAGATACAGAGTGTTAAAGTTAAAATTTAAAAAAACGATTTTTGTTAATAACTCTTTTGTTTTTTTAGGACATTCCGTTGAAATTTTGTGCAACATTTTTCATATACCGGCACAGTGTCTGTGTAATTTTGATCAAAAAAATCGATGCGCGAACGAAGGAAAGGGGGGGGGGTCGTAATACCCATTGACCCCCCAACTTTTCCCTGCGCACGTCTATGGTTCAAAGGTATTGTTTTTTATAATTATTATTATTATTATTATTATTATTATTAGCATAGATATCAACTCAAATATTACATAATAGTATATTATACACGAGTTTATAATGAATGCTATTATTACCGAGGATGAAGTTTACAACACGAGTGAAACGAGCGAGTTTTGTAATCATCCGAGGTAATAATAGCATCATTCTAACGAGTTGTATACTATACTTTGTCCATGACTATCAAAACAGATTCCCAGAAAGAATTTACCTTCATTTCCCTTCTCCAGTGTAAGAAAGATTCATACATACGCTCTCAGGTATCATTTTCTTGGTTTTTTGGGCAATGAATCTAATGAGGCAAGTTCTGCAGCTTCTTTCATTGCTGGTGCTGTTAAAAAAACCTCGTTTTCATTCTCACTACTCATTATATCTTCTTTTTTAGAATATGCATTTCAAATTAAAAGCAAACCATGCTGATTTGACGTTTCAATTTGAACTGACACATCGCGATCGTGGCCTACTAAATAAATGTAATAAAGGGTCAAAGCGATGTTCCTATTGGTGTAGTGAATAATATTCATTAATCACTGCAGTGATTAATGTATCTAATTATGATTGAAGAAACACAAGTATAAAGAGTATATTATAAGATAGTCGTGGACAAACGTCATTATACTCCTACCAAGCTTTCATTTCTTTTATTTCTTCCCTCTTGCAAAATTTTTATTTAGGGCTTGGTTTACGAGATGTTGCAAATCATTTGACTATGTGTTGTTGATCCACTCGCTGTTTAAATCTCCCAATTTTTCTTAGGTGACGAGCTAAGCTCGAGAACAATGTCCTTGGATGTATATGTTCCTGCATAACGTCTAAGCTTCAGAAAATGCCCTTGGATGGTACCTTTTTTATTAATAATTATTTTGACAACTTAACGCCTACCTGTCTTTCTTTCCAATGCTAATTTGGCTGTTAGACGTTATGCAGGAACATGTCCGAATGGGTACCATCCAAGGGCATTTTTCTGAAGCTTAGACTTTATGCAGGAACATTTCCATCCACAGATATTTTCCTCGAGCTTAGTTCGTCACCTAAGAAAAATTGGGAGATTTAAACACCGAGTGTATCAACAACACATAGTCAAATGACTTGCAACATCTCGTAAACCATGCCCTAATTCAAAATTTTACAAGAGTGAAAAAATGAAAGAAAGGAACGCTTGGTATAAAAAGCAATATTTTTGAACCCCCCCTTTTCTCCGTTCGCGCATCGATTTTTTTGATGAAAATTACACAAACATTGTGCCGGTATATAAAAAATGTACAAAATTTCAACAGAATATCGTAAAAAACATTGAAGTTATTAATAAAAATAGTTTTTTAAATTTTAACTTTAACACCCTGTATCTTGAAAGAAAGAAGGCTAAATGAAAAGTGGCATAAGGAAAGTCGCATTATTTTCGGTCAGATAATCTGTGGCTAACTGCTTGACCTACTTTTTATACACCCTGTATACGAACCGGCCTGCTATTTTATGTGCATAATTATTTCTCCTTTACTGATTAATTCTCAAGCAAATATGATAGTCCTGGTCACGCTGATAGTGGACAAAACGTTGTACGATACTCTTATCGTAACTTCATATTATTATGATACACGATGGATTATAAAACTCGGCCTTCAGCCTCGCTTGATAGTTTTCAAATCTTGTGTCATAATATGAACTGTTGCGATACATATATCGTAATAACTACTAATATACTAGTTGTCTACTAGTAGTCTAGTTTTGATCGAGAATTTTCCTGTGTAAAACGTCATACGTCGAAATTTTCGAGTACTAATGCGATGAAGCGTTTTTGATCAATTTTTTTCATGCAAGTTTTAATGAGATATTTGCAGCCGTTTATCTAAAAAGTGTAGAAATTCGAAATAAACTGTTGACGTTTCCGGAAGTTTTCAATTTTTGGCAGCTCGTAACTCGGTTTCAGAACCTTGAAGAATTTATTAGTCGTAGACCAAATATTTAGGTTGTTCCAAAAGATTCTAGAGAACCGAGAACTACGATTTTTTTCTAATTTTTGTCTGCCATAACATACATACATAACATAGGAATTTAATAGTGGTGTTCCGTGTGTCTGTATTTACCTTCGCATCTGCGCACAGACTTGTCGCTATTTTCCCGGAAAATTTGTATTTGGAAACATGATTCGAAATAATAGTTTTTTCCGTAAATAAAATTTAAATTTAGTGATAATTATGAATCAAATTAATAAAAGATTCTTTGGTACCACGAGCCTAATATTCTGCCGTCCATAAACAAAAGGTCCTATCTGCAAAAATTTCACATTTTGGGTTTTTGAGATCTATGGATTGATGCGCACTTTCTACCAAGTATAAACGTCCTAAATATCTCCATTCTAAACAGACTGAAATGTGTCCTAAGTGTATAATCCGTAAAGATTACTTAACAGAAAAGTCCCATGTGATGAATACTTGGAAAGTTTGTCCCATCTAATTATTTTATTGCAGATATGACTTTTGTGCTAAACTTTTTAAGACAAACGTTCAATGTACTAAGTGAGTATGTCTTATATGCAGCAGCAGTTTAAAAAAAGTGTTTCTGAAGGCACAGTAACGTAAGGGAGAGTGGGGGAATTGTGCGCAGCGGGTAATTGTGCGCATGTTGACTCTCACACAAACAGTGCCAAGCTTGGAAAACAACAAGTGCTGTCCTCTTTCGACAAGTGTATTAAACAACCTCCGTCAACAACTTTCGTTGCAGCGCTCTTGTTACGTGAATATGATCGCCAGACGTCAAAACGCATGAATTGTTATAATTTGTTGACTCCAGCAGCTTAGGAGATAAGCTGACACTTTTATTTTAACAATGATCTCTCATGCATGGCTGTAATTAGCATTGTGTTCTGTGGTATTTCATGTAAGAATCCTCGACAAAGTCGGACTTGTTTATGAGCTACGATTTTCTTTTATGTTGGATCTGCTTTGGGGTAATTGTGCGCACAATTAGCCCTACAGTTTGTATGATGGATCTTTGCGCGTGCGTCACAACTGCTTACATGTGACACAAATCATTTCAAGGTCGAGTGTATTGTCAAGCAGTGGCGTGTGTTTTTATTTTGCTCAGTTACAGATATAAATATGTAATTTAACAGTTACCTCATGTATTAATTAGTAGGTATGGCACCAGCAAAAGAAGAAATGAAAGAAACTTAGATTTTTAAGATATATTTTGTTGTGCAATTCTAGATTTTAGTGAGTTCATTCGTCTAAATCTTCGGTTTTTTACTTTTTCCGTGGCCGGAATTTTCCTGGGCTAAGCAAAGGCTCATTTCTTTCTGAACGTACTTTGATGCTGGAAACTGTACGCAAGCTAATCTTCAACGCATCAGAAACACGGTAAAACATTATAAAAAGTTTATAAAATTAATTCCACATTATGACATTTACTTGACGGTAGGCACCTACACCACACGCCTATGAACTGTAACGTTGAATGGCGCTTCGACACCACTTCATATAGTCGCATTTGTGTTCCGCTCAATATTGTATTATGAGACGTATGTCTTACAACCAAATGACATACGTCGCTGCATTTATATTAAGGAATAGTACGGGCTAACAGTAGGCGCGTATGTCTTAACTAATTTTATACACACGCAAAGATTCATCATACAAAGTATATGCAGTTGAATACGAATAAGCAAGTACAGCTGTTCTTTTTTGCTTTTCGTAGATGCCGCGAACTTATAATCGTGCTGAGTCTGCTAAAAACTGTCGTGATTATTGCCAACAGTAAAACTACTTAGTTCTTAATTTCGACAAAGCTCGATATATGTATGTAGTTACCTATAAGTATCTATCCAAATGGTTGGTGTTCGTTATTTTGATTTTAGAGAAGTTTATGTCAATTTTTTTAGATGAATAAAACATTCTGATAGTTTATAACAAATGTTTCTTATGTCAATTTGTACTGATTTATAGTTTTAAATGCAAAGGGCACATTTCCCCACCTTCTGCGTACAATTACCCCGGGGGTTGGGGAATTGTGCGCTTTTGGGACTTTGGACATTTTATTTTTTTATGTTACCACACCTATCTTTCAATCAAATATACTTCTGCACAATGAAACTACCATGTTGGGGGATTACATTCCTATGTATTTCAACATCATAACTGTAATTGCTTGGTCACAACAGTACAATTCCCCCACTCTCCCTTACACGTACGTCTCCGATTTTGCCCATTTTGCTGCAAATTGACGTACTGATACGTCACATATACAGTGTAGCATCATCGCCTGCCACTGACGAACTGGTACGTCACAATTAATATCTACTACATGGTCACAAGCACATTCGCTGATTACAAAACTCGCTCGCTTCGCTCGCTCGTGTTTTAAACTTCATCCTCGCTAATAATAGCATCATTATAACGAGTTGTATACTATACTTTGTCCACGACTATCAAAACAGATTCCCAAAAAGAATTTACCTTCATTTCCCTTCTCCAGTGTAAGAAAGATTCATACATATGCTCTCAGGTATAATTTTCTTGGTTTTTTGGGCAATGAATCTAATGAGGCAAGTTCTGCAGCTTCTTTTATTGCTGGTGCTGTTAAAGAAATCTCGTTTTCACTCTCACTACTTATTATATCTTCTTTTTTAGAATATGCATTTCAAATTAAAAGCAAACCATGCTGATTTGACGTTTCAATTTGAACTGACACATCGCGATCGCGGCCTACTAAATAAATGTAAAAAAGGGTCAAAGCGATGTTCCTATTGGTGTAGTGAATAATATTCACTAATCACTGCAGTATGTTGTAAGATAGTCGTGGACAAAAGGTTTTATCCGAGTTTTATCTAGTCTAGGAACTGGCCTAAAATATGCATTTAAAATAGTGTGGGTTTGAGAAGTCCTTTGGTTACTAAAAATAAAATATGCCAATTTTTCCACAAATTATTAAATTACATAAAAAAATTAGCACAAATTAAATAATAAAAATAAGGTGTAAATAACAAAAAACAAAAACAGCGGCTACTAATGCCAGTAGTAGGTAATACCACTATATACGCCGCCGACTTCCCATAAGAACCCATGTAAAGTCCACCACCAAATGATTTACCACCACATCGGAAAATGTGACATGCATACGAAGGGTCATACAGCTGTATGAGTACATTTCAGGGTCATTGAGATTCGGGGGGTTAGTGACCCGAGGTCAGAGGTCATTCCTAATAGGCGTATAGCTTTATGTAGGGATTTTGGGAAAAATTGTGACGTGCATAGGAAGGGTCATACAGCTGTATGAGTACATTTCAGGGTCATTGAGATTCGGGGGTTAGTGGCCCGAGGTCAGAGGTCATTACTAATAGGCGTATAGCTTTACGTAGGGATTTTGGAAGGTAACGTGCATAGGAAGAGATATACAGGTTGACCCGCATAGGAGGGCCACTATTGGTATCTTGAACACGGTGGGAGGTAGAAGGTCGGTTAAATGAGACGAAAGTTGCCTATTTCGATGCACAAGCAGTTGATAAAAACAAATTGATAATGTCTCTGTTGGTTACTGAAATATTCTGAAACAACTGAAAATAGGTATTTTTTAAAAACTTCGATAAATCCGTTATTATTTCACCTAGTTAGCTGAAAATTGACATTCGGGCATTATTATGCATACAGATTTCAAATCTGCAATCAGAATTTGTATCGCTTACTCCCTTACTGAGATACTATAGTCAACTTTTTTTTTCTTATGCCCGCCATATTGGATTTTTGTATTATCAATTACCTACTTCAATTCCATTTACCCTGATGCAAAAATACAATATGGCGGCCATAAGAAAAAAAAGTTGACTATCGCATCTCAGTAAGGGAGAAAGCCATACAAATTCTGATTGCAGATTTGAAATCTGTATGCATAATAATGCCCGAATGCCAATTTTCAGCTAACTAGGTGAAATAATAACGGATTTATCGGAGTTTTTAAAAAATACAGATTTTCTGTTTTTCCGGGATATTTCAGTAACCAACAGAGATAGTATCAATTTGTTTTTATCAACTGCTTGTGCATCGAAATAGGCAACTTTAGTCTCTTTTAACCGACCTTCTACCTCCCACAGTGTTCAAGATACCAATAGTGGCCCTCCTATGTGGGTCAACCGGAATAGCTGTATGAGTTGATTTTAGGATTATTTTAAAAAATCGGAGGTCAGAGGTCATTCCAGAACGGTATAGGGCTTTATGCGCAGATTTTGGAAAGTGACGGGCATAGGAAGAGATATATAGCTGTATGAGTTGATTTTAGGATTATTTTAAAAAAATCGGGGGTCAGAGGTCAATAAAGAACGGTATAGGGCTTTATGCGCAGATTTTTGAAAGTGACGTGCATAGGAAAGGATGTATGTATAGCTGTATGAGTTGATTTAAGGATTATTTAAAAATTCGGAGGTCAGAGGTCATTAAAGAACGGTATAGGGCTTTATGCGTAGATTTTGGAAAAGTGACGTGCATAGGAAGAGATATATAGCTGTATGAGTTGATTTTAGGATTATTTAAAAAAATTCGGAGGTCAGAGGTCATTCCAGAACGGCATAGGGCTTTATGCGGAGATTTTGGAAAGTGACGTTCATAGGAAGATGCATATAGCTGTACGAGTTGATTTTATGATTGTTTATTTATTTAAATTCGGGGTTCAGAGGGCTTTATGTAGAAATTATTGAATATGCAGAACATCGCTACGTAGGCACGCGTGGACAGTTATGTAGGTATAGAGAAAATTCCTCAGGAAGCAGCTATCGGGGATCGACCCCGATCTATCTATCCTGCACATAAGACCACAGCGCTAGCCAGTACGCAATCGAGATTATTTGAATGATTATACGTAGGTACCGTGATTTTAGGATTATTTTAAAAAATTCGGGGGTCAGAGGTCATTAAAGAATGGTATAGGGCTTTATGCGGAGATTTTAGAAAGTAACGTGCATAGGAAGAGATATATGTATAGCTGTATGAGCTCATTTCAGGGGTACTTAAAATTTGGGGGGGTCAAATGTCATTTCAGATAGGTATAGGGCTTTATGCAGAAATTATTAAATATGCAGAAAATCGGTATGCCGGTATAGAGAAAATTCCTCAGGAAGCAGCTGTCGGGGATCGACCCCGATCTATCTATCCTGCGCAGAAGACCGCAGCACTAGCCAGTGCGAAACCGAGGTTATTTGATGTAGACATTTTGAATGATTATATGTAGGTACCGCGTTTTGTCAAGAGGTTTATGTGTAATTTACTTACAGCAAAAATAATTTCGAAAAGGGTTTAAAACACACACCCCAAGAATAATAATAATAATGTTAAAAAGGGAAAAATGATATTTCTGCAAACCATTGTGCCATCTGCATTGCGCAGGCGTAAACTTCTCCGTTTCCTTGCCCCGATAATGATAATAATAATAATAATGTTAAAAAAAAAGGAAAAAAAAATATGTTTCTACATACCATTCTGCCATCTACATTGCACAGGCGTAATCTTATTTGTTTCCTTGTTGTTACCGAAACATGTGGGCCCCCCGAATACACACAAATACACACCCGTTGTTGAATATGTCTCAAAAATGGGGCCCCGCACAGTTCTAACCTCACCTTGCACTGCTTGTTAAATATAACGTCTCACTTCGGTCACATATAAGAGAAGAATGAAAGAATTACTACAGTTTTATGCTGAGCTTACTAAACAAGAAGATATTCGGCTGTACAATTTTAAGCATCTTGCAGTGGTATAGGAGAAGAAAAGAAGGAATCTTTACAGTTTTATGCAGAGCTCTTATTGAGCAAGAATACAGCGTTTTCTGGAATCCACTCATGTAATATGGAACATAGTCCTTCGGTCTGGAGATCGCTTTGAGTGGCTGGACCTGGTGGTCATCTCACATAACCTCAAAAATTAATGCACAAAAATACACGTAACAGAATTACCTTAATGCTGAATGGGTTCAAGGAGTAACGACTATTAAGAGGTGTAAGAGGCTGATTGCAATTCTTTTGTAAAAGTTTTGAAGTGGTAAAGATGATGACGTCACCCCAACAAGTATAGACTTATCTGTAAACGTCATCCTTCAAATAAAATGAGGGCACCCGATTATGATAATAATAATTAAAAAAAAGCTAAATTTAAGGCGACTGATTGAAATCAAAATTACCAGCTGTATTATACAGTACTCATAGGAAGAAAAATAATATATAGCTGTATGAGCTGATTTTAGGATTATGTAAATTCGGGGGTCAGATGTCATTCCAGAACGGCGTATGGGCTTTATGCGCAGATTTTTGGTCACTGTTAAAAATATGGCTATATCTTATTAATAACAGGTGTACAATGCATCAGCTGCGTTTCTATAGTATTACCCCTGGTATATAAGAATTTTTCATGGCGAGCTGATGTACCAGGCGGATTCAAACAGTAGCTGTTGAGGAAAATTTAGAAAAGAACCTGATTTCAGTGGCTGGATCTCTCTCTTTTTTTTGAAAAGCGCTTAATCTTGGTTTGAGTACTTACATTAATAGGTGATGGGGTAATTTATGTGGTAAAGATGAGTAATACAGAGAAGCCCTGATGACGTCACAGTTAAAAATATGGCTATATCTTCAATGCAGGTGCATACAATAGAGGTGTATACAATACAGCTGCATTTCTAGCGATAAAAGAATTTTGCTTTCGGTCCGATGAGTATGTGCATCTCAATGCGTTTATTTTCATTAGACCTTGTACTGATAAATAATAAATCTGTTGTATCTCCGATTATTGAGTATCGATATATAGGTACGCAGTCACACGCACACTGGACGGTTATTGGCAGCAGGCATTGTTAATTTTAAATTTCCCGCAATCATAATTATTCGCAAGAAATAAGGTAGCCATCTTGTTGAAACTATTATGAACACGTGCAACTAATAACGGCACGAAATTGCAACCGAAGAGCGAAGACTGGCAGGTTCTCTTGTCCGAGGATACAGCGATTTAAAAATAGAATATTATGTATGAGGTGTTGGTCTCTCATTTAACATTAATTTATATTTTCGTCAGTAAACATATGTACGATGGGGTATTAAAATAAGCAGATCACATAGTCCATAATAATATCCCCAGGGGTAAAATAACGCGCCCCGCAAATAAAATCATTAAGCGACTCAAATTAAGGCACACGCACACTTTTTATCATGCGCCTGTAGCACCACATTTCAAACGCTTCTAATTTTTCATATCCGCTTCTCCTATCTTCCAAATTTCGCACTCAGTATTAGCATAAAATTAAATAGGTAACTAATCAAGGCCCATATTTTCAACTTTCCGTTACGTGTGTAAAACTGTTTCGAACAATTCCACGAATATACCGGTTGATTGCTTAATATTAAAATATGACTCCCTAAGTAATATTAGTTATCGAAAAAACTGAGAAGTTACAGGGTCCTAACGGTGACTCGTGCCCCATCTACCATATATAATTACTATTAATTAGCGGGGGCACTTTATCTAAAGCGGAAAGCGGTAGGTACCTACATAGAAAAGTGGGAGGTCTGATCCATCCACGGTGAATAGTTGTTATTAATGACGTTAGTTGCTGTTGTTTTATTCTCATACCGCTCGGTTCCAACGGCGCATGTGTGTAGTTGTCAAAAGGAAATAAGCGTTCGTACTCTTCTCCGACAGAAATATGTATCTAATGAACTTATTTACGAACAGATAAGGGGTTTTATCAAAGCGATCGCTCGAACAACGCAGTAACACGGCAACAGCTGCAAGAGGGTCTCTTTACAGAAGCGGTCTCTTTGGGGCTGTCTCTATCTTCAGACGGTCTCTTTTAGCCGTTCATCTGATCTGTACATAAAGCGCTCGGTATATTCAGAGTGATCCATCTTGACAATCACAATTCTCACATTATCGTTATTATCACCGCATCCACGCACGCGCAAACGCAGTCCCCGATCATGGTACATTCACACCAGGGGAATCTGGTCCGACCTAATATTAGGAGTGCCCAAGCGATCAAGGGGTTGCTTTAAAAGCGGTCGCTTGATTGCTTAATATTAAAATTTGGCTCTGTAAGTAATACTAGTTATCGAAAAAACTGAGAAGTTATAGGGTCCTAACAGTGCCTCGTTCCCCATCTACCATATATAATTGCTACTAATTAGCGGGCACTTTATCCAAAGCGGAAAGCGGTACCTACATAGAAAAGTATGGGTCTGATCCAAGCTTTTGAACTAACTGGTCTGTTCAAAAAAATGTAGGGTTCAAACCTCGCTCTCGACACTCTGTTTAGCAGGTCTGTCCAACAGCTTATCTGTTTGATGGCCTGTTTGTTTGACGGTATACTTTTAACAACTGTATTAAGTGATGCAAGCCTATACCTTGCTCAAATCGAAGAATTTTATGAAGTATTTGATCGAGAGGTGAATAAGACAGTTCATAACGAAAGCTTTGACATTGGCATTTACTCTCACCTGAAAACACCTATAATTCCACAACAAAAAAAAAATCAGCTGAGCTAGGATGATGTTCTTCCCACGTCTTGAACGTGATGTATTGGAAGTGTTTGTCCAGTTAGAGATGCAGGATGTTCTACTTTGATATGTGATGGAACTCTCTTTCAAGCCTAAACGAGAACCAGAGCTATATCAAGTTAAGACAACGGCAATAACTTATACTTAAGTACCTAATTGATAGAAATGTAACGTTTTATTTAAATTCGACTTATAATAATTATGAAAGATAACTGTTTATGTGCACAGGGACACCTGCTGAAATTGTTACGAAGTCAACAGAAATGACAACAGCCTCTTGCGCCGTTGACAGATAGATAAAGAATAATAATTATTAGCAAGCCAACAAAAATTAAGTATTCGGCACAGTCTTACGTATAACTACACATGTATACAATAAAAGCAATTTCTGTGTCGAGTTATTTAATCGACTAGGTACATCTTATGGTAACAGACCGCTTACAAAGGAATATAAAGTGGAACAATTCCTGACTGCTCAGACACAATGGGTAGAATTAATATGAGTTAAACATTAAGGTATATTTTTTCAAAATTTGGAACATTTTCCCAAGTTCTTCAGGCTTTATCGGACGGATAGGGTTAATTAGTTCTTGCTTTTCATTGGTCGAGATATCAAGAAAGTTTATATTAGCATAAAATTAAATAACTAATCAAGGCCCGTATTTTCAATTTTCGTTTACTCATGTAAAACTGCTTCTTACAATGCCACGAATGTACCGGTTGATTGCTCAAAATTAAAATTTGACTCTCTAAGTAATACCATAGAATAAAATAATATCAATTAATCTATGATAATATTAGTTATTGAGAAACTGAGAAGTTACACAGTCCTAACGGCGACTCGTACACCATATAGGTATAGTTTCTATTAATTAGCGGACACTTTATTCAAAGCGGAAAGCGGTCTTCAGACGGTCTCTTTTAGCCGTTTATCTGATCTGTACATAAAACGCTCGGTCAATTAAGAGACCGCTTTAAAAGCGATCGCTTTAAAAGCGGTCTCTTGATCGCTTCTCTTGATCGCTTTAAAAGCGGTCTCTTGATCGCTCCAGCGCTTTAAAAGCGGTCACTTGATCGCTTCTAATATCAGGTCAGGCCAGATTCTCCTGGTCGGAATGTACCGGGCCCCCGGGGACTGTGTTTGCGTGTGCGTGGATGCGGTGATAATAACGATAATGTGAGAATATTGTGATTGTCGAGATGGATCACCCTTAATTGACCGAGCGTTTTATGTACAGATCAGATAAACGGCTAAAAGAGACCGTCTGAAGACCGCTTTCCGCTTTGAATAAAGTGTCCGCTAATTAATAGCAACTATACCTATATGGTGTACGAGTCACCGTTAGGACTGTGTAACTTCTCAGTTTCTCGATAACTAATATTATCATAGATTAATTGATATTATTTTATTCTATGGTATTACTTAGAGAGTCAAATTTTAATTTTAAGCAATCAACCGGTACATTCGTGGCATTGTAAGAAGCAGTTTTACATGAGTAAAGGAAAATTGAAAATACGGACCTTGATTAGTTATTTAATTTTATGCTAATATAAACTTTCCTGATATTTCGACCAATGAAAAGCAAGAACTAATTAACCCTATCCGTCCGATAAAGCCTGAAGAACTTGGGAAAATGTTCCAAATTTTGAAAAAATATACCTTAATGTTTAACTCATATTAATTCTACCCACTGTGTCTGAGCAGTCAGGAATTGTTCCACTTTATATTCCTTTGTAAGCGGCCTGTTACCATAAGATGTACCTAGTCGATTAAATAACTCGACACAGAAATTGCTTTTATTGTATACATGTGTAGTTATACGTAAGACTGTGCCGAATACTTAATTTTTGTTGGCTTGCTAATAATTATTATTCTTTATCTATCTGTCAACGGCGCAAGAGGCTGTTGTCATTTCTGTTGACTTCGTAACAATTTCAGCAGGTGTCCCTGTGCACATAAACAGTTATCTTTCATAATTATTATAAGTCGAATTTAAATAAAACGTTACATTTCTATCAAGTAGGTACTTAAGTATAAGTTATTGCCGTTGTCTTAACTTGATATAGCTCTGGTTCTCGTTTAGGCTTGAAAGAGAGTTCCATCACATATCAAAGTAGAACATCCTGCATCTCTAACTGGACAAACACTTCCAATACATCACGTTCAAGACGTGGGAAGAACATCATCCTAGCTCAGCTGATTTTTTTTTTGTTGTGGAATTATAGGTGTTTTCAGGTGAGAGTAAATGCCAATGTCAAAGCTTTCGTTATGAACTGTCTTATTCACCTCTCGATCAAATACTTCATAAAATTCTTCGATTTGAGCAAGGTATAGGCTTGCATCACTTAATACAGTTGTTAAAAGTATACCGTCAAACAAACAGGCCATCAAACAGATAAGCTGTTGGACAGACCTGCTAAACAGAGTGTCGAGAGCGAGGTTTGAACCCTACATTTTTTTGAACAGACCAGTTAGTTCAAAAGCTTGGATCAGACCCATACTTTTCTATGTAGGTACCGCTTTCCGCTTTGGATAAAGTGCCCGCTAATTAGTAGCAATTATATATGGTAGATGGGGAACGAGGCACTGTTAGGACCCTATAACTTCTCAGTTTTTTCGATAACTAGTATTACTTACAGAGCCAAATTTTAATATTAAGCAATCAAGCGACCGCTTTTAAAGCAACCCCTTGATCGCTTGGGCACTCCTAATATTAGGTCGGACCAGATTCCCCTGGTGTGAATGTACCATGATCGGGGACTGCGTTTGCGCGTGCGTGGATGCGGTGATAATAACGATAATGTGAGAATTGTGATTGTCAAGATGGATCACTCTGAATATACCGAGCGCTTTATGTACAGATCAGATGAACGGCTAAAAGAGACCGTCTGAAGATAGAGACAGCCCCAAAGAGACCGCTTCTGTAAAGAGACCCTCTTGCAGCTGTTGCCGTGTTACTGCGTTGTTCGAGCGATCGCTTTGATAAAACCCCTTATCTGTTCGTAAATAAGTTCATTAGATACATATTTCTGTCGGAGAAGAGTACGAACGCTTATTTCCTTTTGACAACTACACACATGCGCCGTTGGAACCGAGCGGTATGAGAATAAAACAACAGCAACTAACGTCATTAATAACAACTATTCACCGTGGATGGATCAGACCTCCCACTTTTCTATGTAGGTACCTACCGCTTTCCGCTTTAGATAAAGTGCCCCCGCTAATTAATAGTAATTATATATGGTAGATGGGGCACGAGTCACCGTTAGGACCCTGTAACTTCTCAGTTTTTTCGATAACTAATATTACTTAGGGAGTCATATTTTAATATTAAGCAATCAACCGGTATATTCGTGGAATTGTTCGAAACAGTTTTACACACGTAACGGAAAGTTGAAAATATGGGCCTTGATTAGTTACCTATTTAATTTTATGCTAATACTGAGTGCGAAATTTGGAAGATAGGAGAAGCGGATATGAAAAATTAGAAGCGTTTGAAATGTGGTGCTACAGGCGCATGATAAAAAGTGTGCGTGTGCCTTAATTTGAGTCGCTTAATGATTTTATTTGCGGGGCGCGTTATTTTACCCCTGGGGATATTATTATGGACTATGTGATCTGCTTATTTTAATACCCCATCGTACATATGTTTACTGACGAAAATATAAATTAATGTTAAATGAGAGACCAACACCTCATACATAATATTCTATTTTTAAATCGCTGTATCCTCGGACAAGAGAACCTGCCAGTCTTCGCTCTTCGGTTGCAATTTCGTGCCGTTATTAGTTGCACGTGTTCATAATAGTTTCAACAAGATGGCTACCTTATTTCTTGCGAATAATTATGATTGCGGGAAATTTAAAATTAACAATGCCTGCTGCCAATAACCGTCCAGTGTGCGTGTGACTGCGTACCTATATATCGATACTCAATAATCGGAGATACAACAGATTTATTATTTATCAGTACAAGGTCTAATGAAAATAAACGCATTGAGATGCACATACTCATCGGACCGAAAGCAAAATTCTTTTATCGCTAGAAATGCAGCTGTATTGTATACACCTCTATTGTATGCACCTGCATTGAAGATATAGCCATATTTTTAACTGTGACGTCATCAGGGCTTCTCTGTATTACTCATCTTTACCACATAAATTACCCCATCACCTATTAATGTAAGTACTCAAACCAAGATTAAGCGCTTTTCAAAAAAAAGAGAGAGATCCAGCCACTGAAATCAGGTTCTTTTCTAAATTTTCCTCAACAGCTACTGTTTGAATCCGCCTGGTACATCAGCTCGCCATGAAAAATTCTTATATACCAGGGGTAATACTATAGAAACGCAGCTGATGCATTGTACACCTGTTATTAATAAGATATAGCCATATTTTTAACAGTGACCAAAAATCTGCGCATAAAGCCCATACGCCGTTCTGGAATGACATCTGACCCCCGAATTTACATAATCCTAAAATCAGCTCATACAGCTATATATTATTTTTCTTCCTATGAGTACTGTATAATACAGCTGGTAATTTTGATTTCAATCAGTCGCCTTAAATTTAGCTTTTTTTTAATTATTATTATCATAATCGGGTGCCCTCATTTTATTTGAAGGATGACGTTTACAGATAAGTCTATACTTGTTGGGGTGACGTCATCATCTTTACCACTTCAAAACTTTTACAAAAGAATTGCAATCAGCCTCTTACACCTCTTAATAGTCGTTACTCCTTGAACCCATTCAGCATTAAGGTAATTCTGTTACGTGTATTTTTGTGCATTAATTTTTGAGGTTATGTGAGATGACCACCAGGTCCAGCCACTCAAAGCGATCTCCAGACCGAAGGACTATGTTCCATATTACATGAGTGGATTCCAGAAAACGCTGTATTCTTGCTCAATAAGAGCTCTGCATAAAACTGTAAAGATTCCTTCTTTTCTTCTCCTATACCACTGCAAGATGCTTAAAATTGTACAGCCGAATATCTTCTTGTTTAGTAAGCTCAGCATAAAACTGTAGTAATTCTTTCATTCTTCTCTTATATGTGACCGAAGTGAGACGTTATATTTAACAAGCAGTGCAAGGTGAGGTTAGAACTGTGCGGGGCCCCATTTTTGAGACATATTCAACAACGGGTGTGTATTTGTGTGTATTCGGGGGGCCCACATGTTTCGGTAACAACAAGGAAACAAATAAGATTACGCCTGTGCAATGTAGATGGCAGAATGGTATGTAGAAACATATTTTTTTTTCCTTTTTTTTTAACATTATTATTATTATTATCATTATCGGGGCAAGGAAACGGAGAAGTTTACGCCTGCGCAATGCAGATGGCACAATGGTTTGCAGAAATATCATTTTTCCCTTTTTAACATTATTATTATTATTCTTGGGGTGTGTGTTTTAAACCCTTTTCGAAATTATTTTTGCTGTAAGTAAATTACACATAAACCTCTTGACAAAACGCGGTACCTACATATAATCATTCAAAATGTCTACATCAAATAACCTCGGTTTCGCACTGGCTAGTGCTGCGGTCTTCTGCGCAGGATAGATAGATCGGGGTCGATCCCCGACAGCTGCTTCCTGAGGAATTTTCTCTATACCGGCATACCGATTTTCTGCATATTTAATAATTTCTGCATAAAGCCCTATACCTATCTGAAATGACATTTGACCCCCCCAAATTTTAAGTACCCCTGAAATGAGCTCATACAGCTATACATATATCTCTTCCTATGCACGTTACTTTCTAAAATCTCCGCATAAAGCCCTATACCATTCTTTAATGACCTCTGACCCCCGAATTTTTTAAAATAATCCTAAAATCACGGTACCTACGTATAATCATTCAAATAATCTCGATTGCGTACTGGCTAGCGCTGTGGTCTTATGTGCAGGATAGATAGATCGGGGTCGATCCCCGATAGCTGCTTCCTGAGGAATTTTCTCTATACCTACATAACTGTCCACGCGTGCCTACGTAGCGATGTTCTGCATATTCAATAATTTCTACATAAAGCCCTCTGAACCCCGAATTTAAATAAGTAAACAATCATAAAATCAACTCGTACAGCTATATGCATCTTCCTATGAACGTCACTTTCCAAAATCTCCGCATAAAGCCCTATGCCGTTCTGGAATGACCTCTGACCTCCGAATTTTTTTAAATAATCCTAAAATCAACTCATACAGCTATATATCTCTTCCTATGCACGTCACTTTTCCAAAATCTACGCATAAAGCCCTATACCGTTCTTTAATGACCTCTGACCTCCGAATTTTTAAATAATCCTTAAATCAACTCATACAGCTATACATACATCCCTTCCTATGCACGTCACTTTCAAAAATCTGCGCATAAAGCCCTATACCGTTCTTTATTGACCTCTGACCCCCGATTTTTTTAAAATAATCCTAAAATCAACTCATACAGCTATATATCTCTTCCTATGCCCGTCACTTTCCAAAATCTGCGCATAAAGCCCTATACCGTTCTGGAATGACCTCTGACCTCCGATTTTTTTAAAATAATCCTAAAATCAACTCATAAAGCTATTCCGGTTGACCCACATAGGAGGGCCACTATTGGTATCTTGAACACTGTGGGAGGTAGAAGGTCGGTTAAAAGAGACTAAAGTTGCCTATTTCGATGCACAAGCAGTTGATAAAAACAAATTGATACTATCTCTGTTGGTTACTGAAATATCCCGGAAAAACAGAAAATCTGTATTTTTTAAAAACTCCGATAAATCCGTTATTATTTCACCTAGTTAGCTGAAAATTGGCATTCGGGCATTATTATGCATACAGATTTCAAATCTGCAATCAGAATTGGTATGGCTTTCTCCCTTACTGAGATGCGATAGTCAACTTTTTTTTCTTATGGCCGCCATATTGTATTTTTGCATCAGGGTAAATGGAATTGAAGTAGGTAATTGATAATACAAAAATCCAATATGGCGGGCATAAGAAAAAAAAAGTTGACTATAGTATCTCAGTAAGGGAGTAAGCGATACAAATTCTGATTGCAGATTTGAAATCTGTATGCATAATAATGCCCGAATGTCAATTTTCAGCTAACTAGGTGAAATAATAACGGATTTATCGAAGTTTTTAAAAAATACCTATTTTCAGTTGTTTCAGAATATTTCAGTAACCAACAGAGACATTATCAATTTGTTTTTATCAACTGCTTGTGCATCGAAATAGGCAACTTTCGTCTCATTTAACCGACCTTCTACCTCCCACCGTGTTCAAGATACCAATAGTGGCCCTCCTATGTGGGTCAACCTGTATATCTCTTCCTATGCACGTTACCTTCCAAAATCCCTACATAAAGCTATACGCCTATTAGGAATGACCTCTGACCTCGGGCCACTAACCCCCGAATCTCAATGACCCTGAAATGTACTCATACAGCTGTATGACCCTTCCTATGCATGTCACAATTTTTCCCAAAATCCCTACATAAAGCTATACGCCTATTAGGAATGACCTCTGACCTCGGGTCACTAACCCCCCCGAATCTCAATGACCCTGAAATGTACTCATACAGCTGTATGACCCTTCCTATGCATGTCACATTTTCCGATGTGGTGATAAATCATTTGGTGGTGGACTTTACATGGGTTCTTATGGGAAGTGGGCGGCGTATATAGTGGTATTACCTACTAATGCCTTCTTGAATGTTCAAGTTGTTTGCCATTACCTTATATGCAAATAAGAAGTCTCTGTCTAGTAAAGACCTTTTTATCATAAAGTCGCCTTCCACGGTATCTTGCCGCATACACTCTTGAGACAATGACCGCATTTTAGAAATATTAAAGAAAAATTCCAAGCAAGTGGAATGCTTCAGCATTTAATAAGAGCGGCAGCAGCTCTTTAAGTAATCAGAGTGGCAGAGATCCTAAGGTAAAATAGTCTCATATTCGGATCTCCGGGCGGGGACTGCTTCGCGGGGAGTCACCAGCAATGATAAGTGAGTGTAACATTTCACACGTCGGAGCGTGGAATGCTAGAAGCTGGAAACTTCTGGAGAGGAGATTTTAGAGTAATACATACAGGATCTGTAGGAGGAAATTCGGGAGTACGAATTGTAATGCGGAAGAAAGTAGGGCAGAGTGTAGAAAATTTCTTACAGCAAAGTGACAGGGTAGTTATGGTTAGATTAAATTCGAAACCTATAAAACCAGTAATAATACAGGTATATATGTCCACTACTAACTATTGTGATTAGTGATGACCACGAGACCAACGAGACGAGACTTTACGAAAGTCTCGTCTCGTCTCGCAGTCGCAAGTCTCGTCCCGTCTCGGGCCTCGTGCGAGAGTCTCGCAGTCTCGGCAACACGCTATTAAACGGCGCACAAGAGATTAAAGATCTTGTCTAATACAAAGTAATATATTCTGCTAGAAACATAACACAAAGTAACATGAATTCAAAAATCAATTAGACCCCTAACCACACACAGTTTGAACACTAATATTTTTCTTATTTCGGCAACTAAGTTGCCATCCCCAGTAGTACTCAAATATTTCACCTACTCTACTGCGAAAATATCGAAATTCACTCTTCCAGATCTCAAACAAGAATGAGCTCCGCCCGAAACAATCTCCGTTTATATACCCAAAGTGACGTGAACGTGACTAATAATTCTTAATAAGTTAACCCCACACGCCAAACGACAGTGACACAGTAATTATTAAACTCGACACGTGTTTCCCTGACAACGTCAGTATCCTCATGAGTTGACGATTAACCTTCCACTCCTGAGGATACTGACGTTGTCAGCGAAACACATGTCGAGTTAAATTACCGTGTCACTGTCTTTTGGCGTGTGGTATTAACTTATTAAGAATTCATTGTGAATTTACGTCAAAGTTCTCGATCCAACCACTGTGTGTCAACATGGCTCACAATAGAATAGAAAATACCGATATTTAAACTTTTTTTACACTACTCTGTAGGAGATCATTCTTTTATTTGCTTCTTTTTTCATAAGAACCGAATGAAACAAATTAAGTCGCAATAGGCGGCGTCATCAAAGTTGCATGTGTGTATGTTGCATTGTATAATTTATAAATAAATAAATAAATAAAAATTAAATTAAAAATGTCGCTTTGAGGTCTAGATGCCGCCAACGGAAGTGCCTTTATCAAAAAGCAGATTTCTAAAATATTTTTTGGCGTGATTTAAAATTTTGCAGTGATAAGTTGACTTCGCTTCGGCATTTGATGCATATCCACGAAACTGCGAGATTCGAGACGAGACCACGAGAAAGTCTCGTTTCGCCTTACGAGAAAATTTTCGAATCTTGTCTCTAGTCTCGTCTCGAGACGAGACGAGACCATGCGAGACTCTTGAAAACGAGACTCTCGTGGGCATCACTAATAGTAATGAGGCCGTAGAGGCAGTTTATAGTAATATTGAATATGTGCTAGATTTTGTGAGAGGTCACGAAAAGTTAATAATTGTAGGAGATTTCAATGCAGTCGTAGGCACAGGAAGAGAAGGCGGAATAGGTGGTCCCATTGGATTAGGCAATAGG
This sequence comes from Xestobium rufovillosum, assembly GCA_963966045.1. Taxonomy (NCBI): domain Eukaryota; kingdom Metazoa; phylum Arthropoda; class Insecta; order Coleoptera; family Ptinidae; genus Xestobium; species Xestobium rufovillosum. Next base: position 6,200,964 of record OZ014503.1, on the reverse strand, counting down.
AACGATAGGGGATACAAACGGAACATCATAGTAGCTTTGCCAAAAAGGAAAGGCGCGGATAGGTGCGTCAAAAATTTTAACTAGAATTGTGCAAAGAAGGATGGAGAAAAGGGCGGAAGAAATATTAGGAGATCAGTTCGGATTTAGAAGAAATGGGGACGCGCGAAGACATTCTAGCTTTACGAGTAATAATAGAAAAAATAATAGAAAAGGAAAAAGCGCCTATATAGGATTTGTAGATTTGGAAAAAGCATTCGACAATGTAAAATGGAGATATAAAACAAAGAACAGCGCGGGGCCGAGTTGCATTTAATAAAAAGAAACAACTATTATGCTCTGGAATAATAAATGTAGAAACTCGGAAGAGACTCTTAAAAACGTATGTTTGGAGTACGGCATTGTATGGGTGCGAAACTTGGACGATAGGAGAAGCGGATAGGAAAAAATTAGAACCACTTGAAATGTGGTGCTTTGGACGCATGATGAAGATACGGTGGATAGATAAAGTTAGCAACAGAGAGCTATTAGAAAGAGTTGGAGAAAAGCGAAATTTATGGAAGACAGTAAGGAATAGGAGAGATAGGATTGTAAGACACCTCAGTTTCAAATTATATATATACAATACCACTCATGTACATATTCTTTCCAGAAACTAGGTAGGTACATTGCATTTTAATTTCCTGACCACGCATCTGAATATTTCTTCAGATTCCTGCCAAAGTATCCTAAATAATTCTGATGATAAATAATTTCCGCCGCTGAATCATTCGGGATTCATCTTTGAAAATACAGAATGGATTTCGTTGCGGTCTTCGTGGAACTATAGTTAAAGGTGCTGCTTGGAATATCAGTATAAAATTGAATTGATTTATGATGAAACACAAACAGAATTTGTTAATAGAATATGTCACGTGAGTTAACTATATTCACAATAATTACCAGTGCTATTAATGTTTCCGTTCGATTCGTAAAAATCTATTCAGTAGCTTTGGAGATAAACTCAAAATAACAGACTTATGTTTCGACTATGGAAAATTCCAGCCTCTAAGCAAGTTATATTGGAACCTCCATTTTCAAAAGAAAATCAGACGTAAAACAACTTCTAAAGTAACAAAACGCACCTCAATGATATGAACAAAAATCATGGATAATATGACGTAAATACAGAGAATGGATAAAGAAAGGTGTAGCTAATTTAAAAGAAAAGTATTGTAATAAGAAACCAGTCAGCAGATGTTGTTTCATGAATACCGGAAAATAATAATGCGGTGATATTGTGATAGCTCCCTTCCAGTCCCGAAGGGAAATATAAAACATGTCCGTTTTGAAATTTACGATTCCACATGTCACATAAGATGCGAGAATTTTCAAATATTACGGAATTAAAAGCAGGTAGGGAAATAAAAATATCTTGTTTCTCCGCAAACACGAGTGAGAGCTGTCTTGACCCAACATTTTTAGAATTAGCACCAGATATTACAGTAGAGTGCTCGCGTTCCAAAATAACACCTATAAATCGAGTCTGTAGGGGATTTGAGAGTAAAAGCTGGGAACTATCTAAAATAATGGCGTACCTATATTTATACAGTGTTAAATCCAAGGTCGGCCGAAAATTGTCCTGTGCAAAACGGCATAACTCAAAATTTCTTCCTGTAAGTTGTGTGTATGATAAATAATTTGGAACATGTACTTTCCAAATGGATTTTTCCGATTGCAAACAATTCAACTTTGATGGCGACAAATATCACCAAAGAGCCCAATCAAATCGTTTAAAAACGTCCCCGTCAACATACTGCAAACTGCAACCAATTCATTCCATTCCCCTAAATAAAATTTTAAATGGCAAGGGTGTTATTTTTTTGTAGGTATATCATTCAAATACGTAGCGCTTTATGTAAAAACTATAAATACCTAACTTTATGACAGGGGTTAAATATTTTCATTCGAAACCGTCCAATTACTTCCCATTGTTAATCGACCCTTCCTTCGTATTCTACGAAAACACGAATTCTTCCCGGTTTTTGCCTTTCTTTCCCCTGAAAGTGTCTTAGTATAGCGTGTAACCAGTTAATCTATGTAATATACCTTCTAACGCTGTTTGTACAGTAAATCACCCCCGTCAATTGGGGTGGTATCAAGGTGAAAACGTGAAAAGGAAATGTTGATGTAAGGAAGTAACCTAAATGGATAGCGTGTGGCACTTAATAAAAATCCCAGCTTGTCTCACAAAGCTATATTTGGTATTTAACTTGGTATTTACTACCCCTTTCATTTTAAGGGAAATAGTTGTGGGCAATTAAAAGGCTGGAACTTACGAAAATAAAAGCCCACATCTGAAACTGGTTATGAGATTGTGTCTGAAATATGTAATTTTATTCTAGTGAGGAATAAAATGCCTAGCTACCAAATTTACTAGATCCTACAAGAATTTAATAAAAAATTTCCGACTTACAAAACAAACTTTTAATATGTTTTTGGCGTACCAAGGCCCGTAGAAATTATTGCACTCAGTTGCAAAATAGTTATTTACGTAACCAGTTATGAAAAGAATAATTTTATTTGACGAATATAATATTTGCCAAAACGAGCGAACGAAGTGAGCGAGTTTTGCAAATTATATGAGTCAAATAAAATTAGACTTTTCATAACGTGTTAAGTACAAAATTTTATCTAACCCCGCTTTAAAATAAAAAATAATTATGCTACTCCAAATAATGTAACATCCCTTGTAGCCGTACAAATAAATTCAACTTCATCGCTTTACCTTGGCGTTGCTATGGATACTATAAATAACTATTGTCAGTGATGAGTTTTTTATTTCAAATTCTGCAAAAAATGGATGATTCTGATGTAGATATCCCTTCTGATATAGAAGAATCAGCGAATTTGGCAATAGATTCAATAATACCCTGTAATAAATTCTTACTTTTGTTTTTGCTTTTAAATATTCAGTTACGTAAAAGTTCATTACATAACTAGTTATGTAATGAACTGACAGTTATGAAAAATATGACGTTTCGTAATGTCAAAAATGCATTTAAAATGTGACATTTCATAGCGGGGTTAGATAAAATTTTATTCCTTACTACTTTTCATCTTGTTTTTTTCTATAAATATCAGTAAATTAATAATTTGTGAATTACTGACAATTAATAAACAAATACTCTATTATATCGACGTCTAGATCCTGTTTGGGAACTTTGTCAAGATTTATTTGCAAAAACAGATAATTTATGTCACTTTTTTCTCAAATAAATCTTAACAAAGGCCCCAAACGGGGTTGAAACGTCGATATACAGGGTATTCCACGCTAGCGTATTTCCTCCATAACTCCTCTGCCGTTAGAATACTTACGAAAAAACTGCGCAGTAAAAAACATGCTCTTATTTGCAAGTTGCATGACTTAAAATTATTTTCAAAGATAACGGACTTCCGGTTATAGCGGAAATAGACACTAACTTCGTTATTTTATATGAAACACCCTATATATTATTGCATTTTGTAATTTCTTTTGGAACAGGAACATTATAGTCGCTTTGCCAAAACGGAAAGGCGCGAATTTAAGAGCGAAAATTTTAGAACGATCAGTTTATTTCCGCGCGTCAAAAACTTTAACTAGAATTGTGCAAAGAAGGATGGAGAAAGGGGCGGAAGAAATATTAGATCAATTCTGATTTAGACGAAATAGAGGAACGCGCCAGGCCATTCTAGCTTTACGAGTAATTATAGAAGAAACCATAGAAAAGGATTTGTGGATTTAGAAAGAAAACCTTCGACAACGTAAAATGGGGAAGATGTTCGAAGGTGCTCAGAAAGGTAGGGATGAAAAAATATAGGGACAGAAGAATAATACATAATCTCTACAAAGAGCAGACGGCAGTTATAGAATTTGAGCAGGAACGAAGAGAAGTAGATATCCGGAAGGGAGCGAGACATGGATGGGCATTGTCACCTCTAGTTTTCAACTTATATATCGAAGATGCGATTAATATTGTTAAGAACAGAACAGCTTTAGGAATTAATGTACAGGGTCAAACTATTAACATGCTCAGATTCACGGATGATATAGCAGTGTTAGCACCCAGCGAAGAAGTATTAGGAATGATTCTCAATGAAATGGAAGCAGTTTTGATAAAGGGATACGGCATTAAAATCAATCAAAAGAAAACCAAAATTTTGGTATGTAGGTGACGTGAAAATAGGGCTAAAACTAAAATACTAATAGGAAATGAGAAGATAAAGGAAGTCGCAGATTTCTGATATTTAGGATGTCAAATAACTCGAGGTCGTAGGAGCACTGAAGATATAAAACAAAGAATAACTCAGGGTCGAGGTGCGTTTAACGAAAAGAAACAACTGTTATGCTCGGGAACGGTTAATGTAGAAATTCGGAAGAGACTCTTAAAGACGTATGTATGGAGTACGGCATTATACGAGTGTGAAACTTGGACAATAGGAGAAGCGGATCGAGAAAGAGTAGAAGCGTTTGAAATGTGGTGCTACAGACGCATGTTGAAGATACCGTGGATAGATAAGGTTAGGAATAGAGAGGTATTAGAACGAGTTGTGGAAAAGCGAAAGGTATAGAAGACAATGCGTAGGTTAGTTCAGAATAGGAAATGATGGCGGTACGTGTCCAACCAGTCTTCGAACTGAGAACTTTATGATGATCTGTAAACTATTATTTTCTTTCTAAAAGTGTCTCCTCTTTCATCGAAAACTATAGCTCGCTCAATAACTTCCATGCTCGCATGCTAAACTCTTTATAACGGTCTCATAATGCAATATACTATTTTGTGTTAGGATAAAAGTTGATAGACATTAGTACTTTAGATACCTAATATAATTAATAAATTATTTCTTGTAATGAGTGGTACTTGATCGTTCGAACAACTACTCCTCGAGCAAGACGAAACTAGTGGTTTGCAGTTTTCTTTAGTCATTTTGAACACAACCATGGCGTAAATATATATGGTGAGTGCATAGGCAGACGATATTCGGTCGGGAGCGCGCAATGACGTTGCTTGGGAGCGCCAAACCCTCGAATATATACGGTCCGCTATGCACGGCAAAGCGTATCTATGCCTTTCTCGTTTATATTAGAATGATTTTGTACACCTACCAAGAAAAAATTAAACATATTTGTTGCAATAATTAATTTATTATAGAGTGACTCAAAATAAAATAAAATTAGTTAAAGATGTTTGAAAGAAATAAATCAAAACTAAATAAATGATGAATTTGGAAGACTTATGGTTCGTGCAATATTGTAAAACGTGGTTAATTATTCAAATATGAAGCATAACTTTGATTTTCTAGTAAACTTAAACTTGTATTTATTAATTACAAAACCAATTCGGTAGTAATTATCAGAAGACTACCTTACTGTATTCGAGAAAAATATTTTCTAAACTTGAGAACAAAGTTAACGCGAGGGGTGTTTCCTAAAAGCAACACTAATTTTGTTAGAAAAGGAGAAAAAATATTTGAATATACATACTAGGAAGGTCGAATGATATTGTTGTATATTATATTTATAATTTCCCTCATATAATAAGTAATAGAAACATATTATGCAAGATAACTTTACTAAATCTAGCCTCCTGATTGATCGACATCGGTGCAAAAAAATTAATACAAAATGACTAATTAACTCACATACATTATACAGGGTGGCCCACTGAAAACAGTCAGTGAGATTTTATACCATTTGGCATAATTTTTACGCAAAAAGCTCAGACACGTCGATTTTGGTTGTAAGGAGGACATCTGAATTCGAAGTTTTCATTCATGTAACTTCAACCCCAAAGCTGGAGGGGACAGCACCCTTAAATTGTTAAATGGAAGGTGGTATCAAGATACACACCGTTTGAAAGCCTTTCATCTTTCAATTCTCTTTATAACAGTTTTCCATTTTTTTAAAACGGACCACTGACTTCTGAGAAAATGTGCTTCAAATGGTATAAAATCGCACTTACTGGTGTTAAAAGGTGCCTTAATTAATGTTATTTTTAAAGTGCATTTTCTTGGAGGTTAGTGATCCAATTTAAAAAAATGAAAAACTGTTATAAAGAGAATTTAAAGGCCTTTCATACGGTGTGCATCTTGACACTACCTCCTATTTAAAAATTTAAGGGTGCTTTCCCCTTCCGCTTTGGGGTTGAAGTTACATGAATGAAAACATCGAAGTCGGATGTCCCCCTTACAACCAAATTCGAGGTGCCCCAGCTTTTTTCGTGAAAATGATGCTAAATGGCATAAAATCGCACTTACTGTTTTCAGTGGGCCACACCATACAACGATAATTCACATGACAACTGTTATTTCAATCGGTGAATTACTTTAACAGAATTGATTATTTGTGAAAGGAGCTAACTAAATATTTAATAAATTTAATAGGTGACAAGAAAACATTGCATTTTCCGAAAGCGAGTTTTTTTCAGAGGAATTTTAGTACATTAACAGAGATACCTATCTGTAAACATTTCTGATTACTTTAGTTCAACCTATTGGGTTTTGTATATTTAAGGTATTTTTGTCCAGTCTAAAATTTATTAAAATGCTTAGTCCCTTTCAACAATAACCGATTTTAGCTCTTGCTTGCTGATTTTGTTTTACAAAATACTTAATGCATGCGTTAAAAAATACGGCGCGAATCACAATCACAACAAAGTTAATTTTAGTTTGCTATTTTTCCCATTTTCTTCACAATTTTACCCTTATCAGTTTCTGATAAACCCTGAAATCGCAAAGTTAATTGTTTGATTCTCAAATTACGTGCGCGTCCGAACTAGACAACGCAGTACTTTGTCTGCACGTTTACATAGTTGAGCTAGCTAGTTGCTAGCGAAGAATTCTAGGGAAATCTAAAAAGTTAACGTCATTTGTATTTCAGTTATTGTTGTAACAACACACGATAGCACAATTAGGCATTATAAACTTGTCAAAGATACTGGCAAGTTAGTAAAGTCTGTAAAGTCTTCGGGCGATAACACCGCTGCCGTAAAGATAAATGCCCGGCTCCCAGGTTCGCGCTCCCAATTGACGTCACGTTCCCCCACTTACGTGCGCACTAGATTCTATCGGCACGGCCTGAACACAACATATATTTGATATAACCTACAAAATGAACGTAGAGACATGTTATGAATGTTTCAATACCAGCTAGCTAGTGTAGCATTCTGCGATATATTTCATAGCACAAAAAATATGGGTTGTTCTATAATTTATTAAAAGCTTGGCGTGTCATTTGCTCGAGGCGTATAGTTTTTTTGAATAATCCAGTACCACTCGTTGCACCTAAACAATTCATAAAGTAATTGGCGCTTGTCAGTATATGTGTTGTATAAGTAAGTTAGCTGCGTATAAATGAATGCAGAAAGCGATGCACTGACGAATCCCATAAGGATGAAACCAGTGGTGTGCAGATGAAACCAGTGGTGTGCAGCTTTCTGTAATCCTTTTGAACGCAACATATTTAATATAATTATTTATATTTTTGCCGCCCTGCGTTAATGTTGTTGTGTTTACCTGTATTCTCTCATTAGAAATCCTGCTGGATACTTAGGATCCTGCAACATCTTATTTACTTTAAAAACCATGCAAACTGACGTTAATTCTTAAAATGTTAGCTGTGCATTTACCTAGCTCTCGCTGATTGTTAGTGGGCGCAAATTTGCTGTCTGAAACACTGTTAACTGATGATTTTTTAAACCTCGTGGATGATTTAATATTTATTATTTATTCAGTGTACCAAAAAACAGTAAATTTTTACCTTGAAGTCCCTGAGTTGAATGTACCCGTAAACGATAAGCCTCTCTCCGTCCTCGAAAAGACTCATGTCCTGCGTCCTGGTGAGGGATGACAAATCCCGGATGTACCCTGCATCTGTCTCGAACGTCCCGTGACTACCCCCTGTAGGTTTCCCTTTAAAAAGTACGCTAAATGGGGGTGTCTCTATAGATCGACTATTTTTAGCCACTAAATAGTCCTTGGCAGTGCACAATAGAGAGTCCAGGAGCCGATTCGCTTTGACTACCTGCTGGCGCATGTGCTCCCTATGGTGAGAAAGGATATTTTAAATTGACACGGCTGCAGTTATTTTAATAGCCTAGCTTTGCATGAACAACAAAGCGTCAGTTTTTCTGTAATGGACTTGGTGCGGGGAAGGAACATTCACGCACCTTTGACAGTTTCAATCAATATGATAATGCCTATACAGAAAAAGAGATAAGATGTATTACAATAGCTATCCAGGAATTTTGTTGATTAATACATCCTATAAAGTAGGAACCAACATCGCTCTCGACATCATCCTGTCTCCGTGGCTTTGGAACAAAGAGGGTCATTGATATCAGAGGCGAAACTTCAAATTTTGGAAAGCCTACAGCCCCTTATTTTAATTATAATTTTATAGATATGTGCTATCTTTTTAGGGGATGATTTAATTTATGAAAAACATTTTCAATCAGAAACAATAAAGCTTTTAATTTTTTTAATAAAGAAATGTTTTTTTTACTTCTTCTGCCTTCGCAACACTTGTGCACAAAGGTTATACTCCATATTTAACTGCCTTTCATGAACCACCCTTAAATAAATGGAAATAAAGCATCAGCATAAAACCGGCCTAAACCAAACGTTTTGAGATAGGTATTTGAGATGTTCTGATGAATTTGACATTTTTAGAGTCGCATTAAAAATTCGACGGCTTTGTTTATAATTAACTTTGTCTCTCTTTTATACCGTGTTGCAAGCCACGATACGTGAGTTCCTTTTAGTGCTAAGCTATTGACAGTCTTGTACCTACATACTAAGTTTACTTACCTTAGTTCAGTATCGTTGTCTATAAGTAACTCGGACACTGAAAATTCAACAATAACCGCTCCTAACTGTAGGTGAAATAAATTAGTTATGGTTTCTGTCAGCTGCATCCAAAAGGTTTTCACTAAAGTTGTTTCTGAAAACAAAACAAATAATGATAAATATGATTATTTGTAATTTTTTGTTAAAATTTTCTAGTATCTATAGCAAAAATGAGCAATACTATCTGCAGGATCATTTGAATTTGAAAATTAGATACTGTTATAGTTTCTGAACTCTGTATAATATTAGGTACTTACCTACTGTTGTTGAACTTATTTCATTTGACTGCAAGCTGTCTTTTTCTCCATAATAATTAACCTAAAATGTACGTAAACAAAATTAGTTTCTCCCAGGCGTTTAACTAAAAAAACAAAATATCTTCTGTTTGTAATTAAATATCAATTGCAGGGGTAATTTAGGGATCACACTTTTTGCTCCTCTAAAATCACCTTTTTCAGTCAGACTTTCTGAGTTTGCTGCGAACGCAATTTAACTTTTAAATTGCAGACAGAAATACAGAAAATATTATTCTGTTAGCATGTTTATGAAGCAAATTTAAAAATGATGGTGTACAGTCAGTTGGGGGAAATAGTTTAAGAACTATAAAATTATTAATGGGACCGTTCCCCATTTTCTAGAAACCGGCTTAAATAAAAGATTTTATGCAGTTTCTTACGTTTAAGACCAAATAAAAAATAATGAAAATAATTATTATTAAATCCGTTTGTGACATTATACAGAGAAAAAGATATGTATTATCGTTTTTATGGATATCGAGCAACTCGGAATCATCGAACGTACGTCTGAGCTATTTCCAATACGATGAGCATTCCTGCATTTTTATATCTACATTTATTGCTCCTTAATCATGAAAATAATAACCGGATTTTCCTGAAAGTAGCATAAAATTATTCATGTTGGGGTTCGTCATATAGGTACTATCTTACGAATATGGACTGATAAACATTTTGTTGGAATATATCAATTGGTTTTTTTAGTATTTCGTACAAAATACTGAAAGAAAATTTTTCATACCAGAGACTGACGACAACCGCGAATGCCGGCAACACTGTCGTGGAATAAATGTCAACATATTATTTATTAACCTAAATAATTGGGTTTGTGAATTTTTATACTTGTTTTTGGATTAAAAAGGTTTAAAACGAGTGGCGAATGCATCACAAAAGTCGCTCGTCACAAACGTCAGATTTTCATTCCAAACAAAACAAAGCCATGTGATATCTGACATTTTAACCTTTCCTATGTAATATAATATATAGTCGGAGACTTGTGCAGTGTATCGCGGTCGTTAATACAGTGTATGTGACAGTCCGCTGGCAGTCCCGGAGTCCCGTGACAGTATCTATGAAAATGACAGTACGTGACAGTAGGTGTATATGAAATTTGAACACGGTTCGCCCCTCGGTTTAAAGTAATGACGGTAATGATTATACCCAACTGTGGTCTCGAAGTATTTTTAGGTTTAAATATAAATGTTTCGTGGTTGAAATTGTTGTTTTCTTGTGTTCAACTCTCAAACTTGCGAAATTCTACCACTTTAAATGGGGATAACCAAATTACTAAATTTATAAAAATACCATCATGTACCGCAGATAACTAGCGGTATGAATAGGATTTTCGGGAAAGCAGACTTCAAAGTGGTTTACACTTCGAGCAACAATTTACAGAGTCTACTTGGAAATGCGAAAGATGAAACGTAACCCATTCATAAAACGAGAATTTACGAAATAGCATGCAGAAATTGCGACAAAACATATATTGGGCAGTCAACTCGGTCTATTTTAACTCGCTTCAAGGAGCATCAAGCTCATTACAAATACGGCTGTACAGATAAGTCTAGCATGGCGTCGCACACGTTAAAAACGGGTCACATATTCAATATCAATAATCTCAAACTTATAAAATCAGGAAATAATAAATTTGATTTAAACGCCTTGGAATGTATGTATAGCGATATTTGTCCAAATTCAATCCTGTGTAGACTTATCAGGTAGATAGAATTTAAGACTAGCCATAAATACTTACCCTCCAGTTCTAAGAAACCAAAGAAATCAAAGAAATCCTATAGGTTTGTCGATTCAATTTACTCCAGTAGTAGGAGGGTCGGTATTTATAGCAGCGTAATTAATATGTTTAGATTAATCTTCAACTTCTGAGGATGCTGACGTTGTCAGCGAAACACGTGTCGAGTTTAATTACTGTGACACTGTCTTCATAGTGAATTTACGTCAAAGTTCTCAATCCAACCACTGTGTGAACAATTTTCGAAATAAATATAAATTTTCAAGGTTATGAATATACTCTCAAAGTTAAAAATTTTCCTAAGTGCCAACCCTTATCCAGAATTTTTTAATTTTTTAGACAAACGGCTAAAAAATTTTACATCAAAACATACATGAAAAAAATTATAAAAATGCCGCATCGCATACTACCTACAGATAACTCAAAAATTCTTGATATACAGGGTGTTCCGGTGAAGGTGGGAAATCTCTCGGGTGCATATACAGGAAAATAATACCCCACGTTCATATAAAGTTTTCTCCTACGACCTTCTCCTGCCGAGATATTCTCCCTTAAATTGGAGAAATAAAAGTGATTTTTTTTACATAAACTTTTTATTTTTAATTGTATTTCGATAATTTTCTTGGTAACGTAAGTAGTGATTGAATGTCGATAAAATAATGCGACCCGTTTTTTGATAGTGCATCAGGGAAGCAAGGGGTGAACTACCCCTTAACTTCTTAATTTCCTATTTTTCAAGGGGGCTGGATATTTTTAATTTTTAAGCGCATTTTTTGTTTCCCCGGACATTTTGATAATAAAAAGTTACTCTTGTTAGGTTTCGATAAAATGAAACAGTGTTTCTACGATTTTCGTTTTTATTCTTTCTGGCATTATTTTCAAAGATATCAAAGAATCGAAAGCTCTTTGAATCAATTATTTCTTAGATTTTTTTTAAATATGATTTGGCCCTACATTAGCCATTTCTTTTTAAATTCGTTAAAAATTGTCCAGGTCTATATTAAGAAAAATAAAAATTGACGATGTAGACAACAGACGAAACGTCGTACAAAAATAAGCTTAACAGTTTGCGAAAGGTAATGAAAATTTACATTAAAAAATTGCTTTCGGTTTTTCAAATGCCAGAAAAAATGAAAACGAAAATCGTAGAAACACTGTACCTCTTGCTCGTTGAGTTTTATTTTTTCGAAAACGCTTCATTTTATCGAAACCTAACAAGAGTAACTTTTTATTAGCAAAATGTCCGGGGAAACAAAAAATGCGGTTAAAAATTAAGAATATCCATCCCCTTAAAAAATATGAAGTTAAAAAGGTAAGGGGTAGTTTACCCCTTTCTCCCTTGATACACTATCAAAAAACGGGTCGCATTATTTTATCGACATTCAATCACTACGTACGTCACCAAGAATATTATGGAAATACAATTAAAAATAAAAATTTTATATAAAAAAACGATTTTTATTTCCCCATTTTAAGGGAGAATATCTCGGCAGGGGAAGGTCGTAGGAGAAAACTTTATATGAACTTGGGGTGTTATTTTCGTGTAATCTATACGCACCCGAGAGATTTCCCACCTTCACCGGGACACCCTGTATATTGTTTTAGAGAGCAAAAAAAAAACTCTCCTACATGACGAAGAAGGGTTTCATACACAGTCTAATTATTATTTGTTTGTCCTCTTTCAACGTAAATTAACTGAACTACTATAATAGCTACCTCCAATTTCATCGCCTTCCAAATCACTAAATTATTTCCTTCGTAAAGCATCCTGCCTTACTTTAGTGTTTTATTCAGTCATAAGAACAGGAATTCCATTAAAACCCCTGAAGGAGAACGAGACAGGGCATAGAAACTTTGTTGAAAGTTCTCCGCGCTTTCAAATTCATACACCCACGTACATGAAAGGGTTGATATATTAAAAGCAACCCCATTTATTATGACCGATAGAAATTAGATACTATGTTATTTGTCAACTTAATCAGCAGTATCCGAATAATAATAATATTTTAAATTTGTAAGGAATTCTAAAAATATACTTTTTGTTCAAAGGGAGCTCTTTATATAGAGTTCAGCACCCTGAAGATATTATTAAAGGAAAAATAACGTAGCAGAAAGAGGGGAAGGTAGGCCTACGGGGAAAAAATGTTTGTGTTGGGTGTCTAAGTTTTTGAATATAAGCCATACGGGTTATTTAGCGTTGCACGAGGATCTAACCGTTTATCAAAAAATGTATATGTGTATTCTTTAAGTAAATTCAAGTTGGTGCAATTGTTAGAAATTTTTTCGTATTGACAAAGCTCCACATCACCCAGTGTAAAGCCGGCTCCAAACGATGTGGTCACTCGGCAGATATTCGCCATGTGTAAGCAAATGCAGCATCGTGTGGACGATACGACGCATGCCAATGTGGTCATGTGCGTAGATTTGTCCAAACGCCAAATGTTTTACAAGCGCAAACAAATGCCGCATCGTGTGGATGTTGCATGCATGTGCATTCGAGAGGATGTGTGCACTCGTCAAATATTCGCCAAAGCAATACACACGACACATCGTTTGGACCATGGACGAATGTATTTTACTTGATGCGATAAAGGTTCGCTCCGAGGGCGGTAAATAAGCACACATCAAAACAGACGAATCTCCGCGCATCGAACCAGAGCACGTGCATGCATTCACAGTTTGCCTTTTCGTAGGACGTATTTTAATTTATAAGTTTTGATTTTTGAACTGCCTACCTATACAATCTAGTGTTTTCAAAAATTATGGAATGGTCTAACAAGTTGTCTATTGTCTACTTTTATTTAAAGATAGCATCCACCATCTCCTTTTTCGAGATTTCCTTTTCTGTTTGATTAGATTTGCACTCGCAAAAACTATTACGCGGCACTTACTCCGGCAACTGCTTCGTTCACTTTCATTTTTACATTTTACCAGATTGATGATCTGATGAAATTGATTATCTTCTCATATTCGCTGCAAATTTAGCGAACTTAAACAAGCGGGTAAACAAGCCAAAAATTGCCAAGTGAGCATATAGTGTGGATAACTTAACGAATACTTTGAGGCATATTTGTCATGTGTTCACATTGCCACGTTAACACATCGTGTGTATGAACGACTTGGTGTCATAAATTTTCGGCAAACAGTCTACAAATATTTGACGCATTTTTACGCATCGTTTGGAGCCGGCTTTATTCTTTCTGTCTCCTATTTCTCTAATGTTAGCTATCCTTGCTTGCTTTGTTTGTGGCAACAGCCGAATTTTTATTCCGTTCCTACTCCGTTTGCATTTTACGACTGTCATGTTGTCATGGCTTTTCGATTTTAATTTCGACATTTGACTTGTCAATTGGTTAATAGTGTTACTCCAAGTTTTGTTGTATTTTATGTTCGTTAAAATTATAATAAAGTGAAAAATCGCCAAAATCAGAGCTTTTTGAGTACTAAATAAAAAATAGTGTGATTCGTGGCATTATTTTGAAATATTCAAGCCAGAAGTTACTCCAAAATTTAATTTCCTAATTTATACAAGGTGAATCAGGAATCCTTCTATGTATTGATATTTTTGTTATTTGAAGAGCTACAAAGTCGGTTAAATGAGAGAAAAGTTGCACTATTTTGGGGCCATCTTAAACCTACTTTCAAACTTTCAAAAATTTTCACAGCTTTCTAGATATAATTGAAAAATTAAAATTTCCGATTTTTTTCTTTTGTTGATAACTCAACTGTGGCTTATGCAAATGACTTTAAACTTGGAATGCTTACATAAAAGAACGTTGTGCATCATTTGGTGACATTGGCAGTGCAGTGCGATCTGTCATTTTTGCAGAGCGACAGTCAACTTTTTTTTTCTTTATGGCAGCCATATTCATTTCTGCCGCTGACATTAAGACAGCATTATTATGATTGCAACGGTTTTTCAATTTTTTAAATCGAACCTCAAATAAAGAAATTACAAAGAGAAACATGTTAGCACATGTAATCAAGGTAGCCATGCAACAAGAGAGCTGCGGTAAGTAAAAGTCTTTATCAATAAACAATTTACTTTGAGTGGAAACCCACGTATTCCCACCTTTTCTAATTGAAGAGATAGAGATTCGGTTAAATCATCTAATACTTACGCAATTACTAGCAATAAACGGTGGTTCCCTAAGAGTTTAAAAAATCGGCTGTGGTCAAAATATTTATGGAAAATTTGAAAAGGGTCAATTAGTACTTGGATTAAAATAAAATCCCACATTTCTTTTATTTTTTTATTAACTATGGAACTTTAAAGAACAATAAAACAAATTAACTAAAACGAATAAACAATTTAATAAAATGCTATAAAACAACAATGTAGGATTTTATTTTAATCCAAGTACCTACTAATTGACCCGTTTCAAAATTTCCATAAATATTTTGACCACAGCCGATTTTTTAAACTCTTCGGGAACCACCGTTTACTGCTAGTAATTGCGCAAGTATTCGTTAATTTAACCGAATTTCTATCTCTTCAAATAGAAAAGGTGGGAATACGTGGGCTTCCACTCAAAGTAGTAAATTGTTTATTGATAAAGACTTTTACTTACCGCAGCTCTCTTGTTGCATGGCTACCTTGATTACATGTGCTAACATGTTTCTCTCTATAACTTCCTTATTTGAGGTTCGATTTAAAAAATTAAAAAACCGTTGTAATCATAATAATGCTGTCTTAATGTCAGCGGCAGAAATGAATATGGCTGCCATAAATAAAAAAAAGTTGACTGTCGCTCTGCAAAAATGACAGATCGCACTAGACTGCCAATGTCACCAAACGATGCAAAACGTTCTTTTATGTAAACATTCCAAGTTTCAAGTCATTTGCACAAACCACAGTTGAGTTATCAACAAAAGAAAAAAATCGGAAATTTTAATTTTTTAATTATATCTAGCAAGCTGTGAAAATTTTTGAAAGTTTGAAAGTAGGTTTAAGATGGCCCCAAAATAGTGCAACTTTTCTCTCATTTAACCGACTTTGTAGCTCTTCAAATAACAAAAATACCAATACATAGAAGGATTCCTGATTCACCCTGTATTTTAAGTGAGGGAAAAAGGTAGAATGCCCCTTTACATCATGTAATTCATAGCCTACTATTAATTATTAAAGTTTTTCACATGCAACAAATTTGAAGTCTAATAACTCCGGAACAAAGCCCTACCGGCAAAAAATGCATGCATAGTTCTTTTCAGATATCTTGGCGTGTGTGTGCAGTAATCTGCGCATTACGTTCATATGTCTTTCTCCCTTTTGTAAAATGGATTTGTTGAATTTCAATTGCTGCCGTAAGATGACTTGAGAATATTATTACGTTTCCATATTTGATCTCACTCTTTCTTACTATGGTTGTGTGAAACAAAATGGTTTCAGTATTAATATGCTTATTTTGCAATATCCAGTGGTCACCAAGCAATTTATTAAAAATTATCGCCTTTCAAGTAATAAAAATGGAATGTTAGAAGACATTTTGATATTCAAGTTTAAAGAAAAAGATAAATGAATTACTGAAAGAATAGCCCAATTCACGCGCTAACTGTCAGTTTGATTGTCAGGTGTAAAGATGCCTGGAAATGTTTTTACCAAACAGTGTCGAGAAGTTTTACGAAATATTTTTGAATACTTTACTCGAGAGAAGGAAAATAATGGTCCCCTATTAAATGCCTTTAACTTGTGACCAGGAGCGATTGGCCGATGCATTAAAAGTAAGTCTACACAGCGTGTAGCGCTTAGTTGGAGAGGAAAAACGAGATTTGTCTGTTGCAACGCCCGGAAAAAGGCACAGCAAATCAAAATTAAAAAGTGAAGATGTAACTGACGCATTAAAACCGAAGTAAGGAATGCTATTTATTCCATGAAAGAAAAGAAATATCTTTGCATTAAAAATTTTAACAAATTAAAAACAAAACAAATAGTGGATATTTCTGACCCAAGTTTGTGACGTTTATAACCAATGGCAGATTTAAGTACAAACTAGAAAATAACCGGTGTCTTTTGTGTGAACGGGCTAATGTTGTGGGTAAAAGAATACATTTCTTGAGGGAAAACGTCAAAATGCTCATTGCCGTGTGCCGTGTCCAGAGTCGCGGCGCACACGCTTGTCGCGGTTCCTAGCAACAGCAAAATTTTGGAAACTACTGAACTGTTGGCGGTTGCTTGGATAATCGGATATGGTGGCGCAAACGCCAACAAATCTGAAAAATACTATATCATTTTTGAACAAGAATATCAGGCTGTATGCATTCCTCAATTTTTCTCCTCGAGTTATGAAACGCCCTATAGATATAATGTTAATTATTGTTCGTACCGTTATGTGGATGTCCTTTGGAGTGTAAATAAGATCGTAGTTCACAGGTACGAACGAGTCTTCTTTCATAACAATGCCGATTTTTCCTTTCCCAGCCATATTTTCAAGAGTAAATCTAAAATTTAATTTATTAAAGTAAATAACTAATTTTAGCATGTGCAGGGTATGTTCACACGAAACTAACAGTTAAGTTTGCGAAAAAATGTGCCATATAAAACTGTTAGGTTTGATCCACTCTAATTATAAAATAATTTCAGTTATACAATTTCTGCCACTTGAGGGTAGCAGAAAAAAGTTTTTAAATTTAACGCAGTATTAATTATTTGTTTTTTTCTACATTTAATTATAAATATTAATTGTAAGGAAAGCCATACTCCAAAATATTGAAGTTTTTGAATTATTCCAGGTTTTTCGAAATTTTTGACAAATATGCAAATCAGTAATTCTTCGCAAAAGTTTTTCTGGATCTTCGCATGACAATGGTCAAGGAATTATATTTTTAACCCTCGTTTCTGTTTCCATTTTGGTAAAGCTAAAAGACTGGCATATGTTGAAAATTTAGAAAAAAATTGGATAACTCGAAAATTACGGCTCTTTGGAGCATGGCCTTTCTTACGATTTCTATTTCTATGTATAATTCAAAACACAAATAAAATACAAGATACTCCATTTAAAAAGTGAAACTGTATGATTGAAAATACATACAAATATAAAATTATTATTTTTTAACAAATAAATACTTCGCGAACTACCAATATATAACGTTTTATTTAAATATTTTACCGGTTTCAGGATTCACAAAGATCCCATCATCAGAAATGTACGAAAAATTGTAAACAAATTATTATGACAGTTGACAAGGAAACTAAAATTGACAAAACAATACAAAGAATAATGATATCCATGAAAAAAGATAACTAGATAAGTGAATTTCAGTATTTACCTACGGGGTATAAGAAAAACACAAAGGAAAATCGAATACCTCGTAGCTTGAAGGGAAAAAACAATGAATTTAAAGAAAACCATATTGGAAAAAACAATAAATTCAATTGAAAAAACCTTCAAGTGAAATATCAGAACAGAAAAAACTAAATAAACAAAATATCCATGGAATCTTGACAACTGCCAACTGCTAATCTTGAAATAAACTCTGTGGTCAAGTCTATGTGTTCTGTCTTGACAACTGCCAACTGCTAGAATTGTAATAAACTAAAAAAGAGAGAAATAAGTCAAAAAACGGCATAATGGCAAAAAAGAAATAAGTCAAGGATTAAGATGGAGAGACTGTTGTTGAATAATTAATTCAAGAATCAATCCTAATAATACCAATAATAAAACAAAAAGAAGAAAAAGAATCCCATATTGCCAAATAACCTCGAAGGTCCATGGTTTATATGGGCTAGCAAATAAACTGTAATTGATTATTGAACTAATGTCATAATGGCAATAAGTAAGTTACTTAATGACCAAGTAGATTTAATACAATCTAGTTTATTTAAACTTTTGTAAATGTCTTTTGATCAAAATGATTCTCATGTCTCGGTAGGACAGGTTCTCTTATTGTCATTAAGTAACTTACTTAATGACCAAGTAGATTTAATACAATCTAGTTTATTTAAACTTTTGTAAATGTCTTTTGATCAAAATGATTCTCATGTCTCGGTAGGACAGGTTCTCTTATTGCCATTATGACATTAGTTCAATAATCAATTACAGTTTATTTGCTAGCCCATATAAACCATGGACCTTCGAGGTTATTTGGCAATATGGGATTCTTTTTCTTCTTTTTGTTTTATTATTGGTATTATTAGGGTTGATTCTTGAATTAATTATTCAACAACAGTCTCTCCATCTTAATCCTTGACTTATTTCTTTTTTCCCATTATGCCGTTTTTTGACTTATTTCTCTCTTTTTTAGTTTATTACAATTCTAGCAGTTGGCAGTTGTCAAGACAGAACACATAGACTTGACCACAGAGTTTATTTCAAGATTAGCAGTTGGCAGTTGTCAAGATTCCATGGATATTTTGTTTATTTAGTTTTTTCTGTTCTGATATTTCACTTGAAGGTTTTTTCAATTGAATTTATTGTTTTTTCCAATATGGTTTTCTTTAAATTCATTGTTTTTTCCCTTCAAGCTACGAGGTATTCGATTTTCCTTTGTGTTTTTCTTATACCCCGTAGGTAAATACTGAAATTCACTTATCTAGTTATCTTTTTTCATGGATATCATTATTCTTTGTATTGTTTTTGTTTTATTATTGGTATTATTAGGATTGATTCTTGAATTAATTATTCAACAACAGTCTCTCCATCTTAATCCTTGACTTATTTCTTTTTTGCCATTATGCCGTTTTTTGACTTATTTCTCTCTTTTTTAGTTTATTACAATTCTAGCAGTTGGCAGTTGTCAAGACAGAACACATAGACTTGACCACAGAGTTTATTTCAAGATTAGCAGTTGGCAGTTGTCAAGATTCCATGGATATTTTGTTTATTTAGTTTTTTCTGTTCTGATATTTCACTTGAAGGTTTTTTCAATTGAATTTATTGTTTTTTCCAATATGGTTTTCTTTAAATTCATTGTTTTTTCCCTTCAAGCTACGAGGTATTCGATTTTCCTTTGTGTTTTTCTTATACCCCGTAGGTAAATACTGAAATTCACTTATCTAGTTATCTTTTTTCATGGATATCATTATTCTTTGTATTGTTTTGTCAATTTTAGTTTCCTTGTCAACTGTCATAATAATTTGTTTACAATTTTTCGTACATTTCTGATGATGGGATCTTTGTGAATCCTGAAACCGGTAAAATATTTAAATAAAACGTTATATATTGGTAGTTCGCGAAGTATTTATTTGTTAAATCATGAACTTCTACCAAAAAGTAAAACAAGAAGATATTAACTACATAAAATTATTAGTTTTGTTATATTAGTTTCACGCGACCACCAACCTGTATTATTTTAATAATTATTTTACTCCATGAAAAATGTCGTACATTATTTTACCATTGTGCGATATCGGAAGAATTTTCTGCAAGTTCCTGTTGTTGGTCTCGTATTTTCCTTCGATTCTGATGTCACCCAAATTCAAAGTGACATCTATTGACATCATGCCAAAGTCAACATTTAAGCTCGTAATTCTGAAGTCCGGAGTCCAGCGAAATTTCATTTCCTTCAGTTCTCTGTGAAAATTGACTTCAGATGTAACTTGATTATTGGGATTATTTTAAACAAATAAAGCAATCAAGCAATATTAGATATTTAAAACCCTCGATTGGACGACCTTTAGGAGTAAAGGTCTGTTTGTGGGTAAAGTATGTAATTGCGACAAATTTTAGTTTATTTGATCAGTTATAGAGGCTATACATCGTAAAATGAAATGAACGGCGCAAACTTCTATTTTTATTTTACAGTATTTTAATAACAATCTGCAATGAAATACAGTGCCTTCAAAACAAAATTTAAGTATTTTACATTCCAGATTCCAAAAGTATTTAGAAAAGACAGATCACTGGTTATGGAACTCGTCAGTAGTGCAGTGTTCCTGTACACATCTGTTGCACAAAATAAATTACATAAAAGATATCTTCGTCATTTCATCTTTTTTCCGAAAGCTGACCTTCCTTTTTATTGTGCATTTGAAATGTGCGCTCATTTTTAGATTGACTATTGTTAAAATTTTTTTTGTAAATTGCTGCACTTTTCAGATCATCATCATAAAGTTCTCAGTCCGAAGACTGGTTGGACGTGTGCGTCCATCTTTCCTATCCTGAGCTAACCTACGTATTTCCCTAAAACTAGAAGATCCTACATCTCCAACTATTTAAGAGCAGTATAGTCTAACCTGGGCCTACCCCTACCTCTTTCTAACCTTATATATCCACGGTATTTTCATCATACGTCTGTAGCACCACATTTCGAACGCTTCTATTCTTTTTTGATCCGCTTCTCCTATTGTCCAAGTACAATACCGTACTTCATATATACGCCTTTAAGAGCGTCTTCCCGAGCATAACAGTTGTATTTTTTTGTTAAACGCAACTCGACCCTGAGCTGTCCTCTGTTATATATCTTTAGTGCTCCTACCATCTCGACTTATTTGACTTCTTAACTAGCAGAAATCCGCGACTTCCTCTATCTTCTTATTTCCTACTTGTATTTTAGTTTTATTTCTATTTTCACGCCTCCTGCATAACAAAATCTTGGTTTACTTTTCATTGATTTTCATACCGTAGCCCTCTGTCAAAACTGCTCTCATATCATTCAGAGCCATTCCTAATTTTTCTTTACTGGATTGCGCTAACACTGCTATACCATCCGCGAATCTGAACATGTTCATAGTTTGGTGCTGTACATTAATCCTTGAGTTTGCTCTGTCCTTAACAATATTAATCACATCTTCGATATATAAGTTGAAAACTAGAGGCGACAACGCACATTCCTTTCTCACTCTCTTCCGGATATCTATTTCTCCTCGTTCCCGCTCAAACTCTATAACTGCCATTTGCTCTTTTTAGAGATTGTGTATTATTCTTCTGTTCCTATATTTAATCCCTACCTTTCTGAGCACTTTGAACATCCTCCCCCATTTTACATTGTCGAAGGCGGTCTCTAAATCTCTAAATCCTATATACGCGCCCTTTCCCTTTTCTGTTGTTTTTTCTATAATTACTCGTAAAACTAGAATAGCCTCGCCCGTTCCTCTACTTCGTCTAAATCCGAACCAACCTTCTCCTAGTCAATGCCTTCGTGAGATACGAAGACATTGTCCTAGTATTTCTTCCGCCCTTTTCGCCTTCCTTCTTTGCACAATTCTAGTTAAAATTTTTGACGCGTGGGAAGTTAAACTGATCTTTCTAAAATTTTCACTTATCCGCGCCTTTCCTTTTTAGCAAAGCAACTATGATGTTCCTTTTGTACTCTTCTGGAATCTCACCTGTCTGATATATGTGGCTAACTAGTTTAAATAAACGCTCTCTTACCTCTTGACTTGCACACTTTCAAATTTCTGTCTACAATCCTACACCTGTTTTTTTAACTTTCTAATGCTAGCTCAAAATTCTTCCCTCTTCCCTCTAGTTCTTGTTCCGCATATAAGATTCCCAAATATCCCTTCCACCTATCTGCCTTTTCCTCTCTTCCGATGAGGATGTCACCTGCCTCATTTCTAATGCTCTTGCTGCTAGATCCAATTTCTCTCAAATTTCTCCAAATGATTTTATACGCGTCGTCAGTTTTTCCTGCTTTGAAGTTATCTTCCACTTCTTTGCATTTATTATCAATCCACTGTTCTTTGGCTTCCCTACATTTCAGAATTATTTCCCACTATTACCTTTGTTTCCCTCCTTTATCTGACCTATTTTTATATTTTCATCTCTCGTCCATTAAAGCCACAATATCCTTTGTTATCCATGGTTTTCTACTTTCATTCTGTTTGTAACCCAAAATATCTAAACTATTTTAATGCAATTCCATTCTGCCTTTAAGTCCCTAACAGTATTTTCATCCGCCCGTCTCCTAACGTGATGTTGAAATATAGTGTCCGAGACGGCTAGGTTATATTTATCCCAAAAATCTATCAGTCTAACTCCCCTATCGTTCCCATTACCTGATCCAAAGAGACCGATTACTTCATCTTTTCTCCTTGTACCTACAACTGTATTGAAATCTACAATTACTGAATTCTCATGCGCCTTCACAAAATCTAGCACACATTCGATATCGCCATAAACTGCCTCTACAGCCTCATCACTATAATTAGATGTGAGAATGTACATCTGTAGTATTACCGTCTTCACATGTTTCGAATTTAACCTGTCACTTTTCAGTAAGACATTTTCTCCACTCTGCCCTATTTTCTTTCTCATAACAATTCCTACTCCCGAATTTCCGCCTATCAACCCTGTGTGTATTACTCTAAAATCTCCCTCCAAAAGTCTTCAGCTTCTGGCCATCGCACCTCACTTATTCCTGCCATGTCTAATACTAACCTATCCATCTCAGTTTTCAAATTTTCTAACTTTCCTACTTGTTTCAAGCTCCTAACGTTCCGACTTGTGAAATGTTACACTTATTATTGCTGATGACTCCTCCTGAGGCAGTCCCCGCCCGGAGATCCGAATGTGGGACTATTTTGCCTCCGAAATATTTTACTCCAAAAGGTGCCATCATTATAAAATTTTAGTACGCTGTTCTAGGGACAAAGTATGTGACGCCAAATTTATTCACACCAAATATCTCTAATACACTTAACCAAAATAACAAACACCGACTCAAAATAGATCAATTTATTAGCGTCCACATTTGAGCATTCGTACGCGCAAACTGTTCGTGCGCGCAAATTTGCTCAAGTCTGTACTCACCTTTAGGTTAGGTACAGAACGACACTGGTGCAGAGTTGCCAACTCGCAATAAACACCATATACATCAGATGCCACTTACAAATACACCAGATTCTAAATTCAAGACGGACTACTTCATTTCAATTATACAACAGGTACCTCCATTACACATAAGTACCTACCTACCTATTAGGCATCGCGTTTGTAACGGAAATATGGACAATGGGTTTTGGTACCTACCTATTTGTAAATATGTAAAACCACCCCCAAAACAATTCCTAAAAACCACTCCTAGCAACCACCCCTAAAATCACCTCCACAAACCACCCCAAAAACCACATCTCCAAACCACGTCCAAAACCATTCCTAAAAACCTCCCCTAACTACAACTTCTGAAAACCACCCCCAAGAAACCACCCCCAAAACCATTCCTAAAAACCACCCCCAAAGCACCCCCAAAACTACCCCTAAAAACTACACCCGAAAACCACACCCCAAAACTATTCCTATAAACCACCCCCAAAACCACTCCTAAAAATCACCCTTAAAACCAACCTCAAAAACCACCCCTAAAACCTGCCCCTAACAACCGCCCCTAACACCACCCCTACAAACCACCTCCAAACCTACCCCTACAACCACCTCTACAAACCACCCCTGTCGCGTCCCTTTTTAAATCTAATAAGTTTAGAGCCGCCAGGCTCTCGCATTTAGCCGCTAGCGCTCGGGGGTGTTTCGTATAAATGCTGCAAATGAAACACGAAATCGAACTCCATACTATAATTCGATTGACACTTTGGCAACTCAATTCAACAAATTAAACCAAGTGTTGTTTTCTACAATTTATTGTCAAATGAAAATCTGTCAATGTACCTACTTGATTTTTTAAATTTTAAATTGGAACCGTATTAGGTAATAATTAAAAAATTCTAATGTTCGTTTCAAAAAATATTGTACAAACTTCAATGCGCGAAGACGTCTTCGGCGCATTCGCGCAAATGAACACTTCAGACGTACGCACTTTCGGCTATCGGCTCCCGTACGTAATAAAAAGAGACGGAAACGAAAAATCTGACCTCGCTAGATCGAAACGGTACGTCCGTATTGCGCATTTGCGAAGAGCCATGTGAATTTTATGTTGGGAAAACAAAATTTTTTATTTTTATATTTATTTTTTTAATTTAAACATTTTTCTTAAATTTTTTTATTTTTTAATATAAAAAATTTAAAAATAGTCTATCATTGTCAATACAATACATACAATTTTATCTAATGAATCTTGATAAAGACCCTGAGGAGGGCCGAAACGTCAGCAATTCAATTTTAGGTATTATTTTTTCCGCTACATAAACTTATCCACTTCAAATTTCAGAAATAAAAAAATTTAAAATAAGTCAGTCATTGTCATCTATATTTATATACCTACAATACATTCTTTTTTCTGCTACATGAGCTTTTCCACTTCAACAACACAACATTATTTTATAATTATGATTATTATCCTAAAACCAGATAAAATTAGCAAAACAGTAATTATGAATTCCACTGATTAGGAAAATAAAATGGTTGACCTATTAAATGACAAACAAATTTATACACCTCTTCCTAAAGATCCTACTATTAGTTTACAAACTAAAAATAACAATTTTATTTCTAAATTATTGAATGAAAATAATATTTCTTATACACTTAGCACTAAACTTAAAATACAAAATTCTCTACCCCCACGTATATACGGCCTCCCAAAATTACATAAAATTAACATCCCACTCAGACCAATAGTATCATGTATACAAAGTCCTTTTTATAAATTATCAAAATATTTATCTAATATTTTATCTAATATCACAGGTCAAAATGAATTTTACATCAAAGATTCATGGTCATTTAAAGAGAAAAGCAAAACTTTTTATATCCCTGAAAATTATAAATTAATTTCATTAGATGCTGTATCACTCTATACCAACATTCCAATAAATCTAGCAATTACAACAATAAAGAAGAACTGGAATAAAATCGAACCATTCACATCACTTACTTTAAATAATTTTATTACAGCAATAAATTGAACTCACATTAACCACAACATACTTCAAATTTAAAGATAAAATTTACAAACAAACTGATGGCTGTGCTATGGGTTCTCCAATTTCAAGCACTATTGCCCAATTACTTTTAGAAGACTTAGAAACCACAGTTATTCCCAAATTATCATTTAATTTACCTTTCTTCGTAAGATATGTAGATGATTGTCTTACTGCTATTCCTTTTGACAAAGAAAACGAAATTCTTGATCAATTTAATAATTATCATCCCAAATTACAATTCACTATAGAAATTTCAAAAAATAATCAAATTAACTTCTTAGACTTAACACTTTATAAAATTAATAATTCAATACAAACAGAATGGTACACTAAACCCACTTGGTCTGGCCGTTATATCCATTTTAATTCTAAACAACCCAATTGTCACAAAAGAAGTATTGTTATTTGCTTAGCTGACAGAGCAATTAAACTTTCCAGTCCACAATTCAGAAAATCTGCATTAGAAAAACCATAAATTGTTTAACAAAAAATAGCTACCCAAGAAATTTTATTGACAAAATTATAAAAAATAGATTACATCAGTTTTATAACAACAATAATGATAATCAAAGCCAAAAAGAACCAAAAAATTACATTTCTTTACCGTATATAAAGGAAATATCACATAACATCAATAACTTATTAAGAAAATATAATTTTACAATTGCTCATAAAAAGCATAATAACTTACAATTTTTATATTCTAATTTAAAAACCCCAATTCCAAAACTAATGAAAACTCATACTGTATACAAAATTAATTGTAATAACTGTAATAAAACATACATTGGGCAAACCAAGAACCATCTTGAAACTAGATTAAAACAACATACATACCAAACTAGTAATTCAGCTATCAGTAAGCACATAAAAAACACCAAACATGATTTCGACTTTAACAACACTACTGTTCTGGAGCAGGAGAAAAATTTAAAAGCTAGACTGGTTTTAGAGATAATACACATCCAAAAAGATAAAAACTCCTTGAATGACAGATCTGACATTCAAAATTAAAGTCAAATTTACAGTAATCTGTTCTCTACCACTTGATTCTAAATTATGTACTGCAATTTCCTTTTTTACCAAATCGAGTATGCCAAGTAAAATTTCTATCTTTAATTATTATAAGCCCATATACTTGGGCCGCCCAACAGACGGAGTGATCACCATGCAAGAACGTGCTCTAGCGGGGCCAATATTAATTTATGACGACCGAATTGGAGTGATGCGACTTCGTTGGGTCTAAGGAAAGCGCATCACTGCAGTTCTGTCGTCCTAAATTGATAGTGGTCCCGTCTAGAGCTCGTGATTGCAGGGTGATCACTCCGTCTGTTCGGCGGCCCAAGTATAGTTACTGTTATTTACAATTTTTATTAAGAAAATTTGTCACATTTTTATACGTTATACAAATCTTTTCAATAAACTCATGATAATAATAATAGTAATAACATTAATAGTAACTTTATTTGCAATTTGCAATACAAGCATGACAGAAAAAAAAAACAAACAAAAAAGAAAAATACTGCAAATCTCAGGGCGAAGTTCAGATAAATGCCCAAAGGGCATTCCCTGTTCTACCACTTAAACCCTGCTAATTAAGAACTAAACAAGCAACGCAAATCCGAGAATTTTGAAATATATAATGGTAATACAAAAAATATGAAATTCAATAATAATATAATATAATAACATAATAGAAGATAAAAAAAGAAAAGGATAATCTTATAAGTAGCACCAGATACGAGCTCGCATAGGATCCAACTATAAACCAAGATTGAGACTTCGATTGTAAAGGAGAGTGTGGCGCAGACATTCCTTAAACCGCCTAACATTGGACACTTTCGCACAAGATGGTAATTTGTTATAAACTTTGTAAATGGTCCAAGAAAATGACCTCTCGAACAATGATGTACGATGGATAGGTGGAGATAAGGACCCTCTAAATCGCACATTTATATTGTGTACATCGGTTCGAAAGGTCACCTTATTATACAAGTAGGGGGGAGACTTAAAAAGAATTATTTTGTGGAACAAGCATGCAGATAACAATGAAAATCTATCTCGCATCGTCAACCAACCCGCATCCACCAATTTGTGAGAAACATGTTGATATTTTCTTAGTCCGTAAATGAAACGAATACAAGAATTTTGCACCCTCTGTATTTTATGCATGGTGCTGCAATCGAGACAGTGCGAGTACAATTCAGAGCAGAAATTGAAATGCGATAGAACCAAGGTATCACACAACATAATTTTAACCTGCTTAGTGAGGTACAATCTATGGGGATATAATAATTTTAAGTTTGAAATCGCGCGCCTGACACACCCATTCACATGCACCCTGTATCTAAAAGTATTGTCAATCATTAAACCCAAATTTCTGGCACTGTCATTCAAAGGAACAGCAATACCATTAACCTCCAATTTCACAGAAGGAGCAAGCGTCTCGCAAAGTTTTTTATTTCCAAAAATAATTGCCGTTGATTTAGCAGGATTAATAATCAAAGAATGTCTTTCGAAAGCAATAGCAATATACTTTAGATCTGTATTAATCTTACTGATTGCTGCAGAGAACTCGGAAGGTTTGAAACTGTAATATAGTTGAGTATCATCAGCGTATATATGAGAACTGGAGAAACGAATATTATGTATTAAATTATTAGTGTACACCGTAAAAAGAAGTGGCCCCAAGATAGATCCCTGGGGAACTCCCGAGGTGACAACTAGTGGATCAGATGAACTACCACACACTCTAACTCGTTGAGATCTATTTGACAAATAATTTTTAATAAGATGAATAGCTGACATGTCCATGCCAATAAAATGTAAAATAGAGATCAAAAGTGAATGATTTACTGTGTCAAACGCTTTGGTGAAGTCAAGTAACACTAAAATAGTTAATAGTCCCCGGTCAGTAGCTCGCAGAATGTCATCAGTCACGTTTAGTAAGGCAGTAGTACAGCTAAAGTTCCTACGAAACCCAGATTGACAGGTAGGTAGAATGTTATAAGTTGTCAAATGATCCTGAAGTTGGCAACACAGAATTTTTTCAAATATTTTAGAAAGGCAGGGCAAAAGGCTGATGGGGCGTAAGTGTTTCATTTCAGTAGGAGTTGTGATTTTCGGAAATGGGATAATTATGGCTTGTTTCCACATACATATTAGGAAAATAGTTCGACAAGATACAGGAATTAATTATGTGAACAAGGAAATCGATAATAAAAGGACAACACAATTTGATGATCCTCAAGGTAAGTCCATCAATACCTGGAGACGTCACCTTCATATTCCCAATTATGTGAATGACAGTGCCGGCATCAACCAGTTGGAAATTAAATAATGAATCGAAATGTGTTTTGGTGTTGTTACTATAAAATGCGATAGAATCAGATACACTGGTGTTTGAAATAGTTGTAGAATCAGTGAAGAATTCACAGAGTGTATCTACATCACATAATGAGTCAGGAATCGCGGGCTTCCTGTTAACACCAATAACATGCAACCTTCTAAGAAACTTCCAATTATCACTTGGTTTACTATTTTTTAGTTTAAAGTTCATATAAGCTCTTTTCTCATTTTTGACAGCTAACGTCGTGAAATTTCGAAGTGATTTATAATATTCCCAATGGACGGGTAATTTTGTTGTTTTAAACTTAGATTTGGCTTTGTTTCTTAAAGACATTAAGAACTTGATGTTGTCAGTCATCCAAGGAGAATGATTGTTAGTAATTTTGACTGTTTTCAAAGGTGCATGTCTATCAATCAGTTCCATAACATAATTATTAAAAAAGGAAATTTTCTCTTCAATCGATTCGATATAAAGAATGTTATTAAGGTTACTCACTTCAAAGCTCCCAATCGGGAGCGAAACGTCGAGATACTCTTTACGAAGTGTTTAGCTGCCATTAAATTCACAAAAATTATTGAAATAAATAAAAAAAAATTATAATTATGATACTTTCCTAACAAAGTGTGGCCAAAAGTAAAATCGGCATTGTCTGTTTGTCTAAAGCATTTAAGCATTTAAAAGTCAGTCATTGTCATCTATATTTATGTACAATTACACAATTTTATCTAATAAATCTTTACAAATGCCCTGAAGAGGACCGAAACGTCAGCAATTCAATTTTAGGTATCATTTTTCTGCTACGCGAACTTTCCCACTTCAAATTTCCGACACGACGTTATTTTATAATTACGATACTTTCATAACAAAATGTATCCAAAAGTAAAAGGCTTTGCCATAAAATAATCAATCGGCATCGTCTGTTTGTCTAAAAACATTTCTAATTTCCAATATTGGCGGCTTCAGACAACATGCGCATGTAGATTTGGATTATATTAACCCGGACCGTTGTCGCTCCTTGTGATTGATATTCTCTGTGGGTCTGAGTGAATCTACCTACATTCGAGTGCGCGCGCATTTAGGCGTAACGGCCTTGAAGTCACATCTCGATTTTCTGAATAGATTTTATTGACTTTGACGTAAGTATTTAGGCACGCAACAGACATGTTATTAATTTATTTTTATTGATTATTACGTCTAGTGCTTACTAGTGCTTTTTAGTGCGATTTTTCGTTAATATCCAACCGGATTGTCTAACAAGTGCAGGACATGCACAATACGAGAATATTATGGGTAAGTATAAAAAATCAGTAGGCCGCGAAATAAAGATACAAATCCGCTGCAGCGCCGCAATGTTTGTTACAGAGAATAAAACATTCTATCGTATTTTTCATAGTTTTCATATTCCATTTTTATTATCCTAACAAAATTTGTAACAGTGGCAATGACACACTATTTACCTACTGATTTTTTATACCTGTAATATTCTCATATTGTGCATGTCCTGTATGGGGCGCCGTTTGTAAAGTTCGCACACATTAAAAAAACCGTGTAAAATGCATCATTTAAACTGAAAACAGGGAAGTTTACCTAGGTTTTATTCTACATTTATAAATCGCAAAGTTATTTAATTAAACATTTTGCCATTTATTATATTGCAAGACATTTAATAAATCACAAGACATTTAATAAATTACAAGTTATTTAACAAATCGCACGGTTTTTTATTTAAATGCACTGTGATATATTAAATTACCTGTCATTTAATAAATAGCAAGTTATTTATAAATATCGACTTTTTTGTACAAATAACTGGAGATATATTAAATAACTTGCTATTTATTAAATGACAGGTAATTTAATATATCACAGTGCATTTAAATAAAAAACCGTGCGATTTGTTAAATAACTTGTCATTTATTAAATGTCTTGCGATTTAATTAAATGTCCTGCTATTTATTTTTATCGCTGGTGTCAAGCGAGTTGGAATGAAGTACGATAGTAGTTCTAATCGTTCAAGTTCGGTCGTATGTTCTGTTCCGAGCTTCCGACTGAATTAGGGATTCCTTGATCCTTGTAGGTCATCAGCCTGGTCTGTCACAAAGGCATATATTATATTGCATGGTAGTAAATGTGAATTTAATAAATTTTGTCTTATTTAAACTTAAAATTAATTAATTATTTTTGAATTAATGGATGAATACATTTAAGATGGTAAACTAAAGTGAAGTGTTACATTTGTTTAATAAGGACGTATTTGTAAATAACAGATTT
Source organism: Xestobium rufovillosum (assembly GCA_963966045.1). Lineage (NCBI taxonomy): Eukaryota > Metazoa > Arthropoda > Insecta > Coleoptera > Ptinidae > Xestobium > Xestobium rufovillosum. The sequence continues at coordinate 6,169,684 of OZ014503.1, read as the reverse complement.
GTGTGACTGGTTATAATTTAAGTTTTTACGCGTTTTTTCCCTCATTTATTAACAATTAAGTGATATGCCCGTCTGGTGTTTAGCGGTAAGCTGCAGAAGCCGAAGTTAGAGGGACAAAATGAACTTCATTCGAAAGCATGTGTGAACACTCAGAAGAAATAGGTGGATAGCTGTCCTTAAGAGAAATTATTTATTAAGAATCAAATTGATCACAATCTGAGAATATTATGTAGCAAGTATTTTGTATAATATGTAACAGGTGAACTAGTAAGTTTGGACAAACAAGATTCTTTCACAGTTTATTTCTAAACGACAACGGAATACCGAAGATGTGAATGCCTAAAAGAAGAGTGAATCTTATCATTTTTGTGTGTTAGTTGTATCTGGTGAAACGTAGCTTTTATCGAATAGATTTGTACAAAATAGCATGAAGCATGTAAGTTTGAATTTTACGTTCATACTTATTTGTTTCAAACTAAATTTTTCAACAAAATTACACAGTATTTAACGTTCATTAATAATTCCTAACAGAAAATAATGTTTGTATAAAATACTGTTAAGAAAATATAATAAATGTAGCATTAAGAGCATCGGCTTATGTTTTATTTCAAATGTAATTTAATATTTTGTTGAGCAGTGGTATTCAAAAATTGGCACAAATTAAACAATACTTAATTATTGTTTTAAACATAGTGATCCACGAAAAGAAATTTACCATGCAATTTAACCTCACGGAATCAACAAATCTGACAGGAATATTGTAAAACAGTGTAGCCACATCGGAAAAAGCTTTGTCATGTCCAGCAACGCAGTCACAGTGACAAGAAAGGGTTTCTCCAGTTTCCTGTGCAACCAGACAAGGGCCTAACTTTTTAGAATGCAACACATTTGTAACTAAGTACAATATATTTGCCTTGTATAATTAAACACCATAATTTTGTAATCAACCAACAACGTTTTCCAGTGCGTTTATGCTTCGTATGTTTGAGTAAGTAAAAAACTTTTTTATGAACAAAATTATTTATTGTATTAGATCTTTAGATCACAGTGTTACATTACAGTCTGGAAGATCATCTTCAATCTTGCACTCGTCAGAAAGTTTGAGTATATATTGAATAATGATCATCAGCGTCGCCTCCAAAATTTCCAGGGGGGGGGGGGCAAGGCAAAATTTTCTTAGCATATAATTGATTGGTTTTCATTATAGTAATATAGTACCTACCTTCCCAAAGGACTTGTACCTTGACGCAGTTCTAGTAATACTGGGACGGGTGGGATGGCTTGCGCGCTTCAATGATATAAAGAGCCGAACCATAGGTTTAACCATTTGGAGGGGTTTTTATTTGAGAAGCCAGACTAAATCAAGTCCCTGAAAGGGGGCAGCAGCTCTTTCAGTAATCATAGTGGCAGAGATCGTGAGGGTCGGTATGGCACTGTGATACACACTACTGCAATGTGGAAGGCAACGGGAAACCACCACATTATTCTATCCCTGGTACAGCGTACTTCGAATTTATGATGATGGCACCTTCTGGAGTAAAATATTCCGGAGGTAAAATAGTCCCACATTCGGATCTCCGGGCGGGGACTGCTTCGGGGGGAGTCATCAGAAATGATAAGTGTAACATCACACGAGTCGGAGCGTGGAATGTTAGAAGCATGAAACAAGTAGGAAAGTTAGAGAATTTGAAAATTGAGATGGATAGGTTAGCATTAGACGTAGTAGGTATTAGTGAAGTGCGATGGCCAGAAGCCGGAGACTTCTGGAGCGGAGATTTTAGAGTAGGGTAGGGTGGGGCAGATTCGGACATGGGGCACCTCCGGACATTTCAAATTCACCGCCTAAACATTGCACAAATTTAAGCGGATCGATAAAACAGCAGCCTGTTGTTAGTTGTAACTAATGTGTGTGCAGATTATCTCAATATAAAGCGGTGCTGCAAAAATAATTTTTTTTATGTAAAAGACTAGTGTTCGAGTAAGTTTCCTAACAACAGCCGTAAGCGATACAGGATATTCAATAAAACCGAAGTAAGTATTCTTGATTTTTCCTAAAAGTAGCGGTATTTTTGCAACCCATAACCTCACAAGACCTCGTAAACGATTAGAATGCAACGTTTTTATTTAACCTTGAGTATTAATGTGTAAGGTGGGGTACATTCGGACAAAATTGGTGGGGTAGTTCCGGACTGTCCAAATGTGCCCCACCTCTGATGTTTACTTTATGGGTCGCTTTCTGGCGAAACTTACCTTGATTGTTATTGCATTTTAAGACTATTCTTGAAGAATATCAATTGTTCTTAATTACAGGATGGTGCGAAATTATATTAAAAAGAAACAGCAGCCTGAAATACCTAAAGCTGCGCTAAAGAATGCTATAAAGAATGTTCTGAATCGGTCTATGTCAATTCGAACCGCTGCAAGTGCCTTTAATATACCAAAATCTACATTACAAGATCATTGTAAGAAAGCAAAAGGGATCAATAACAATACATTAGATTCGGGCAATGAAAGTGATTCAAGCACAGATCAAAAAACGTGTTCTAAATACGCTTCACGTCAAGTCTTTTCCGTGTTGGAGGAAGTTGAATTGGAAAATTATTTCAAAAATTCGTCAAAAATTTTGTACGGTTTAACATATAAAACTGCTCGTTCATTAGCTTTTGAATATGCCTTTAAATTAAAGAAAAAATTTCCGAAATCTTGGGAAGAAAATAAGATGGCAGGTTTGGAATGGATGAGATCATTTATGAGGAGGCACCCTTCTCTTTCATACCGTAAAGCTGAAAACACCAGTATTGCTCGAGCGTCAGCTTTCAATAGGGCCAATGTGGACAATTTTTTTACAAATTATGCGGAAGTTCAAACACGTTATCGTTTTTCCTCACATCAGATTTGGAATATTGATGAAACTGGTATCACCACTGTTTTGCAGGCACCAAGGGTTATTGCACAAACAGGGTCGAGAAGTGTGGGGCAATGCGTTTCTGGAGAGAGAGGAACATTAGTAACAATGTGTGGAATAATTTCAGCATCCGGAAATACTATTCCTCCTTTGTTTATATTCCCACGCATTCGAATGAAGGAACACTTTCTGAATGGAGCAGTTCCAGGTGCAATTGCTTATGCAGAAAAATCTGGATGGATGACTTCTAAAATTTTTGTAAACTTGTTAGAGCACATCCAAAAACATACCAATTGCAGTCCAACAAATCGTATTTTAATCATAATGGACAATCACGAAACGCATGTTTCTCTTGAAGCAATAACTTTTGCTCGAGCCAACGGAATTGTGTTACTATCATTTCCTCCACACTGCACCCACAAAATGCAGCCGTTGGGCAAGGGAGTTTTTGGCCCCTTTAAGTGCAGGTGTAAAATATCTTACAACAATTTTATTTTGTCAAATCCTGGGAAGCCTATTACAATTTATGATATCGCACGGCTAACTGCGGAACCTTATATAGAAAGTTTTACTCCCAAAAATATTTTAAACAGTTTCAAAAGCACAGGGTTATGGCCGATTAATAGCATGGTTTACACTGATGACGATTTTATAGGAGCATTTGCTACAGATCGTCCGTCTCTGGATGAAAATGTTTCAAATAGCAACATTATAGAAATAAATGATATTTCATTAAAACATTCCAAACCATCAGTAGCTTTAACTTCTACTGCAATTACTAACAGCAGTTTACTAGCTGGAAGTAACAAGACAATGTCGGATCTTTCATTTCCAGTAGCTTCTACATCAACTCACGGCATAGTTAAGGGTGGTTTCTTGGATTCATCATTAATTTTAGCATTCAATAATGCCTGTGAAACAGAAGCAATAATGGTGGTAAAAGAGGTGCTAACCGAAATTATAAGCATGGCTACAAAATCAAAAATTGTAATTCTGTCAGACGTAAGACTAACCGACATAAGACCTTACCCGAAAGCACCCCCCAAAAAAATAGGTCGCAAATCTAAAAAAGGAAAATCGCGGATTTACACAAGCACACCGGAAAAAACGAGAATAGAGGAACTGGAGAAGGAGAGACAGTCAGCTAGATTTGAATGCAGAAAGGAATCGGGATATTATCGTGAAAGGGAAGAGCAAGGGAAAAACAAACAAACAAAAAGTAGGAAAAAGAAACCGTAGAGACGATGATGCAACATCATCAGATTCTGATATTCAACTGCCAAAAAATATCAGAAAAGGAAAAAAGAGACTAAATTATGTGTCTTCTGATTCCGATCTAGGGATGGAAAGTGAAAAGGAGGAACTTGACAAGCTGTTAGATGACGATAACGTTGAAATAAACGACTATGTTCTAGTGAAGTTTGCCACGAAAAAGAGAATTTTGCATTACATCGGAAAAATAGAAGAATGTGACACTGAAGACTATGTGGTAAGGTTCTTGAAGAAAACACATCGTGGTTTTCATTTTCCGGAAATGGAAGATGTTGCCACAGTTTCAAGGCAAGACATTGTGTCGAAGTTACCAGCTCCAAATAACGTGACAGGAACGTCAAGAATATCTTCATTTTTTAATTTTAATGTAAACTTTTTTGGATACAATGTTCAATAAAATAATTTCTTTGCCATCTGTTGAATTATTTTGCTATCAGTCTTTTAGTTTCAAGGCTTGCTTGCCTGTCCGAATCTACCCCTATACATGTCCGATTCTACCCCACTATGGGGCAGATCCGTACAAATGCACTACTTTACAAAAACCAAAATAATTCAAAAATTACATGAACTGTTGGATTAAAATTTGTTTACAATGTTAAGAATAAACTGTAGAAACAGGCAATGCATCATTTTTATATTTATAAGTTTCATGTGCAGAAATAAAATAGTTTTTATAAATCCGTCCGAATCTACCCCACCCTACCCTAATACACACAGGATCTGTAGGAGGAAATTCGGGAGTAGGAATTGTTATGCGGAAAAAAGTAGGGCAGAGTGTAGAAAATTTCTTACAGCAAAGTGACAGGGTAGTTATGGTTAGGTTAGATTCGAAACCTGTAAAAACAGTAATAATACAGGTATATATACCCACTTCTAACTACAGTGATGATGTCGTAGAGGCAGTTTATAGTGATATTGAACATGTGCTAGATTTTGTGAGAGGACACGAAAATTTAATAATTATAGGAGATTTCAATGCAGTCGTAGGCACAGTGCGAGAGGGCGGAATAGTTGGTCCCTTTGGATTAGGCAATAGGAACGATAGGGGAGTGAGACTGATAGAGTTCTGCGATAAACATAACTTAACGGTCGCGAACACTCTATTTCACCATCATGTTAGGAGACGCTACACGTGGAAGATGCCAGGAGACCTAGGGAGATATCAAATAGATTACATTCTTGTTAGGCAAAGATTTAGAAATCAAGTTAGGGATTGTAGAAGTTATCCAGGAGCAGATATAGATAGTGATCACAATATAGTCGTTATGAAGGCCAATCTTAAATTTAAGATTTTGAAAAAACGACGCGGAAGAAGGTATCTTGACCCAGAGAAACTAAAAGATGATGATACGCGCGATAAGTTCGAGAAAAAGACAAACGAGGTACTAAAGTGCGCGGGCGAAAATATTGTTAGGGACATAGAGGAAGAATGGAATTGCATTAAAAATAGTTTAGTTTCCTCAGCTAGGGATATTTTGGGTCATAAACAGAATGAAAGTAGGAAACCCTGGATAACAAAACATATTGTGAGTCTAATAGAGAAAAGGCACAAATATAAAAATAGGTTAGATGAAATAGGGAAACAAAGATATAAGGCGATCAAGTGGGAAATTATTCGGAAATGTAGGAAAGCGAAAGAGCAATGGATCGACGATAAGTGCAAAGAAGTGGAAAATAAGTTCGAAATAGGAAAGACTGATGAAGCATATAAAATAATTAGGAGAAATTTTAGAGAAATTGGATCTAGTACCAAAAGCATTAGGAATGAGGCAGGAGATATCCTAATCGAAAGCGGGGAGAAGGCAGATAGGTGGAAAGAATATTTAGGAAACTTTATGCGGGACAGGAAGTGCAAGGTATATTAGAAAGTGAAAGCAGTGTAGAAGGGGATAACCTAGGGAGTCCTATAATGAGAGAAGAGTGTGAGCTAGCACTAAAAAGTTTAAGGAATAATAAAGCACCAGGTATAGATGGCTTGCAGGCAGAAATCTTAAAGTGCGCAGGTCAAGAGGTAATGGATCGTTTATTTAAATTAGTTAGTCACATATACCTGACAGGCGAGATTCCAGAAGATTACAAACGGAACATCATAGTAGCTTTGCCAAAAAGGAAAGGCGCGGATAGATGCGAAAATTTTAGAACTATCAGTTTAACTTCCCATGCGTCAAAAATTTTAACTAGAATTGTGCAAAGAAGGATGGAGAAAAAGGCGGAAGAAATATTAGGAGAAGATCAGTTCGGATTTAGACGAAATAGAGGAACGCGCGAGGCCATTCTAGCTTTACGAGTAATTATAGAAAAAACGATAGAAAAGAGAAAGAGCGTATATATAGGATTTGTAGATTTAGAAAAAGCCTTCGACAACGTAAAATGGGGGAAGATGTTCGAAGTGCTGAGAAAGGTAGGGATGAAATACAGGGACAGAAGAATAATACATAATCTCTACAAAGAGCAAAAGGCAGTTATAGAATGTGAGCAGGAACGAAGGGAAGTAGACATCCGGAAGGGAGTGAGACAGGGATGTGCATTGTCACCTCTAGTTTTCAACTTATATATCAAAGATGCGATTAATATTGTTAAGGAAAGAACAGCCTCAGGGATCAATGTACAGGGCCAAACTATTAACATGCTCAGATTTGCGGATGATATAGCAGTGTTAGCATCTAGCAAAGAAGAATTAGGAGCGGCTTTGAATGAAATGGAAGCAGTTTTGACACAGGGCTACGGCATGAAAATCAATAAAAAGAAAACTAAAATTTTGGTATGTAGATGGAGTGAAAATAGAACTAAAATTGAAATACAAATAGGAAATGAGAAGATAGAGGAGGTCGCGGATTTCTGCTACTTAGGAAGTAAAATAACCCAAGACGGTAGGAGCACTAAAGATATAAAACAAAGAATGGCGCAGGGCCGAGTTGCGTTTAACAAAAAGAAACAACTGTTATGTTCGAGAACGGTTAATATAGAGACTAGGAAGAGACTCTTAAAGTCGTATGTATGGAGTACGGCATTATACGGGTGCGAAACTTGGACAATAGGAGAAGCGGATAGGAAAAGAGTAGAAGCGTTTGAACTGTGGTGTTACAGACGCATGATGAAGATACCGTGGATAGATAAGGTTAGCAATAGGGAAGTATTAGAAAGAGTTGGGGAAAGGCGAAAGGTATGGAAAACAATAAAGAGTAGGAGAGATAGGATGGTAGGACACCTTCTAAGACACGAAGGAATAGTTCGCGACATACTAGAGTCAGAGATAGGAATAAAAAGAGGTAGGGGTAGGCCTAGATTAGACTACTGCTCTCAAATAGTTAGGGATGTAGGATGTTCTACTTTTAGGGAAATGCGTAGGTTAGCTCAGGATAGAAAAGAATGGAGGTACGCGTCCAACCAGTCTTCGGACTGAGAACCTTATGATGAGTACCTACCATATGGGGAAGCCCCCCCTGCCCCCGTTGGCGACGCCCATGATAATGATCTATTTTCATACTATTTATTGTATTCACATAGTACACAGCGTGTTGCGGCTCTACTAATGAAACATAAACTGCCTATAACTTATTTTATCTTTTATTTCTAATCATTTTTCCGTTCTTATTTTTAATAACCAAAGTTTTACTGACCAACATACAAACTCACTGACCACACACTTGCCCCTATAGCACAAGTTCAAAAATGCATATCCCATTCCCACTTATTCGTCGCTTAACGTGCTTTAATTACTACCAAGAAAATTCACCCTCCAACCCTAAAATTAAGGGGGGTTTATTCTTGCATTTTTCCACAAAAAGTTACTGACCAACCATTAATATTTGCAGAAGAAGGTCCAGACTCTATACCTCACATAAGCATAATAACCTACAACTACTGCCAGGATCATCCGCCCTCCAACCCCAAAATTAAGGATAGTTTATTTTTGCATGTTCTCATAAAAACTTTACTGACCAACCATTAATATTTGCAGCAGATGGCCCAAACTCTATATCTCACATCAATATAATATCCTACAGCTACTGCCAGGATCATCCACCCTCCAAGCCCAAAATTAAGGGTAGTTTATTTCAGCACTTTTTCATAAAAATTCACTGCGACCGGGCACTAATATTTATAGTAGAAGGTCCAAAATCTACATCTCAGGTAAGTATAACACCACACAACTACTATACCTAAACTTTCTACTTTTAGTTTAGTATCAGTGTATGTAAATCTTATTCTTTGATAATCACCGAAAGGTGAAAACATATGTTAGAATTTACTTCAATATAAAGTGAAACAACAAAACCGAGTGTTTTTATTCTTATATTAGTTATGTTTCACCTAGTGCCAACCGTGGAATCAATTAAAGTTATTTTTATAGATGTTTTCATTTTTCATCCATCACTTGTAGCTGATTACTCCTGCAGCAGGGGCGAATTCGATTGATGGTTTGAGATGGACAATTCTCGCCAAAAACTTACATTTTCTTTTTCTCAAAAGTTAATTCCAAAAGTATATTAATCATACCTTCTGACGTTTGTTTGGGGGGGTTATATTAAGTTATTTTCGAGCCATTATTACAAATTTTGGGAGTTTTAATGCATATTCAGTTCATTTTGTTGACAGTTGTCAAGCTGAAGATTGCTTTTGTGAGGTTATATGTTCGGATTCAACAGAACTACTATCGTACTTCATTCCAACTCGCTTGACACCAGCGTTAAAAATAAATAGCAGGACATTTAATTAAATCGCAAGACATTTAATAAATGACAAGTTATTTAATAAATCGCACGGTTTTTTATTTAAATGCACTGTGATATATTAAATTACCTGTCATTTAATAAATAGCAAGTTATTTAATATATCTCCAGTTATTTGTACAAAAAAGTCGATATTTATAAATAACTTGCTATTTATTAAATGACAGGTAATTTAATATATCACAGTGCATTTAAATAAAAAACCGTGCGATTTGTTAAATAACTTGTCATTTATTAAATGGCTTGTGATTTATTAAATGTCTTGCAATAATAAATGGCAAAATGTTTAATTAAATAACTTTGCGATTTATAAATGTAGAATAAAACCTAGGTAAACTTCCCTGTTTTCAGTTTAAATGATGCATTTTACACGGTTTTTTTAATGTGTGCGAACTTTACAAACGGCGCCCCATAGTCCTGCACTTATTAGACAATACGGATAGGTTGGATATTAATGAAAAATCGTACTAAAAAGTACTAGTACGAATAAGCAATAAAAATAAATTAATAATATGTCTGCTGCGTGCCTAAATGCTTACGTCAAAGTCAATAAAATAACAAGAAAACTAGAAAAGTCGCGATAACTCATAAATTAAGAAAAATAAGCATATCAAACTATATATAATCAGAAAAAAAACTCTCTTTTCGTTCCAGCGTTATTCAAATATACTCACCATAAGAAATTAAGCATATTTGTGTCGTCATGTTAAAACCGTAACTTTAAATAAAAATGTGACTAGGCCGCTGTAATCTACTCAAAAAAGTGTCTGAAGAATGTCTTTACAACATCCCCGAATTTCTAATAATAAGCGAGATATAAGCAGTCCCCGGAATGTTGAAAAAAGCAATTTTGCCCCATAACTTGAAAACAAAAGGCGATCGCAAAATTTTGTTCATGCCACTGAGCAAAGCTCGTAAAAAGAGATCGCGAATGCGCCATCAGTTTTTTTCTAACTGTTATAGTTTACGAAATCCCCTATACTTTCACCCAAAATGAACCATCCTGTACAATCGTTTCTAGTTGTTATAAACAGTCATCATCATAAGGTTCTCAGTCCGAAGACTGGTTGGACGCGTACCTCCACTCTTTTCTATCCTGAGCTAACCTACGCATTTCCCTAAAAGTAGAACATCCTACATCCCTAACTATTTGAGAGCAGTAGTCTAATCTAGACCTACCCCTACCTCTTTTCATTCCTATCTCTGACTCTAGTATGTCGCGAACTATTCCTTCGTGTCTTAGAAGGTGTCCTACCATCCTATCTCTCCTACTCTTTATTGTCTTCCATACCTTTCGCTTTTCCCCAACTCTTTCTAATACTTCCCTATTGCTAACCTTATCTATCCACGGTATCTTCATCATGCGTCTGAAGCACCACATTTCAAACGCTTCTACTCTTTTTCGATCCGCTTCTCCTATTGTCCAAGTTTCGCACCCGTATAATGCCGTACTCCATACATACGACTTTAAGAGTCTCTTCCTAGTCTCTATATTAACCGTTCTCGAACATAACAGTTGTTTCTTTTTGTTAAACGCAACTCGTCCCTGCGCTATTCTTTGTTTTATATCTTTAGTGCTCCTACCGTCTTGAGTTATTTTACTTCCTAAATAGCAAAAATCCGCGACCTCCTCTATCTTCTCATTTCCTATTTGTATGTCAACTTTAGTTCTATTTTCGCATCCCCTACATACCAAAATTTTAGTTTTCTTTTTATTGATTTTCATGCCGTAGCCCTGTGTCAAAACTGCTTCCATTTCATTCAAACAGTAAATTCGCGAAAATCTTTTATTTTTTATTTTATGGAAAGAGTTGGGGAAAGGCGAAAGGTATGGAAAACAATAAAGAGTAGGAGAGATAGGATGGTAGGACACCTTCTAAGACACGAAGGAATAGTTCGCGACATACTAGAGTCAGAGATAGGAATAAAAAGAGGTAGGGGTAGGCCTAGATTAGACTACTGCTCTCAAATAGTTAGGGACGTAGGATGTTCTACTTTTAGGGAAATGCGTAGGTTAGCTCAGGATAGAAAAGAATGGAGGTACGCGTCCAACCAGTCTTCGGACTGAGAACCTTATGATGATGGAACACCTATATATTCTTCCATTCTTGAATTCAGGATCAAGTTTTCGGAAGATTTTGCGTCAAACACTTTTTCCTAAGTTGCATTTCGAAGAAATCTTATATTGATCAAGTATGTATGCCATTTGCAAGTTTCTCTTCATATAAAGTGCACTACGTAAACAATACCGCTGTGATTCTTGATAAAAATGTAACTAGGTGTGATATACCTACATAGGTAGCGTTGCACGTCATTAATTAAATAGTGTAAAACGCAAAACGCAAGGGATCTATACGTTTATCAAGGATCTATACGTTTATCAAAAAATGCGAAGTGTTCTATTTTTAAGTAAATGAAAGTTAGTGCACTTTCTCGCATTTCCAAAGCTCCACGTCACCTAGTGTTAACTCTTTCTATTCAAAGTTCTCTAATGTTGCCTATGCTTGATTGCTTTGTTAGTGGCAACAGTCGAATTTTCACGTCGTTCCTATTTCGTTTGCATTTTACGACTGTCAAATAATTATTGTAACGGCTTTTCTATTTTAATTTTGACACATACGACAAGATATGTGTCGTAGAACGTAGTATAAGCGAAGTACAGTATAAGAGAATAAATACGTGTTGTTAAGCTATATCGTACAGCAGTAAAGGTGGCGCGGTGGATGGAGTGTTAGCTTAATGAATCCAGTAGGTCCGGATTCTGTCCTTGAAGCGATGAATTTTTGCTTTTCATTGTGTTATTCCATTTATTTCGGCAGCAATGAGATGTTTTAAATAACATTTTTGAAATCCCTTGAGACGCAATATTTTTCACGTTGATTGGTAAGAAATTTAAAAAATCATTCACTTTCAAATAGGGCAGTTTTATGAAATAAATGACACACATTGTCCCAATTTATGGAATCAAACAGATGCTCCATAAAGTAGGTAATTGTTTCTCCTACACACAAAATAGATTGATAAGCAAAAATTCCAGGGAACGGAAACAAATTATTTCGCGTAAAATAGGTAATGCGCTATGCACGATTCCCGAATTGGCTAGGATTCACACGAAAGCGTCAACTATATTATGCCAGTCAAAAAAATATGCTATGAGATTATGAGAAATAATTGTATACAACTGTCTGTAATAAGCGGTAAGTAAAATATTGCACTTGTCTTTTAGATATTAATTTTTGATTCTTTCGTTGTTTTATGTGAAATGAAAATAGAAGTTTAGACTTTACTTTTAAACATTAATTTTTGGTTTTTGCGTTGTTTTAGCTAAAGTAAAAATATAAGCTCTTGGACTTTACTTTTAAATATTGGTTTCTTGGTTTTTTCCTTGTTTTCTTGTGATGAGCAAGTGATAGAAAACCGCGAAGAGAAAACATTGTTTCAGACTGAGTTAAGATTCTACCTAAACGTTGTTCAGGTTTCTTAGCGGAGCCCTCCCCTTAACAAGTCACGAGCCGCTACTGAATGTACTACACGCTTACGTCACCTGGTGCTATAATTTTGTGACGTGCAAAGCTAAAGATCCTGAATTGACTTTACTAACCCGCATGTGTCGTAAGTTGGTGACCCGATATTAAAAAATACGTTTTTTATTATCAATTTGGTTTTAAGCGTTTTTAGACAGAAACGAAAAACCTCTAATCGACACAGAAGGCGGGCCGGCGGGCGTAGGGCCGTTGTTTCTCCGACACCAGGGGTTTAAATAAAGCAATGAAAAAGTGCTGGAAATGTATTTTGGTGCCATAAATTGAAATATCAGCAAGTTTTACGAGTTATTCGCCAATTCATTACGCGTCTAGAGAGCCGCTTCTTCGATTTTTCTACTTCAAATAAAACACGCAACCAATAACTAGATCGATATATACCCTGAGAAGCCGATTATTTATCCCGCCAATTCCGAGATTATTATAAACAGTGTTGGTAATTTATTTTTCAATTTAAATTAAGAACCTATACCAACTCAAAAATCGATGGTTTTATAACACGTGTATTATACAAAAGTATAAAAGAGTCTGAAATTTTGTATAGAACTATAAAATACGATGAATTCTAGCGTACTCCATGACATGCTGTCCATATTTATCTAAGGGGGCAAACTATATACCTAAACAGTAATAGGTATACAGTGCCCGTCTAAAGTCCGTTCCCCCCCTACTAATTTTTGAACCATTTGAGGTACATCCATGAAATTCGGTACAAGGTAGTCACAGATCACAAGATATTTTTTGACATATTAATGACAGCTGTCAGTCTCAAGATGGCGGACGGGCGCCATTTTGAAAAAATATTTTAAATGGGAAGGACGGTCATGTGACACCTCGTTTTAAAGGTCTTATCGAGTACAATATCATACTAAAATATGGCGTCGATACCTGGAAACGTTACAAAATGGTGGCTAATCAAATTTCTAAATAACCATGAATGTTGTTCTCAATCACGTTTGTATTAGAAACAAAATTCGTTGTCGCGGTAACATCTTGTTTTCTACTTGTCAAATGTGGCATGTTTAGTTCTCCTTCATTTAGGAAAAGTGTGACCATGGCTCGTAGCTTAGACGATAAATTTGAAGCGGTTTTGATTTTTGGAGAAGCTGGAAGAAATTACCATCTAGCGGTAGTTTTCCCTTAATAAACTCTTTTTTCTCCTCTTATTGGTCGACTTCATTAGGAGATTTCACTACAAATTAGAATAAAATTTTGTTAGAAAAATTTTAAAATTTAAAAATTGAACAAAAGACATCGACGCCATGTTTTAGTATGATATTGCACTCGATCAGACCTTTAAAACGAGGTGTCACATGACCCTCCCTCCCATTTAAAATTTTGTTTCAAAATGGCGCTCGACCGCCATGTTGAGATTGACAGCTGTCATTGTTACGACAAAAGATATATTGTGACCTGTGATTACCTTGTGCCGAATTTCATTGATGTACCCCAAATGGTTCAAAAATTAGTAGGGGGGGAACGGACTTTAGACGGGCACTGTATAGTACATACTTTTAAAATAAAGGTTAGTATAGATAGCTTTGATATGAGTGACCTATCTTATACGGGCTGTTCCATCGGGGTATATTCTTATGATACCAAATTCACAGAAGTGTTTTGAGGATTATTCTTGATTATCTGGCTAGAACATGTACATCTTAAAAGATTTATTCTTCTTAATTGTTATTTTTTGGTTTGATCAAGCAAAAATACGAATGCGTGTCATAATTAAAAGAAATGATTTTCTGCTTCAATTAGGACCAATGGACCAAAACATAGTGTTCAATTAAAAAAAATATGTATTTTAAAGTTTCGCCGCCAAAGTTAAAAACCCGGTATATTAAAAAACAAAAGGCAATTTTGCTTTGCACGTATGCAACTTGCGCTAAAAAATACTTTTTCTGTGAAAACTCCATACCGATATCTCAAAGAGTCTGAAATGAGTGATTTTTTTGCAATTAGCTCCCCCTAGCGTCTAGCAGGAGGACGGTTGAAAGTAACCTCATCTAACTACAAGAGCTGTTAAGTTAAGTTAAGTTAAGTTAAGTTAAGTTAAGTTAAGTTAAGTTATCACTTTTATTCTTCATACGTTTTATTTAGTATTGATTTTCTCTACATAGTTAAAGTAATAGAGTTTATTTTCATCTTGAGTATTATTTTGGTTTGATTTGCAATTGTTCCAGAGAACACTTTTTTCGATATGAGTTAAAGGGAGTTAAACGACCAACCGACCGACCGAAGCAACATCCTTTATAGTTTCTAAAAGCTGACATAACAGGATACGTCGCCGTAACGAAGGATTGGTTCGCGAGTCAGAGATAAGAATAAAAAGAGGTAGGGGTAGACTAGATTAGACTACTGCTCTCAAATAATTGGGGATGTAGGTTGTTCTACTTTTGGATAGGATAGGAAATATGGAGATATGCGTCCAACCAGTCTTCACGCTGAAAACTAGAAATCAAAAATCTGCTCCTGTGAATCGATTTGTTTGTGTTTGAACTTTACTTTCTGAAAATTTCAAGGACGAAGAATTAGTAATACATAGCTTGTGTCTTAGGTTCTCAAATTTTAACATCGAATATCCCAGTAGATACATAAATATGTGAAATTTATTTATATTTTCTATTGCAGTTACCTATATGAAATTTCTTGCAAATTTTGCTTGCATAGGTAAATTTTTATTAGCATTTCTAAAAGCAGAAAAGTACAAGATTTAATTTATTATTAAGTAGCAAAACATTTGAAATCTATTTATATCCGAAAGAAGAATTTAGACGGACGACAAATTAATGTTCCCCTAGCCCAGCTGTAATTTATTTCTCCTGTTTCTATCTTCCTCCTTTTAATACAAACTGACTAATTAATACGAATGTTCAATACTTGTCTGGGTGACATCAGAGGCAGAATTTTACTATGCGTAAACTCTCGTCTATTTTACGCATGTAGCCCGATAGTAAAAGACAATCAGCAAACTTATTTTTCAACCAATTCATTCGAAACGGGTTTCATTTGATAGATACAAGTCTATGACATATTATGTGTATTTTCTTTTCTATAATTTTTTCTTTCGACTGTTTGTACCTATTTGTCGTTAAAAACAAAGAAAATTTGAAGTTTTCGACTTTCATTTTTAAAGTGAATAAGTCATTTTTTAAAGTCAAATTGCAGACTTCTAAACGACAAATCTGTAACTATTAAGGTGACAGAAATAGTTGACTTCTTGTAAAAATCTAATATCGTGTAAAATGGCCCCCTTAACATCTGTCATATTTAGTAAGGCATGCGTGAAAATTTTCGAAATAGTACTGTGTTCATTGGTACCTAAAATATGTGTAACGTAAACGTGGATTGAAACTTTCTACGTAATATACACGGCACGCCTTTTGACAATCAAATGTATTATGGGTACATACTGTCGTTTTTTTACTATACACAGCCTGTAAGTCAGAAACCACAACTCCAACCTATTTCTCTCAGTACGCTGAAAAAATGTCTATTTCAGTTTTAATCCATTCATGTAGAAGCTGACGACGTCTTCCATTGAGAAGACTGTTTTCTTAGCATACCGGAAAATTCACGTCTCATACCGAATACTTTCATTCGAGAAAATTAAGATCGTGATCAATGTACTTTGAAATGCCCTAGAAAATTATTACTATGTATTTCCTTTCTGTTCCGGAATTATACGTTTGGAAACCTCTCTCAGAGAGACTGTTACGCGTTCATTTGCTCATAACTTGATTCGCAACCTGTCAATATCGTTCATTTTTGATACCTACATTTCGAATAAGTACTCAAACAGCTTCCTCTTTGAACGGTTTCGTTATTTTACAATTTCATGTATGAGATGCATATACAGCGAGTAGTTAATTAAAAATTATTTAGTTTAGCTTTCCCAACGCACTTGTACCTTGACGCAGTTCTAGTAATACTGGAACGGGTGGGATGGTGTGTGGTTCAATGATTTAAAAAGCAGAACCAAAGGTTTAACCCCCGGTTTAACCATATTGGATGGTTTTTTATTTGAGAAAACAGACTAAATCAAGGGTAGCAGCTCTTTCAGCAATCAGGATGGCAGAGACCATGGGGGTCGGTATGGAACTGTGATAAACACTACTGCGATGTGAAAGGCAACGGGAAACCACCACATTATTTTATCCCTAGAACGTACTTTAATAAGTAATATATGATGATGGCACCTTCTGGAGTAAAATATTCCCGAGTAAAATAGTCCCACAATCGGATCTCCGGGCGGGGACTGCTTCGGGGAGAGTCATCAGTAATGATAAGTGTAACATTTCACGAATCGAAACGTGGAATTTTAGAAGCATGAAACAAGTAGGAAAGTTAAAGAATTTGAAAATTGAAATGGATAGGTTAGCATTAGACGTGGTAGGTATTAGTGAGGTGCGATGGCCAGAAGCTGGAGCAGGATCTGTAGGGAGAAATTCAGGAGTATGAATTTATTGTTATGCGGAAAAAAATTGGGCAGAGTGTAGAAAATTTCTTACAGAAAAGTGACAGGGTACTTATTGTTAGGTTAGACTCAAAACCTGTAAAAACAGTAATAATACAGGGTGAGCCAATAGTGTGTTGTCGGTCCATATCTCTGGGTCTATTCACATACACGTATGTGGAGAACCCCATGAAGGATCTGATAAAATTATTTTGGTGTATACAGGATGTTCACACTCTGAGCACCAAAAGTTATGTTTTTTTTAAATGGAACGCCCCACATTTGTGTCTATATTTGAATTCCCAATAAAATTTTATGAAAGATGGTGTACTACACGATGGGTTTTACAGTGAGTGATTTTAAGACATTACCATTTTAGTGCCAGTGTGGACCCAACTTTGAGGAGCTGCTGTCGTCTACTGGTCGAAGCTATTTAAGATTTCTTTATTGGACTAAGTTCACAGACTGCTCTATTTGTAAAATTCTTGAGTACTTTTGTCACAAAACCATATATCATACAGGGTGGACAGCTTACGCAAAATGATTTTTTTTTGAAAAATTCCAAATGGAACACCCCATATATTTTTTTCATGTTTGATAGACAGTTTTCTGAGCTTTTGATTGATGTAGATATTGTTAGGTCTGCGACTGACGGTTTCGGTAGAATTGAAAATTGAATTCTGAAATGTGGTAATGTGACTGGTAGTTTATTTATTGTTCCTCCTATATTTTATTGCGCAAAACACAAAATATGATTTCCATTTTGTTTCTGGAAGTTGATTTCACATTAAGACAAAAAAAATCATCGCCAGATTGCTTCTTCATCGTCATATTCTTAAATAAATGATAGGTAACTTATTAAACCTAGGTATAAATTAAAACAAGGAGTGCCATGGAAGTAAAGCGTCCTTTCAAGAAGTAACTTTGCAATGAGATTTATTGTGCCGGGGTAAACACTGTTTGCTAAATTTTCTGTAAAAACAAAATGTAAGCATTTTTCTCGGTTTTGGGTGGCAAAATGGGGGAAATTTCCCAAAAATGGTACAAAATTACCGCAAAAATCTCAATTCTTAAGGTTCAATCTTTATTTCTGCCTAAATTATCAATCGCAGACCTGCGAATATCTGCATTACTCAAAAGCTTAATAAACTGGTTAACAAACCTGCAAATAATATTCGGGGTGTTCCATTTAACATTTTTGAGAAAAGCTCCATTTTGAACAAGTTGGCCACTCTGTACAATATGAACTATTTTGAAAAAAGTATTAATGGATTTCACAAATAGAGCATCCTCTGAACCTAGTCCAGTAGAAAAATCATAGTTAGCTTTGACCAGCAGACGTCAGTAGCACCACAAATTTTGGTTCACACTGGAACTAAAATGGCCATATCTTAACATCGCTTACTCTACATCCCCCGTGTAGCATATCAACTTTCATGAAATTTTATGGGGAATCCAAATATGTAAACAAATGTGGGGCATTCCATTTAAAAAAATACATAACTTTGGTTTGGTACGTGGCACGTGAACATCTTGTATACATCAAAATAATTTTAACAGAAGTTTCGTGGGGTTCTCTACACATACGTAAAATTTCATGTTGATATCTTGAATAGAATCAGAGATATGGAGCGACTACGCACTATTGGCCCACCGTGTGATGAGGCCGTAGAGGCAGTTTATAGTTTATATTGAATATGTGCTAGATTTTGTGAGCGGGCACGAAAATTTGTAGGAGATTTCAATGCAGTCCTAGGTACAAATCGGAAACAAAAAGAAACAACAATTATTATGCTCGGGAATGGTAAATGTAGAAACTCGGAAGAGGCTCTTAAAAACGTATGTATGGAGTACGGCATTGTACGTGTGCGAAACATGGACGATAGGAGAAGCGGATCGTCAAAAATTATAAGCGTTTTAAATGTGATGCTGCAGACGCATGATGAAGATACCGTGGATAGATAAGGTTAGCAACAGAGAGGTATTAAAAATAGTTGGAGAAAAGCGAAATTTATGGAAGACAGTAAAGAATATGAGAAATAGGATGGTAGGACACATTCTTAGCCACGAAGGATTAGTTCGCGCATTGTTTAAAGATGTTATAGTTAGACAATACCGTGTGTAAAATTAGAAACGTCTTTTGGGAGGCAGAAAATTCTACTTTGTGAGGCAGAGGTTAGATGGCGCTCTTTAAAATAAGCTTTCTTGGATTCTTTGAACTATAGTCGGTAAGCGGTGGCTGATTTTAAGCTACGCTATTACCCGTCTGGTGGCGCGAGTTATAGATGACATATTTCGCTGTGCTAGACAAACTACAATAACAAAACCAGTGTTGCCAGGTCTCACGATTTTTCGTGACATCATGATTTTGGTCAGGATCTTACAATCTTAGGATTTAGCTGGTAAATTTACCGATTTTTACTTGTGGGATGTTAAGAAAAATATTTCGTCGCTATAACAACCCGCAATATGGTGCTTGGGACAGAAGGATTTGTTTTGCTTCTGTTAACATTGTCTCATTCCAGTGCCATGGTAGAGAGGACGTTTTCACAAATCAGTCTCAATAAAACGAAAACCAGGAATAGCCTGACTAACAAAACATTGACAGTCATATTGCACACTAAAAGTTTAGCATGTAAAGGTAATACTTAAGCATTGTTCAAATTTTGATATACTTAACTGCTAGTTTAGTTTAGTGCAAAAATGAACACTAAAGTATATCATGATTCTGATTTCGACTAGTGTTGTGTTTAAATTAATGTTTATCAAAGAATAATATATTAGGTTTTTGTTAATTATTTAAATCGAAATTTTTATTTTTTGTTAATAAATAAATACTTAACAATATATTTATATTCAATAAAAATATGTATATATTCGTCGTGTGTTTATTTTCTTCATCCAAAAAACATTTTAACCCAGCTCACGATTTTAATCCAAAATCTCACGATTTCCCATTTGCAGTTTCACGCATTGAATTTTTTCGATCTGGCAACATTGAACAGAACAGAACTCGCAGGTGTTGGGTCTTTTGTCTTTTGCCGCCGCAGCTGGGATTCCAATTTGTTTACACTAATATTTTCAAGCAAAAATAAATTTTCCTTATCAAAAAAAATGAAGGATAGCCCCTCCATTTACACAACAAGGAAATTAAGATTTTTATTTCCAAATTTATAGTTGCTTTTTTGTTTAAAATTATATAACTGCTATGGTCTTATTTAGTTATTTATCTATATTTGTTTGTGAATATATACAGGGTGTCCCAATAGTTCCGTGGCGGAGTTTTGTGTTTTTATTGTGTATTTTAGAGAGAAAAGTTATGTATATGTAGAGGGATTCCTCCTTATTTTTAGTTCTCCACACTTTAAAATTATTTCCATTTATACACGCCCCGTTTCTTCTGTACAGCACCTGCCTACCTGCCTTTGTTTTTTAAATGGAACGCCGTGGATTTGATTGCATTTTTGGATTCCGTAATGATTCTACTGTGAGGTTGTATAATATTTTTCCCTAATACCCATGCATGGTTTTGGTGTTACCGGCATTTCTTTGAAGACTATGTCAGATATAGAGGGATTTTGAAAATTCAATACCTATCTATTTGGATTGAACAAAGTTGAAGCAACGATTTCTTGGCGACAGGAAAATAATATTTATGATAAACTGCCATGTCAATGCATGTCAATATTGAACGCTCAATTTAGAAAATTTCAAACCCCAAAAGAAACAATATAATTTTTACATCATAAGTAGTTTTCCTTGTCGAACATCCATTGAATTATATATAAACTTCCCCGCTTCTAAAATTAATACTGTTTGAAATATTTAATCGTCCATAATCTGCAAACAAAAGAATAATATCTTCAAATGTAGGTACCTGTCTGCACACTTTCAAAATGGTACACGATTACTTACTTAGATACAATTTAAAGTTGAAATTGCGTTTTTCAAATAAAAACCACCCTTAAATCTAACCATATCTAATTCATAAGGAAAAAGGGTGTAGCGACACAGTGTGCCGCGACCATTTCTGTTAAGAAATTGAAATGACTGGTTTTTAAGAACTTTCCGCCGACGGACTCCGTCGACGCACTGCGCTGGAAAACGTCTTTCGACCAATTTTTTTGTTGTTAAGTTAAGTACACCAAACAAAAAACTGCAAATTTTCTGCCGTTCAAACAGCAAACGGAAAGTTGTTAAAAACCAAGGCTTTAGGTTTACAAATGTACCTATATTTATTATTTCCGTCTTGAAATTACATATTAATGCGTATCCATTTTGAGCTATTTTGAAAATGTGAATCCACAATGCAAAAATATGTATTAATTTTTTGTAGGAGAATTAGCGTTGATAGCTATTTGAGATTTGAGGTTGATTATTATCTCAAAATGGTTCTTGTTGACTTCCCAAAAAATCCTACTTTTTCTCAAATTCGCATCCCTAGGCACACACTATTTTGTATCCAGAAAACATTCTTATAAACTTTTTCCTTAATACATATTTCATATTTGAACAGAACAAAGAAACAAAGAAAAGCCGACGGTGGCCGTGAAATTGTACAAGTAGACCCTCTTATTTCTTCCCTGTGTAATGCGGCGCGGTTCTAGGCTTCGACATACAACATGACTAACTTTAGTTGTTCAGCTTTATGCTCTTTTATGGAGATTTGAAGTTTGTTAAAATATGTATAGGTGACCCAAATTGGGTGCAAGTATGGTGTATCTTGGTAAATATTAGTGGTAAAGAAAAACTGATAAAGCACTTGCGATCTCTTTTTTCACGTTCAAGTCAATGGTGCAGAGAAGAGAGAAACTTTCGAAATTGTTTTTCATTTCCGAGCTATGGACGAAAATTGAGTTTTTTGTTTTTTCGCATTTCGAGGAATACTACTTGTATATCTCGCTTATTACAAGAGATGGTGGGATGCAATGTAGGCATTCTTAATGCACCTTTTTGACCAAAATTCAAAGGTGTAGTCAGATTTTTAATGTCATGAAGGGTTTATGAACTGCGTGGCAAACTTGTGCAATTTTAAACGGCAACCATATTTGATTTTTACACAGTTTAATGGAGAATTTTTTTCTGAGTTCGGAAATATATAGTTTGATATATCTATAACTTCAATATTAATGCAGCAATATCGAATTTTCTGTTTCATTAATTAATGCGGATAATTATTATGCCTGTCGAAAACATAAGGTGGCTATGACTGTGAAACAAGCCTATACAGGGTGTTTCAGGAGGAATGGTACATACTTCAGTATGTTATAGTATTGCTCATTTCGAACAAAATAGTTCATATGAACACGTGTCCAATTCTTAATAGTTACCGAGTTGCAGTCAGCTGAATTACTGCATAAACGAATTTATTACTTCATTAATTCTGACAACTAACTATCGACCATGGTTGAGTATAGATAATGGTTTGCTCTTTAAACAGACTAAAACGCATACTGAACTGCGCAGGTGGAATTTTAGTGCCACTGGTTTATTAGAATACAAACGTACGTCATATTGACATTTGTCAAAATTTTAAAACTAACGCCAGAAAATAATTGGAATATTTGCACAATGAAGTGTTTTGTAAAAGGTTTCGCCAATTATCACAAGAACAAACCATATAATTTTTTTGCAATAAGGATTATCCTCGGGAATATCTGTATTAAGATTGAAAAAATGCATGGGTCTTTACTTTTCTATAAATGAACTAGGTATGTTATGCCTAGATCAAGCAGCAACTGAACCAGGATTTAAATTCCGCGCCACATTTTCCACCCGATGACGTGACACGGTGCACCCAGCGGTTCTCAACATGTGCGCATTAGCAAACCAGTATTTATACTCAGCCATGCTATCGACATACAAAATAAAGCATGGATTTTAGAGGAAGCAGTTCTTCCTGGCGCTCTTTTATTCTTGTAGCACTGGCCATAATACGCGCGATTAATTCATCATGTGTGCCTATTATTCTCTATAAACATCATTTTTCATCCCGCCCCATAATCCAATGGAGTTAAGTCCGGAGATCTAGCTAGCCAATTAATAGTGCCACCATTGCCGATCATAATAGTGCTAAATGTCAAATGACAATTGTTTTACAGCAGCCTACTGGATGCGCTGTACATTAAAATTGCTGTATCTCAGTAACCATTGGGAATTGGCACCTGTTCATATGAACTATTTTGTTCAAAATGAACGATACTATAACGTACTGAAGTATTATGTACCATTCCTCCTGAAACACACCCTGAATAATACTTTTTATGTTTAAAATAGAAAATTCGTCATAACTCCGTAATTATTGAAGTTAGGTATGTCTAACTTTATATTGTTGAAAACAGAAAAAAATCCTCTATTCAACGAAATGAAAATAAAATATGGCCGCCTTTTGAAATTACAAAGTTTGGCCCGCAGTTCCGAAATCCTTTATTCTATAAAAATTCTGACTACGCCACTGTTATGTAAGCCACAGAAAGGAAAAAGGACGTATCAGATATACAACTCTGTATATTGTACCTAG
Source organism: Xestobium rufovillosum (assembly GCA_963966045.1). Lineage (NCBI taxonomy): Eukaryota > Metazoa > Arthropoda > Insecta > Coleoptera > Ptinidae > Xestobium > Xestobium rufovillosum. Next base: position 6,146,256 of record OZ014503.1, on the reverse strand, counting down.
ACTACTAGCGCATGACAGTAAATCTCACTTACCCACGACGTTTACTCACCCTTCAGGAGGCACCTGTCGTGGATAAAGAAAACATCTGTAAGTGTCCAGTTCAACTACCAATCAGCTAACTCCCACAACGTCCCTGTGTCATTTAATTCCTAACACCTAGTTGCTATGGTATAGGAGCACTGTCTCGCCTGTTAGCTTCAATCAGCTACAATCATTACTTTCCTTAATTACTTCAACCATATCAGCAGACTGCTTAACCCCCGTCCACTACCCATGTAGCCCGGCCTAGAGAATCAGAAGGCAAAGGCCAGCACCCTATCCAGGACATGCTCCCGCAACTGAAACTCTGGGGTATCACACTCAGACATCACCCACTGGGATGCCCTACCTGTAAGGACCCTGTCCCTACCAAAACCTGGTCAAGTACCGCTGGATCTTTACTACTCTACATCTCTACGCAAGACAGTACATCCTCCTAAGACCATATCCTGTCACTAGCACACGTGGCCGTCACTTTATCTCTACTACTTGGCACTACCCTGTAGATACAATATGCCTACCCAATAATCTAAACGCTATTTATAGAATTCAAGGGCGAACTAACCCTCTGGCTATTCTAATAGCTAACAGTGCTAAACTAAGACACTTAGTGAGTACCTACTCACCTATGCTATCATCTGGACACTTATTTTACTTAAATTTCACCACAATTAACAACAAATACAACACACCACACCCAAGGCGAAGTTAAACTACGTATGCTTCTAAAAGTATTCTTTGGAACATTTGTTTAATGCTCCGAGCTTGCAAACCCAAAATTGTTTTGTCTAAATCGTTTCCTAATCGCCGGCGTAACATAAATAATCGTGGACCGCAGCTTCGGCCGTGAATTAATATATTTCTCAGTAAGACTGCTATCCAGGGGACTCTGATTTGGATGACATAAAAGCAGTAACAAAAACTTATTTTGTTACACGCGCAAAACTTGCCGCCGCCGGCCGGGAGTCGAACCCGGGTCCCCGCGCTCCGAAGCCCTCTGCTCTCCAACTGAGCTAATCGGAGACCTTACACGCCTTCTCTCTAACCGTCTACATATACTTATGATTGTAACAGTTCGGCCCGTCCTGACAAGCTAGCCGTCCTCGGCTACCCCAGCCACTGGCCACTTTCAGCGCCCGCGACACGAACATGCTACGCACAACACACCTCATGTGCACTCCACCCGCCGTACTCTACTCTAGCACGCGGGTTGCCTATCCCACTTCTGAAATGTTACACGGCGAAAAACTTGCCGCCGCCGACCGGGAGTCGAACCCGGGTCCCCGCGCTCCGAAGCCCTCTGCTCTCCAACTGAGCTAATCGGCGACCTTACACGCCTTCTCTCTAACCGTCTACATATACTTATGATTGTAACAATTTTACATTTATTTACTCAAAAAATTGCATTAAGAATGTCTACATTGCAACCACTGAAATAAATTAAATTTATTTATTTCAGTGATTATTAATTTGTTTCAGTGATTGCATATCCCACCGTCTCTTATACCTAGTAAGCGAGATACAAGCATTCCTCGAAATGTCAAAAAACTCAATTTTCGTCCATAACTCGGAAATGAAAAACAATTTCATAAGTTATTTCTCTGTACCATTGACTTGAACGTAAAAAAAGAGATCGCAAGTGCTTTATCAGTTTTTCTCTATCACTAATGATTTACTAAGATACACCATACTTGCACCCAATTTGGGTCACCCTGTACATATTTTCTATAATGTAATTTTATCATAGATACCTACATAAATCTAATTTTCTTTTGCAACATTGCAGCACGGTATCTTTCGTAAAATATTGCGTCTAACAGAATGTTGAGGACAATGGTGGCTAAGAAAAAAAATCGAATAAGGAATAAAATACCTTCATGAATTTATTGCATTTTTGCAAAAATTAATTTGGAGGTCTACGAAATGTTGCATTACCCCACCCAACCAAGGAAAAGCAAACTTGCAAAACGGTAGTTTGGTTAACAAACAAATCTAAGCAGATGTATTTTTTAAACCTGTCATGTGCAGCTGCTATAATTGATTTATGTTTCACAAATCTCTTTGTAAATAAACTGCGACGGCGCGTGACTATTGTGCCATCTACAATGAATAGAGGACAACTGCAACACCAAATTCTTTACTTGAACTGTTAAGGAGGTGTGTATCCGTACTTCAGTGAATCGAAATAAAATGGAAATAGCGCTTATACTGCCATCTAGCGTGCTCGCTAAATCGGTTTCCCAATACCAGCATCTCACTGTCTAACTATAACATCTTTAAACAATGGTTCGCGACATACTAGAGTCAGAGATAGGAATAAAAAGAGGTAGAGGTAGATGTAGGCCCAGATTAGACTACTGCTCTCAAATAGTTGGTGATGTAGGATGTTCAACTTATGGGAAAATGCGTAGGTTGGCTCAGGATAGGAAAGGATGGAGGTCTTTGGACTGAAAACTTTATGATGATGATTTACAACGATGTTAACAGAAAAATTCGCATATTTTTATTTAGCGATTAGTTAGTTATAAATGACAGACTTCCTGTTTGCTGTATTTGATTGTATTTTTGAAACTCTTGAACGATTTTATCATTGGGTTGTTAAGACTTTTTTTGCCTAAAATGCTTATTTTTAGTGTTACTTACTGGCAATTTTGTAATGATTGTAGCGTAAATTTTGAAAATTAAGTATCTTCGGATAAATCAAAGTTGTAGCAGTGACATTTTGGTGAAAAGGAAACTAAATTTGGGGGAAACTAACAACTGAGGCAGCATTGGAAAAGCAAAAATATACCTACAGAGAATAGTCAATTACGTGGCAAAATTAGAAAATTTGTTCCTAATGGAACCGTATAATTTTTATGTCATCATCATCATAAAGTTCTCAGTCTGAAGACTGGTTGGATGCGTACCTCCACTTTTTTCTATCCTGAGCTAACCTACGCATTTCCCTAAAAGTAGAACATCCTACATCCCTAACTATTTGAGAGCAGTAGTCTAATCTAGGCCTACCCCTACCTCTTTTTATTCCTATCTCTGCCTCTAGTATGTCGCGAACTATTCCTTCGTGTCTTAGAAGGTTTCCTACCATCCTATCTCTCCTACTCTTTATTGTCTTTTTATGTCATAGGTAGTTATTTTTTCGTCAAGTATGTATAAACTTCCCTAACTCTTTGAGATAATTAGGTATGTACTTTCGAATATGTAACAGTCTTCAATTTGCAAATAAGAAAATTAATATCTTCACATTGTGACTGTATATTTTCCAAACTTTACGCTAACCACCCTCAAATAGCTAACCATATCTAAATAATAAAGAAAACGTTTGCAGCTAAATATTATGCCACATTTTTCCTGTTAGGAGATTGAAATTATTTTTCTCAGTTTAAAAACGGCCCATTCCATCCTTAAATTAATATTAGACATATGTCAAAATCTTCAAATAAATGCCAGTAACACCAAAAAAGTCGATTTTAAGTATTAATCTTATACAACCAGGTAACATAATTATTATATAAGTATGTAATTCAAAAATATAATCAAATGCAGGTGTCCATAAAAGACAAGAAATGTTGCGGAAAAAATGTTATTTGCTAAAAGCTGTATTATCGTTGCAAAAGAAGGAAAGTCCCAAGGAAGTGAATAGTAATGAAAGTGAAAAAAATTGAAGTTACAAGAAAGGAAGAACGAAGAAACGTCATGAAATGTACATAAATGTAAAAGTTACCACCGATAATTAATAGTAAGTCAACAGAGTAGAACCGAGGAAAAAGTTAACGAAATAGGACAAACAGCCCACACTCTTTAAGGTACTGTGAAGGACCTTTCTAGCGAAGACTGAAATTTGAAATTCGAAGGTGGCTATACCATTGTTAATATATGGCGGAGACAGACAGAAAGTATATCCTCAGGGCCAGAGAAATCGATTCCGAAGGCAACGAAACCAGAAAAAGCAAAATTAGAAATGAAATTATAAGAAATCAAATGAAAATTACATCAACAAAAGAAAATTGGAGGAACTGCAGCTTGGGTGTAATTAGAAATTAAGATTGATATAACAGCAAGGAGAGTATAAGAAGCGAAACATGCGAATGAAAACATCGGAAATAGAATACCTACTTACATTATGGTACCATCAACAGTGATCAGCACGTCATCCAACGAGTACAAGTCTTCATTTCTTCTGTTTATCAGCGACTGTTTTCTGACCCCTTCATTTTTGAAAGCCTAAGAAAATGTTAATGTACCATTAACTGTTTAAGGGTATTATTGTTAGTTATAAATAAACATTATCTTACCCTCCTCAGATTTTCCTCGAAATTTGACGTAATATTCACAAGCAGTTGTCGGAGTTCACTCGATACCTCTGGAGAAAACATTGCGTTGTTAGAATTTTCATATAAAGTATGTTTTGGACAACGTGCACATTTTTTTTAAATTGTGTACGTGTAGATAACCGCAATCATTAAGAAGTTAATAAAACAATATCCACCGTCATAATAGATAAGATATTAAACTGTAGGTCTAATGAGCGTAATGCTGCTAGTCAGGATTCTCGGCGATATTCTGTCTGTAAATATTACAGCTACCTAGAGAAAATTGCTTCCGTCTCCTTCAAAATTTGAGTAGGTAGTAACTAGTAAGTGTAATTTTCCTTCTGTACACATAGTTTTGCTTTGTTGTTTACATTTCTACGTTCTACCTGATAAACCAATAAATTATTGTATCAGCAGTTGCGTATCATTCCAGTGTCGCACCTTGGCAGACTGCGTAATTTCCTGATAAGACGCTATAATGTAGTAGGTATAAAAGGAGACACCAGTGGCGTAGGTTCCACTTTTCTCTCAGACAATAAATTACTGTGAAGTTTAATCCCTAACTTTATTTTTATCATTTCAACTTAAGACAAATTCTTCTCGATTAAATAATAGTAGGTCAGGTCAATCCAATGAGCGAATTATGATGACTACTATTAACAAGAATGAAAGTTAGAAACAAGCGGCAGATGCAAGTGCACAGACAGTAGTAGAAACAGTAGAAACGTACAACACATTCACGAATAAAAATAATAGAAATACCCTACGGAATACTGCCATACATTTCCCAGCAAGGGCAACTTTGCCCGCGTTAACACTTTTGAAATGAAGCTAAGGCCTTTGGCTGACAAAAGTCTGTTTAAATGGGTATAAATTGAAGTATTTCTTAACTCTGGCAGCTAAGGTTTTTACAAAACTTACTACGCGCTTTTGTGATTTGTAGCCATACTTATTTCTAAGTACTGTTTCTACATTAAGAATTTGAAATTTATCATTTGTTTATCTGTTGGCTCTACGGAAATGTTGGCCGATGAAATTCTAAGAGTAATTTTTTCCAATTTAATTTGCACTAACGCAATATAATGGTGCGAATAGTCATCATCATAAGGTTCTCAGTCCGAAGACTCCATCCTTTCCTGTCCTGAGATAACCTACGCATTTCCCCAAAAGTTGATCATTCTACATCCATAACTATTTAAGAGCAGTAATCTAATCTAGGCCTACCCCTACCTCTTTTTATTCCTATCTCTGACTCTAGTATGTAACGAACTATTTCTTCGTGTCTTAGCTACTATCCTACCATCCTATCTCTCATATTATTTATTATCCTCCATACCTTTCGCGTTTCCCCAACTCTTTCTAATACCTCCCTATATTACTAATCTTATCTATCCACGGTATCTTCATCATGCGTCTGTAGCACCACATTTCAAACGCTTCTACTCTTTTTCGATCCGCCTCTCCTATTGTACAAGTTTCGCACCCGTTTCGTTCCATACATCCGTCTTTAAGAGTCTCTTCCGAGTTCCTACATTAACCGTTCCCGAGCATAACAGTTGTTTCTTTTTGTTAAATGCAACTCGACCCTGCGCTATTCTTTGTTTTATATCTTTAGTGCTCCTACCATCTCGAGTTATTTTACTTCCTAAACAGCAGAAATCCGCGACTTCCTCTATATTCTCATTTCCTTTTTGTATTTCAGTTTTAGTTCTATTTTCACGGCCTCTACATACCAAAATTTTGGTTTCCGTTTTATTGATTTTCATGCCGTAGCCCTCTGGCAACACTGCTTCCATTTCATTCAAAGTCATTCCTAATTTTTCTTTGCTTGATGCTAACACTGCTATATCATCCGTAAATCCGAGCATGTTTATAGTTTGACCCTGTACATCAATCCCTGAAGCTGTTCTGTCCTGAACAATATTAATGGCATCTTCGATATATAACTTGAAAATTAGAAGTGACAATACATATCCCTGCCTTACTCCCTTCCGAATATATACTTCTCTTTGTTCCTGCTCAAATTCTATAACTGCCGTTTGCTCTTTATAGAGATTATGTATTATTCTTCTGTCTCTATATTATTTCATCCCTACCTTTCTGAGCACTTCGACCATCTTCCCCCATTTTACGTTGTCGAAGGCTTTTCCTAAATCTACAAATCCTATACATATAGACGCTTTTTCCCTTTTCTATTGTTTTTTTCCATAATTACTCGTAAAGCTAGAATGGCCTGGCGTGTTCCCCTATTTCGTCTAAATCCGAACTGATCTTCTCCTAATATTTCTTCCGCCCTTTCCTCCTTCCACTTCTTTGCATTTGTTATCAATCCACTGTTCTTTCGCTTTCCTACATTTCCGAATAATTTCCCACTTAACGGCTTTTTAACTTTGTTTCCCCTCCTTCATCTAACCTATTTTTATATTTTCGTCTCTCATCTAGTAGAGTCACAATATCCCTTGTTATCCAGGGTTTCCTACTTTAATTCTGTTTGTGACCCAATATATCTCTAGCTGCAGAACGTAAACCATTTTTAATGCAATTCCATTCTGCCTCTACGTCCCTAACGTATTTTCATCCGCGCCCTTTAGTACTTCATTCGTTTTTCTCTCGAACTCATTGCGCGAATCACAGTCTTTTAGTTTCTCGAGGTCAAGGTGTCTCCTATGGTTTAGTTTTTTCAAAATCTTAAATTTAAGATTAGCCTTCATATAACCACTATGTTGTGATCACTATCTATATCTGCTCCTGGATAGCTTCTGCTGTAGTGCCAATTGGCATTTCTATGCACTTATAATACACGTTCTCAATATTTTTCGATATGGATAAACAGAAAGAAGAATTCGGTTCCCGAACATACCAAGAAAAAACTTTACAGGAAGCAATGCGAATGGGAATGTCTTCGAGAAAAGAAGACAAAACATTTACAATTCAACGTTGAATCCTACTTAATAGAATCAAAGTACATATAGTCAGTCAGAAAGACATCTACAGTCCAACAGATTTAAGCTGACGAGTGGTGGGGTTGCGCATTAGCATACTTTACGGATGCAATAAAATTTCTTGCAGTACCAGTGGCTCAGGTAAAATTTCCAGTTGCCGGTGAGCTTTAGAAAAGGTAAGATGGCGGGTTGTGAACGGAAAGGTGTTTTATGTACATAGTCAAACACGGGAAATAGTGCAGTGTTTTCTTATTTTCACAGTTACTAACGTGAAACAGAAACATTGGAAAGTGTGAAAATGAAGACGTCTGTTGCAACGGGCGTGTCTATTAGATCTATAGAGAGAATTGTGAAGGCAACACTAGCGCGTCGGAAAATAACTGCAAGGCGATCTTTAGAAAGTAGCGTACAAGGAAGAGTTCCTTAACGACTGATTTACCGGAGCATAAAGACGGTTGATATACGTCATATCGCACACGAATTTCACAAGACTGAAGGTTGTCGTGTTACCCTTGCAAAATTCAACCAAAAAATACTGGCCTAGCTAGAATGGAATGGAACCAAAGAAACACTGAAAGTTATCTTGGGTAAAATGAAGTTCCGGTGGAGAAGGACGCGAAATAATAGGAAAGTCCTAATTGAAAAACACGGTATAAGGTCTCTTCGTATTTCGTGTTTGAAGAAAATTAAATATTTCCGAAGTCAAAGTAGACCCGGACAAAACATATTTGCACAGCAGCCATGTCTCTTCGAATAATGGGTTCGTTGCACTAAATAGAAAATCAATATAATTTTGATAGAAATAAGTAACTAGGTGTTTATTGGCCATCTGGGTTACATTTATTTACTCACCAAAATTTAAACAATGGCGATTTTAGCACGAATCGCGCCTTCGGAGAAATAAACAGAAACACGTGCTGCCCCGGTTACGTCATTAGCTTAGAAACGCTTGTGAGTGCTTCAGTTATTTGGGAATTAGACAAACTGAAAAACAACACTGGAGAAAAATAAAAAAATATGAGTCAAATATTTTACGACAATCTTCGGGAAAATATGATTTTTAAACATTATGTAAAGACCCAATTGGGGAGATGACTCAACCAAAGGACTATTTGCAAATATATCTAAAGGTCAGAGATTAATTATTGTCAATGCCAGTTGCGAAAAGGGCGTTATACCTGGATGTTTGTTAATATTTAAATCTGGATCTAAAACCATTCAGAAATGAATTCAGATAATTATGGTTTATGGCAAGTGGTTGCAGCAAAAGTTGATTCCTAATTTACCAAAGAATTCCGTCGTCGTCCTAGACATTGCACCCCACCACAACGTCCTGACCTGCACACGCATAGAATTCTAAAGAGGCAGATATGATTAAATGGCTAAACGACAAAAATATTAATTTTTAACCTAATATATTAAAGCCATAGTTGTACGAAATTAATAAATTATCAAGCATTATAAGAAGAGGTATATTACTTACAAGTTCAACACATTCTTACAAGACCATGGACATTTACGTTTACCGCCATATCATTCAGATTTAGATCCCATCGAGTTAATATGGGCGAGAGTGAAAAACAAATAAAACAAAAAAAATAATACCTTCAAATTAGAAGATGCGCGGCAGTTCGCGGAATATGAATTTAATCAAATAAAGTCAGAAGACTGGAAGAAGCGTTGTGATCACGAGATTAAGATCGAGGATAAATATTTAGAAAATGAAGTGTTTGCAGACAATATCATTGAAGTTGAACCATTAATTATTTCTTTAGGCGATAGTGTCAGTGATACAGGCGATTCTGAAAGTAATGATCAAGACCCTCGTTATTATTGTACCTACTATTATTTTTTAATAGAATTAAAACAAAGAATTTCATATTAATTACTATTATTCTGCAATACTCGTAAATCACTTTACATTCTGAATAATTACCTTTGGTACGAATAATTTTCTTATTACACATTGAATATTATTTACTGAATTTTTATTATTTAATATTTATTCTCAAAAGCAAAAAAAGTCCACGCAACTGTTGCGCTGAGTTATATTCAGGCTATGGCAGGCGTCAACGCGTCGCGCCTCTATCGCTTGCCAACTTAAATCTGTTGTACTGTAGTTGTAATAAAAACCTCAAGTGCTGAATAAGAAAGCCCCATGAGATTAGGATGCTGGTCAAAAAGTATTTGGACAAAACAGGAACTAAATTAGCCAGGCTTCTACAAAAATAAGCTAGGCACTGAAAGAATTAACAATTTTTTAAAACGTAATCGTGATCACTTAACAAGGCGATATTGGAAAAATATTAAACAAAGTCATTAGAGGGAGTTAAGTCAGTTTGGATAATGAATTATGATGAAACAAATTTGAGTGATGACCCAGGCTCCTCCAAATGTATATTTTCTAGAGTAACAAAGTATCCTGAAAGGTACATAACTTTTTCCGAAAGTGCAATATCGGTAATATTTTCGGTAGCTGTTGGTGAATCGTTACCATTATAGTAAGGGTGGCCCACTGAAAAGAGTAAGCGCGATTTTATACAATTTAACATAATTTTTACGCAAAAAGCTCGGACACATCAATTTTGGTTTTAAGTGGGGCATCTGAAGTCGATGTTTTCATTCATGTAACTGCAACTTCAAAGTAAGGGGCCAGCATCCATCGGGCGCGAACTGAACAGGGTGGCGATAGCCACCGGTGCCAACAGACTCCTGGGGGCCAAAATCTCTATTGAATAACTGAATGTAGTTCATAAGTTCCTGAATTTGAATAAAAATAATCAGTACGACCTTATAACCGAAATTTGTTAAGAAATACGAAGATTATATCAATGTAAATATTATAATGACTGGCATTTCATCAGAAACTTCGCGCAAGAAAGATTCCGATTCTGAAAAATCTGTAACTTCAGATGTTGAATTCTGCACCGATGAAAAACAAAACTAAATGAAATAATGTATTCATTGTTTTAATTGCTTTCTTTTCTTGTTTGATACTTGTTAGGGCCACCGATGAGGTGTTGTTTATCTAAAACATATAGGGTATATTTAGATTCTGTTCCTTTGCTGCATTTCGTGCTCATGAATATGCCGATGATAAATCTGATCTATCTAAAACAGTATACGAGCTATATCTTCAAATTTCATCATGATTTATAAAATAAAATACTTATAATAATTAACCAAAAAGCTTAGCTGCAATAAGAAAGAAATTAAAAAATCCTGGAAAATGGTCTTGGAATTTATATGACCTAAAAACACTAAACTAAATGTGATAATCTAACGTTACTTAAAGCAAAATGACGTTTTTATTTCAAGAAATGTGTGCATCATGGAACCTGTGATTATTCGAAAAAATTATTCTCAGCAATATCACCATATAGCAATTTTAAATTGCGACAGATTGTTGACAGTTTCCGTTTTGCTTTCTTACAAACCAGGCCCGGTTTTTGAAAAAATTTCGTGCTTTTGATTGCAGTGGTCACAATATTCGGCATATTATTGTATATTAATAATAACACTTACTTATTTGTGTAATTTCCACTGACTTATTAACACAGTTAAAAATTCTTTCTCTAAACTGTAGCTTCGTCAGAACTTGGCAACACACTAAATCTAGAGGGTGAGATATTCTGTTTAAATATTACCTATCTGCCTATTATAAAACGTTAAAGTGGTTTAGCCTGGTTGGTTACAAAATAAATTTAACAGAGGAGAATTATTTACATTGGTTTGATCATTATTTAATAAATTACTGGTATTTTTGAGTCTATTAATTTCTAAACTTTCTAACAAGATTAATTTTGAATTTTTTTGTTCGATATGTAAGATAGTAAAATTGTTGTTAAATACGTGACTATTGTCTAGTAAATGATTTGCATAGGTTGAATTTTTTAGGCATAACCATCTCTAGATTAAACAATATGCTTGATTTCTCTATTTACCACAAACTTACCCATACAGATACCACTAGGTATACACAGCTCCTCTAACCATCCATTGTCTCACAAATTTGCAGCCTACAACAGTATGATTCATAGATTAAGTACGATACCCATGACAAAAGACCATTTTGATAAAGAACTCAGGATAATAAAACAAATCGCTGCAAAAAATGAATTTGATCCTACTCTCATAGATCAAATTTTGAATAAAAAACTAAGTACATAAACAAGCGATCAATTTAGTTACCCCGCCTCAACAACCACTGAAAACCAAAATTTTGAAACGTTAACATACTCTCAGGGTCTAGCTCAACCAGAATCTCAAAATTAATACATAAAAATAACATCATTATAGCATTCAAAACAAATAACTCAATAGGCCGTCTACTAAAAAACAACAAACAAATCATGGGAAAAGATAATCAATCCGGAGTCTATAAGTTGCCCTGTATATATATGTTGGAACATTCAAGAAAAGAATCCAATAACATAATCAAGCCTTTATTAATAAAAAGTCAAATTCAACCTGTGTAAATCATTTATTAGTCAATGGTCACTTATTTAATAACAATTTTACTACCTTACATATCAAACAAAAAAGTTCAAAATTAACCTCGTTAGAAAGTTTAGAAATTAACAAACTCAAAAATACAAGTAGTTTATTAAATGATCAAACCGATGTAAACAATTCTCCTCTGTCCTCTGTTAAATTTATTCTGTAACCAACCAGGCTAAACCTCTTTAACATTTCATAATAGGCAGGTACCTAGGTAATATTTAAACATAATGTCTCACCCTCTTAGATTTAGCGAAACAATTGTTAACTGTGTTAATAAATAATAATAATAATAATAATAAATCGACTTTATTCCCATAATACGTTGACATAAAAAAATATAAGTATTCAATATTAGGGCGAAGTTTAGCCTTAGGCTATTCTGCCACTCAACCCCAAATATAATCACACATACACTAAACAACAGATCAAAACCGGCACACCACAGCATCCGCAAGCACGCACTCAAGGAAAAAGTTCAATCAAAAATTATATTAATACCTTAACAAAAGCAAATTGAGAGTCACTGGGCTGCATACAAACCCTACAAATAAAATAAACTACATACATAAGTAATATCAATTAATTTTGAGTCAACTGAAGTTCGAGGAAATGTTTTTTACTGGACGATTTAAATCTATTGACACTCAAAGATTTCAATTCCAAAGGCAAGTCACCGAAAACGTGGACAGCATTGTACACAAAACACTTGCGAAAAAAAGATGTACGATGTCTGGGCATATGAAGTAAATGTGTGTGTCTTATATTAACATTATGTAACGTACTTCTTAAGGCCAACAAGTTCGCCAAATAGGCAGGACTACCACCACTTATAATTGAATGTACAAACACAGCCAGATGGTGCCTCCTCCTGTTAAACATACTAAGCCATTCCAATCTTTTAAACTCTTCCGATATGTGGTCATACTTTCGTAGATTGAAAATTAGGCCACGACATGAATTCTGAACCCGCTGAACTCTCTGTGAATCAACATAGTCCAAGCACGGTCCATAGACAAAGTCACAATAATTGAAATGGGATAACACTAAAGACTCAGTTAAAGTTTTTTTTAAGTTGGCATTCAATATATCTTTGTTAACGTATAACAGCTTAAGGCACATATAGGCTCTCTGAATTAAAGTATCAATATGCCCTGAAAACTTCAAGCCGCTATCGATAGTGATACCCAGGTTCTTGCAACTATCGACAACAGGAAGAGGTACAGCTTCAATATGAACAAGAAATAAAGGCTTAAGATATAACAATTTCTTTTTGCTTCCAAATAAAATTACATGTGACTTAGCTGAATTTAGTTTTAAATTATGAGCTTTCGATAATTGTTGTAGTCTATCTAGATCCGAGTTAATGTTAAATAATGCCTGTCTATAATCATCTAAATGAAATTTATATAATAATTGTGTATCATCGACATAAGCATGTAAGTGGCAATTATCATTAGCAATAGAATTTAGCAAATCTGCCGTGTAAATAATAAATAAAAGAGGACCCAAGACTGAACCCTGTGGTACCCCAGAAGGCAGAAGCGTGGAAGTAGATAATATATTATTAACTTTTACTCGTTGAGAACGATTCCGCAGGTAAGACTGAAGGAGAACCGAAGCTGACTGCTCAAAACCATAAAACTTAAGTTTGGACACCATAACCTCATGGATGATGGTGTCAAAGGCTTTTGAATAATCAAGTAAAACAAGAGCAGACACCAATCCAGCATTAGTAGCACTAATTACAGAATTTAAAACATCTGAAACAGCTGACACCGTGCTATGAGATTTCCCAAATCCAGATTGTCGGAGAGGAAGCAGATTGTGATCAGAGACATAAACAAACATCTGCCTAAAAATAATTTTCTCAAATATCTTAGACAAGGTTGATAGTAAACTTATAGGACGAAGATCAGATAGATTACGTGGATTAGAAATTTTAGGAAGGGGGACAACCACAGCCTGCTTCCATGCATCCGGAAAATAACTTGCAATGAAACAAGAATTCAAAATATGGGTAATATATTTGTCAATGAACGGGCTGCAGTACATTAACATATTGACGGTTATATCATCCATTCCACAAGAAGATGATTTTAAACTGAATATAATATCATGAACCTCCTCCACACTAGTCAGAACAAAAGAGAATTTATTATCAGAATTGAATAGATTTCCATCGTAAAAGTCAATTGTATCCCGGCAATCATCTAAATTTGGCTGCACCACGCTACCGAAAAAACTATTTATAGCTTCCGGATCAGCCAAGGATAATGGAACATTACGGTTTTTACTAGTTTTTACGTTCAGATTTTTTAAATTATTCCACAATCTACGACTGTTCCCCTCCACGCGAAGCATATTATTGAGATATGCCCGTTTCTCGCTCCTAATAGACCACACAACCAAATTTCGAAGCCTTTGGTAGTTCATCCAATCAGCCCGACTTTTTGTTGTCTTATATTTACGGAGTGCATCGTTTCTCGAATTCTGCATGAGCTTCATGGTTGGTGTGAACCATGGGGACTTAGGTCGAGTCACCCTAACACTTCGAAGAGGAGCATGACGCTGAAAAGTTTGAGTAACAAATTCAGTAAACATATTAATTTTAGCATCAATAACCTCCTCGCGTATCAGAGAAAACCAATCCAAGCTTTCCAAATCATTTCTAAAATTACGTAAGTCAAAGTTCTTAAAGTCCCTGTACGTTACTACTACCAGGAGAAAATTTCGTAAAAACTAAATTGAGCTTACAAGAAACCAAATGGTGGTCAGAAATAGAGTCGGCATTCACAACTACAGCACCAATCACAGTGCTATCATCACTGATGTAAATAGGCTCCAGTAAAGTAAGCGATTCACAAGCAATCCGAGTTGGATCGTGAATTAACTGGGTAAAACCATACGCATTAAAACATCTATCCAGAGGATTACTACCACTCAATAAATTCACATTAACATCACCCATACATAGCAAGATGTCCGACGTTGGCAAAAGCAGTGAAATTATTGTGTCCAGCATATCAACAAAAGCAACACAATTCGTATTAGGTGGCCTGTACACAATGCCTAGTACAACTTTCTTACTATTTACTTTAAGCCTCAACCAAATTTGCTCAAACTGAACGTCAACAGGAAAATCAAATGATATAATATTTGCAGTATAACAGTTTTTCATATAGACACCCACACCACCTCCCCTGTGTGCTCTGTCACTTCGCAAAAATGAATATCCCCCAATCTCAACCACGTCAGATGGTATATTATCATGCAGCCACGTCTCGGTGACCCCGACAAAATCAAAAGAATGCTCGTTAATCAAGTCACGAAATTCAGTAAACCCAGTACACAATGACCTTACATTTAAATGAGCAAAACTAACTGGTGACATTAAGAACATTTCATAAGGAAGTACTTACAACTAATAATGAAGATTTCCATCGAGTACATCCCAAACTCCACATAAAGTATCTTGATACCCATATTTCCATAAGAGGCAGACAGTAAATCATAATACATGACCCAACACCCATAAACAACCCACAACCAATACGTTTACCCGCAACAACAAAATCGACATTATTTTTACAAACAGAACATCCTGTTTCTGGTTCAATAATTTTGGCATAAATCAGTGGAAATTACACAAACAAGTGTTATTATTAATATTGAGATGAATTTCCAACAAGTAACTGATGAATCCATCAATAATATTATTGTATGTCAATGAAATAAGGAAAAACGGACCCTATTCAAAAGAGAGTAAGAGAAAGTAAAGTTGATGACCGTCTGACCTAAACTAAGAATTTTTCTGTAAATCTTTGAGGATCTGTCGATAGAGCACGAAAACTTGCCCCCCCCCCCCTCCAATACACTATACCAATCTTTTTGATGCGAGTTCGAATATTCGAGCTGCACAGCAAAAACGATATATTTATGTACTCGTACACCGTTTAATAAAGATCAGATTTCTCAGCGGCATATTACTGAGCATCAGATTCTAAAAAAGTGCTGAACGAGGTGCTGAATAATTTATACCTAACCTCTATCTTTTCAAATAAGCGAGATTCCAATGGTGGCCCTCGAATTATAATCACCCTGCCTGTATAAGTTAAAAAGACAGAGTTTTTGCATACCTACACTTTTTTGTTAACTCTGTCTTGCACACGCGTCTTGTGAGCGTTTACCATTTTCTCTTTTGCAAGATTTGTTATAATTTTTTTGTACTGTTTCCGATTTCTTCAAGATTATTGATGATATTGTATGAGAAACAAAACTTTTGTCCCCACCTTTAAAATATTAAAGTGGTATAGTAAACATATATGTTTATTTAAAACGGAAACGTACTTTTTCATTAACTAATATAAAAACTTCGATTTGATTTGTCTGTGAAAATACACAGGTGTTTAGTTTGCAATTTGCATAATCTGTAACCGGGGCCAATCCAGTCCAGTCCTAACTGAAGGTGCGGTGTCGAGATTCACACCGTTTGAAAGGCCTTTCAATTCTCTTTTCAATTTTTTTTTATTTTTTAAAATCGAACCACTAACCTCCGAGAAAATACGCCTTCAAGATAGCAGTAATTAAGGCATCTCAACACCATCAGTAGAATCGAGTAGTGTAGGAATACCGCTAAATTACTGCACAAACGTTGCAATATCGTTCGACGGCGATTTGAACAAAAATCTGTATTTCTGTTTGGAGGTTGGCGGCGGTCATTTTGAACATTATTGGTCAATTGACACGTGGCAAGCAATATCACATCTTCGTGTCACATTTTCCCGCAGGTTGGTGGTCCGATTTCAAAAAATAAAAAAAAACATTATAAAGAGAATTGAAAGACTAACCCATACGGTGCGCGTTGTTTCATTCTCTTTCCAACCACTCCAAAATCAATTTTGGGTGCTCCAAAAAGTATTCTATACAGGGTGGCCCGAAATTAGCGTGCAATATTTTACCAGCGTGTTCTGTGGTCAAAAATAAGACAAAAAACTCCTATAAGCGTATACTGAAATATGCTTCGCAATGGAGCTATAGCTTTCTAAAAGAGAAGGCCTGAAGACGTTTCCTTCAAAATATCTTCGAAACAAGTCCAGTTAAAATTATGAAATTTTATGAAATGTGTAAGTACCAAATGCTGAATCTTTTGCTGCAAACATAATTCCTAAAATTTAACAGGGGCGCCCCAAATTTGGTGGTGGTGGAGGTAAGATTTACCCCAACTTTTTTTACACCACGTCGTTTTCAATTTTTCCATAAAAATTTGAAACTTAGAGTTTTTTGCAAAAAAAATGTGCTCCTGTCTCGCTTTGATAGGAGGCACCGTTATCGAGCACAATCGATTTAAAATTTCGCTGCACGCCCAAAAAATTCCTACAAGAAGTGGAAAACAACTTCGTTTGTATACTTAAACGAGACAGGAGCACATTTTTTTGCAAAAAACTCTGAAGTTGCAAATTTGTATGGAAAAATTTCCGGAAAAATTGAAAACGAGATGTTATGGAAAAAGTTGGGGTAAATCTTACCTCTACCGCCCCCAGATTTGAGACGTCCCTGTTAAATTTTAGAAATTACGTTTACAGCAAAAGATTCAGCATTTGGTACTTACACATTCCATAAAATTTCATAATTTTAACTAGACTTGTTTCGAAGATATTTAGAAGAAAACGTCTTCAGGCCTTCTCTTTTAGAAAGCTATAGCTCCATTGCGAAGCATATTTCGGTATACGCTTTTTGTCTTATTTTTGATCACAGAACACGCTGGTAAAATATTGCACGCTAATTTCGGGCAAATACCCCGCCAGGCATTAATTATACAGGGTGTCCCGAAATTAGCGTGCAATATTTTACCAGCGTGTTCTGTGGTCAAAAATAAGACAAAAAGCTCTTGTAAGCGAGTACCGAAATATGCTTCGCAAAGGAGCTATAGCTTTCTAAAAGAGAAGGCCTGAAGACGTTCCTTCTAAATATCTTCGAAACAAGTCCAGTTAAAATTATGAAATTTTATGGAATGTGTAAGTACCAAATGCTGAATCTTTTGCTATAAACATAATTTTTTAAATTTAACAGGGGCGTCTCAAATCTGGGGGCGGTGGAGGTAAGATTTACCCCAACTTTTTCCATAACATGTCGTTTTCAATTTTTCCATAAAAATTTACAACTTCAGAGTTTTTTGCAAAAAAATGTGCTCCTGTCTCGTTTAAGTATACAAACGAAGTTTTCCACTTCTTGTAGGAATTTTTTGGGCATGCAAGGAGATTTTTAAATCGATTGTGCTCGATAACGGTACCTCCTATCAAAACGAGACAGGAGCACATTTCTTTTGCAAAAAACTCTGAAGTTTCAAATTTTTATGAAAAAATTGAAAACGTCATGTTGTAAAAAAAGTTGGGGTAAATCTTACCTTCACCACCCCCAGATTTGGGACGCCCCTGTTAAATTTTAGAAATTATGTTTACAACAAAAGATTCAGCATTTGGTACTTACACATTTCATAAAATTTCATAATTTTAACTGGACTTGTTTCGAAGATATTTAGAAGGAAACGTCTTCAGGCCTTCTCTTTTAGAAAGCTATAGCTCCTTTGCGAAGCATATTTCGGTATACGCTTATAAGAGCTTTTTGTCTTATTTTTGACCACAGAACACGCTGGTAAAATATTGCACGCTAATTTCGGGCCACCCTGTATAACAGCGTCAAAAAAGGTGGGTTAGTTTAAATCTCTTTTAATATACCTATACAGGGTGTCCCAGAACAACGGGGCAATATTTATGGAGCATATAGTTTGGGTCAAAATAACACTTAAAGTATCATTTTTTTTTCTAGAACGCCTCCCTTCGAAGCTATTCGTCCTTAAAAGTGATGACCTGAAGAAGGTTTTTTTTTGCTGGTAACTTTCAAACTACTGTATCGAATGTTATAAAATTTGGACTGTAGACATAGCAAGCAAGTGTCTGTGATCGAGTGACATGACAACTTCCGTATCTTGTCTAGAAAGCCCTAATGCTTTTCACCCCTTAACTTTTACGTTAATACTGTTAGCGAATTTGCAATCACATTTTTAAATTCCTTAAACAATTTCGTCAAAAAAGGTACTCTTTTTGAAACCGTTAAAACGGTCCGATTCCGAGAAAAAAAAAGTACTTATATAAAGACATGATTTACCATGTTTACTATACAAACAGGCTATGAAATATGAATGGTTCTTGAAACATGAGAGAAAATGAAAATGAAATGAAAATGTATAAACAATCGGTTATGAAAACACAACATAGCGGCTTCAATAAATTCTAGAAGCGAGTTCCTTTTGGACGAATAAATTTTTTGTGTAGTAAAAATGATAAATCATGTCTTTGTATACATTTTTTTCTCGGACACGGGCCGTTTTAACGGTTTCAAAAAAGAGTACCTTTTTTGAGAGAATTGTTCAAGGAAATTAAAAATGTCATTGCAA
Source organism: Xestobium rufovillosum (assembly GCA_963966045.1). NCBI lineage: Eukaryota > Metazoa > Arthropoda > Insecta > Coleoptera > Ptinidae > Xestobium > Xestobium rufovillosum. Next base: position 6,127,006 of record OZ014503.1, on the reverse strand, counting down.
ATTCGCTAAAAGTATTAACGTGAAAGTTAACGGGTGAAATGCATTACGGGTGTTTCACCCCCGGCTTCCTAGACAAGATACGGAAGATGTCATATCACTAGATCGCAGATACTTGCTTGCTATGTCTACAGTCCAAATTTTATAACATTCGATACAGTAGTTTGAAAGTTACCAGCAAAAAACCTTCTTCAGGACGTGACCTTTAAGGGCGAATAGCTTCGAAGCGAGGCATCCTAGAAAAAAATTTGTGGATACTTTAAGTGTTATTTTGACCCAAACTATATGCTCCAGAAATATTGACCCGTTGTACTGGGACACTCTGTATATTGTTAATCAAAGTCAATAACGATATTAACAATCAATATGCTTTTATATAATACCAATATAATTACGTAAAATTAATGAACGATAAAATTATCGTAGGCGGAATTTTTACTAAATGTATTTTCCAATGTTAATTTCTCATGTTTCACTTGGCATGATACACCCTCATCCTCGTAATACAGCGTACCCACAAACTTTTGTTACATGTAAATAAACCTAAACAAATTGGATTCCGGCAATAACTTTGTGAGTGGCAAATAATTTAGTTGAACCGCAATCACAAATAATTCAGCATTGAAATTCAGTAGCGAGCCTGACAGTAAATCGAAGACAATGTCTGAGTCTGCTTGCTGACCCTTGAAAATTGCACAATTCAGCGGCTTATAATGCCCTCCCCCAATATTTCAATGAACCTTTCTGAAAGACCCTTGTTAGTTGTCTAAATTTGATTGAGAGTTATTAGATTGGTTATGTAAAACCTATCGAATAAATATCAGATCCAGGCTTATGAGAATCAGTGAGCCATGTTCATAATTTTATATTTCTGCGCTCAAATTTATTACATATATTGGATTCTTAACAATGTACCGCCCTGTTGCTTGAATTTTATTTAGTGTTACATCAAATCGTGGGACACAAAACGAAGCAGAAATGCGAAGAACGTCCAACATTTTTATTAGCCAACATTTAAAAAAATGTATAGAATTTGATGTACATGTGGCACAAACAAATTTAGGCACAATCACGAATTTTATCGAATTTTCGTTAATTTTACCGATTCTTGAATATCTGTAGTAAACTAAAAAAGTAGATGAAATAGAAAATTACTATGCGTACTACCAATAAGTATAATAAATTATTTTATTGACCGGTTTCAAGATTCACAAACGATCTCATCATCAGAAATGGTAAATAAAATTGTAAACAAATTATTATGACAGTTGACAAGGAAACTAAAATTGACAAAACAATACAAAAAATAATGATATCCATGAAACATGTTAACTAGATAACTGAATTTCAGTATTCACCTACGGGGCATAAGAAAACGCAAAGGAAATTCGAATACCTCGTACCTTGAAGGGAAAAAACAATGAATTTAAAGAAAACCAATTCGGGAAAAAACAATAAATTCAATTGAAAAAACCTTCAAGTGAAATATCAGAACAGAAAAAATAAATCAATCAATATCCAAGAATTCTTGACAACTGCCAACTGCTAAACTTGAAAAAACTGCGAGGAAGTCTATGTTGTTCTGTCTTGACAACAGCCAGCTGTAATCTTGTAATAAACTAAAAAAGAGAGAAATAAGTCAATAAATGTCATAATGAGAGAAACTGTAATACCGACACCTGAGAATAATAATTTTGATCAAAAGATAATTACAAAAGTTTAAATAAACTAGATTGTATTAAATCGACCTGGTCATTAAGTAAGTTATAATTTGTATCATTTTTACGTTTATAAATTTCTATAGACTCTAATATATCTAATTGATAACTCTTTACAAAATTAAACAATAATTTAGTATTTTCTGGAGGAGGGAATTGATGATTGTTATCAAAGAAATGATTAGCAAAACTTGAACGATCATTTTTTAAACGAAATGACCTTAAATGTTCATTGTACCTAATACGCATAGATCTGCCAGTTTGTCCGATATATATACTGTTACAGTCTAAACAATTCAGTTGATAAACACCTGTGTGGTCAAGTTTATGTGTTTTGTCTTTACTGTTAAACAAAATATGTGATAATATATTTGATGGTTTAAATGTGACTTGTATGTTATTTTTTCTTAAAATACTGGCAATCTTTTCAGAAATATTTCCAAAATAAGTAATCCTGCAAAATTTGGTAACTTTATCATTAGATAATTTAGGATATATGTTGTTACAAGCAATTTTAAATTTTTTATTGTTAATGATTCTATTGATGATTTCAATCTTAAATCCGTTATTTATTGCAATTGTTCTAATTATGTTTAGTTCTTTATTCAATTTATCCAAAGATAGCGGTACTGTAAAGGCCCTGTGTATCATAGAATTATAAGCAGAAATTTTTTGACAAAAGGGGTGAAATGAATTTGATGAAAGAGTAATATCTGTATATGTTGGTTTCCTAAAAATATCGAAATTGATTTTATTATATTCATTTATTAAAGTTAAATCTAAGAAATTAATTTTATGTTCAGTTTCTATTTCTTTTGTAAACTTAATTTTTGGATGAATACTGTTCAAAAAATTTTGAAAATTGTCTAATTGTCTTGTTGTTCCTTTAAAACAAGCAATAATATCATCTACATATCTATACCAAAATAGAATATGTTGGTTGCCTAATTCTGAATTCATAATTTTATCTTCAATATCTGACATGAAAATATCTGCTAATAAAGGACTAATTGGTGAACCCATAGCAAGACCTAAATTTTGAGTATAATATTTATTATTGAACTGGAGATAATTTTGTTCAATACAAAGTTGGAAAGCAGTAATAATATCATTCTTTATAACAATATTAGTGTGAGTTTTATCTAAAATATTTTCAATTAATTTTAAGCATTCATTAGGAGGAATATTAGGGAACATATTTGTAACATCAAAAGAAACCAAAAAGGACCCTGCTGGAATATTTCTATTTTTGATATTGGTAATTAATTCTAAAGAATTTTTTAAACTAAATTTGGATTTAAAATTTGTTGTATTTCTGAATATATTATTAATGTTTTTAGCTAAATTTCTTGTAGGAGCATTAATATATGATACTACTGATCTTATAGGTGTATTAATTTTATGGTTCTTGATAAGTCCATATAATTTAGGGGCACATGCATTCATATTAATTAATCTTAATTTTTCAAAATTGTTATTAAAAATACTTATCAAGAACCATAAAATTAATACACCTATAAGACCAGTAGTATCATATATTAATGCTCCTACAAGAAATTTAGCTAAAAACATTAATAATATATTCAGAAATACAACAAATTTTAAATCCAAATTTAGTTTAAAAAATTCTTTAGAATTAATTACCAATATCAAAAATAGAAATATTCCAGCAGGGTCCTTTTTGGTTTCTTTTGATGTTACAAATATGTTCCCTAATATTCCTCCTAATGAATGCTTAAAATTAATTGAAAATATTTTAGATAAAACTCACACTAATATTGTTATAAAGAATGATATTATTACTGCTTTCCAACTTTGTATTGAACAAAATTATCTCCAGTTCAATAATAAATATTATACTCAAAATTTAGGTCTTGCTATGGGTTCACCAATTAGTCCTTTATTAGCAGATATTTTCATGTCAGATATTGAAGATAAAATTATGAATTCAGAATTAGGCAACCAACATATTCTATTTTGGTATAGATATGTAGATGATATTATTGCTTGTTTTAAAGGAACAACAAGACAATTAGACAATTTTCAAAATTTTTTGAACAGTATTCATCCAAAAATTAAGTTTACAAAAGAAATAGAAACTGAACATAAAATTAATTTCTTAGATTTAACTTTAATAAATGAATATAATAAAATCAATTTCGATATTTTTAGGAAACCAACATATACAGATATTACTCTTTCATCAAATTCATTTCACCCCTTTTGTCAAAAAATTTCTGCTTATAATTCTATGATACACAGGGCCTTTACAGTACCGCTATCTTTGGATAAATTGAATAAAGAACTAAACATAATTAGAACAATTGCAATAAATAACGGATTTAAGATTGAAATCATCAATAGAATCATTAACAATAAAAAATTTAAAATTGCTTGTAACAACATATATCCTAAATTATCTAATGATAAAGTTACCAAATTTTGCAGGATTACTTATTTTGGAAATATTTCTGAAAAGATTGCCAGTATTTTAAGAAAAAATAACATACAAGTCACATTTAAACCATCAAATATATTATCACATATTTTGTTTAACAGTAAAGACAAAACACATAAACTTGACCACACAGGTGTTTATCAACTGAATTGTTTAGACTGTAACAGTATATATATCGGACAAACTGGCAGATCTATGCGTATTAGGTACAATGAACATTTAAGGTCATTTCGTTTAAAAAATGATCGTTCAAGTTTTGCTAATCATTTCTTTGATAACAATCATCAATTCCCTCCTCCAGAAAATACTAAATTATTGTTTAATTTTGTAAAGAGTTATCAATTAGATATATTAGAGTCTATAGAAATTTATAAACGTAAAAATGATACAAATTATAACTTACTTAATGACCAGGTCGATTTAATACAATCTAGTTTATTTAAACTTTTGTAATTATCTTTTGATCAAAATTATTATTCTCAGGTGTCGGTATTACAGTTTCTCTCATTATGACATTTATTGACTTATTTCTCTCTTTTTTAGTTTATTACAAGATTACAGCTGGCTGTTGTCAAGACAGAACAACATAGACTTCCTCGCAGTTTTTTCAAGTTTAGCAGTTGGCAGTTGTCAAGAATTCTTGGATATTGATTGATTTATTTTTTCTGTTCTGATATTTCACTTGAAGGTTTTTTCAATTGAATTTATTGTTTTTTCCCGAATTGGTTTTCTTTAAATTCATTGTTTTTTCCCTTCAAGGTACGAGGTATTCGAATTTCCTTTGCGTTTTCTTATGCCCCGTAGGTGAATACTGAAATTCAGTTATCTAGTTAACATGTTTCATGGATATCATTATTTTTTGTATTGTTTTGTCAATTTTAGTTTCCTTGTCAACTGTCATAATAATTTGTTTACAATTTTATTTACCATTTCTGATGATGAGATCGTTTGTGAATCTTGAAACCGGTCAATAAAATAATTTATTATACTTATTGGTAGTACGCATAGTAATTTTCTATTTCATCATGGATTTCTACCAAATAGTCAAGACAGAAAATATTAACTACATAAAAAAGTAGAGTTACCGAAAATGTTATTACGGAAACAGCTATCTAAAACTAAGTTCCTAACAATATTCCAACCGAATTCGCAATTGCAGGATTAACGAGCCACTGGAGCTCTCTGGCCTCGGCTGGGCACCAGTTGAAGACGGATAGTGGGTCAAACGACGAGAGACAAACGATGTTCTCGAAAACCAAGTCCAATCCTGGAAAGCATTAGGGCGCCACCGAACTAAATCTCTAAAGTAGGTATTTACCAACGAAGGTGCTAGGGCTAACGTAGGAAACTATTTTCAATGCGAGATCTTACAATGAGTGTAAAAATGTCAAACGAGGGATTAAGAAAACAATAACAACTGTATTATACGTGGGACGGGAAAAAGTTTTGCCGTTCTCTAGAAACACTAATAGTTTAATTCTGAAAACAATAATACAGCTTATGTCTTCTCTATGTAGTCGTCTGCCAAATCAACTTGAAAATCCCTTCCTTGTAAAAGTTCGCATTTTGAGCTTCAAACCTCAACTTTCAAGCTCTCATCTTCGCTGAAAGACAATACATTATCATGCTCCAGGAGTACACCTTTTCCCAGCATACCATGCCATTTGACCTTAAAATTTGTTCCCGCAATTTGCACAGAAGGTCACAGTAATATTGATTGTACGACCATGTTCAAGAAAGTCAACAAGCAAAACCCCACATGAATCCCAGAAAACCGTGAGCATTACCTTGCCTGCTGATGGTTTGGTTCTGAACTTTCTTGGAGGCGGAGAATTGCAATGCCGCCATTCCATGCTTGCTTGTTTGGTAAGGGGATCCTAGTTTTGGACCCAGCCTATGTCCTATAGTGAGAACTCTGTCAAAAAAAATGTCAGGATCGGCACCTGCACGGGCCAAAGCTCACGACAAATGTTGACGCGGCCCTGCTTGTGAACGGGTGTCAGCTTTCGAGGCACCCATCGGGCTGAGACCTTATTCATGTGCAAAATGTCATGAAGAATAGATATCACCGATTTCTCATCAATCTTAATTGTTTGAACAATAATGCGTATGTCTTCCAACACTGGTTTTTCCACTTTGGTTGTTTGGTCACAGTTTCAGCGGTCAGAGCGGTTGCAGATCTTCCAGCCGTTGGATCGTCTTCGAGGCTCTCTCTACCACGCTTAAATTCATTTGCCCACGGCAAGCAGTCGTTTCTGATAGAGAAGCTTCCTGGTAAACTGCGATTTCAGAGTAGTGAACACTCTCTCTGGTCAAGAATTTGATGACCGCCCGGTGTTCCAATTTTTCCATCTCTGTTACACACTACTAAATTAGCTATCAAATTGTTCGTTTTCCATGAAACTCGGCGAAATTTTGCAGACCGACTGCGAAATGACATACTGGATATTTTAATTTCCAACGCCCACTAGACCGAGAACGGCAAAACTTTTTCCCCTTCCCACATATACAAATATGTACAAGCATGGTGTAAAATAGTGTACTGTAAAAGTCTCTATCAGATCTAAAGATCTACTTTGAAAAATAGGTAATTAACTAATGAACTCATAAATAAAATTTTTAGTGAGGCTGATTTCTCAAAATGAACAAACTTATTTGTCAACTTTTTCGTCCAATAAAAGCCACTGTCGGGTGTCCTCTTCACATTCCACCTTAAAGTTCTATTCCAAAACTACTCCAATCCGGTCTAACTTGAAAATTAAGGCGATTCCAAATCAAAATTGACTAATTGGGTTGTGTACCAGGTAGGAGTAAATTGTTAGGTCCTAAAGCAACTTGACCCTAAAACTCGATCCAAACAACCGGATCCCAAAACTTGATCCTAAACAGCCGAGTCCTAAAACTTGATCCTAATAACTGGATCCTAAAATCCTAAACAAAGAGCAAAGCTACCAATAAAACATACATCTAATCAGCTAAAGTTTGACACGCTTACCCCTGTAATGAACTACTTGGACCCTTTTAAAAATCCGAAATATTATCAGGTACAATTTAACACCTCACTATTCGAAGCTACTATTTAGTCTGATTCTTATTTTTTTAAGGCAGAATTGTCCCTATAATATATAGGCTAGGTGCCGACTGTTCCAGAACAAAATATCTAACTTCAGTTTTTTAATAATTTCCGGTTTCAGACTAGAACCGTCTGGAAAAAATCAGAAAAAAACTAAACACTAAATTTTACCTATATTTCTAGACTTAACCACTAAAACAATATAGATTATAAAGAAAAAATATTGCTAAGACTGTAAATAGAAGCTTATTTCAAAAACAAGTAAGCAATTTACAGCAACACAGAGTATAACTCCCTAATTCTACGCTAATGAATCAAAACAACTATACTTGGGCCGCCGAACAGACAGAGTGATCATACTGCAAGCATGAGCTCTAGACGGGACCACTATCAATTTAGGACGACAGAACCGCAGTGATGCGCTTTCTTTAGACCCAACGAAGTCGCATCACTCCAATTCGGTCGTCATAAATTAATATTGGCCCCGCTAGAGCACGTTCTTGCAGGGTGATCACTCCGTCTGTTGGGCGGCCCAAGTGTAACTTTGGATTTCATATATTTATACGAAGTCAAGAGGGGAACCTCTACTTACTGAGCAGAGATGCAAACAGGGTTGCCTATCAACCCGGAAAAATACAATAAAAATCGCTATTTTGAAGCCAAAGTCGAGCAATTATGCGATCGGCGCATTTGCACCGTATTAATTTAAGTCTGTCTGAAATTCTATTAAGCCAGTCTCATATCGTTCAAATAAATGGTTTATTCTGCCTTTACTTGATAAAAATCCATAATAGACATTGTAAATAAGACAAACATGTCAGGATTTTTACAAAATTTATTATTTAAGGTTTTTTCGCCAACACAGTGGCCTCTTCAGAAGTTGGTACTGAGAGAGATATAGCAAGTTCAGTACCAACGTCTGGAAGAAGCCACTGTGTTGGCGAAATAATTGAGAAATGAACTCATCCGCCTCTGATTCGTCAGAAAAAACTATTTTAGACAATGTAAATAAGACAAACTTGTCTCGATTTTCACAAAATGTATTGTTTAATGTAATATTTTTTTCGCTAGCACAGTGGTATAGAAATCTTAATGTGCGCAGGTCAAGAGGTAATAGATCGTTTATTTAAACTAGTTAGCTGCACGTACTAGACAGGAGGGATTCCAGAAGATTATAAACGGAACATCATAGTAGCTTTGCCAATAAGGAAAGGCGCGGATTGGTGTGAAAATTTTAGAACAATCAGTTTAACTTCCCACGCGTCAAAAATTTTAACTAGAATTGTGCAAAGAAGGATGGAGAAAAGGGCGGAAGAAATATTAGCAAGTCAGTTCGGTTTTAGAAGAACTAGAGGAACGCGCGAGGCCATTCTAGCTTTACGAATAATAATAGAAAAGGGAAAGAGCGCCTATATAGGATTTGTAGATTAGGAAAAAGCCTTCGACAATGTAAAATGGAAGAAGATGCTCAAAGTGCTCAAAAATGTAGGGATGAAGTATACGGATAGAAGAATAATTCATACTTAATCTATACAAAGAGCAAACGGCAGTTATAGAATTTGAAGAGGAACTTAAAGAAGTAGATATCCGAAAGGGAGTGAGGCAGGGAAATGCGTTGTCGAATCTATTTTTCAATTTATATATCGAAGACGCGACTAATATTGTTAAAGACAGAATAGCTGCTGGAATTAATATACTTGGCCGAACTATTAAGTAATATGCTCAGATTCGCGGATAATATAGCAGTATTAGCATCCAGCAAAGAAGAATTAGGATTAGTAAGAGCTCTGAACGAAATGGAAGCGATTTTGACGGAGGGCTATGGTATGAAGATCAATAAAAAGAAAACCAAAATTTTGGTGTGTAGGGGGCGTGAAAATAGGACTAAAACTAAAATACAAATTGGAAACGAGAAGATAGAGGAAGTCTCAGATTTCTGCTATTTAGGAAGTCAAATAACTCGCAATGGTAGGAGCTCTAGAGATATAAAACAAAGAATAGCGCAGGGCTGTGTTGCTTTTAAAAAAGGAAACAACTATTATGCTCTGGAATGATAGATGTAGAAAGTCTGAAGAGGCTCTTAAAAACGTATGTATGGAGTACGGCACTGTATGGGTGTGATGCTTGGACGATAGGAGAAGCGGATAGGAAAAAATTAGAAGCATTTGAAATGTGGTGCTATAGACGCATGATGAAGATACCGTGGATAGATACGGTTAGCAACAGAGAGGTATTAAAAAAAGTTGTAGAAGAGCGAAATTTATGGAATGCAGAACAGGAGAGATAGGATGGTTGGACACCTGCTGAGGCACGAAGGTTTAGTTCGCGACATACTAGAGTCAAAGACAGGAATAAAAAGAGGTAGGGGTTAGGCCCAGATTAGACTACTGCTCTCAAATAGTTAGGGATTTAGGATGTTCAACTTTTGGAGAAATACGTAGGTTAGCTCAGTATAGGAAAGGATGGAGGTACGCATCCAATCAGTCTTCGGACTGAAAACTTTATGACGACAAGTGGCTTCTTCACACGTTGGTACTGAGGGATATAACTAGTTCAGTACCAACGTCTGAAGAAGTCACTGTGATGGCGAAACAATTTTTTCCTACGACCCCCTAGGAGAGCGGCACGTTGCATTTAGAACAGTAGGCCGGAAACTTGACAATTGCGTTACCCGTACGCTAAACTCAAAACTGTGCTATAATTTTTGAAAATCGCACAGTTCATTCATATTTTGTAGTCAGCTTTGAGACTTTGACGTTTACTGAATAAATATCATGTCGCGTCTCTTTTTAAATCTAATAATTTCTTATCAGAAAAATATCTTGAAAGGTGCGGCAGTTGGACATTTTAATGGCTACTCCATGGAAGACCTAAATATTTTATATAGGTACGAACTGGTCATATTATGAATTGGCGGACAAGAGAACAAATCAACGTGTCATTCATGAGCTGGTCGGAATTATTAGAATATTATGCTCATAGTAAGTTAGTAGGCTACTTGGAAATTTTGACATCGGTTAATATCGACACAAATCCTTAAATAAAGTTACTGTTTCATGAATAAATTTAACTTCTTAAGGAGTCGTAGGAAAAATAGTGTACATAACTCGATGGAAAGTGTATTTCCCATAAACTCGCGTGATTTTCTGCACTCGGCTACGCCTCGTGCATAAAATTTCGCGCTCGTATGAAATTTGTCACTTTCCATGCTCGTTACGTAAACTACTATTACGTTACTAAACAATAAATTTTTGTGAAAAGTGTGTTTCCTTATTGCTAAATTGTTACCGTTCAATGTAATGAACCAAAGTAACTTAAAATAATTAACAAGAAGAGAAGAAACGGATCACATCAGTAAGCGAGAGTCAACAGCTGCAACGTACTGATAAGTTCCAACAAAGAGCGTAATCATGATATTATGCGGTTGCTGTGTGCGAACAAACCAAAACACGTCTCTTCTCCTTGTTAATTTTTCTAGCCGTAGTGTGGCTTCGAAGTACTTTCGTGTACGCCAGGGGCACGTCGCGTCGGATGCTTAATACATGCTTTAGTTGGTAGCAGTGAGTTTCCTGATGTTTTGCCACCGTCCAGTACACGTCCTTGTCAACGACTTGCTCTGTAGTTAAAATCATGTTGGGGTATTTGCCCAAGAAGTAGTTGTTGGAGCAAGTTCGGGTCGAAATTTTATTTATTTTATTTCTAAAAATATTTATAAATATTTGTAAATAATTTCTCTATAATCACTGTAAATAAAGTTTGTGTTTTAAATCGAAATACCTAACAGTATTGTTGATGAATGTTTTAAGAACTGGCGCTTACACCTGAATTTCTTACAAATAATATCTAGGAGAATTTGAACTTAATGAAAATAGTTAGTATTTTTCTCTATTTTGGTGATAAGTTGACTAGTTACAAAATTGAAAAATTCGTTATACATAATAGATTAGACCTAAACTAAACAAAAGCATGGAAAAACCATTTTAAAAGTTAATAATTTATTATTACAATTGAAAACAATAATAACAGCATTCGAAGTGTCCTGAATATTTCTCATTGCTCAACTTACCACAATTGCTGCACACTAAACAACTAATGAAAATAAAAATATGCCAATACTTCATTTTAGTAAAATAAAATATGTTTCAGTGAGACACTATTTCTTGACAACTAAATTTTTGAAATCGCTAAACTTATCGAAAATTATCGGTATAGCACAAAAATTTAAGATGATACGTAGGTCTGTCAAAGACCATAGGTCAAGGTCGCATGAATTTATTGGGATTTGTTCCAGTAGATAGTGCGTAAATTCAGAACAGACACATGACATGAGCGTTCTGCCGAACTACAATAACTACAATACCTATCTACTTTATAACGATAAACTTACATCAAAATGACCTGCACAAACAAATACAGTATTTGTGTTAGAATTTACTTTTTCGCATTTTTATATCAAGTGGCACATTAATAAAAACCTTTGTGGAATTGGGATTGATGTGTTTTGACGCAGGTATACCCTACTATACAGTAATACAATGCATAATACTCTATTATTATGTAAACGCTCCCGTTTTTAGTGTCTTTTACCCCCGCTTTTACCCTTAGGCGAGGTTGTAACATTTCTCCTGTACCATTATGAACCTTCTGATTTAAAATGGAAGACCCTCAACATGTGTCAAAAACACATATACGTGTTATTTTTCTGCAGGTTATTATTAGACGAAGTTTGTTAAAGACTTCCTATCCCAGAAATTCACAGGTTTTGAGTTATTCACACTTTACGAATTTTGACAAACGCGATTTTCTTTCAAAATTTTGTAGTTTGGTAATGACAAAAACTTGCCATAAGAAGCGAGGTAAGCCATAGGTGTATTAAGAAAATGAGGATAAACACAATGACGTGTTCATTATGAAGCCGTCGTTTTGGAAACAATTGATCTCTCGATTTTCAAATGAAAAGACTGGTATTTTATATCGCAACTGAATTGCACATAAAATTACCTATCTTTTGATTGTATACTTCCTCATATACCATATGCAAAAAGCAAAAACCCAGGTGCACGGCACACCAGTTGAAAATACAGATTTGAGAAATAAAATTTCGTACTTTTGTTAAAATATTTTTAATACCTACCTGCCTAATCTTCCATTTAGAAAGAGCAAAGTAAAAATAAATAAAAATAAATCTTGTAAATTTATTTACACTTTTAGTCACATGTAATCTACCAAGTGCATAAAACATGTTTAAACATACAGACTCTTGTTAAAAAATATGTTATCATCATCACCATAAAGTTTTCAGTCAGAAGACTGGTTGGATGCGTACCTCCACCCTTTCCTATATCCTGAGCTAACATACGCATTTCCCTAAAAGTAGAACATTCTACATCTCTTACTATTTGAAAGCAGTAGTCTGATATGGACCTACCCCTACCCCTTTTTATTCCTACCTCTGACTCTAGTATGTCGCGAACTATTCCTTCATGTCTCAGAAGGTGACCTACCGTCCTACCATCCTACCTCTCCTATACTTTATTGTCTTCCATACCTTTCGCTTTTTCCCAACTCTTTCTAAAACATCCGTATGCTAACCTCATCTATCCACGCTATCTTCATAATGTGTCTGTAGCACCACATTTCAAATTCTTCTATTCTTTTTCGCTCCGCTTCTCCTTTGGGAAAGAAAAAATAGCAACAAAAGTGTCCAAGAGAAATCACTGGAAATTATTTTCAAGTTTCTAAGAGTGTGTAGAGGGTGCAATAGTCACAGACAACCAAAAGGAGGTAAGAAAAATAAAAAATACGAGTATTTCAATCTTGAATAAATTTTACATAATTTTGGTCTATCTCATTAAATAGGAGCTGTGGGGAAGAGGAACATCTGGTTGTGGAGATGCCTGTAACTTCGGTTTGGTTTAATCGAATGTGGCAACTTGGTCTCGTTGAAAAGATGCTTTTATAAATTAAGTTCTTTTTGTTCTGTAGTGATCGGTAGGGGTCGCTGTTTGAAAAACCAGTGACTTTTCAGACTTTTTTTTAAATTTTAAATGGAAAGATGTAATAATTATAACCTAGCTAAAATAAATTTGGACATAACGACGAAAGAAACGGTGAAAACCGAAAATTGATAGAGATCTTTTTTCTAATGCGAGATATGGGCAAAAATTGTTAGCCAATCACGGTTACGTGCGGTTTTCCCATTTCTTTTATTATTTTGGCCTTTTTTACTTCGATTATTATAGTTATTATACAGGTTGTTTCTAAACAATATGCAGATTTTTTAGAGACGATAGAGCAGGCAAAAGCGAACCTTTTTTTTGTCTATAAACTCATATCCGCCTGGGTTTCGTTAAGGTTCCAGGAGGCAAAACATTCTCAATATGGCCCTGATATCTAGACAGCGAGACTAATTTACAAATAAATAATAATCGTTGTCCCAAATTGCATTCAAATAATCAAGAGATTCATGTTCAGACAAAAAAGAAATTTACAAATAATGTTCAAATTGTCTTCCATTTTAACGGTTACAAAGTTTGAGGTATCTCGATAGCGATTCGTGAACACCAACAAATAATGTTTGGGTTGTCTCGTACTATTCCAGCCCCGACTGCTATTCTTGCTGCAAGGCCTTCAACATTTTCTACGGGTGTCTCGTAAACCATTGTTTTCAAATGCCCCCATAGAAAAAAAATATGTTAGGTTGAGATCCGGAGAGCGTGGAGGCCACTCCATAGGTCCACCCCGACCGATCCAACGGCCTAGATACAATCCGTCTAGGAAATCAGGAGCTGCAAGTGAAAAATGTTTCTTATCTCCTGGAACCTTAACGAAACCCAGGAGGACATGAGTTTATAGACAAAAAATGTTCGTTTTTACATACTATATCGTCTCTAAAAAAATCTGTATATTGTTTTGAAACACTCTGTATACATAACTCCATTTAAAACTTTCAAGAAAATCAGGAAAGTTTGGCGATTTTTCAAACGGTGCCCTTTAGCGATCACTATAATAATAATAATTTATTTACCAGGAAATTTCGTCCTTTTCTATAAGCGCTAATCCTGTTTTATAAACATGAACCAAATCTAGAAGTTTTTTATAAATTAAACTTATCCAGTATCCAAACCTCTTCAAATCCTCAGACAACTCCTCATATTTCCTTAAACCTAGATATATTAAATAATTCTTTTGGTACATAGTTCGATCCTTGGTCTCCTGCATACATGATTTTTTTCTAACTCTTGGTTTCTCTTTGTATTATTTACATCTTTTTCTATAAATGCATTTAAACATTTGGAGAATACCACATCATTCAACAATTCATATAGAAATTTTATAGTATTTAAGTTTATCTTATCACTTGCACTCATCCAATTCAACGTTTCCAACATTAATTGACTGTTGTACCTCCTATTTTTCCTTAAAATTTCGCTCATTGCTCTGTTCGGTAACTTCTGCAACCTATTGATTTGATTTTCACTGTGCGAAAATAGCAATATTGAACGAAAATAAATTTATGACTCATTTCTATCGACTTAATTATATCAGAAGCTTGTACAACATTAAATTTATTTCTTAATCTAGATACCAACCCTTTGTACCATCTTAGAACAAATCAATTCCAAATGACCACTACATTTTAGGTTCTCCATCCATAATTATTCAGACATTACCTACTTAGTAGTTCTTAAATTTTATTGCTTATCAACATGGCATCCGTTTTTCAGTGTTTACTGACTGTTTATTACCTACTACACATACATCCATTCATACTTATTATATTCTTCAAATTGTAATTTATTTTATATTCTAAACCCAATTTATCTTCACCTCTTATACCGAGTGTCAACGAGAGCATGTAACATCCCGCCATTTGTTTACTTTTTGAAATACACTCTGGCAATCTTCTGTAAGTATTATACTCCTAAAACCCCATATTTTTATCGCCTTTGACATATCTAATTACTTCCGGTTAAACCGGAAGTGATATCAACTTTTTTTTGTTAAATAGCAATATATCATTTTGTTTAGATAGTTCGATATCTCTTGACAACCGTTTATCATACATATCCAAAAACTTTATATTTTTGACGCCAGAGGGCGTTAAATGAAAAAGTCACGTTGGCTGTTAATTTGACGATATGAGCCTAATTTTAAACGTTTTAATGAATATGTTAGGATCAAAGACCGATTTCGACCAATGGTCGGAAAAAATGACCAGAACGCGTTCTGGATATCAGTGTATTGCCAAAGTCCGATAAGTCATGTTCTGGTCGCGTTAAATAGACCAGAACGCATTCTGGTATTACAAAGATTGCCAGAACACGTTTTGGGATTTCGATTATTCCCAGGACGCGTCGTGCACTGTAACGTCCAAAGACCGATTTCATGCCTGTATCAAAGAATAGGTCTAAAGGATTCATTACTTGCCAATGAAATCTTGTCTTAATCTTTTCTTCTAATATATAAAATTCTCGTGTCACGGTGTTTGTGGTCGCACTCCTCCGAAACGGCTGGACCGATTTTTATGAAATTTTTTTTGTACATTTGGTAGGTATGAGAATAGGTCGTAAAGTATTTTTCATCCTCCTACCCCCACCCCCTATTTTTTAATCGCGATTTTAGTATTTTTGTATGAACAATATCCAAATAATTGAAATTTCTTTTGTACATTTGGTAGGTATGAGAATAGGTCGTAAAGTATTAGTCACCCTCCTACCCCCACCCCCCATTTTTTAATCGCGATTTTAGTATTTTTGTATGAACAATATCCAAATAATTGAAATTTTTTTTGTACATTTGGTAGGTATGAGAATAGGTCGTAAAGTATTTTTCACCCTCCTACCCCCACCCCCCATTTTTTAATCGCGATTTTAGTATTTTTGTATGAACAATAAAAATGAATCCCTATTTCCCTTGGTCACGCCATAACTTGAGAACGACTTAACCGATTTCATTCATCTTTTTTTATGGTTTCTAATACTTTGTAGAAGGTTCTTACGGAACAGAAAATTAAGAAAATTGCGCAGAAAATTGGAATATTTGAGAAAACGTAACGACTATTTTAACTTCGCGCGTTTGACAGTCTATTCGTGTGTATGTCACCGAATTCCTCCTAAACGGCTAGACCGATTTTGACGAAATTTTTTGTGTGTGTTGGAGTGGGTCCCTGGATGGTTTACATTCACAGATGGACCCGGTAGGTGGCTCTGCAATCGGGTTCTAGGAATTTTTTTGAATGGCTGGACCGATTTTGATGAAATTTTTTGTGGGTGTTGGAGTGGGTCCCTGAATGGTTGACATTCACAATTGGACCCGGTAGATGGCGCTGCAATCGGGTTCCAGGAGTTTTTTTGAACGGCTGGACCGATTTTGATTATTTTTTTGTGTTTGTTGGAGTGGGTACCTGGATGGTTTACATTCACAATTGGACCCGGTAGGTGGCGCTGCAATCGGGTGTTACTGAACTCCTCCTAAACGGCTTGCCCGATTTTGATTAAATTGTTTGTGTGTGTGTTGGAGTGGGTCCCTGGATGGTTTACATTCACAGTTGGACCCGGTAGGTGGCGCTGCAATCGAGTTCTAGGATTTTTTTTAAAAACGGCTGGACCGATTTTGATGAAATTTTTTGTGTGTGTTTGAGTGGGTCCCTGGATGGTTTACATTCACAATTAGACCCGGTAGGTGGCGCTGCAATCGGGTTCTAGGATTTTTGTTACGGAAATTTTTTTAATGTCGGGCAGGACAACGTCTGCCGGGCCCGCTAGTATATTTATATTATTCAATCTTTTGAAACAGAAGTGTAGATGTTAGACGCAGAGGCCGGAAACGACCAAAGTCCAAAATTTATCGTTGGTAATGTGGTAATGTCTGGGTAGGTCAGAGCACATGAGTAAATGGCCTTTTGGCACGTTCTGGGAAATAAGGTAAAAGCGAGAATGCCGCATAAACCAGAGATTGTAGATAGCAAACTTGTGAGATCTGTCTTAACTAGAAATGACTGGGCCTGACCTGACCAGACGCGACCCGACAAAACTTAACCGGATCTTTGAAAAACTAGGACGCCACATTTTGGGATTTGACTGTAATTTTATTTCGGACTTTGGTCGTTTTTGGACTTTGTGCCCAACTTTCCTCTTCTGTTTCAATTCTTCCAGTTCGTTAAGACGTGATGAATTCTTTAGACCTGTGCTTTGATACAGGCATGAAATCGATCTTTGGGCGTTTGGGTTCTGGCAATAATAGAAATCCCAGAACGCGTTCTGGCCTATTTAAAGCGACCACAATGCGACATATCGGACTTTGGTAATTCGTTGATATCCAGAATGCATTCTGGGCGATATATTCGACCATTGGACGAAATCGATCTTTGGTCCTAACAAATACAATTATTAATTCTAACAGGCTGTTTTAATGACCATGGAAAGAGTTTTGAATTTGAAGCAGTACATACTTTATTTTTTTTAAAATAAGGTTAACATAGTCGTTCCAATATTCGTTTTTGAAAGAGAGTCTTTCGTGAAATTTTAAATAGCAAGGTGCTCAAATTTTTCTTGTTTTTCGAACTTCAGTTTATTGTCCTCACAATTAGTGCATAAACGTGCAATTCAATTATCAATTAGTAATTAAAATTCCATTTTTCAAAACACTTAAAAGGACTATGTTAACTTTATTAAAAAGAAAAAAAATAAAGGACGTACTGCTTCAAATTCAAAAATCTTTCCATGGTCATTTAAACTCTGTTAGAATTAATAGCTGAATTCCTTAAAACATTTAAAATTAGGCTAATATCATCAAATTCACAGCCAACGTGACTTTTTTATTTAACGTCCTCTGACGTCAAAAATATAAAGTTTTTGGTTATGTATGATACATGGTTGTCAAGAGAATAAAAAGGCCTATCGAACTATCTAAACAAAACGATATATTGCTATTTAACATAAAAACGTTGATATCACTTCCGGTTAAACCGGAAGTGATTAGATACGTCAAAGATGATAAAAATATGTGGTTTTAGACGTATAATACTATCAGAGGATTGTCAAAGTGTATTTCAAAAAGTAAACAAATGGTGGGATGTTACATGCACTCGTTGACACCCGGTATACTAGCGTGTTGTCTGCTAACAACACTATTTTACAAAACTTGAGAATTCTTGCTGTACTTATCGTTTATGTACAAAAGACCAACAGAGGCCCCTACCAAGGAACCATGTGGTACAACGAATTTCACATAAAACAGAAAATAAAAAGGACTTAATTTATAAAAGCATCTGTCTTTCATCGTTTTTAGCTAGGTTGCAATTATTATTATAGCGTTACATTTAAAATTTTCAAGAAAATGTGAAAAGTTTGCTGTTCTTTCAGTCCTTCAAGCGATCACTGCAGAACAAAAAGGACTTAATTTATAAAAAATTACAGAAGCTTCAACGTTCGTTAAGGCATTGAAAATGAAGTTGGCCAAGTTACAAGTATACTCAGTATAAATCAACGTAACAATTTGTAAACAATGAGGAGAAAATCGAAATAATACAAGCGTCCACACGCTGCAACAAACAAAACAGTGGAGACCACGTGAAGAGTAAATGGCCGTCTGCCAATAAGTGCCACACAGCGATGATATTCCCACGAAATATTTCATTGAATTTACAAGCTTTTATTGACATGTTTGTCTGTCTGTTAGATAATTTTCTAATTTATTGAATTGTTGGCATGTATAAAATATAACGAAAACTTAGTAAATTCAACGTTTCGGACCCACTTGGGACCTTTGTCAAGATTTATTTAGAAATTACTTAAAAGAAACTGGCACAAATAATTCTGTATGTTAGGGTAGATGTTTAACACTTCCTCATTTTTAAGCAAAATTGAAATTTGCTAAAGGTGCCTCAACTTTACGCCCCTATAATATCGCCCCCGTTCATCGCACACCCCCCTTATGATGTGTACTGGTTCATACACTTTACAGCTAGATCAAAATCAAATTTGGATGGATGCATGGAAGACCAGGCTCTGCGATTTCTGTGCTTTTCGCAGAGGCCTGAATGTTTGCTTTTCGGCATCAGTATTTTCGTCTTCCTATTGACGATATGCATTTGTTGTGGTGTTAACAAATTCATTATTATTATTATTAAACCGGACTATGTTACATGTTCTAATAATGACCAATTTTTGTATTTGCTAGCGTATGGATTGGTTTAGCTAAAGTTGTTTGAGATACTGCATAAAAAAGTTTGGTGTGATCCCTGGTTGTTGATATTATAAGTGGAATTATATGCACGTGATTTTGTTTCCATGTTTGCTCCATTTCAAGTGCTAGGGATTTGTATTTTTACAACTTTTCATTATATTTTCCACGACAACCTAGAAAGCGACACGTTGCATAAAACTCAGTAGGCGCGGTAGACGACAATTGCGTCCACCCGTGTGTTATAAAACAGACCACCGTGGTTATACTCGTAGCTGTGCGCAGGCAACTTTGAAATGTTGACATTTGCTGAATAAATATCGCGTCTCTTTTCGAATCCAATAATTTGACACTCTCCTGTAGTAAAGAACTAGAAAATATATTAGAAAATGAACTTAGTGTATAGGAGGATAACCTAGGCTGTCCTATAATAAGAAGAGTTTGAGCTAGCATTAGAAAGTTTAAAAAGCAATAAAGCACCAGGTGTAGACAGATTGCAGGTAGAAATTTTAAAGTGTGCAGGTCAAGAGGTAAGAAAGCGTTTATTTAAACCAGTTAGCCGTATATATGAGACATGTGAGATTCCAGAAGACTACAAAAGGAACATCATAGTCGCTTTGCCAAGAAGCAAAGGCGCGGATATGTGTGAAAATTTTAAAATGATCAGTTTAACTTCCTACGCGTCAAAAATTTGAACTAGAATTGTGCAAAGAAGGATGCAGAAAAGGGCGGGAGAAATACTAGTTCAGGTTTAGATGAAGTAAAGGAATATGCGAGGCCATTCTAGCTTTACGAGCAATGATGGAAAAAAACGATAGAAAAGGAAAAGAGCGCCTACTTATATAGGATTTCTCGATTTAGAAAAAGCCTTCGACAACGTAAAATGGGGGAACATTTGCGAAGTGCTCAGAATAGTAGGAATGAAATATAGGAACAGAAGAATTAATAATACACAATCTCTACAAAGAGCAAACGGCAGTTATAGAATTCCAGCAGGAACGAAGAGAACTAGATATCCGGAAGTGCGTGAGGCAGGGATGTGCGTTGTCATCTCTAGTTTTCAGCTTATATATCGAAGATTCAATTAATATTGTTAAGTACAGAACAGCCTCAGAGATTGATCTACAGGGTCAAACTATTAACATGCTCGGATTCGTGGATGATATAGCAGTGTTAGCATCCGACAAAGAAGAATTAGGAATAAACCCGAAATTTTGGTATGTAACGGACGTGAAAATAGGACTAAAACTGAAATAAAAATAGGAAATGAGAAGACAGAGGAAGTCGCGGATTTCTGCTATTTGGGAAGTCAAATGCCTCGAGATGGTAACAACTGTTATGCTCGGGAACCGTTAACGTAGACACTCGAAAGAGGCTCTTAAAGGCATATGTATGCAGTAAGGCTTTGTACGGTTGCAAAACTTTAACAATAGGAAAAGCGGATCGAAAATGAATA
Source organism: Xestobium rufovillosum (assembly GCA_963966045.1). Lineage (NCBI taxonomy): Eukaryota > Metazoa > Arthropoda > Insecta > Coleoptera > Ptinidae > Xestobium > Xestobium rufovillosum. The sequence goes on along the minus strand of OZ014503.1, from coordinate 6,106,118 downwards.
GAAGCGTTTGAAATAGGGTTTCGCACAAGACCAAGAAAAGTCTTGGTCTTGTCTTGTCTTGGTCTTGAATTCTAGATCAAAATCAAGACCTAGACTAACATAAATGACTTAACCTCCAAGACCAAGAGTCGAAAGTCTTGGTCTTGATATTTTAGAAAATGTTTCACCGTTATTTTTTAGTTTATTGAAAAATTAATTAAAACAACTGCAAATTTTCATAACAAAAATTGGAAATAATGCTTAAAATTCGTATACTCGTAATACTAATACCATCCCATCATTGATCGGTGCGTTCGCACAGCACGGAGAAGTGTTTCCCGCGAATCTCTGTTTCGCACGTACGTTATGCGCGAATGGTGACAAAATTGGGCTGCCTACCGAGCATACTATACAGTGTGATCATTTAAAAACGAGCCACCTCAAATATCTTAGAAACGAATAGAAATACGTCAAATCGACGATATACGTAAATTTAGGAATCGAGGGGGACACATTTTGACGTATAGTTGACGTTGGTGAAACCAACCCCCCAACCTCCAGCCACCCTCACTTTAAAATCTTAAATGACACTATATTACTTGTGACACCTCATTTTAAAGGAAATCGAATGAGGAATACAACTGTGATGTTTATTTTTTAATTACTCCTTATCTCAGCCTGCTAGATTTTCTCTTTTTCGGCTATTTTAAATCAGCAGTGTGTCAAACACACAGAAAATTTAATTAATTTGAGGCGCACAATATCAGAAACATGCCGAAATATTCCCTCCCAAACATTCCTGAATGTAAGAAGGCAATTCGAGAATATAGGCTTTATTATTGTTTTGCAAATAACTGGGCCCATTTTGAGCATCTAAGACAGATTTTCCTTAAATTATTCTAAAAGTTATATTTTCCTGTTTTAAATTCCAAAGATACTTTTTTGTATGAAATGTTTATTATCTGATATCTACAAATTTAACCCATTATTTTTCTTATTTACTGAAAGGTTGAAATTACCTTATTTTAGTTTTTAAAGCTCAAAATAAGGAATAATTAAAAAATAAATATCGCTGCTGTATTCATCATTCGATTTCCTTTAAAATGATATATCACAAGCGATATGATGCTATTTGAGATTTTAAAGTGAGGGTGACTGGGGGCTAGGGGGTAGGTTTTACAGACGTCAACTATACGTCAAAAGCTGTCCCTTATGCGTCATAAATTTACGTGTCTCGGCGTTTTTTCATAATTCTATTCGTTTCTTAGATATTTGAGGTTGCTCGTTTTTAAATAATCACACTGTATATCCTTATACTATAATCTGTACTAGAATAAATAAAATAAATTTTATGGGAAGTAAGTATATTTCAGATGTCGGATAATTTTTTAGACCTATCATTTTAGTTTTTAAATTAAGTTTATTATATTACATATTAACACAAAATATGTACCAATTTTAGTAGAGCCCATGAACTAAATACAAAAGTTGTATTCAGTCAACTGTACAACTTATTGAACCATTATTTTCCGAACAAAAAATTATGAAATTATGCAAATATGAAATAGGACTTGAACTATTATCTCCCATTTAGTGGGTGTGGAAATATTGAAATTCATAAATTTCTCGTACTCTCATAAAAACCAAACAAGACCAAGAAAAAACAATACCAAGACCAAGACTTATGTGGTCTTGGTTTTGGGTTTCAAGACCAAGACCAAGCCCAACACGAGGATCAGCGGCGGCTCCTTAATAAGTGCGCTAGTGCGCGCGCACTGCCTACAAAAATATGGTTTTAACCTTTTTTGATAAAAGGTTCAAAACCTTATAATTATAAACTAATAAGTTTAAAACTTTTTGAATCTCTGCCGCAATATATATTAATTATTATGCGAGATAACAAATAGTACGCGCTCTAAGCATTCCGCGTCGTCTTTGAAAATGCCTACCACACACGCATCCAGCCGTCCGAGTACTGAGGTGTGGGCAATGCATATTCGATATGGGAGCGAGATCGGCGCGAGTCGGGAAAATTTCGTCGTATGTGCTTTTAGGTGGAAGAATTATAGCTCGTCTGGGAGCGCTGTTTGAGCACACACACTGTTGGGCGAAGCACGAGACGCGGAGTTTGTACTTCTGCGGCAGTGTTTATTGTTTTTGTTTACCATATTTAGGTCTGAGATAGCTCGACGCTTTGCTTATAACGTGAGTAATTAGCTGCATTATCGTGTTTATTTTTAAATATTGAAATTTCCAATACTTAGCATGGCTAGTGGTTTGGTTTAGTTAAAGTCAACACTTAAACATTGTGGAGTGAACTTTAACAAAGTGGTCGCCTGATTTTTGCAATCAAAATTATTATCCATTCAGTTAAAAATTACTTTTGACGAAAAACTTGAAATAAAATGAAATGGACGTCCTAAGCCTGTGCGAAGTATCAAAAGCTTTTCGAAAGGTCGTGGTAAAAGTTGTGTGCGAAAGTTTAACCTTTTGGATTTGGAATTTTCGTTAAATATTGCGGTACTTAACTGAAATTTCTTGTTGGAAAATGTTTGAAAATGGCTTCTAAAGCACTTCATTTAAAAAAAAACTACGAGGGAGAAACCGCCAGACCCCTCCCCCCCAGCCCCTGAGCGGTGATTTCATTCTAGAGCACTGCCAAGTTCTAAAGTCAGGAGCCGCCACTGACGAGGATGCAAGACCAATACCAAGACTGGTGTAAGTCTCGTCTTGTCTTGGTCTTGCGAAACCCTAGTTTGAAATGTGGAGCTACAGACGCATGATAAAGATACCGTGGATTAATAAGGTATTAGAGAGAGTTGGGGAAAAGCGGAAGGTATGGAAAACAATGAAGAATAGGAGAGATAGAATGGTAGGATGGTAGGGCACCTTCTCAGACACGAAGGAATAATTCCCGACATACTAGAGTCAGAGATAGGAATAAAGAGAGGTAGGGGTTGGCCCAAATTAGAATACTGCTCTCATATATTAGATATATGGGATATTCTGCTTTTAGGGAAATGCGTAGAAAAGCTCAGGATAGGAAATGATGGAGGTACGCGTCCAACCAATCTTCAAACAGAGAACCTTATTATCATGACTCATAACTTTTACCTAGGTTATCTACGAGTACTTCGAAATTTTGATATTTATATTTATGTGCAACTGTTTTGTCTGTATGTATTTTTATGTCCCAGTATAGTTTGTAATTATCGTTCTCCATTATACTATTTGGTACGTAATTATAGTATGGTGTATTGTCTGCCATCTTATAGACTGTATTTAGCTGCTATTGCTAGATGAATGATTTTTCCTGCCGAATCATGCCGATGTGTGTATTCGGTTAGCCAGTAACTTGCAACCTCCTACCATACAGGGTATTGAAGAAAAAGGTTTCAATATTTAAAGGGCATGTAGTTTGATCAAAAGCAACTTAAAAATATGAGCGACTTTCGTTTTCGATAGCGTCACAAAAAATAGTAGATCGTGGAATGAATGGCTGTCATATTTTTATTCGTAAACTGACTGGCGTGTTGTTTTGTGACAGTTGTTTTGTGACAGTTGATTTTCTTGTTTTTCTTGTTATTATTGTTCTCATTATAAGTGTTGTTTTTAAAAGTTCTTGTTCGTGTTTATTATTATTATTTAAAATGTTTGCGAATGTACGGTTGTGCCAGTGGCAGTGCCTTGGAGGCACGTCTTCTTTATATCGAGGCTTTCCTCAATCGTCAACTGCCTTCCCATAAGACGATTGGAAAAATTTTCCAACGCTTAAAGGAAACTGGTTGCTTTGTAAAACGTTTTTACCATAGCAGACGGCCAAGATCAGTGGGTACTTCTGAGGTGGAAGATCGAATTTTGACCATGGTAGACAGAAACCCTGAAACGAGTGTAAAAAGAATTGCGGCAGAAGTGGGTATAAGAGATAGTACCATACCAACGGATACAAGCCCTTAATCGCCTTCACCAGCAACCCAGAATGATATTCTGCCAGTGAGCTTTACGGGAAGCTGCTGAACATCCCAAAGACTTGTAGAGGGGACTTAGCTATTTACATTTAGGGCTGAAGCAGGAATAATACTCACAGTCTAAGCGTTTGTGTGTGGAAAAGGCAAAACAAAGCAGCCGACCAGTTGTGTAGTAAACAGGTGCTGCCGCGGAAACAGAATATCGTGGAATATTCGCTTGGCCCGTTGCTCGAATATAATAACAAACAACGATCCCCGCGACCCGCTGGCCAACGAACGTGTAGGCTTCAAAACAAAATCAGCTGTTGCATAAGGACGCTAGATCCAGTCTATAAGTCTTTACAACATCCGAATGCCCCTACTAATATCCTTTTCACTGATGAGGATAGATTCACTAGAGATTGGATTTTCAATTTTCACAATAATCACGTTTGGTCAGACAAGAATTCTCAAGCAGTTGTTGAATTCAAACATCAAGAACGTTGATGTTTGAATGTGTGGCTGGGCATTGTAGGGAACAGATCCGACATACCTTGATTTTTTGATTAATACTTTCTCCGAACTTTTGGAAGATGTGCCTTTAAATCAAAGACGGGACCTTTTATTTGTGCAAGATGGTGCCCGCCGCATTTTACGCTTGCTGTTAGGGAGCACCTGGACGAAACACTTCGCGGCAGATAGACAGAGCGAGGAGGGCATTCCATGGCCCCCTAGGTCTCCCGACTTAACGCCTTTGGATTTTTGCATTGAATTAATTTGGGGTTATTTCAAAAGTTTAGTATACGCAACACCAGTAAATAACCTTGCTGAGATGCAGCTGCGAAATGAACAAAGTTGTCAAAGAATTCGAACAAAACCGAGTTTTTGAAAGGGTACACAGATCCTTTCTAAGAAGATGTAGATAGTGTGTCGATGTTGAAGGAGGACATTTCGAACATCTTTGATCATTGTTGAATATTGTAAAATAAAGAAAATATTCAAATTAACTCGTTTAAGCTATCGAAAAAGAAAAGCGCTTATATCTCGAAAACGGTTGGTCTGCGGACCCATATTTATTTAGACTTTTTAACTTGCTTTTGATCGTATTACATGCCTAAATATTGAAACCTTTTTTCAACACCGTGTATATATGTTCTATTGATTTTTTTGGTGTATGGAACTTTCTACATTTATCGTTTGTTATTATTATTTGAAATAACAATTCGACCCGAACTTGCTCCAACAACTACTCCTCGGGCAAACACCCCGACAGGCATTGAACTACAGAGCAAGTCCTTGACGAGGGCGTGTACTGGACAGTGGCGGTTCAGATAGAGATCACAACATAGTGGTTATGAAGGCTAATCTTAAATTTAAGATTTTGAAAAAACGAAACTATAGGAGACACCTTGACCTCGAGAAAATAAAAGACTGATTCGCGCAATGAGTTCGAGAGAAAAACGAATGAAGTACTAAAGGGCGCGGATGAAAATACTAATAGGGGCGTAGAGGCAGGATGGAATTGCATTAAAAATGGTTTAGGTTCTAAAGCTAGAGATATGTTGGGTCACAAACAGAGTGAAAGTAGAAAACCCTGGATAACAAGGGATATTGTTACTCTATCTGACGAGAGACAAAAATATAAAAATAGACTAGATGAATAAGAGAAACACCAGGTGTAGACGGATTGCAGGCAGAAATTTTAAAGTGTGCAGATCAAGAGTTGAGAGAGCGATTTTTTAATCTAGTTAGCCGTATGTACGAGACAGGTGATATTCCAGGAGATTACAAAAGGACCATCACAGTTGCACTGCCAAAAAGGAAAGGTGCGGATAAGTGCGAATATTTTAGAACTATCATCAGTTTAACTTCCACGCGTCAAAAAACTAGAATTGTGCAACGAAAGAAATATTAGGAGAAGACCAGTTCGGATTTAGACGAAATAGAGGACGGGAGGCCATTCCAGCTTTAAGAGTAATTATGTAAAAAACAATAGGAAAGGGAAAGAGCGTCTATATAGGATTTGTAGATTTAGGAACAAAGAGAAGTAGATATCTGGAAGTGAGAGAGGCAGGGATGTGCATTGTCACCTCTAGTTTTCAACTTATATATCGAAGATGCGATTAATGTTGTTAAGGACAGAACGGCCTCAGGGATTGATGTACAGGGTTAAACTATAAACATGCTCAGATTTGCGGATGATATAGCAGAATTAGCATCTAGCAAAGAAGAATTAGGAATGGCTTTGAATGAAATGGAAGCAGTTTTGACAGATGGATATACAGCATGAAAAACAATAAAAAGAAAACCACGATTTTGGTATGTAGAGGCCGTGAAAATAGAACTAAAACTGAAATACAAATAGGAAAGGAGAATATAAAGGATGTCGCGGATGTCTGCTATTTAGGAAGTACAATAACTCGATATGGCAGAAGCACTAAAAACATAAAACAAAGAATAGCGCAGGGTCGAGTTGCATTTAACAAAAAGAAACAACTGTTATGTTCGGAAACGGTTAATGCAGAAACTCGGAAGAGACTCTTAAAGACGTATGTATGGAGTACGGCATTATACGGGTGCGAAACTTGGACAATAGGAGAGGCGGATCGAAAAAGAGTAGAAGCGTTTGAAATGTGGTGCTACAGACGCATGATGAAGATACCGTGGATAGATAAGATTATTAGCAATAGGGAGGTATTGGAAAGAGTTGGGGATAAGCGACAGGTATGGAAGACAATAAAGAATAGGAGAGATAGGATGGTAGGATGGTAGGATGGTACGACATCTTCTAAGTTACGAAGGAATAGTTCGCGACATACAAGAGTCAGAGAAAGGAATAAAAAGAGGCAGGGGTAGGCCTAGATTAGACTACTGCTCTAAAATAGTTAGGGATTTAGGATGTTCAACTTTTGTGGAAATGCGTAGGTTAGCTCAGGATAGGAAAGGATGGAGGTACGCGTCCAACCAGTCTTCGGACTGAGAACCTTATGATGAGGAATAGTCATTGTTATACTAAAAAGATCAATATAATACGAGCAATAATGACATTTCACATCTCCTTATATGCCTACAAGGTTTAATTATATTATTTTTCAAGACAGATAATGCAAAAATTCATACACGCTCATTAACTTAAACGAAATGAGATGTTGGACGACCGCTAATATAGCTTCTTACGGGCTTGCTAAAATACTTATCTACACTTCTTTGTATAATATAAAATGTAAAAAAAACTATTAACACGGTGTTTTGTACTATCCAGCATAAAAGCAAACAAAACAACCGACCAGAAGAATGTTTCGCGATATTCCGTTTCCACAGCGGCACCTGTTTACTACACAACTGGTCGGCTGCTTTACTTTGCCTTTACCACACAAATGTTTAGACTGTGAGTATTCCTTATGCTGCAGTAGTAAATGTAAATAGCTAAGTCCCCCCTCCAAGTCTTTGGTAGTGTGAACGGTTTACTAAATATGGCCGGCGTCCTTTCTTATTTGGACACCCGGTAGGTACAGTTTATTTCTTTGGAAATAATGAGAAAATATCATTTTTATATATTAGGGGCATTGTCTAAAGAACTATTAGATTTAGATATAGGGAAGAGTATAATCAAAACACATAGGTAATTTTATATAAAATTCATCCGTGATATAAAATACCTAGTAGTCGTTCCGTTTAAAAAATAAGAGCTATCGCCGATCAGTTGGTTCTAAAATGGTGGTCTTATAATGAACGCGTAGTTGTGTTTATCGCCACTTAATAGTACTTAAGTACATACAATTTATCTTGGTTCAATGTTAGAATTTTACTTCATGATGTTTCTCGTTAACAAATTAGGTAGAAAGTCTTGAACAAACTTCATCTAAAAAGGGCTTCAGAATCCAAAAGCACAGTCATATAGGGTACGTTCCATTTAAAATATGAAAGTTCAATACGGTACACAGAAAATGATAGCGTAAATGAAGTGCTCATACCTCATAAGAAAGAATGATCTAAATTGTAGGTACCAAAAACTTTTTCTTTAAAATGTGTAATAAAGGCATAATTTAAGAACGCCGAACTACGTGGACAGACGTACGTAAATAGTTTATTAACTTTCTAAAACATATGCAATAGCCCCATTACCCTAACTTTATTGACTTCTTTTAGTTCTAATTTTATTCGATTCAAATCATGAAAGTTCAGAAAAACTTGGATAAGTGACCGCAGCGTATGCAATAAATATAAGTAACGCAGAGGGTGAAACCTTGTTATTTCAGTGCTGGTATCAAGGTGGTGCGTGTCGGGCAACTTTCCCTTCATTTCTCTTTTAAGTAGCCAATAAATAATCATCAAACTGTTAGAATTAATGGGACAGACTGCGCTGTATCAATACTTATAAATAATGCAAGGCGATGAAAAATAAATTAAGAGACAGAGAGATCGATTTTTATAACCAATTCCATACGCCTTGACCTGTGTCCACAATAGGGCGGAGCTTTTTCTCATATTTAGTATATAAAAACTTTCTCCCTCCGCAGGATAATGACACGCGGCCAAAATCTGCTGGGACTACGGAGACGATTTCACGCATGTAATCTACCTGGCCTTGAAAGTAAGCACGTAAAACGTTGAAAAGTTTCACCAACTGCTACATTCATTGGAATAAAAATATTCTTAACAGCATCTTCCGCTTCATCGTCGAAAGAGAGTCGTCTTCCCCTGAAACCTTTTGAGATGTTTAGGGCTGCATTGTAGAGTCTAGGTGGCCACTGTCTTGCCGTTTCTTGCTTACTGTAAGCTACATTCACTTCCACCCGCTTTAATTTACTGTGAAACTGACACTCGAAAACATGCACTTGCTTGATTTGGCACGACGTTGGCTTGACAAATCGGACCCCTCAAGAGCTTTTTACTTTCTTCTTCTAAAATAAGGGAATAAGAGCATGCTGCAGAAATTTTATAGTGAACGCAGTAGAACCCACTATCCCAACGAACTTGTACCTTCCAGTAGCTAACACTGAAACGGGTGGGATGGCTGGTGTGCTTCAATGATCTAAAGAGTCGAACCATAGGTTTAAGAATATTGGGGGGGGGGGTTATTGAGAAGGCATACTAAATCAAGTCCCTAAAAGAGGGCAGCAGCTCTTTCAGTAGTCAGAGTAGCAGAGACTGTGGAGGTCAGTATGACACTGTGATACTCAATCTGCGATGTGGAAGGAAACGGGACACCACCACATTATCTTTTTCACCTAGAACAGTGTACTAAAATTTCATGATGGCACCTTCTGGAGTAAAATATTCGGGAGGTAAAATAGTCCTACATTCGGATCGCCGGGCGGCGACTGCTTCGGGGGGAGTCATCAGCAATAATAAGTGTAACATTTCACGGGTCGGAGCGTGGAATGTTAGGAGCATGAAACAAGTAGGAAAGTTAGAAAATTTGAAAATAGGGATGGATAGTTAGCATTAGACATAGTATGTATCAGTGAGGTGCGATGGCCAGAAGCTGGACACTTTTGGAGCTGAGATTTTAGAGTAATACACATAGGGTCAATAGGTGGGAATTCGGGAGTAGAAATTGTTATGAAGAAAAAAATAGGCCAGAACGTAGAAAATTTCTTACAGAAAAGTGACAGGGTAGTTATGGTTAGTTTAAATTCGAAACCTGTAAAGACGGTAATTATACAGGTATATATGCCCACATCTAATTATATTGATGAGGCTGTAGAGCGATGTCGAATATGTGCTAGAGTCTGTGAAGGGGCATGAAAATTTAATAATTGTAGGAGACTTTAATGTAGTTTTAGGTATAGGGAGAGAAGATAGAATAATCGTAGTTAATATTTTCTACTTTTACTTTTTGGTAGAAGTTCATGGATATAGTGTTTATTTAGTTTTTTCTGATATTTCACTTGAAGGTTTTTTCAATTGAATTTATTGTTTTTCCTAAATGATATTCTTTCTTCTTCAAGCTACGAGGTATTCGAATTTACTTTGTGCTTTTCTTATGCACGTAGGTAAATACTGAAATTCAGTTTTCTAGTTAACTTATTTCATAGATATATTTATTTTAATTGTATTGTTTTGTCAATTTTAAGTTTCCTTGTCAACTGTTCCCTTAGTGCCATATTTATTTACAATTTTACATTTTCTGATGATGAGATTGTTTGAAATCTTGAAACCGGTAAAATATTTAAATAAAACGTATTGGTAGTTCGCAGAGTAATTATTTGTTTCATAGAATAATCGCGTAGGTAATAAGAACGACAGGGGACTTAGGCTGATAGATATTTGCGATAAACATAACCTAACCGTCGCGAACACTATATTTCAATATCACATTAGGAGGCGCTTTACATGGAAAATGCCAGGGGACCTACGGAGATATCAAATAGATTACCTTCTTGTTAGGCAAAGATTTAGAAATCAAGTTAGGGACTCTGCAGAAGCTATCCAGGAGCAGATATAGATAGTGATCACAACATAGTGGTTATGGAGGCTAATATTAAATTTAATATTTTGAAAAAAAAACGAAATGGTAAGAGACACTTTGACCTCGAGAAAATAAGAGGCTGTGATTCGCGCAATGAGTTCGAGAAAAAAGCGAATGAAATACTAAAGGACGCGGATGAAAATATGGTTAGGGACGTAGAGGCAGAATGAAATTGTACAATTGTACAATTGTACAATTTCTGTCAATAATAAACTAGCTCAATTGTCAAAAAATTTTATTTGTGTGCGTTTTAATAAATTTGGGCGTACATTCGAAATTAATTAGATATTTATTTAATATTAACTAGGTACTGTCAACATTTCTATTAGGTAATATGAAAATTTTTACAGAGTCAAAGCCAATACTTTTAAAAAATATAACACTATGAAACTTGCTTGCTATGTAATAAGTAATATCTACTTTTTCAAAAACAAATAAAATTTTCTTCAACATAGAATATGTGGATCACAAAGAAGATGGCTCGTAATTTCCTACCAATCCATTAAAATAGGCTAAGATCACTTCCTCCGTTATAAGATGGACTTTCTTTGTATGCATCAAATCACGGAATTTTGTCAGCTATATATATACCTTCCCTTAGACTTCTGAAGTAATTGTATGCAGCGGCATCAGCTTCTTTTAATATCCTCCGGTAAAATTAAATCGTAATTTTTTCCATATTTTCTCAGTAAAATCTTATTTTAGGTACAAATTTAGCTGAAACGTACAAAAATTGACTTCTTCTAGCTTGTTTATTATTTATAGTAACGGTAACCATAACAATGATGAAACACGCTCTCTATGTTATTATGTATACCCGCCCAATTGTCAGACCAATTTGAATTATTAATCTTGAATATTTTTGAACAACTAATTATTTCAGTGGCAGGATTGAACAAAGCGTTATACAGCACTCGTGGAGAAACCGTTTCGCTCACTTATTTGCCTTTGCACACTCGCCTGGCGGCTGATGTGCAAATCTGGCAAATTGCGTGAGCGAAGTTTTCAGTTTCTCCACTTGTACTGTAATATACTATTATTGCAATAGGTACCTATAACATGTTCAAAGTAAAGGATATCGTTGTGCAACGCACGAACTGGCACTATTTAATTGCCCAGTAAATACTTGACGCTCGAATCGGCACGAAAACAGGTAGAAACCCAAAAACGCCCGAAACGAGAACGCACGAAACGGCACGATACCTTAGAAATGAGGCATCCTAATCGGAAGAGAGGAAAAGGCAGATAGGTGGAAGGAATATTTGGGAATCTTATATGCAGAACAAAGATATATTAGAAAAGGAATTCAGTGTAGAGAGGGATAACCTAGGCTGTCCCATAATAAGGGACAAGTTTGAGCTAGCATTAGAAAGTCTAAAAAACAATAAAGCACCAGGTGTAGACGGATTGCAGACGGAAATTTTAAAGTGACTACAGGTCAAGAGGTAAGAGAGTGTTTATTTAAACTAGTTAGCCGTATATACGAGACGATTGCAAACAGAACATCATAGTAGCTGTACCAAAAAGGAAAGCGGATAGGTGCGAAAATTTTAGAACTATCAGTTTAACTTCCCACGCGTCAAAAATTTTAAATAGAATTGTGCAAAGAAGGATGGAGAAAAGGGCGGAAGAAATATTAGGACATCATTTCGGGTTTAGACTAAATAGAGGAACGCGCGAGGCCATTCTAGCTTTACTAGTAATTATAGTAATTATAGAAAAAACAATAGAAAAGGGAAAGAGCGTATATACATACATATATAGGATTTGTTCGGAAAGGTAGGGATGAAATCTAGGGACATAATACATAATCTCTACAAAAAGTAAACGGTAGTTTTAGAATTTGAGCAGGAACGAAGAGAAGTAGATATCCGGAAGGGAGTGAGACAGGAATGTGCATTTTGTCACCTCTAGATTTCAACTTATATATCGAAGATGCGATTAATATTGTTAATGACAGAACAGCCTCAGGGATTAATGTACAGTGTCAAACTATTAACATGCTCAGATTCGCGGATGGTATATAGCAGTGTTAGCATCTAGCAAAAAAGAATTAGGAACGGCTTTGAATAAAATGGAAGCAGTTTGGCACAGGGCTACGGCATGAAAATCAATAAAAAGAAAACAAAAATTTTGGTATGTAGAGAGTGTGAAAATAGAACTAAAATTATTGAAATGCAAATAGGAAATGAGAAGATAGAGGAAGTCGTGGATTTCTGCTATTTAGGAAGTAAAATAACTCGAGATGATAGGAGCACTAAAGATATAAAACCAAGAATAGCGCAGGGTCGAGTTGCGTTTAATGAAAAGAAACAACTGTTATGCTCGGGAACGGTTAATACAGAAACTTGGAGAAGACTCTTAAAGTCGTATGTTTGGAGTACAGCATTATACGGATGCGAAACTTGGACAATAGGAGAAGCGGATCGAAAAAGAATAGAAGCGTTTAAAATGTGGTGCTACAGACGCATGATGAAGATACCGTGGATAGATATGGTTAGCAATAGGGAAGTATTAAAAAGAGTTGTGGAAAAGCGAAAGGTATGGAAGATAATAAAGAATAGGAGAGATAGGATGGTGGGGCACCTTCTAATTCACGAAGGAATAGTTTGCGACATACTAGGCAGAGATAGGTATAAAAAGGGGTAGGCGTAGGCGTAGATTAGACTGCTGCTCTCAGATAGTTAGGGATGTAGGATGTTCTACTTTTAGGGAAATGCGTAGGTTGGCTCACGATAGAAAAGATGGAGGTACGCATCCAACCAGTCTTCAGACTGAGAACCTTATGATGAGTAGAACCCAAACAAGGAACGGCAAACGGTGGCCATCTATATACTGTTATACTCTTGTCACAAAAAGTAGCAGTGGCATTTGGTCGAACTTAAAAATACTGAATGTCCTGTCACCTAGGTGAAGAAAATTGTACTTCCACAATTGTACCGTGACATATTACAGAACACTTCTTTCTTTGAGCATTGGAATCAAAGAGCATTAAATACTTTTAATACTTTTAATGATCATTGATTGGAATCGGATTGTCGTCCTCCACAAAAACTGCAACATATCTTTAGCAAATAAAATTCAAATTCAGCGATCAGTGTATTTTACCGGAAGTGTTGGGAAGTGTTAGTGGTTATTAGTGATGGACGATATTTCACGAACTGTGGTTTAATCACTTAATGCTGAAGAAGTGGTGTTCAGCAGCAGCAGCAGCAGCAGCCAGGCGCATGCGCCGGGGCTATTCCTCAGATCAGTCCATCGAGTTCTCCAGGGCGTGTCTGCAGCAGCCTCTGGTCAATGCTGAAGAAGTGGTCTTCAGCGGGCAGCCTCTGGTGTCTTGTCATTGTGCACCCAAGCCGCCATTTTGGCTGTGGGTCAGGCGCCTGCGCCGGGGCTGTCGCGTACAAAGCGCGTGTTGTTCAGGCCAGTCCATCCTGGCCCCATCCACTTCTTCGGCAATGACCAGAGGCTGCTGAAGGAGTCATGTCTTCAGCAACGGTGTCTTTGGGGCCTTTGGCCGTGGCTCAGGCGCATGCGCCGGGCTCTGGCTATGAGAGTGGGCGGGGCAACAGCCAATGAGAGTGGTTGTGGGCAGCATCCAATCAGAATTGTTGTTAGGTGCTGTTGGGCCTTTGGATGTGGCCCAGGCGCCTGCGCCGGGGTTTTCGCAAAAATAAAAACGTTGAATATATTTTTACATCAATATAATTAAAACTATAATCTGTGTACAGAGTAGGCATGCGTGTATTTTCTGGGCAAATCGAAGCCCTGCAGCTTCTCATACCACTCTTCTGACCGATTCATTACCCGGTGTATACTCAACGATGCGGTCATGCAGGATGAGACAGTATGCGGTTGTGTTGGGCGGAAAATTCTCGCTCGACTCAAATTCTAGACGCATATCTATGGGTCCAGGCTTGATGCTTTCCGACTGCTTTGATGCGTCAATCACCACGATGGGCGCTAGATCCTTGAACTGTTCCTTGCCGTATAACGGCTCGCCAACTTTTCCATAGTATGAACTCTGGAAGTTCTGGTACATTTCGTATAGCAGGGCGTATTTCCCCGTGGAGAAATCCAAGTTTAAATTCTCGTAGGGGAAGCACTCAGAATTCAGGTACAGTTTGACGTTTGTCAGATTGCAGTGGTCAAATTTGCTTGAATCCGTGTCCAAATTCGCTTTGCGATTCGTCTGGAAGGCGACAATAACGTAGCGGGGTTTCTCCAACCGTGTTGCAGTCTTGACGGCCCACGTTTGTTTCGTAGCTTGCGGCAACACCGGATACTCGTACAGCTCCCAGCTGCGAAAACATATCTGCAACGTTCTCTCTTCCTCGACAATATTGAGAAGTTTTAGGTATTCAGCATCCGATGGATAGACGTACGGCACCCTCCAATGAACCTTGCTCAACTCAATTCTGGTGTCCTCGTTACCCACGAAAGCGTTCCTATCGTTTTTCGATCGAGTCAAAATGAGCTCGTGACACACATTTAACAGAATTTTGGGGTAATCTTCCAAGAATCCCAGCAGGATTCTTCCCGGGATGCACACGTTAAAGTTCCCGTTCGCGTCGATAAGGTGGCTCGGTGAGTCTCCCGTATTCGTCCAGCCGGCATTCTCCAGGGCACCTACCTCACCCACATTCAGAGAAACTACACCCTTCAGTGTGCTCGTGATGCCCACGTTTTTTGTTCGATCCACCTCCACCCCGTTTATTTCATAGCGGACGTCGTCAAAGAGGAAACTGAGGGCGTTATTTGTTAAAGCCGCATTTCCGCCTCCTGCACCCTTGATGAACCTGCCCTCTATGTAGATGCTGCTTAGATGCGGCAGTACGTAAACGTCTTGTTGGTGGATTGGTATGCGAATTTCGTCATTGGCGTTGAATGTTGTTGTTGTCACGAACGGTTGATGTACGTGCACCTCGACACGGCGTGCTGACTCATCCAAAACAGCACCGTCCAGAACACGAAACGTGTCTACGTTTATGTGTGTCATTATTCAAATGCGGTTCCCTTGTTGAAGCACAAGTACTAACTGACAACACCGTTAATTTTCTTGCTTAAATACTCTCCATACAACCGTGCGCATGCGCAGTCTTATTCTTGCTCGTGTCATCAGCCATGGTGTTTGCGAATACAGCTGCCTGTGTCAACAGCGTGTCATCAGCCATGGTGTTTGCGAATACAGCTGTCTGTGTCAACAGACAGCTGTATTCGCAAACAGACAGACAGACAGACAGACAGAGAGACAGACAGACAGACAGACAGACAGACAGACGGACCGACAGACATACAGACAGACAACTACTGATAAGAATTCGGAAGTAGGAGAATAACTATAGATTCCTTTTTGTCTCATCGAGCTGATTAATTTGATACCCTACATGATCTAGGTGGGCGGGGCAAGGAGCGTGGCCGGGGGCACGGTCAGTGAGTGGCCACCCCTAAAAACCACCCCTAAAATCCACCCCCAAAAATCACCCTCCAAAACCACCCCAAGAACAGCCCCTAAAAACCACCCCTAAAAACTACCCCTAAAACCACCCCTAAAACCACCCCTAAAACCACCCCCTAAAATCACCCCTAAAAACCACCCCCAAAAACCACCCCCAAAAACCACCCCTAAAATCCACCCCAATATTCCGATACCTCTAGTCGAGTCCTTTAATTTGACACCCCACATGACATAGTTTTTACGTAGGGGTTAGCCTAAATTTAGACTACTGTTCTCAAATAATTAGCGATGTAGAATGTTCTACTACCGAGAACTAAGATGTTTGCATATATCAATCAGATGGTTCCCACACGTGTCCGAAACGCATTAAGATAACAAGTAATTTCAAATAAACAAACTGGAGAATGTTCTAGAATGTTTTTTTCCCACACGTGTCCGAAACGCATTAAGATAACAAGTAATTTCAAATAAAAAATCAGAAGAATATTCTAGAATGTTATTTTATTGTAATAATACAAACAAACAAAGGGGTCACCTTGTAGTGTCTACAACGTATTAAATGCACATGCAGAGCGTGGGATCAAACCTAAACAAACATATCCTATCGGCAAGATGAAAGGTTATTTCCCATAATAAAAACAATTATAACATCTCTTATCGGCGGCGAACGTGCTTTTTTCTTAAACTTTAATATCAATATTTATTTAGTATAAACAATTGTAAATTTCCGAGAAAATAAATATTAATTCTGTAACTTCTGTTTACAATCATAAGTATATACGGATGATTTGAAAGACGGGCTTGTGGGCCGCCGATTAGCTCAGTTGGTTGGAGCGAGGGCTCCGGTGCGTGGGGACTCGGGTTCGAATCCCGGTCGGCGTCATTTCCAGAACGTTTGCGAAAACCCCGGCGCATGCGCCTGAGCCACGGCCAAAGGCCCCAAAGACACCGTTGCTGAAGACATGACTCCTTCAGCAGCCTCTGGTCATTGCCGAAGAAGTGGATGGGGCCAGGATGGACTGGCCTGAACAACACGCGCTTTGTACGCGACAGCCCCGGCGCAGGCGCCTGACCCACAGCCAAAATGGCGGCTTGGGTGCGCAATGGCAAGACACCAGAGGCTGCCCGCTGAAGACCACTTCTTCAGCATTGACCAGAGGCTGCTGCAGACACGCCCTGGAGAACTCGATGGACTGATCTGAGGAATAGCCCCGGCGCATGCGCCTGGCTGCTGCTGCTGCTGCTGCTGAACACCACTTCTTCAGCAATGACCTTGAAAGACGCTGCTGAAGACATGCACACTTCTTCAGCAATGACCTTGAAAGACACCAGAGGCTGCCGCAGATGCCGCTGCTGAAGACACTTCTTCGGATGCCTCAACGACTCCTTCAGCAGCCTCTGGTGTCTTTCAAGGTCATTTGCCGAAGAAGTCGATGGCACCTCGAGAACTCGATGGCGCTATGTGCTCCGAAGGGGTTCGTATCCAGTACTCTCATTTTCTAACTACTCTTCTGCTTGGTGCTCCTCAGCTTCAGTGAGCGGCCACTGAATTACTTGATTACTTCATCGTAGAACGGCATCTTATCAGCAAAAATGTGACGGAGAAGACTTTTTATATTGTCCATCTTCTTGTGATTAATTGGTAGTTTACCGACATAAGCTTTGTAGTTAATGTTGGGCAATTCTGGGCAGTAGTGATGAGGTTTTGCGAGGGAAAAATTTTCGCTTACAATACTGTCAATATAGGGATGAACAAGCAAGACGCCAGGATCAGAAGAGATTTTTAGTGTGACTTTCTACGAAAGTGTAGAGCGGCCACAGTGAGAAAAAAACTTACTCTTCCCAGATTAAACTGTAAATTGGCTTAAATTTACAGTTTGAACTGGGAATTTTATAAAATTTACAGTTTGAACTGGGAATTGTGTTAAATTTACAGATTGAACTGGGAATTTTGTTAAATTGACAGTTAGAACTGTCAATTTTGCTTAAATTTACAGTTTGAACTCGGAATTTTATAAAATTAACAGTTTGAACTGGGAACTTTGTTAAATTGACAGATTGAACTGGGAATTTTGTTAAGTTGACAGTTAGAACTGTCAATTTTGCTTAAATTTACGGTTTGAACTGGGAATTTTATAAAATTTACAGTTTGAACTGGGAATCTTGTTAAAATTAGCAGTCAGAAGGTCAGAACTGTAAATTTGCGTAAATCTACAATTTGAACAACGCTGAACAAGTGAAACAATATGGGGCATTCGTTCTAGTTTTTCAAAAATATTATTATATGCCACTGTAATTTTATTTTTGCCGTAATTTTTTGTTGCTAAATTTAATTTCCAACAAAATCGTGTAAAGAAGTAAAAACATTTTCCAGAACCCTACATTTTTCTAACATTTTTTTTTTTAAATTTCAGCCTCTAACTTTTTAAGGATTGAAATATGGGACACAATTTATTTACCTTTCTTTCAGTATTTGGTGTGAAAAATGTACCGTATAACTTTTTACAAACAATTTAGAATGACGCTGTATTATAGTATACTTTTGACATATTACTTTATGCGCTAATAAACATACTGCGTGTTGTATTTACTATACCCGAATATATTGCTCATTGTGGGAAATACAAACTGCGTTTTGTCTGCGCTAAGTTTGAGAAAATGCAATGCTTGTTTGAGTTTATGCAGAAGACCCTCTTTGTTGCAGCGCGACCCTCTAAACACGCGTCTTCAACAATAAAGCTTGCCACCCACCCACTTGCCCGTCGCAGCACGGCACGGTCCGTCCCGTCAAAATTACGGATATAATGAAAACAATGCAAACGAATGGACAGCCGCCCACTAGCACAGCACGGCACAGCCCAGCGTTGTCCATTCATTTGCATTGTTTTCATTCTATCCGTATTTTGACGGGACGGACCGTGTGGTGCTGTGACGGGCAAGTGGGTGGCAAGCTTAATCGTGCGTTTTTCAAGCGAATAAACTTTGCAGAGAATAAAGCGCTAACGACTGAGACTGACAACGGTCAGCTTGACATTAACCTGACAGATTTTTGTGTAAGAAATGTAAAACGGTTCTTCTGGGTGCGATGGTACATTTTCGACCCCTTCCGATGCGCAGACTGTATTATCGCTTAGAAACGTGGTGTACAGGGTGTCCTATTTTCGTTGCGATTTGGGGGTTTCTCATAGCAGCAGGAGAGATAGAGCGTCGGGGTTTTCGCGAACCTGAGCTACTTTTTTGAGTATAATAGAAAGCTGAAACCAGAATTTGGATATCGTTTTTAGTATCCGAGAAAAAAAATAATGTTGATTTTTATCGTTTTTCGAGAACTCTCTCCAATTCTTTTTGTACTAAGCAGACTAAAACTGTTACGATTTACTCATTTAGAACATTTTCCAAGGAATTCAGTGGCGTACGTAGTTTTTTTTCTAGGGGGCGTATTTTTTGAGTTATGACATAAAGTTAATTTTTTTAAAATTATTATTTCTAAAAACGGCAACGATTTTGGTACTTTTTAAGTTTTAACTTTAGAAAATATATAGGTAGGCACATCCAAGATACCTGTGATTTTATGTTAGCAACTGAATAATTATCTGTTGACATACTTTAGCAAAAGTTGCATGCAGCTAGTTTTATTAATATTATATGTATATACATAATGGCTCTTCAAAATTATCAAAATTTCAAAAATACGACATAATTGCTGTTTTCAGTGAATGTCGTGAGAATGTAAATGAATCAATGGATCTATATCTCAATAGGTACACAAAAAATTCCTAGTTACCCATTTCCAGTATAATACCTATCCATCGATTTATTAAATTTAGATACCCAGAAAGAAGACAACCAAGCAAAATGATGTTTTCGAGATTAAAATCAAATTTAATTCACTATGGGTCATTCAATTAACCTATAACCAAAATTTATAATAAAGAAAATAGGGAAGAGGAAGAAATAAATAATGTTTTATCGTTGGTTGAGGCGACACCAAAAACTTCTTGTCGCGAAATCGAATCACAAGTTGGTTTTTCCAAATCAAAAGTTCAAAAAAATATTAAAAAAGGCAAATATAGGCCATATAAAATTCAAATTATTCACCATCTCTTCCCGGGAGATCAAGAAAGAAGGCTTAATTTTTGTAGGTGGTACTTAAATAAAATTCAAGAAAATCCAGAATTTGGGGGGTCTGTCTTTGGACAGATGAAACTCACATAAGCAGCGTAGGATTATTTAACAGACATAATGTGCGTCACTGGTCTGATACAAATCAGCACCAACTTTTGAACGTCAGAGGCAAGGACGTTTTGTATTTAACGTTTCGTGTTTTATTTTGGGTGGTCAACTAGCATACCAAATTTTTGATGGAAACTTAACGGGATTGAGATACATTAATTTATTGAATATTAACGCAGAGGCGATAATGGAAAATGTTCCGTTAATAAACATAAACAGAGTATATTTCCAACAAGATGGTGCCCCTGCACACAATTCTGCAATATGTAGTTAGAAATTATTTTGAAAATCATTTTCCGGGAAGATGGTTGGGTACAAATGGACCTATATTGTGGCCTGCAAGATCACCGGATCTGAGTATATTAGACTTTTTGTTTGGGCATTTTTAAAAGAAAAAATATGCATACGAAGATACAACAATCAAGCCGAGCTAGCAGAGGCAACACATGCAGCTTTCCGATATTTGCAAGCCCATCCTATTTTTTTTAATTAATGCCATCAATCTATTAACTAAAAGATGTAGATTATGTGTTGAAAAACATGGCAATCAATTTGAGCAGTTCCTATAATTTTGTTGTTTGTTGTTTGATGTTTTTCTTGTTTTTGTTTGTTTTGCTGTTTTGCTATTTTTCTGTTTTTCTGTTTTTGTTACTTTTATTTCAGTTGTTATTAAAAGTTGCTAACATAAAATCACAGGTATCTTGGATGTATGTACAAGGTGTCCCAAACTGGACGCGTTCTTATGGGAACACCCCTTATTTGAAGAGATATAAAAAAATTAACCAAGGTGTCCGGAGCTCAAATTTAATGAGAAAACCACTGGCGCAAACAAAACTTTGCTATCTCTTATCGTTTGGCCGCTAGAGGGCGATTCTCAAATTTCGTCGATTTCTTTTATGTCCTATAACTTGTTTATTAATAAAGATAATTAATTTTGGTAAAAACTTTCTTAAGGCACTTTTTTCCGTAGAATCCATTGCAATAGGCAGTTTTTTTGCAGGGCGTTTAGATTTTCGTGCACCACCGCAAACTTATTTTTTTTATATAGACCACCCTATATATTATGAGATTTTTGAAAAGCTCGTAAAATTTCCTAAATCTTGATGTATCACTTGTCATGTTTATCTTAAAAACCATTAGCAACATTTAAAGAATTATTAATTTAATATAATAACTATGAGTAATCTTATCATGAAACTTTAGATCTGTGGTTTTAATCATAACATGTTAGCATCCTATGTCATTTTATTAGTCATGGCAATCTTGTTTTCTGTAGGCACAATATTTTAATTTTTAAATCGTAATGTTGCTAATGGTTTTTAATATAAACATGACAAGTGATACATCAAAATTTAGGAAATTTTAGGAGCTTTTCAAAAATCTCATAATATATAGGGTGGTCTATATAAAAAAAATGAGTTTGGGGTGGTGCACGAAAATCTGAACGCCCTGTAAAAAAACTGCCTATTGCAATGAATTTTACGGAAAAAAGTGCCTTAATAAACAAGTTATAGGACATAAAAGAAATCGACGAAATTTGAGAATCGCCCTCTAGCGGCCAAACGATAAGAGATAGCAAAGTTTTGTTTGCGCCAGTGGTTTTCTCATTAAATTTGAGCTCCGGACACCTTGGTTAATTTTTTTCTATCTCTTCAAGTAAGGGGTGTTTCCATAAGAACGCGTCCAGTTTGGGACACCTTGTACCTATCTTATATTTCCTAAAGGTAAAAAGTACCAAAATCGTTGCCGTTTTTTGAAATAACAATATAAAAGTATACATATTTTGATAGCTTAAAAAAAGACCTTTCGAACTAGACCAAAGCCTACTATGATTTCCATTCAAAAAAATTTAACTTTGTCATAACTCAAAAAATACGCTCCCTAGAAAAAAACTACGTACGCCACTGAATTCCTTGGAAAAAGTTCTATATGAGTCAATCGTAACAGTTTTAGTCTGCTTAGTACAAAAAGAATTGGAGAGTTTTCGAAAAACGATAAAAATCAACATTATTTTTTTTCTCGAATACTAAAAACGATATCCAAATTGTGGTTTCAGCTTTCTATTATACTCAAAAAAGTAGCTCAGGTTCGCGAAAACCCCGACGCTCTATCTCTGCTGCTTCTATGAGAAACCCCCAAATCACAACGAAAATAGGACACCCTGTACACCACGTTTCTAAGCGATAACACAATCTGCGTATCGGAAGGGGTCGAAAATGTACCATCGCACCCAGAAGAACCGTTTTACATTTCTTACACAAAAATCTGTTAGGTTAATGTCAAGCTGAGCGTTGCCAGTCTCAGTCGTTAGCGCTTATTCTCTGCAAAGTTTATTCGCTTGAAAACCACACAATTATTGTTGAAGACGCGTGTTTAGAGGGTCGCGCTGCCACAAAGAGGGTCTTCTGCATAAACTCAAACAAGCATTGCATTTTCTCTAACTTAGCGAAGACAAAACGCGGTTTGTATTTCCCACAATGACCAATATATTTGGGCATAGTAAATAGAACACGCAGTATGTTTATTAGCGCATAATATAATATGTCAAAAGTATACTATACAGCGTCATTCTAAATTGTGTGTAAACAGTTATACGGTACATTTTTCACACTAAATACTGAAAGAAAGGTAAATAAATTGTGTCCCACATTTCAATCCTTAAAAAGTTATAGAGGCTGAAATTTTCAAAAAAAAATGTTAGAAAAATGTAGGGTTCTAGAAAATGTTTTTACTTCTTTACACGATTTTGTTGGAAATTAAATTTAGCAACAAAAAATTACGGCAAAAATAAAATTAAAGTGGCATATAATAATATTTTTGAAAAACTAGAACGAATGCACCATATTGTTTCACTTGTTCAGCGTTGTTCAAATTGTAGATTTACGGAAATTTACAGTTCTGACCTTCTGACTGCTAATTTGAACAAGATTCCCAGTTCAAACTGTAAATTTTACAAAATTCCCAGTTCAAACTGTAAATTTAAGCAAAACTGACAGTTCTAACTGTCAATTTAACAAAATTCCCAGTTTAATCTGTCAATTTAACAAAATTCCCAGTTCAAACTGTAAAGTTTATAAAATTTCCAGTTCAAACTGTAAATTTAAGCAACACTGACAGTTCTAACTGTCAATTTAACAAAATTCCCAGTTCAATCTGTCAATTTAACACAATTCCCAGTTCAAACTGTAAATTTTATAAAATTCACAGTTCAAACTGTAAATTTAAGCAAAATTGATAGTTCTAACTGTCAATTTAACAAAACTCCCAGTTCAAACTGTAAATTTTATAAAATTCCCAGTTCAAACTGTAAATTTTATAAAATTCCCAGTTCAAACTGTAAATTTAAGTCAATTGACAGTTTAATCTGGGAAAAGTAAGTTTTTTCTCACTGTGGCCGCTCTACGCTTTCGTAGACTTTCTGCCTAAACTACTAGCGCCACTGCGCCACTCTAACTTTGAAAAGGGAACATATCCAGTACATGTTCCCTTTTCGAATCTAACTAGAAACAAGCATGGGTGCGACTACTATAGGATTGTCCGGATATGTTCCGTTTTCGCACCAAACGATGAGTTTAGGTGCAAATAACATGATTATGTCAAAATCTGAAAATGGCTAAAAATTGGACATGTTCCCTTTTCCAAATAACCCATTCAATTGTAGACAGTATTTTTATACCTTGGCCCATCCGCACTTGGCTCCGAATATGGTGCTTACGCTAATTAATGAATTATAATAAAAATGTTTTAAACCCATCTTAATTGAAGTATTATTCACCTTCCACAGCAACAAACACACTTTTCTGTCATTTTTGTAAGATAATTAAAAATAAGCCGGAATTTCAAAATAGTCCCCTGTATTCGAGTGTATTCTCATTGGTGTGACGTCACGCATAAGTGTCATGGCTTCCATCAACATGGTGGCTATTTATTTAGTTGTTCCAGTCCTTTTCCTGCGACTGATTAAAAGTGTTAAAACTGTTTTGACTGTTATATTTCCAGCGTAATTGATTTTATTAACTGGTAATTATGACGGAAGAAGAGTATTTTAAAGCTTAGTCAGATACCTAATTTACCGAAAATCGACTCCTTAATCGCTGAATTCTTTGCTAAAATACTTTGTATACGTCAGCTGAAATTCATGGAATAAAGGGTGAGAGGTAGGTACACTTAAATTGTTTCATTGAAATTTAGGATAAAGATTAAAAAATATAAATAAAATGGCTTTGTGATGACTAACCATCTATCTATGTTAAAAATTGTTTTCAAAGAAACAACCATAATTTTCCTTTTTATTATTGGTTGAAAGAAATAAAATTTCATCCAAATACTAATATTGGCAATAATAGTATGTAGGTACCATACAGGAAGTCCACTTATAACGGATTCCTACATAGCTCCCTTATATTCATTTTTTAAAAGAAATCTATATGAGACCCCATTTACTTTTAACAAAAATTATTTTCGCTTATACCGACTGTCCCATTTCTTCTGCGCGGAACCTTACTTTGTTTTTAAATGGAACACTTGTATGTTCGAGAACGGTTAATATAGAGACTCGGAAGAGACTATTAAAGTCGTATGTATGGAGTACGACATTATACGGGTGCGAAACTTGGACAATAGGAGAAGCTGATCGAAAAAGAGTAGAAGCGTTTGAAATGTGGGGCTACAGACGCATGATGAAGATACCATGGATAGATAAGGTTAGCAATAGGATAGTATTAGAAAGAGTTGGGGAAAAGCGAAAGGTATGGAAGACAATAAAGAGTAGGAGAGATAGGATGGTAGGACACCTTCTAAGACACGAAGGAATAGTTCGCGACATACTAGAGTCAGAGATAGGAATAAAAAGAGGTAGGGGTAGACCTAGATTAGACTACTGCTCTTAAATAGTTAGGGATGTAGGATGTTCTACTTTTAATGAAATGCGTAGGTTAGCTCAGGATAGAAAAGAATGGAGGTACGTGTCCAACCAGTCTTCAGACTGAGAACCTTATGATGATTTTATATTATTGTATTTTCTAATGCCTTTTTGAATTTAACGGTTGTTTTACATTAAAAATCGTAATTTTTGAAATTTTATCAATTATAATTGATAAAATTTGGAAGATGATATTTAACGTCAAATACCTAATACCGAAACTGTTGAAGTTAGATCCAATGTACGGTTAACAAAGTAGGCCTTAAATTCAACAAAGCAATCATGTTTAATGTGTACCATTAAAAAAACCCACAAAGTAAGGTGTTGTGCAAAAGAAATGGGACCGGCTGTATATAAGTGAAAATATTTTTAAACCAATATTCGCCAAAAAATTAATAGGGGTAAAATTAACTGATTGTTCGCTAGGTACTTGGTGGAACATGATGAATACACAAACACTGATTATTTATATTATGTTTTACCCGAGTTAATAGACTTCCATTCAACCTATAGCGTCAAAAATTCAATAAAGTTAGTAAAGAAACTCCAAAATTTAACAATTCCAAACAATGCTAAACTCATTTCATTTGATGTTAAAAATCTGTTTACGTCTATACCAATCGAAAAGTTAAAAAGTATACTATCAAAACACATTTCTGCAAGTAAACTAAACGTCATAGAAAAACAAGAATTAAATAGCCTTCTTTCAGTCTGTATAAACCACTTATGTACGCTTCCAAGACAAAATATACAGTGAAAAAGATGGTTTTTCCCTATCGTATGGGATCTCCTTTGTCTCCTATGCTAGCAGAAATATATATGCATAATTTTGAAATAAAAATTTTCGAGTCAAATACACCTTTAAAGAATTCAATTTTCTTTTGGATGCGATATGTAGACGATATATGTACTTTGTATTTGGACAGTGACCGACAGGCAAATAGATTCGTTTCTTCAATACACAAACTCCATTAATAAGCAAATCCAATTCACGTTAGAACTAGAAAATAACAATACCATAAACTTTCTAGACTTAACTATTTCAAAATCCAAACATAAACTATCCTTCGACAAATACAGAAAACCTACATTTACAGACTCAATCATACCAGCAGACTCATTTCAATCATACAGAATTGAAT
Organism: Xestobium rufovillosum; assembly: GCA_963966045.1. Lineage (NCBI taxonomy): Eukaryota > Metazoa > Arthropoda > Insecta > Coleoptera > Ptinidae > Xestobium > Xestobium rufovillosum. The sequence goes on along the minus strand of OZ014503.1, from coordinate 6,079,963 downwards.
TATGTACTTTTCAGAGCTACATACACAGACTTTTAAACATACCATTATCCCGTGAAAATTTTAATAAAGAAGTACATGCAATAAAAACCATAGCTCAAAATAACGGCTACAGCCCAGAAATAATACAAAATATACACACACACTACACAAAATTTACTCTGCAAAACCCAATAAAACCGAAAAATCTTGCAACTTTATTAATTTCACAGGCATAGCTAGTCAGAAAGTAACGAATCAGTCATCCAAAAATAATTTAAATATCATTAGTGTCAATAAAAAGAACATAGGTTCCATGCTAGTCCTATCCTATCTAATAAAAGTGATGTTAGTCGTGGAGAATGCGCAATAGACATGTATCGTTTCGATCTAGCGATCTAGCGTTTCCTTTTCTTTAATACGTACGGGACCCGATCGCCAAAAGTGCGTACGTCTGAACTATCACAGGTAGGTATCATGTTTGTTGTCGTTGTAAAAGTATACGCCGTCAGAAACAATTCAAAGTTATTGGACGCATGTACTCCGTAAGCCCCAGCCAAATTGAACTATTTAATTTTCGACTATTATTACTTCATATTAAAGGAGCAAACAGATTTGAAGATTTGAAAAAAGTAAACGGAGAAATACAGGAATCTTATGTAGCAGCGTGTTTAAAATTAGGTCTTATTTAAGATCATCACGAGTGGAAAAGAGCCATGAATGAACCTGAAATTTGGATGATGCCCAGACAGCTGAGATATTTATTCATTCGTATTTTAATGCATTGCCGACCAATTTATCAGGAAGAATTGTAGGAAGAATTTAAAGAAGCAATGTCACAAGATTATGAAAGACGTTACAGCAATACTGAAGGACAAAAAAGCCTATATTCAAATTAGTTCCATGCTTTCTGCGGAAGGTTACAATCTTTCAATGTTCCCTGCTATGCCACGACATTGAATATGCAAATGAAGAACAAGCAATAGAAATAGGATCACGACAATATAAACACCTAAATGGAAAGCAGAAAGAAATATTGTAGATATTATTTTGGGTAAATGTGATGCTAACATAAATGAATCAATTTCTGAATCTTCATGTTTTTATATAGACGGGCCAGGAGGCTCCTGTAAGACTTATGCTTATACAACCGTTTACAGCTTACTGAAGAGCAGGAATAAAATTGTTTGTACCGTGGCCTTAACGGGCATAGCAGCAACACTACTTCCTCATGGCAGAACAGTTCATAAAACGTTTGGGTTACCTGTTCCTCTGTTTTTATATTCATCTTCCAACATTAAGAAAAATTCAAAATAAGCAGATTATTTCAGGAGTGTAGATGTTTTTATTTGAGATGAAGCTCCTGTGGTGTCAAGGTATGCTTTAGACATTATAGACAGAACCTTACGAGACTTGATGAATTGTGATGTTCCGTTTGGTGGAAAAGTTATGGTGTTGCGAGGAGATTTTTGACAATTGTTACCAGTTAAAATAAATGCTACCCGCTGTGAAACAGTGAATTTAAGTATAAAATTTAGTTCTCTTTGGAGTTATTTCCGTAAATTTTCTTAAACACAAAATATACGGGCTCTACCACAGGAACAAGAATTCACCAAGTTTTTATTGGATGTTAGATATGGAGTTTTGAACGATATGAATAGCAATTTAGAATTGCCACAGAGATGTATTTATAATTCGGATATCGTTAAACGTATATAAATGGAGGAATCAATTAGAGAAAAGCGATTCATAGATATGACCAAATCAGCTATTCTGACGTTGAAGACATTAACAAAAAAGTGGTAAAACTGTTAGATATAAAAAATATATACAAACTTGGATAGTGTTGAAAATTGTGATAGTGGAGATTTAAACGGTGCTATTTTTTCTGAATATTTAAATACTTTAAACCCGCCAAATTTTACTCCGCGTGAATTGAAGTTGACATTATATTGTATTGTGATGGTTAGAAATCTTAGCATTAATGAAGGCTTATGTAATGGTACGAGATTGTTAATTTTACAATTGGGAGACAATATCCTACAGTGCAAAATTGTAACAGGCGATAAACATGGAGATATAGTTTTCGTTAACCGTATAACGTTGTACTGTGAAAATGTGTATCCTTTTACTTTTAAAAGACGACAATAATTTCCCATTAAACTAGCGTTTACAATGACTATTAACAAATCACAAGGCCAAATAGGAATTGATCTCTGAAAAGAAATATTTACTCACGGACAATTATGCGTGGCTTTTTCAAGAGTTCGTTCTTGGGAAGGATTGATAATTTATTTAGAAAATCAAAGAAATAGCCGTATAGTTCAAAACTACGTTTTCAGATAATTATATCAGATGTAAATTATTCTGTAATTAATAATGCGTTTCTTTGAAGTGACGATTCGACTAGGGCAGTGAGCGCGCGTAGCGCGCGAGATGACCTAGTCAATAATAAGCAGAGGGAAGACACCGCCGACAAAAATGGTGTATATGAAGTACGATGTAACGATTGTGATGCAATATATATCGGACAAACCGGCCGTGCAATAAAAACTAGAAGGAACATAGAGAATCAATAATAAACAATAGAAAATGTATATGGCATATCAGAACACTGCATTAATCACAACCAAAGACGTCTAGAATGGACCTAGCGTCCTTATGGAACAGCTGATTTTGTTTTGAAACCTACACGTTCGTAGGTAAGCGGGTCGCGGGGATTGTTGTTTGTTATTATATTCAAGCAACGAACCAAGCGAATGTTCCGCGATATTATGTTTCCGCGGCGGCACCTGTTCACTACACAACTGGTCGGCTGTTTTGTTTTGCCTTTTCCACACACAAACGCTTAGACTGTGAATATTCACCCTGCTTCAATCGAAAATGTAAATAGCTAAGTCCCCTCTATAAGTCTTTGATCACAACCACATAGTAAACAAAAGTGATTTTAAGATGTTACATTCATGTAAGAAAGGAAGTAGATTACATTTACTAGAAACAATAGAAATTTGCAAAGCGGTCCATAATAAGAAGAATATTGTCAATGAATTTACAAATTTTTCAAATTCCCCCTTAATAAATACAGCCATACTTGCTTACCTGAATGAAATAATTCATTTTATTGCTGAGTTTTCTGAAAAGACCTACCCACAATTAAGTACATTTAAAATACGTATTTCATAGATATAAATATATGTATATCTTAAACCTGTATTCAATTAGTATACCTTGTACACTCGTTGATAATGGGTGTGTAGCCCGAAACATATGTCCGAATTATAAATAAATTTAGTGGAACAATAAACCAAGGAAAATAATCAGTCTTTGTGAATAAATGGGGTTCTTTTATATAACTTTTTTCTCTAAAATTAATAAAAAGGGCGCTATGGAAGAATCAATCTTAGATGGAAAATCTTATATGTAGTACTCATATAATTTTTGCGTAAATATTTACATCAAAATGATCCTCACGACGAAAACGCTGCTGGTTTTGGAAAGCGTATGGTCTCGTCTCGCCCCGTCAAACCAAAGTTTCCGTCGTTTCGGGTCGCTTGGAACTTGAATAAAGGTTTTATTTGGAGTTTTGTGCTAGTATTTTCGCACTTAAGCACAATACACTATTTGTAATAAGCATTTGTAGACATTTCGTTGCACTATCGCTAATGTAACGCTGGCAGACACAGACAACTAAAACTCTGCTGAATACAGTAATACAGTTGTTGCTTGCACTTTGGTTTCCACTGGTCTGCACTATTTACTTATTGATGAAGTCACACGCAACACGCGGTGGTGCAACAAGTGCTGACCGGAAGCGTTTTCTCCGACACAATGTGGCGCTAAATAAATATACATACTTATTTGATTGATTTATTTTATTTCAAGAATGTATACAATTTATAATGGTATTCCACTATACCACAGGAGCACAAGACTGCATGCAGCTTGAAACGAACACAACACAAAAATTTTGAAGACTTCTGTACAATTTTGAAAATGAAAAATATCGATTTGTCAAACACTTCTGTCAAACCTTCAAAACATCACTTTTCTTGAAAAATTTCATCCTCCTCCAAAATTATGGGTTTTCCTCCTCAATAATCTTTTTCTTAATTTCCATTCAATAATAATTTTTCTAAAGCAATGCCATTTTCCTATATAAATCCAACATTTTTCACTGACAATTTTATGAAGTATAATAATCTAATTATAATATAATTACAAATGTGGGCAGTAGAAAAAATATTGATGTAACCTGACTCATTCGTGCCTGGTGTATTAATTTACGCCATTTAATTTTTTTCGCAAGTACCCTATTGCACTGCGCCTTAAGGCTTGTCGTACTTACCACGGTTTGTTCATTCAACTAATCAGTCGCAATGCTCCTGTATCTTTAAGAAAGTTGTACAGGTCTATTTCTGACAATCTTCTGTTCTATGGCATCATTCCCGAATTTTGCACGCCTTTTTCGGTTCAGTGCTACCCAAGAGCATAGTATATGCAAGATGGTCTCCGGTTGCTGCCCACAGCAGATGTGTCTTTAGGGGTTCATGCCCCATTAGGGAACATGTTATTGTTCTTAACTGCCGTCTGTTCAATGAGAGCAGCTCTCGAGTTCCTTTATTGTCGGGTCTAATTAGTAATTTCCCGTTAGTGCTTATAGGCGAATTTTCCCATAATCTAATAATCAACGGTGGTACTTAGGTATTCCAGGTGAAAGTGGTATTTATACCAAAAACGGGCAGAAGACCCCCTGAAGAGGCTAAATCATATCGGCCGATTAGCTTATCCTCCTTTCTCCTTAAATCAATGGAAAAAATAATTGATAATCACATCAGAAGCGAACCTCTCAAAGAGATGCCGCTTCACGTTAATCAATTTGCCTATCAACCAGGCAAATCCACGGTGGATGCGCTTCATCATTTAGTGAGAGAAGTGGAAAAATCCATCGCAGAAAAAGAAATTGCAGTTGGCATATTTATAGATATAGAGGGTGCCTTTGATAACACCTCATATAAATCTATAAAAACGGCTGCTGCGAGACATGGCATTGAACCTCCCACAATAACCTGGATAGAAGCAATGCTAGAAAGTCGAACAGTTACGCCTTCCTTAGGAGGGGAAGAGACTTCGATGGCTACGGCAAGAGGATGCCCACAAGGTGGGGTGTTATCGCCTCTCCTATGGTCTATCGTGGTGGACGACCTGCTGAGAAAACTGACTGATGAGGGATACTGTGTACTAGGGTACGCAGACGACATCGGCATTCTAATCAAGGGCAAGCATGATGGTATAATCTCAAACCAAATGCAAACTGCCCTAAACAAAATAAGAGAATGGTGTGTACAGGAGGTACTTACGGTAAACCCCACCAAAACCACCATAGTCCCATTCACTAGGCGCAGGAGGCTAAATCTAAAAGCTCCACAGCTACAAGGACTATCGATACAATTTTCCGGAGAGGTAAGGTATTTAGGGGTAACTCTGGATGCCAAACTCACTTGGAGACCTCATATAGATAAAACTCTTTCCAAGGCGACGGGGGCCTTTTGGGCCTGTCGCAAACTTTTTGGAAAAACCTGGGGGCTAAAACCGAAGATGATCTATTATATACATCGATAATAAGACCCATTGTCACATACGCTTCGTTCGTGTGGTGGACAAAAACCAAGGAAATCACGACACAAAGCAAGTTGCAGAAATTGCAACGGCTAGCGTGTCTGGGTATTACAGGGGCTATGTGCACAACCCCGACTGCGGCTATAGAGGTACTCTTGGGCCTACCGCCCCTTCACCTACGGGTGAAGAGGGAGGGTCTACAAACCGCCATAAAAATTACCCAACATAAAAAATTCAAACCGGGCGACAAAACAGGCCATCTAAAGATCCTGGACTTTTTACAGCCAGAACTGCTTGAAAAACCCTTGGATATCACTCCGAGAGCGTTTGACTTCCAGACACCGTTCGAGGTGGTCATTCAGGACCGCAGCACGGCTGGTAGTCAAATAATAAAGCTGGAACCAAATTCCTCCATCTGGTACTCTGATGGATCTAAAACCGAACAGGGAACAGGAATAGGCATATATGGCCCAAAATATAGGGCATCAATAGCCTTAGGAACCTATCCCACAATTATGCAAGCTGAAATACTTGCAATAGACCTTTGTGCCCAAGAATGCCTACGAAGGAATATAAAGGGTAAAAAAGTCTATATAATGTCTGACAGTCAGGCTGCGATAAGATCACTGAAAGCCAATAGCTTTGAGTCCTTATCCACTTGGGAATGCAGACAATCCCTCAAGAAACTGGCTAAGGGCAATAAAGTTGCCCTGCATTGGGTGCCGGGTCATGAGGGAATTGAAGGGAATGAAATAGCTGACGAACTAGCTAGATCAGGCTCAAAGAGATTCCCGGTTGGACCCGAACCGTTCTGTGGGGTATCTAGAGCACACAGAAGGGCGGAAATTCAAAAATGGGAAATGGACAACAAAAAATCTCTCTGGTATAATATACCAGGACATAGACAGGCGAAGAAATTCATTGAGTACTCGACCACGAATGCAAAAAAGCTTCTTCTTTTATCAAAGAATGAAACCAGACTCATTACAGGTCTGTTTACTGGACACTGCCCAGTGAGGTACCACCTCAAAAAACTGGGACTGACAGACAGTGACAAATGCAGACTTTGTGAACTGGAGGTTGAATCCGCCGAACACATTCTCTGCAATTGCGATGCATTAGCTCGACTTAGGCTGCAACACTTAGGGCAGGCACAACTGGCGCCCGAAGAAGTGAAGGGAAAGCCTCTCAGGGACATTCTGTGCTTCGCTGGAAAGATCAAATTCCTGAGAATTTAGTTACGTGTAGGGTTATGAACAAAAGTTCAACACTGGTCGCAGTTTTGTAAGGCTTACGCAGCCAATCGACCCCTGAGTACAATACAATACAATAGGTATTCCAGGAGCCGGCTCTGGGCAGCAGAGTAGGCTTGCTGATCCTTTGGATGCTACACCGTCAGCCTTTTCATTGCCTTGGATTCCACTGTCTGTTATGAGAAATATCTTCTTGCTTATGTAAGACCTCCTTATATTATCTCTGACACAAGTGTGATTTTGCATATACATATTTCATCTTGGAACACCGAAGCGTATTAACTGACCCGTGGAAAAGCTTAATAATATGCACTTCGGTTGTTCGCTGTAGATAACTGCCTCGGAGTAGCCACCCCGACCTTAGGCACGTCGGTGTACCACACAATATTATTCAGAGGAAATGTGGGATGTTTTCCCAGAAACTTAAGTCTATCAAAACTTTGAATTTCTTGTTTGTGGTGTATCCTGGATAAGCAGTCCGTTCTCATTTACAGAACTGGATTACCTACCATTCTTTGAATAAGTTTGTGCCCGATGTGATAGGAATGTTCCTCAGGTTAGTGCTGCAGATACAATAGCAAGCTGTCCTAGACTCCCCTTTAATAATAAAGCATAATGGGGGCATATTTAGCATTAGGTACTTCTAGTGCTGGAGGAGTCAATCCATCGACAACATGTCTCCTCGACACCACGTTCTTTGGCTGCGGTGATCCAGAGATGACTCTAGACTATGAATCAGCTGGATTAATGCAGTCTCTGTGTACGATCCTCCACTGCAGACATACTGATCTAGATGTAGTGATTTCCCAGCAAGAACACCATCTCGTATGTGTCCATCTAATGTTTTTAGCAAATATGACGTGAGACTAATTGCCCTTAGGGACGTAGTCTGGTTTGTAGGACGCCCACGCTTGGGTATGAAGACCACCTCTCTTACTTACCTCCAGCTGACTGGGTTGTTACCAGGAGCCAAACTTGCTCTTAAAGATTTCGTAATTATTTCAAACAGCAATGAAGTACCCTGCTGTAACATTATATGTAAATTACCTTCAAATTATTTCTTTCCACCATAATTCATTGTTTCTTTCCCATTATTCACATTTTGTTTTTTAGAGTAAAATATTTCCAGTTGGAAGTTGTACTCGAAAAAATGAAGAAATGACAGGATGCAAGATTGCAGACAGGAACACATAATCTGTACAATTTTACAAATAAAATTAATTCCAAATAAATATGTTTATTTTGTAACTTCTCTTTGCCCCAAACAGTGGCGGCTCGTGGGTTAATAACCAGGGGGGTCATTTTGGTTTTGGAACTTATAATTAATACTAAAAGTACCTATATGCATATATGTACAAAACTAAAATATAAGAAAGAGGTACATATTGTCAAAATAAAACATACCTTAAACGTGCTTATATTTCAGGTCAATTCTGTTCTGCAAAAGGGTCTTTTTCGTTGAAGTTTGGAATGCTCTTGACAAGCATCTTCTCGATGCTCGCCATAGACAAAGCACCAAGGCTAGACTGTCCCATTGTATTGCGTAAGAAGGTTTTTTTAATTTTTACCCCTTTCAAAGTTGAAAAACATCTCTCACTTTCCAAGGTTGTCATCGGTAGTGTTAGTGTACACAAAATATTTAATAAGTTCACTGCTTCAGAAAATGTTTCAGGCAAAAGTTAAAGTATTACGGCGACTACATCGGCATTATTGTGAAAATCCTAACGATATATTACAACTTACGCGAACCGCAACGCTCCTACCGCTGTCTACGACGAACTGATGTGATGACCAGAGAATATATAACTCCATCCTAAAGAACTATTAACTCGATTCTGCGCAGTTGTCATCGGGACATTGACCACGTTGGAGATATAGGAATAAAAGGTGACTCTCACTTCCACTCAAGAATTCGCCATCTGCTGTCACTGTTCTTCTTTACATGCATTTCTCCATAAGCCATAAGAGCTGTGCAGGGTCAATTTGAATAATGCCCCGGCTTGCTAGCGAGCGCGCAGCGCTGCTTGACGCTTGGTTATTTCTAGTATTGCTGCGAATGCAGACCGCTGAGGATTTTAAATTTGAGACTATCAGACAAAATATATTTTTATTAAAATTATGGTTTTGATTAGAATATTTTAGGAGGGTCATTGACCAATTGACCTTAAGGAGAAACCGCCACTGGCCCCAAATCAGCAAACATAAGCTTCGCAGATATATACAGGGTGTATCTGAAACACAAATCCAAACTCCAGGAACGTTTTGAATGGAACCAAGCAATGAGAAAAGTTCCTATGGGCATGTGTCGGAAAATGTATTCCTTAAAACGTTACAGAAATTGTAAAATTGGTGTAATCGGGATACAATTTTCACTTATAATCTCCCAAGTGGTTGAATTATTGAATTATTGTCGGTAATTTTCTCAAGAAAATGATGTACGAGAAAAATTTCCGGCAATCAATTCAAGCTCGCGGGGGATTCGGTAAAAAATTTCACGCCTAAATAAATTAAATAAGTACTAATTTCATCCCATATTGCGATCGAGATTATTCTTAAGACATAACAAGGTATTAGATTAGTAGGCCATGGATGGGTTTTGTTGGAAAAATGTTAAAAAAAGCATGGGTATTAGTAGTGTTGTGTTAAAAGTGAGAGCTATTTGAAAATGTCGCGGTTTGAAAACAAAAGTATAGAAAATATTAGACAAGTTCAAAATTTAATGACACAAAATACGAAGAAGTTCAAAGAGAGTGCGCAGATACAATGTTTGCATTTTTGTAACGAAAAATCCTACGATATCAACAATCCGTCAATTTCCACCGAAGCACTCTTTCAATTCTTAGAAGATTTTGCGTTCGATATGAAGAAAAAACTCAAAAAATTATAAAGAAAGCGTGATGGTAAAAGTTATGTGGAATAACACTAAAAAGCAATAATTTTATGTTTTGGACGAAATTTTGTTGTCATGCAATTTGACGAAAAAAACCAACAACCAGTAAGAGCGCGAAGGCAAAGCCTGAGCGCACTTGGGTGTCAGTTTTATGAGTCGAATTTCCGTCTGGCAACGAAATTGAGTTTGCAAAACAGAAATGTATCCAGGCAAAATAAAAATTTCGAATCAAATTCGGCTAGATAATGTAATGGATGTGAGAATATGCATATGGGAGACACGATTTTTAAACATTTTACAATCAAAAATACGAAATTTGGAACGTCGTCATAGTAGCAAAAGGTAAATTTAAAAAATGCCGCTGTAATAGTTAAGCCCTGGTTTTTAACAACTTCCCGTCGACGGAATTCCGTTTGCCGTATTTTAAGTCTGTCGCTGTTTTAGTACGCCGGATAGTGACATCAATTTTCAAATGATTTTAGCGTGTGGCAGAGGTTGTAAATTTGGTAGTTTGATGGCAAACAGGAAAATTGTCCTCTGCCCACCCCTCTTCGGATATTTTACAATTGGCATGTCTTAAAAAATTTAAAAGAAAGAATAAGTTAACATAAATCTTTTCAACGTCTCTGCCTTACAGGGCCGTAGCCCCCCCTGTACTTACACGTACAAACAGACCTCAAAGGCTGACCAATTTAACATTCTTGGCATTTGGAACCGAGCGAACAAGAAACGTTTATATGAAAAAAGTGCTCTGAAAATTTAATGACGGTCGAAATAGGAAGCTGCAATTGTGCTAGATTTTCTGTATAGTTGTATTTTGTTTTATTGTAAGAAATGAAAATTTTAGTTTATTGTGAAGTTTTACAGAATTGTTTTTTACATTCTTCGTTGTTCAGTTTTTTACAAGAGTATTTATTAGTCGTATTGTTTATTGCATCCATATTCTGAAACTGTATATTTATCTAGTTTAGTAAAGTATTACAATTTCCAATTTTTGGTATACTTTTAATCGCATATTCCAAGAACATCCTACCAAAAATTTCGTTTAAGCCCCCACAAAAAATACTTAAGCCCCCCCTAAGTTTTGATCCTGGCTACGGCCCTGCTGCCTTATGATTCAACTTATTAATTACATAATAAAAAACGAGAAAATACCCGATGTGGAGATTCTGAGCAGTCCCTGAGCAGAGGCAGAGGTTCTGAAAGTGTTTGCAAAGTAGGCCTACTTAGATTCAAACGAGCTGAAATGACTAAGTAGAGCTTCTTTTCTAAACATATTTAAAACGTCTTCCTCTGATCTGAAGCTGATCAGGACCTCGGCCTCGGGTAATTTATTGTTCTTTATGATTTAATTAATTAATGTAATCTAAAGACAGGGGCACTGAAAAGATTTAGGTTACCTTTTTTCTTTCACATTTTTGAAGACGCGCCAATTGTAAAATGTCCCAAGCTGGGGTCTCGCACATGGATATTCCTGATTTCCAACAGACAATTTACAATTTTATATGAATACGAAGTGCGCTGAAATGAGTTATAAAAAATGTCGCTATCCGGCGTAGGTACTATTTGAATGGCAGAAAAAATTTTTATTTGTGTAACTTAGCAACAAACATACAGTGCCCGTCTAAAGTCCGTTCCCCCCCTACTAATTTTTGAACCATTTGAGATAGATCAATGAAATTCGGCACAAGATAATCACAGGTCACAATATATTTTTTGACGTAACAATGACAGCTGTCAGTCCCAAGATGGCGGTCGAGCGCCATTTTGAAACAAAATTTTAAATGGGAGGGAGGGTCATGTGACACCTCGTTTTAAAGGTCTTATCGAGTGCAATATCATACTAAAACATGGCGTCAATATCTTTTGTTCAATTTTTAAATTTTAACATTTTTCTAACGAAATTTTATTCTAATTTGTAGTGAAATCTCTTAATGAAATCGACCAATAAGAGGAGAAAAGAGAGTTTATTAAGGAAAAACTACCGCTAGATGGTAATTTCTTCCAGCTTCCCCAAAAATCAAAACCGCTTCAAATTTATCGTCTAAGCAACGAGCCATGGTCACACTTTTCCTAAATGGAGGAACTAAACATGCCACATTTGACAAGTAGAAAACAAGATGTTACCGCGACAACGAATTTTGTTTCTAATACAAACATGACTGAGAGCAACATTCATGGTTATTTAGAAATTTGATTAGTCACCATTTTGTAACGTTTTCAGGTATCGACGCCATATTTTAGTATGATATTGCACTCGATAAGACCTTTAAAACGAGGTGTCACATGACCCCGCTTCCTATTTAAAATATTTTTCAAAATGGCGCCCGACCGCCATCTTGAGACTGACAGCTGTCATTAATACGTCAAAAAATATCTTGTGACCTGTGATTACCTTGTGCCGAATTTCATTGATCTATCTCAAATGGTTCAAAAATTAGTAGGGGGGGAACGGACTTTAGACGGGCACTGTATAATTCAGTAAAATTGTGACAGCGCAGTGCGTCGACGGATTCCGTGGGGGTCTTAAAAACCAGGGCTTAAGGGCTAACTTTTCTCGCTGTCATTCTGACAAAAACATCACGGCTTACGAGATTTTATACAACATATGAATTAAATTATCAACAGTAATTTGACGAGTACTTTTTATTTTGCCAGATAAATTTCTGTTTTGGACGAAATTTTGTTGCCAGGCAATTTGACGAATAAAACTGACAGCCAGTAAGAGCACGAAGGCGGCGCTTGAGCTATGCTCATGTTAATTTGTTTTTGGTCCCCAGCAACTAAACGACAGTCGACAACTTATAAGTAATTAATTTAAATTACTTAAGATATTAATTTTAAAATTCATGAATAATTACACTAATGACATTCATTTCACGCGTGGACGAGCAAGCGATAACTATAACTTGGCTCATCGGATTTATACCGATACGTTTCCTAATCGAAGATGTCCTACTAAGGCTTTTTACGGCAATTCATCGACGTCTTCGTGAGAGAGGCTCTTTTGTATGCAAGTTTGCTGATTGTGAAGTTCAGCGGAACACCCGAACAACAGCAGTAGAAGAAGATGTACTCGACAGAATTGTGGGGAATCCTGAAAATAGTACGCGAAAGTTATGTCAAGAACTAGGTGTTTCGCATAAGACGATATGGAGAATTCTTCATGAGCAGCTAATTTACCCGTACCACATAGACTTACTGAAGCTGATTTTCGACCACGAATGCTATTTTGCCAATGGTTTTTGCAACAGCGCATCAATCCATTTTTCAATCTTCCGTTCTTTTCACGAGTGAGCCAAAATTTTCAAGGTATTCAATGGGCTGAAAAGAATCGTCGTGCTATTAGAGTTTCTGGATATCAACAAACTTTCCATGTAACATTTGGGTCGGTATTGTTGTCAATTATTTATTAGGAGAAATGTTTATGCCAAATCGCATCGCAATCAAATTATAGCAACGAGACAGGAGATGACGCTCGCGAAGAATGTGAACAAGCGCCGACTGCGAGTCGAACCCAGGTCTTCCGCTTGCTGAGCGACTGCTCTAACCAACTGAGCTATCAGCACTGAACACATCCATCGATACAACTGGCCTATATAAGTTGCGAAGGAAGGATGGATTAATAAATGTCAACTCACCATTTCAGAGAGTATGACTGTAATGTGCAACAATTCATTGCTTCGTAAAGGCTAGTCCCCACAGGACAGTGTTCAATCACTGTAAACTTGTACAGTGTACAGGGTGAACTGATCATAGGCTGAAATCAAGTGGAAGACCGGAGTTCGACTCCCAGTCGGGGCTACTTCACATTTTTCCAGAACGTGACCTCCTGTTGTTGCTATAATTTCATTGCAATGTCCAATTATATCTAATTTTACATAAATAGGTACATATGCGCTTTAATATCAAAATTGTCATACCTTTTTAGAAGTACATTTAAGGACACATGTCGTCATAAATTAAATTAAATTAAAACAAAGAATGGCGCAGGGACGAGTTGCGTTTAACAAAAAGAAACAACTGTTATGTTCGAGAACGGTTAATATAGAGACTAGGAAGAGACTCTTAAAGTCGTATGTATGGAGTACGGCATTATACGGGTGCGAAACTTGGACAATAGGAGAAGCGGATAGAAAAAGAGTAGAAGCGTTTGAACTGTGGTGTTACAGACGCATGATGAAGATACCGTGGATAGATAAGGTTAGCAATAGGGAAGTATTAGAAAGAGTTGGGGAAAGGCGACAGGTATGGAAAACAATAAAGAGTAGGAGAGATAGGATGATAGAACACCTTCTAAGACACGAAGGAATAGTTCGCGACATACTAGAGTCAGAGATAGGAATAAAAAGAGGTAGGGGTAGGCCTAGATTAGACTACTGCTCTCAAATAGTTAGGGATGTAGGATGTTCTACTTTTAAGGAAATGCGTAGGTTAGCTCAGGATAGAAAAGAATGGAGGTACGCGTCCAACCAGTCTTCGGACTGAGAACCTTATGATGATGTCGTCATAAACTTTTCCATTATTTAATTCCATATGCTCCTAAAGCTCGGACAGGCATTTCAGATACACCCTATATATACAATCATAGCAATAATTAGAATAGGAATTATATAGGATGTCCGGAAACTCCTGTCCGAAAAAAGAGTGGAATATTCTACGATCAAAAATATAACGAAAAGCCCTGCAAACATGTTTCCTAACATGCTTCCCTGAAGGGTTGCAGGCGTTTAAAGATGGCTAAAAAGATTTTTTTCTTTAAGTCATTTGAGTAGGTAACAAAAAAGACAAATGACGAAAAGAATTTAAAATTTTGTAACTTGAAAATACAACTAACGGAGATGTTCAAAATGTTGTTCATTCATAAAAATACAACTGTTGATACGACGCCTCATAGGTTGAAGGATTGATTAATCAAGTGACCTTAGAAAACCCGGCACCACATAACCGAATATGATAAAAATTACGCAAAATGTAACAACTTATTATGTAATATTGCATGCCAAATATGGCGCTTCTAGCTCAAATAACGCTAAAGTTATTTTTACAAAACAATTTTTTAAGCCCTCTTTAAACGCTTTTAACTCTTCAGGGAAGCATTTAAGAAAACAAGTTTATAGGAACTTTTGGTCATGACAATACCCAACATCCTAGCAAAAGTGCTCATGCGCAGATCCTGAGTAATTGAATCAACTGGACATTTTTAATTGAAAATTAGAACAATAGTTTTCTCAATATTTACTATCAACTTAGTTTCCGCAAACCAATCCGTCACCTCTCTCAACCCAAGAGCTATAATACGTTGCAAATCACGATAATTTGATCCAGTCAGACAGACTAGTGTCATCTACATACCTATTAATGGGAAAACCCAGCAAGTCATTCACATAAATTATAAATAGAAGGGTTCCCACAGAATTGAGCCCTGTGACACGCCTATATTAGAAATTTGCACATCAAAGATCACTTTATTCAACCAACCCCGAGTACTGCAAGATAGTCCTGGTGTCTATCACCAAAATATGATTGCATTTGTATCTGTAGATTACATGCATATTGTGAATTAAAGAAACCAATATTTCAAAACTTTGTCTTTCACAAAACACATTTTATTATCTGTAGTAATACAATAAGTGGTCTGGAATTGTCGGAAATTTTACGAAAGCTGTTGCGTTGCTTGGTAGCCACGACTTGATTCTAGAGATACCAATTCTACTTTGGCTTTCAGGCTTCCGCATAAATATAGTATAGTGCAGACTAATGTCCTAATATTAATAAATAAATATTCCAAGAGAACGTATTTTTGAAACAAAGCCCTTTCTTGCCCTCTCGAACCAGACACACTGTAGCCACGAGTGTAAATTTGATAGTTATAAGATCACGAGCGCGTGCGCGAGTGATCTTCTGTCAAATTTTCACGAGTGGCTAGTAAAAGCAACAGCTTGAGTAAAATTACCTAAAAATTCCAGACCACGAATTGTATTTGACAAGATTATTTTTTGAATCGAAGCAAGGTACTTCAAAACGAAATTTTATTTCAATTAATTCACATACAAAGAAATGTGTTGGGAATATTTGACGTTTGGCAGGTATACTAAAGTAACTAGATTATACATTATAAATGCACCTACAAATTCGAAACTATGGCAACTTGTCAACAAACAAAATTATCGAAAAAATTACCGAAATAATACACGCTTCTAGACCCAAATGAAATGTTCCTATTGGTCAATTTGACGATGAAAAAAATAATCTAAGAATCACTATAGGGTTTAAAGCAGTGCAGACCATAATAAATTGCAAACAATATTATTAACTGAAGAAGATGCGATATTATTAAGTTTACTGAAATCACGTGAGACCATAAATAAAATATTTACACAAAGGAAAGAAGAAGGGTGTCAAAATATATTAGTTACCAGACCTTTAATTAAAGATCTAATGAAATTCCATGAATATTTCAGTCTTTCATGATATTTGCGGCCTGCTCCCTAAAATTATTAATCTTTCACTTTCCACTATTTTCTATAGTGTTTATTGATTATCTATATTATCTACATCAAAACCGCTATGTATATACAAGAAATATTTGTTTTTGAAAATTCGTAAATAATTACCATTATTTACGAATAGAGAATTAGGCGCCCAACGCTGCGCTGGTTTAAAGTTAATTCTCTCCGTCATCTCTATCATCCAGCACCCTTACTATTTATAGAATTCGCAGTCCTTTCATCTTTCTCTCTTTTCATTCCCTAATTACTTTTTACTCTATAAATCAGTTAGCATTTTAATTCTCTACTGTCACGTTTCAGGTTCAAATTTATGTCAGCAAAAAGAGAATCTCATTTGGTCAGTATCCAGAACTTGTGCTAAAATGGATGAACCGATTAACAATAAGAGACCATTTCTCGACTTAAAATTTACGAAATCACAGGAAATATATAAAAAGCTAAAATTGTTTTAATGACATACCTGTATAAAAATCACTTCGCAAATTGAAATTTTAAGTATTTTATTTAGTCAAACATTTAGATAGTGGGTACTTTACTACTGAATAACTAGACTTAAAAGTGATTTATCGCTCTGAAGAAATTTCGAGCTGACGTGAACTATTTTATGTTTTACGTTTTACGTTTCCTGCCTTATACACCACGATATTCTAACTTAATTTTGTTTGTTATTTGTCTGCATTCACCCATCTTATTCCAAAATACAGTCTTGTATAAAATTTGCGTTATAATAGTGCATGATCCACTCATTTATCTTTACAGGTTCTCCAACCATTCGACCAAGATGGTTGTAAGAAGAGCTCCTCTCAAATTCGAAGATGTCGGTTAGATGACTTTAGGTTTCGGAAGATGGCGTATCTGACACTCACGGTGGTACTCGTCTTCATATCGATACTTGGAATTTTGATAAATGGCTACATCTTGACTGGGGTGCTGCTCACCAGACAGGTAATTTTGAACAATGCCATGTACAAAAATAAAGTTCTCCCCTGCATTTCAAACGCTTCTAGACCTTGTGTGAGATTTTCCCATAAGGAGACACAGAACCGGGCGAAAATAACGGAACCCGTAGTTGAAGGCTGAGGCAAATTTATGGGTACGACTCAATACCAAGCAATGATTAGTTCTAACCAAAAACTTCAAAAATAAACACAAATTCCCTTAAGCATTTTAAATTCAAAACAGTAACTTTTCTAGTTTAATTGCGAGCAAAACGTTTAAATTAGTTTGTGATTCAAATTTCATTATTTATTTGCCAATAGAGGCGACGTCGATGCAACATAATCATTAGAAGGGGTGCCGCTACGCCGATTTAAGTCTGATGAAAGTGTGATTGAAAACGGAGACTACTAATTGTTTCATTCGACACCTTGTTGAATATGCAGCTGAATAACAAGGTTTTGAACTGAATATGAGAGTATTCCAGAATTCCAGCATAATTAATTGACTTGAGCTGCTTTCATTATTCAAGCCAAGGGCATTTAGGCTGTTCAGAGCGATTTTTTACAATCTGCTTAAATGGTGAACGTTGATAGCCACATGTCAGGGTTAATGTTTTAATTCTTAGCGAAATAAATCAATGGAAAAATAAATAAATAAGTCAGCATTGGCTTACACGTCTAAAAACTAAAATTACGAATAAACTCTTTGAAAAACTCAGCAAGGCTGGGAGAAGTCGATACTCCTTTTTGCGCACAAATTCCACAAGCAGTGCATGCAGGAATAACTACCAAATAACAATAATGTTAAATGTCCTTCCTATCCCAACGGACTTGTACCTTGACGCAGTTCTAGTAATAGGTACTGGAACGGGTGGGATGGCTTGCATGCTGCAATGATCTGAAGAGCCGAACCGTAGGTTTAACCATATTGGAGGGGTTCTTATTTGAGAAGACAGACTTAATCAATTCCCTGATAGGGGGCAGCAGCTCTTTCAGTAATCAGAGTGGCAGAGATTGTGAGGGTCGGTATGGCACTGTGATACACACTACTGCGATGTGGAAGGCAACGGGAAACCACCACATTGTTTTATCCCTAGTACACCTTCTGGAGTAAAATATACCGGAGGTAAAATAGTCCGACATTCGGATCTCCGGGCGGGGACTGCTTCGGGTGAAGTCATCAGCAATGATAAGTTTAACATCTAACGAGTCGGAGCGTGGAATATTAGAAACATGAAACAAGTAGGAAAGTTAAAAAATTTGAAAATTGAGATGGATAGGTTAGCATTAGACGTGGTAGGTATTAGTGAAGTGCGATGATCAAAAGCTGGAGACTTCTGGAGCGGAAATTTTAGAGTAATACACACAGGATCTTTAGGAGGAAATTCGAGAGTAGGAATAATTGTTATGCGGAAGAAAGTAAGGCAGTGTAGAAAATTACTTACAGCAAAGTGACAGGGTAGTTATGGTTAGGTTAAATTCGAAACCTGCAAAAACAGTAGTAATACAGGTATACCTACATACCGTGTGACAAACTTCCATGTGTACAAGGTGTCCCAAACTGGACGCGTTCTTATGGGAACACCCCTTATTTGAAGAGATAGAAAAAAATTAACCAAGATGTCCGGAGCTCAAATTTAATGAGAAAACCACTGGCGTAAACAAAACTTTGGTATCTCTTATCGTTTGGCCGCCAGAGGGCGATTCTCAAATTTCATCGATTTCTTTTATGTCCTATAACTTGTTTATTAATAAAGATAATTAATTTTGGTAAAAACTTTCTTAAGGCACTTTTTTCCGTAAAATCCATTGCAATAGGCAGTTTTTTTACAGGGCGTTTAGATTTTCGTGCACCACCCCAAACTCATTTTTTTATATAGACCACCCTATATATTGTGAGATTTTTGAAAAGCTCGTAAAATTTCCTAAATTTTGATGTATCACTTGTCATGTTTATCTTAAAAACCATTACCAACATTTAAAGAATTATTAATTTAATATAATAACTATGAGTAATCTTATCATGAAACTTTAGATCTGTGGTTTTAATCATAACACGTTAGCATCCTATGTCATTTTATTAGTCATGGCAATCTTGATTTCTGTAGGCACAATATTTAAATTTAATTTAATAATGGTTTTTAAGATAAACATGACAAGTGATACATCAAAATTTAGGAAATTTTACGAGCTTTTCAAAAATCTCATAATATATAGGGTGGTCTATATAAAAAAATGAGTTTGGGGTGGTGCACGAAAATCTAAACGCCCTGTAAAAAAACTGCCTATTGCAATGGATTTTACGGAAAAAAGTGCATTAAGAAAGTTTTTATACCAAAATTAATTATCTTTATTAATAAACAAGTTATAGGACATAAAAGAAATCGACGAAATTTGAGAATCGCCCTCTAGCGGCCAAACGGTAAGAGATAGCAGTTTTGTTTGCGCCAGTGGTTTTCTCATTAAATTTGAGCTCCGGACACCTTGGTTAATTTTTTTCTATCTCTTCAAATAAGGGGTGTTCCCATAAGAACGCGTCCAGTTTGGGACACCTTGTACATGGGGAAATAACATGGGTAATTACGTTTTTGAGGATTCCTGCTCCCCATGTATAGTTTGTTACAATGGTGGTAAAGGTAGCAATCGAAAGATTATTTTTTTCTGCGTATGAGGATATTAAAAATTCTGTAACTTTCTAATTTGTTAAAGCATTAAAAGCAAGAGTTACATTAATAATTTTCAAACTAAAACACAGAAATTTATCAGATTATCCATGACAACTTAATTTATTCTAATCACAGAAGACTTTGATTTTTATGGATTTTCTAATTCGTATGAACTGTCAACATTTATCGACAATTTAAAATTTGAGTTTCAAAATGAAAACCTTTTCTTCCACTGAATAAATATTTTTGTTCATTTTGAAACCCAAATTTTAAATTGTCGATAAATGTTGACAGTTCTAGACGAATTAGAAAATCCATAAGAATCAGAGACGTCTTTGATTAGAATAAATTGCCATGGATAATCTGATAAATTTCTGTGTTTTAGTGTCAAAATTATTAATGTAATTTTTATTTTTAATGCTTTAATAAATTGGAAAGTTGCGGAGTTTTTGATATCCTCATACGCAGAAAAAAATAATCTTTCGATTGCTACCTTTACCAACACTGTAACTACACATGGGGAGCAGGAATCCCCAAAAATGTAATTACCCATGTTATTTCCCCATGTACACATGGAAGTTTGTCACACGGTATATGCCCACTTCTAACTACAGTGATGAAGTCGTAGAGGCAGTTTGTTTATAGTGATATTGAATATGTGCTAGATTTTGTGAGGGGGCACTAAAATATAATAATTGTAAGAGATTTCAATGCAGTCGTAGGCACAGGGAGAGAAGGCCCCTTTGGATTAAGCAATAGGGACGATAGGGGAGTTAGACTGATAGAGTTCTGCGATAAACTTAACCTAACGATCACCATCACGTTAGAAGACGCTATACGTGGAAGATGTCAGGAGACCTAGGAAGATATGAAATAGATTACATTCTCGTTAGGCAAAGACTTAGAAATCAAGTTAGGGACTGTAGAAGTTATCCAGGAGCAGATATAGATAGTGATCACAACATAGTAGTTATGAAGCCCTATCTTAAATTCAACATTTTGAAAAAACGAAGGAGAAGAAGGTATCTTGAGTTAGAGAAAATCGCGAAGCACGATAAGTTCGAGAGAAAGACAAACGAAGTACTCAAGGGCGCGGGTGATAATATGGTTAGGGACATTGAGGCAGAATGGAACTGCATTAAAAAAGCCCTTTTATTACGAACTTCGATTATAACGAACTGTTTTAAACAGTCCTTTAAGGTTCGTTATAAGCTGTCTCTACAACATAAAGTAAAATGTTTGTATTTCGAAACTAAGTTATGTACTTGATAAATAAGGTAAATAACAAAATAAGACCTGATTTATTTTACCTACCTCAAGATACTAAGAACGAGAATTAAAACAATTGAATGATAATATTTTACTCGTCACTCAGTAATGATCATTGCGATTTTACAGGTGGTTTCGGCAAACAACATCCTTCTACTTCACCTGGGTGCTTTAGACTCACTAATCGGAGTGCTGTTCCTATCTTTCGCCTTGCCAGATCTGTATGACAACGAATGGTTATTCAAAGGTGCTCCTTGTGTGCTGCATGGTTTTCTCTTCACTCTTTTACATTCAATGATACTCTGGACTATATGCGGACTCAACTGCGACCGATTCTACGCCATTGCTGCGCCTTTACATTATAGCCATCTTGTCAATCCTAAAAAGGTAACCTTCGCATTTACAACAAGTCATCTCATATCATCCAAAAGCATTGCGTCTATTTCCAAGTTACGTCAAGTATCAAATACATCACTCAAAAGCGAAAACTCTGAAAACACCAGTTGTTCACAACGAGCTTAGTGACGTCATCGTGACATACTTGGAAACAGACGATGAATATGATGCGCAGCAGGTACTAATATTGTCGATGCACTTTTCAGATTTTGGTAAGCCTCGGAGCCGGATGGTTTATGTCTCTGGCTTTATGTGTACCACCTCTGTTCACAATAGCTCCGTACACATATATACCAGGTCTAGGTGCGTGTGCTCCAGATTTTTCACTAGGTTCTAGTGCTCTTTGGTATTCAGCTGTATACACTGCATTTACATTGCTCCTGCCAGCCACTCTAATCATCTGCTGTAATTTTAAGGTACACTATGCCTGTCTAACATTATTAATAATTTGAATTTTGCTTTAGTTCCCCAAGGTCAGCGAAATGAAATCGGAAATGAGTCCCAGAAATGTGCGATTTTTTGTATTCTATTTAACATACTTAAAGGCGACGGCACTCTTATAAGTCGCGACCATCCTTCTATCAGTCAAAAACTTTTCTAGTGTGATTTTCGTCAAGCCTACGCATTAATGAGTTTATTTAGTAGTCCGCAAGGAAACTGAAAAAGTCATATTATACCTACATATGTTTTAACACTGCTCAAAATTGTCTAAGGAACAAAACTATTATTTCAAAAGTATTTTCGCCAACAATTCGTAGCAAATTGAAAATGCGCCGTGTATGTTTGCTGGATATCATACCAACGTATGATAAAAAAGGACTTGATTTGTTCGTTTTATATACATATATCCAAAAAAACTGAAATTCAAAGAAAAGTGAACCAAAAAAATCGCTTTTTATAATGTTTTTGTTTCACATCATCTCTAAGCATATATGGTTAGTTTGGATGTTTGTGTTGAACATACACACACCCATGCCCACCCACACCTACATCTTCACCCGCAACAGCAGCAAGCGCAACAAGAAGCTGCGGCGGCAGCTGCAGGATGTATAATACAACAATTTAAAATGCACGTAAGGTTATTTTCATGACACGATCTCGAAGGGGGTTGTTCTGAGAGGGTTTGGAGTTGCGACGATAAATATTTATATGTCGAATTTTATTTTAAACCCCTCTGACGGGGGTGACAATCAACTTTTGCATGCTAGGGGAAAGGCAATATGTTGCACTATCACTAAAGACCGGAATTCTAAGCATTATGCTTACGACAGAAATTGACACCACTTAAGATAATTTTGCTTATGTACAGGGTATCCCACGACGACCTTACACGACCTGTATATAGAAAAGACACCAACTTCCTTATTTTAAATGGAATGCCCACATTTTTATTACGGATTTAGATTTTTGGTCGAATTTTAAGGTCACCTTAGCAAAACATCATATGTGTAAAGTGCACCCTCTTGGAGATACTAGACGTTAAAAATAGTCATTTTTCAAATTTCATCAATTATTTCTTGGAAACGGTACGAGATAAAGAAAAATGATTTACATGTCCCTATCCTAGTTTTTAATTCTCTATTTAATGGGACTGGAAAATACTGCTTCCCGATTGGCAGCTTTTTGTCATTTTTTGACCAATTTTATTTTTTACTATCATTTATTGGTGTTTTAATTTTGTTCGCTGGTGGTGGGAATGGACCCCAACAGATAACGATATATTATCTAAATTATTTTTAAACGTGCATTCGACTTCTATTTATGAATTTTTAGCGCATACAAATCCGTGCGATCAGCCACGGTCTGTTGCTGGAAATGCAAAGTGTGGATGTGGCTGCCGTCACACCCGTTAGAAACATTACATCTTGACCAAGTCTTTTTGTGTACTGAATTTAAACAAAAAAGCACATCTCCTGGATACAACGGCGGGAGAAAAATAATATCATGGCTCACTAGATCAAACATATCATGACACGCTACATTAAAGACATAAACATGTAGCTGCACAGTAAACTTAATATTTAAATTAACTCTAAACAAAATTTAACTAGGTTGTGAGAAGTACAGATACAGAGCAACATGGATGTCGATACTGGACCAAATCGCTGCATTTAAAAAAATAACATGACTTTAGATGGGCTAAATTACTACACAAATATTGCAGCACTATTTGTTCAAGAGACCAATGACGTGATGTAATATGATAGTGGGTATCATGTTCAAGGTCGAGTCAATTATCTGGAGATAAAATTAAGCGCTGTATTCCAAACGGTGTAGCTGTGTAGCAGCATGTCCAGATAGTCAGGTCTAGAACCAGCTGCATACTTTTAAGAGAAAGCGCTGTATTGCCTACACAAATATTGCAGCATTATAATATTCAAGAGGCCAATGACTTGATGTAATATGATAGTAGGTATCATGTTCAAGGACAAGTCAATGACCTGGAGGTAGAAATAAGCATATGTAGGTCGTTTGAAAGTCAAAGATTACATATTGCATCTTTCGGTAAGTGGGGGAGCTCGAATTACTTATATACGAAGTGTTTAGTATTCCATATCATTTATATAATAGAGAGTGAACAACGCAAAAATGTCCATAGTCCAACAGTTTAACGAACAATCTTAGATTAAACCCTACATAAATGCTCAATATCTCGAAGAAAATAAAAAATATGAAGTGGAAAGTTTCAGTACACTCAACACCAATAGCGAGCACGTAGTGGCAGACTTTGGGCAGAATCGAACAATTCTACCTCTGAGATTCCACAGCCTGTTTACCGTAGATCACATAAGAAATATCAATGAGCAAATAGAAAAGAAGGTAAAAAATATTTACTTGATTCAAAAAGGGATCGTGGGCTGCACAGTGAATCTAGAGTTTGAAGAAGAAGAAGTCAAAGAATAATATAATAATTAATTATAATGAATAAGCAAGAAGAATTAGAAGTAAGACTTGAATCATTTCTCAAATCGCTTAGAAAGCTTGCTCAAGAACTAGCTGTATACGAAGTGAGAAAAAAATTCAACCGTATTAATTTGGATCCAACCCATAACAATGAAAACTCGAAGAAATATAAAGGATTTTAGAAATAAGACTCGCATCTATACTCCAATCGTTTTAGAAGACGTGCAGGGAATAACGTATAATGTTCATCTTTCCAAATATTTGACAAGCAGTCTTACTTGCAAATAACCAACCAACCAACAGGGCGCAGGAAGAATGAAAAAAACTGTTCGTTTAAATTACAATATCCAAATACACTATGTGGATGCAAGAGATCCAAGCAGAAAAGGATCATGGGAGATGTACGCAAGAGAATTTAAATAAAAAATATGAATTTTTGTAACTGCTCTTGAACTGTCACAAAATTGCAAACTGCTTGTTTCTTTAGGTATTGATTACTATTGTACGTTGTCTTACCTGATACAATCCACCCAAATTTTGTTTTTTGAATGACTGGTTGAATATTATTCGTTTTGATCTGACCAATGCACATGAGATCATAGAAAATTGAAGCACCGAGCAACATATCGATTTTGCCAGGTAAGTAAAAGTTTGAGTCGGCTAGGGTAATGTTTTTAGGTAGAATGATGTCGCTCAAATTAACCTTTGTGACAGGTAAGTTTTCTGTTATTTTGTCTAATAAATATGATGTGCAAAACATTAATGTTTTTTCATTTTCGCCGTCATATTTTTAAGGCTGGGACTTATCAGCTGTTAGTCTATCTAAGTGCTGCCACATATCGCTCAAAAGTGAGATTAGAAATTTTCAAGGTTTTTTGCTTTAGCGGCAACCGAATAAATCTGGGAGGATTAGTCGGCGATCCTATCTTTAAATTATTATTTTCTATTTAGAACTAAGTGAATAAACTGAAGCGCCACCGCCATCTGCATTGCAATGGCCACACTACTACTATACTTGGGGCGCCGAACAGACGGAGTAATCACCCTGCAATCACGAGCTCTAGACGGGACCACTATCAATTTAGGACGACAGAACCGCAGTGATGCGCTTTCCTTAAATTCAACGAAGTCGCATCACTCCAATTCGGTCGTTATTAATATTGGCCCCGCTAGAGCACGTTCTTGCAGGGTGATCACTCCGTCTGTTGGGCGGCCCAAGTATACTGTCAAACGTCCAATTTACTGTGCATCTCGCCTCTCGCCCAAATATGCACAAGATGTAAGATGGAGAGATTGCAATATAATTTTCATTCCAACATGGCCTTTCAACCAAGTAACGTATCGAGACGTTCTTGGTCGAAAATGAATAACGAATAATTAACTTAGACAACCCTACTTTCTAATTACAATAAATATGTGTACAAATAGTAAAAAAGGTGTCGAGTTTATGACGGATTTTTCAATCATTTGAAGGAGATTTATTTAAGGCGAACGAAAAATATTACTATAAAAGTAGTGCGAGTCTCTAAGTTGATCCTTTATTGATAAATCTTTTTTTGAGTGGTACTGGACCGTTCGAACAACTACTCCTCGGGATGCTACCCCAAACATATCGTTGGGCTTGGAACATCCTTGGATCTCTACGTACTTTCCTGCTCTACTCGCAGTAGAGTATGTATGTTAGAAGTTTTTCAAAAGGACGAAACCAGTGGTCTACGGTTTTCCATATACATTCGAAACATGCAATATTGAAAAACTAACAAATCTTTTTCTTTTTATTTAACGCCCTATCTACTTTAATTTCAGAATGGTGTTGGAATAAAAATGTGTCTACATGTAACGTTTTTAGTGCTCAAATTCCGCACCCTTAAGCTCTCATCACCGACTTCCAACTTGCACCATTCAGTATGACTATAAGCAATAAAAACAAAAAAGTCGGTTGCGAATAACACTACCCGCCAACCAGTTAAAGTTACGACGTTACGACCGTAGAATACATTTCCCGCAGGAATCTCCTTTCCATTGATAGCAAAGGAGTAGATCTTGCAGCTTTAATTTTGAGTTTGTCTTTCAAAGGTAAATAAATTATTAAAATAATCATCATTATTAATTAAAAAGTCTAGTAAATCGGCACTGTCTAGGGCCGCTGCCATTTCTGAAAACAATAATATACAAGCAAGCGCGACGAGCGACGTAACAAACCACTGCTTTACGCGAATTTAGGCCGATTTAGGCTAGCTAAATTACTCACGTACTGCATCTTTCCCCCACACACACGACACACGCCGAGCCGCGCCGCGGAGGTCTATAAAGTACCCTAGAAACAATGCTGTACACTGTACAGTGTACACCCTCAGCCTGGAGAAAGAGAATAGTTCTTTCTGTATTTGCTGGCCACCCGCGGCGCGTATTTGGTGTTCTGCGGGTTGCCGCCGCTTCAGCTTAAATGGATATCTATTGTCTGAAATATAAGGTGTTACAAATTAGTAGGTCAAGCCGTTAACCACAGATTATCTGGCCGAAAATAATGGGACTTTCCTTATGCCATTTTTCATTTAGGCTTCTTTCTTTCAAGATACAGGGTGTTAAAGTTAAATTTTAAAAGACTATTTTTATTAATAACTCCTCTGTTTTTTACGATATTCAGTTGAAATTTTGTGCAACGTTTTTTCATATACCGGCACAATGTTCGTGTAATTTTGATCAAAAATATTCATGGGCGAACGGCGGAAAGGGGGGGTCGTAATACCCATTGACCCCCCAACTTTTCCCTGCGCACGTCTATGGTTCAAAGGTATTGTTTTTTATAACAAGCGTTCATTTCTTTAAATTTTTCCACTCTTGTAAAATTTTGATTTAGGGCTTGGTTTACGAGATATTGCAACTCATTTGACTATGTGTTGTTGATCCGCTCGCTGTTTAAATCTTCCAATTTTTCGTAGGTGACGAACTAAGCTCGAGAAAAATGTTCTTGGATGAATATGTTCCTGCATAACGTCTAATCTTCAGAAAAATGCCCTTGGATGGTACCTCTTTTATTAATAATTATTTTGACAACTTAACGCCTACCTGTCTTTCTTTCCAATGCTAATTTGGCTGTTAGACGTTATGCAGGAACATGTCGGAATCGATGCCATCCAAGGGCATTTTTCTGAAAATTAGACGTTATGCAGAAACATATCCATCCAAGAACATTTTTCTCGAGCTGAGTTCATCACCTAAGAAAAATTGGAAGATTTAAACAGCGAGCGGATCAACAACACATAGTCAAATGGGTTGCAATATCTCGTAAACCAAGCCCTAAATAAAAATTTTACAAGAGTGAAAAAAGTTAAAGAAATAAACGCTTCTTATAAAAAAGAATACCTTTTAACCATAGACGTGCGCAGGGAAAAGTTGGGGGTCAATGGGTATTACTACCCCCCCCGTTTCCTCCGTTCGCGCACCGATTTTTTTGATCAAAATTACACAAACATTGTGCCGGTATATGAAAAAATGTTGTACAAAATTTCAACTAAATATCCCAAAAAACAAAGGAGTTATTATTAAAAATCGTTTTTTAAATTTTAACTTTAACACCCTGTATCTTGAAAGAAAGAAGCCTAAATGAAAAATGGCACAAGGAAAGTCCCATTAATTTCGGCCAGATAATCTGTGGTTAACGGCTTGACCTACTAATTTGTAACACCTTGTATATATAGAGTAGGCTGCGCCTTACAGCCTGAATGGACGCTTTACTAGTCACGTTGGATGTTGTGGTTTTCAAAAAGTGTTTTGTTCTGTAAGTTTCATGGCTGCTCTGTATTCCATTTAGGAACTCAGACATATGTTGTTGGTGTACTGATTTTGCCAAGGCAATAGCCGTGAATCTGTAAGAGCATATGGCCGAAGATTACCTAACCGCCGTCTACCGTATCACAAGATGTTGAAGTTGAAATACGTCTTCGGGAAACTGGTCGTTTTGCTCCTTCCACAGTTGACTACGGACGCCATCGTCATGTGAGGACACCTCATGCAGGAGAGCAAATTTTAGATCTTGTTTCGGAAGAACCATCTCTTAGTACCAGGAACATTGGCGTTGAAGTAAGTGTTTCAAAAGATGTTGTGCAATGAGTTTTGAAAGAGCAGCTTTTGTACCCGTATCATATTCAACTAGCCCAGAATCTATTAGATTTCAATCCAGAGCAGGGCCTGAACTTCTGTCAATTTATTAACGATCAGCGAGCTCATGACAATAACTTCTCCAGGAAGATACTCTGATGAAGCCTGCTTTATTAGAAAGGAGGCAACTAACTCGCATAACGAACACGTTTATGCTGAAGAAAATCCACATGCTATCAAGCTAGTGCATTACCACCATGAATTCAAAATTAACGTGTGGGCAATTTCATAATTGGTCCTACTATGCTACCGAACCGTTTGAATGGAGATATATTTTAAATCATCTGCAGAACACACTTCCTGATTTAATTGAAGGTCTGCCTTTGAATATCTATGATTTTGATGCACGATGGCGAACCACCACATTTTACGTTGAATGTCAGAAACTACCTTAATCAAGAGTATTCGAATAAATGGATTGGTAGAGAACACGATGCACCGGTAAACTGGCCACCTCGTTCTCTAGACCTGACGCACTTGAATTTTTCTGTGGGGTGCTTTGAAAACCATGATTTATTGTTAAGTTGGCAATGAAAGCAAAGTATAGTTGGCACTCGCGTAAGCTCTGTAGATACGTAAGTTGACAGAAGTATAGTCGAACCAGACGTTGTTGTGTAAACTTGTAGCTGTGTGTTTTACGTTTGTTAAATAAAATACTGTTGAAGGCCCAATCACTCTTAAACCCCAAAATCATAATATTTATTCAACGCCTCAACGCCAATTAATAATGAAGCGGAGTTGTGGAGACGAATACAGAATTCTGTGGAAATTTTAAATAATAATCCAGAAATTATGCAAATGGTGCAATTTAACTTCTTGCAACGTATTAATCTGTGCATTGAACGAAACGGTAGTCATTTTGAGCACCTTTTATAAATATTTATTTCCAAATTAGTTAATTTATTTATTTAATAGAGTGTAGAGTAGGTATAGCATTGTATTTTTCTCGATATTTTTTTAAATTTTGAATAAAATAAAATTTATCATCTTCTGTGTGTACGTCTTAAACAAAATTGGTCTTTGCAAATAGCTGTATCAAATCACATTAACATTTTTGTCCACGGCTATCTTATAATATACTCTTTATACTTGTGTTTCTTCAATCATAATTAGATCATTAATCACTGCAGTGATTAATGAATATTATTCACTACACCAATAGGAACATCGCTTTGACCCTTTTTTACATTTATTTAGTAGGCCGCGATCGCGATGTGTCAGTTCAAATTGAAACGTCAAATCAGCATGGTTTGCTTTTAATTTGAAATGCATATTCTAAAAAAGAAGATATAGTGAGTAGTGAGAGTGAAAACGAGGTTTCTTTATTAACAGCACCAGCAATAAAAGAAGCTGCAGAACTTGCCTCTTTAGATTCATTGCCCAAAAAACCAAGAAAATTATACCTGAGAGCGTATGTATGAATATTTCTTACACTGGAGAAGAAAAATGAAGGTAAATTCTTTATGAGAATCTGTTTTGATAGTCGTGGACAAAGTATAGTATACAACTCGTTATGATGATGCTATTATTACCTCGGATGAATACAAAACTCGCTCGTTTTACTCGCTCGTGTTGTAAACTTCATCCTCGGTAATAATAGCATTCATTATAAACTCGTGTATAATATACTATTATTCATTACACTGTGTATTTTAATTTAAGTTACTTTCAAAATGATATTTTAACTCTAGACAGATGCCTAGCACAGCTACCTTATTTATTAGCATATTTTAGAGGTGCACTACTGATAAAAATAATTTTCTAACTAAACTATTGGAAATAACGAAATAGATTAAAGGAAAAAACCCTCAAAATAAAATGATATCTTCATGGAAGACCAAATACCGCACCGTTAAAAAATTATGGAGCCCTTAAGATGTGGATGGTTTAGTTTTTACCATTTGACTTAAACAACACCCCAAAAATAAAAAGGCAACATACCTACTTCATTTCAAACCAAAAGTTCACCTGCCAACACTCATTCTAATCGAAAATAATATTTTTTCAAGAACTTTGACCATCGATAACGCTTCAACTAAGCAACTTTGTATAGAGATATGTTCGGTTCAATCAACATATTTTGGTGTCAAGAAACTGGTAGGTGTTGTAGGTGTTGTAGAGACAACCTGTATAAATTTTAAAACAAAACGATGGCGTTAAGTTTTCCTTTCTTGGTCATACCTTTGAATCTCTTATTTAAAGCTCTTTTAAAAATCCTGTTAAAAGCTTTCAATGTCAAAAATTAATTGATTTAACCAAATTTTAGAGCTTAGAACTGTTCGGTTCTTACCTACGACACGTTGAATGCAGCGATTTGAACAAGATTCGAATTTTGCGTAAGACAGTGAAAGAGGGAGGACGACCATTAGTTTGTTAGGCGTCATCTCACTCTCCTTGTCTTACCTAAAAACATATCGGGTAAATACGACTACTTTCGTTTATTAAGGTTTGTATGAGTTGCGTTTCAAAAAAATATAAATTTTTCAATTTTCCAACGTACCCAAATCAAACTTATTTGTTTGTTGTTTTCTGAATTGAAAGGTAAAACTTTTAAATCATCTGTTACGCGTAATAATCCGCCACATTTTTCTCACGCACATTTTGGGGAACTCTGTTTTTCTGATTGCAAGACGTCAGACGCGACTTATAAGAGTGCCTTTGATTTTGTTTTCCCGCGCGTGCAGGACTTTGTTCCGAATTGGGACTTAAATTAAAAGTTGAATGTACTTTCAGATCCTAATGATTGCTCGTTATCACCGACACCGAATAGCATCGGCCATATTCGAAGTGGCTCTCTCAGCGCAAGTGACAATAACTCATCAGCGAAA
This sequence comes from Xestobium rufovillosum, assembly GCA_963966045.1. Taxonomy (NCBI): domain Eukaryota; kingdom Metazoa; phylum Arthropoda; class Insecta; order Coleoptera; family Ptinidae; genus Xestobium; species Xestobium rufovillosum. Next base: position 6,048,554 of record OZ014503.1, on the reverse strand, counting down.
TCCATTCTTCGTACCAACGGTGACTGCGCCAGCTGCAGGCGGTCCGAAATTCCGCGGAAGAAGTGCCATATCTACAGTGCTTCAAATATTAGGATCCTTTATGGTGCTTTATGTCCCATATTACGGCCTAATTCTGTGGGAATCATCATCTAATACACTAGTGTCAGCGACTAAGGCTCCTTTTGATAAGCTCCATCCACACCTTTTTAGTGTAGCATCTACTCTGTTAACTTGTTCTCCAACGATTAACGGGTTCATTTACGGAATAAGAAATAAGACTTTGAGAAAAACTTTCAAGAATTACTGGAGGAAAAAGTTGACGAAATGTGAAGTAAATCAAGAAATACAAGCACGAACTCCTTCGACCTGTGGCTCTCGAAGACCTTCAATAACACCTCTAGGCTTCTTTACAAAACCAGTTTTTCAAAGGAGGTTATCTGAAGCATTGCTCGACGTTCATAAAGTAGTAGGTGGTCCAAGAGAATCCAAAATGAAGAGGATCGTGTCTGAATTAGCCTGGAGGCCAAATTCCACAACTGGCCTGAACCTCTCTCCTTGCGAAGATCGTTTAAATCGATTATCGCAGACAGCTAGTTGTAACACCTTGCAAGTACCAACTACTGACTCAGATGAATTATCTTTTATACAAGATGAAGAAATTAAAAAGAAGAAAAACGAGGAAAATGCTTTAACAAAAACGTCACCAAGAAACTTCATCTTACAAAAACTTTTTGGGCCTGATATAATTCAAATAAATAAGAAAGTTACGGCAGTGCAGAAAGTGCTTGACCACGCACCAAAAGAGTCTCCTAGAATAACAATAACCCGTGCTTTTTCCGAAGATAGTGACAAAACACACTCTAGTGCGAATTCCCCGGCCAAAGAAGCAGCTATTAACAAAAAACATTCCTTTTCAGCCACTACTTTAATAGAACGCAAATGGAAAAAGTTGAAGCAAAAAGACCCGGATATCTACGTTGAAACTTCAGCAAAAAGCAGCGATTCTTCAGATAATTCTGACTATTCCAGTGGAAGAATTTACATGGCCATTGACGTGGTGGAAAGAAAACAAGATGTAGAAGTAGTGAGTGAAGACCAACTACTTCTCTCTTGGAATGAACACAAAAAGTATTCCAAGGGAGAGGACGTTAGAAAAAGACCTTCTCTAGTGAAACAATCTATAGTACAAACTCAGGAAATTGTTCTTTAAGTATTTTGTCAATGATGTTGGAAAGACTAGTCAAAATTATCGGTCTGTTGTTTTCGATGACTTCGGAAATATTTTGTTGCATTTTTCGATGACCCAAAACTTGAAGATGTTAAGGATCTTGGTTTAGTATTAAAGGTAGTTGGTCATTGCGCATGTTTTAAGACCACTGATAGGGAATTCCGTGACGTTTACAGGCGGTACTTTGTATTAAACTATTTTTCTGAAACCGCTTCTGTCAGTGGCAGAAGAATTTGCTGTCAAACTTCTGTAATATTGAATGACAGTTTTGCTACATATTGCGTCCAAAGTCTTGATTAAATTAAAATAACGGAGCTGAATTTGATTTGGAATAGAAATTGAAAATTTGTGGTGTGAATTTTAAAATTGAAAATTGAACTTCAAGAAATCTAGAAATCTGTTGACCCTATTTGATTCGTATTGCGCAAATATTGAAATTATTATAAACTTAATAAGATCTTTATCTTTCAATTCCTTGGTTACTCATATTACGATTTACAAATGGGGTACAAAATATATACAGCGTGATCATTTAAAAAGGAGCCGCACCTCAAATACCTTAGAAACAAATAGAAATCGGTCAAATCGCCGAAACACGTAAATTTAGGAATCGAGGGGGACACATTTTGACGTATAGTTGACGTTGGTGAAACCAACCTCCCGGCCCCCAGCCACCCTCACTGTAAAATCTTAAATGGCACCACATTACTTGTGACACCCCATTTTAAAGGACATAGAATGAGGAATACAGCAGTGACGTTTATTTTTTAATTGTTCCTTATCCCAGCCCGCTAGATTACTTCTTTTGGGGCTATTTTAAATCGGCAACGTGTCAAACCCACCCAGAAACTTTAACTGATATGAGACACACAATATCCGAAATATGCCGAAATATTCCCGCCCAAACATTCCTGAATGTAAGAAGGGAATTCGAGAATATAGGCTTTATATTGTCTTGCAAATAACGGGGTCCATTTTGAGCATCTAAAATAGATTTTCCTTAAATTATTCTACAAGTTATAATTTTCCTGTTTTAAATTCCAAAGCTTCTGTTGATTATCTGATATCTACAAAGTTTAACTCTCATTTTGTATCAAATTTAACTCATTCAAAAAACGTTTTTCTTATTTTTACTGAAAGGTTAAAATTACCTTATTTTAGTTTTTAAAGCTCAAAATAAGGAATAATTAAAAAATAAATATCACTGCTATATTCCTCACTCGATTTCCTTTAAAATCAGATATCACATTGTGATAAGATGCCATTTGAGATTTTAATGTGAGGGTGACTGGGTTCTAGGGAGTAAGTTTTATAGACGTCAACGATACTTCAAAATCTGCCCCCCTTGAGTCGTAAATTTACGTACCTATGTCAGCGTTTTTTCATAATTCTATTTTTTGTTTCTTACATATTTGCGGTGGCTCGTTTTTAAATGATCACAGTGTATAGTAACGAATGATAATACAAGGATGAGGAGATATGATACTAAACCGAGCAAACATCATTCGATTTTGCATACGTTGTAATTTGGCGATCCGATATTAAAAATACATTTTTCTCATCTGTAATTTAGTTTAAAACGAAAGGTTTTAAAAGACAAAAACGAAAAACCTCCTCTACTCAACCAGGCTATAAAGTGTGCATAGGAGACCAAAAACCTCGCATCGTAATTCCGGTGGTTTACGGGAAAGTGGTGGAAAAGCAAAAAATTGAGCGATCAGCACCAAATTTGTACAGGTCATCCGTTAATTCATGACGCTTCAATAGAGAACCTTCTGATTTTGCTACTTCAAGTAAAATATCCAGTCGGCGTACACTATACACTTAGAAGCTGAATATACAGAGTGGTCCGAAGTTTACCTATTGAACTTCGGGAACGGATAGAACAAGTTAAAATAATGGACGTTTTCGGTTTAAACTTATATCGCAAACTTCACATTTCCGATATACAGGGTGTTGAAATTCAGTGTTTTTTCTGTTTTTCTAAATAAATTCTAAACCAACTGAAATAAATATCAGCATAATTCTTCATTGTCGAATAATCTTGGCAACGTTTCAACAACACAAAAAAATGAACACAAATAGGAATATACCATCCACATTTAATGCTTTGCATCTATTTTTGGACAAGCTCTTCGGTTTATAGCAAAAATTGCAAGAATACCTTTTTCTTAGTAAATGATTGTAGTTTTTAAAAAATTCAAAGTTTTGTAATTTGTTCAGTGGTGTACCATTTCGTAATACTTGGAAAAATTGAACCCCCTATTACTCCGCCACTGGGTGAAGTAAATAAGTAACTTTTTTAAACGTTGCTCGTTGACGGAGATCTGTCAACGGAATTTCGCTTAAATATCTCAGGTGGTTAAAAGATTTATTTTAAAAAAACTGAAAAAACGTCGAATTTAAACTCTCTGTATCTATCTCGGGAACAAGAAGTTTTCGATATAAGTTTAACAGGTAAAGTCTCATTATTTTAAGGTGTTCTAATGGTTCCTGAAGTTCAATAGTAAACTTCGGACCATCCTGTATAACCCGTGTACATTTGTTCCTTTTCGGTCCCAAGAAAATGTTTCTTAGGGGTTGAAGATCACCTCTGAACATTACGCATTTTACGAGGTGGTCAATTTCTTTAAACTGGCCTTTTTCTGGCACCTGCTCTTTGGGATCACTTTGAGGAAACTGAAATTATAAATATTTTAAGACGTTTCCAGAATTAATTAAAATATCAATACATTCACCGCGGGCAGATAACAGTCACTCTGGACCAGAAGTTTACCTGAAATCTCGTTTGGCCACTTTATAAATTACACAAAATTTTGGGAACAAATACGAAACTTTTATAAAGGCTAATGGTTACCGGGCATCTTTTCGTAGGTAATATAACATAATATATCGTCGATGATATCTACGAGCTACGAGTTATAGTTGAAGAGAGAATATAATGCATAAGAAACATTTATTAAAAAATGAAACTTAATTTATATTTGAAATATGGCACAAATCAACGGTCAGATTTGAAAAATAAGTACTTTGTGGTGGTCTAAATAATATATTCCTAACAACAGAGCACAAGGTGATAGATTTTTTGTTTTTTTTCATCGCTGTGATAGCTGTGTAACCAAGTAAATTTTTAATAACTTATGAATTATATTCGTAGGTAATATAACAAGTGCTATGATTATCATCGATGATATCTACGAGCTGAAACCGAACTGGAGATTCAACGAGTCCGAAGGACGAGTTGAATGTCCTGTTTCGGTTTCACGAGTGATATCCTCGATAGTTAATCATAGAACGAGTTATATTTGGCAAGAGAATATAATGAATAAGAAACATTTAAAGAATTAAACTTAATTTACATTTGAAATATGACACATATCAACTGTCAGATTTGACAAAAAAAAATTATTTAATACTTTCTGATGGTCTGAATAATATTCTATTCCTAACAACGGACCAAAATAAGGTGATAGATTTTTTGTTTTTTACTATCGCTGTGATAGCTATGTAACCAAGCAAATTTTTAATTTCTATTGGTGCAAATCGCGTCAAGTGACTTATGAATTATATTCTCTCTGTTATAATACAAGTGGTATGATTATCATCGATGATAGTACGAGTGGAAGCGAGTTGCAGATTCAACGAGTCTGAAGGACGAGTTGAATGTGTTGCTCCGGTTTGAAAAGTGATATCCTCAACTATTAATCATAACATGCGTTATATTTAAGGAGATAATATCATCACAAGAGAGTAAAAGTAAATTGAAAATAATTCGAGTTTTTCGAAAAACTCGTTGACAATAGACACACACGAGAGCCCGGAGGGCTGGAGGGGGTATTGGCGAATTGCAACAAGATTGAGAAGCAAAACTGGAGAATTCGACGTTCCCAACGGAGGACGACAGAGATATGACAACCTCCAATTAGGGGTGATCCTTTATACCGGGAAAACGATGGTGGGTGTATGGCAATTTGGAGATCGAATTTCGATAACCCCGCTCTTCGGACGGAAAATATTTTATAATCATGCCCCTCGGACCAAAGCTTCCGAGCAAAGTAACTATTCTTCAAGAACACTGCCAAAAATGTGGACTCCAAACATGAAAATCCCGGTTATGAAACACCAAAGACCGCCGCCTTATAAGATAAGATAAGACCAAGGTTGCCAGCATTATTTATTAAAATAAAAACATGAAGGTCAGCGTTTAAGGGCTTACTACAAGATAAGATAAGATATGATATTGCGCATGTGTTCCTAGCAGGCCTACGTCTTGTGGTGACCCACTACATACAAATTACAAAATTAAGTAAACTAAAGGAAATGGTATAAATACTTACCTAGTGTTATTCTAGTGTCCAGTAATGTAAAATAAATACAATAAATTTCGAAGACGACTTATTGTAATGATTAATGTCAGAGCGAGGAGACACTTTCTACGCATAATTAATTGAACTTTAAGAAAACGATATCAATTTTACAAAAATCGGTGGCGTTCCATGTTTTTCCCTAAAATCAGGGACTTTCCAGCACGCACGCACTGGTACAAGTATGTATGTACATCAGGGAAGAAACTTTTACACGTAAAAGAATTCTTTTATGAGATACTGGTGCGTACCAAAATTGTATCAATATCTTAATGGATTTTTGAGAAATTAAAAATAAACCATTTAAAAATATTAAACATACTGCATCTTGCAAAAGGAAGTGTTTTATGACATATGTTTATATGGACTTAGTTTAATATTTTTAGATGTAGAATCTGTCCTTACAATTTCTTCATATTTCTGTAACACCCTGTAGGTACAAACTTTAATTATCCAGTTTAGAAATTACGTATTTTCTTGATGTTTCACAAGAATCATGTGTGCAGCGTTATAAACGACAGACGCATACTAGTCCAGTCAATCGGTGTTCAAAACTGTCGTTTTCGTAACAAAATTGGCGAAGTATTTTTCTCAACGGTTCCATGTTTTTTGGGGTGCTGAATCCGAATTTCAAGTTTGCTGCCTTGTAGGAGGTCGGCTTCACAACGAACAACGCAAGAAACCTCAAAATTTTCGCACTTTTTTCAGTTTTTCGCTTATATCTCGAAGATTATGCGTTTTTCGAAGATGACCATCCTTCAATTCAAGAATCAATTGTACCCCTAACCACATAAATTTAGAAATACTATATACGCATTTCGGCAGCTAAGCTGCCATCTTCAGTAGCAGGGAAAAACCTATAGTAATAAAAATAAAAATGGCAATAACATTAATGCAAAAAAAAAAAAAAAAAAAAAAAAAAAACAATTATGTATATGACAATAATAATAACAACAATAATGATGATGTGAAACAATGATAGTAACAATAACAATAATATAGGTCAGGTATTTTCTGCTCACCACTCCGAAAGAATCGAAGTGCACTCGATCAGCTCTCAAGCTCTAGCTCTAGCTCTAGCTTGAGAGCTGATCGAGTGCACTTCGATTCTTTCGGAGTGGTGAGCAGAAAATACCTGACCTATATTATTGTTATTGTCACTATCATTGTTTCACATCATCATTATTGTTGTTATTATTATTGTCATATACATAATTGTTTTTTTTTTTTTTTTTTTTTTTTGCATTAATGTTATTGCCATTTTTATTTTTATTACTATAGGTTTTTCCCTGCTACTGAAGATGGCAGCTTAGCTGCCGAAATGCGTATATAGTATTTCAAAATTTATGTGGTTAGGGGTACAATTGATTCTTGAATTGATTATTTAACCACAGTCTCTTACATCTTAATCCATGACCATCCTATACAAAATTAAAGAAGACAAAATTTTCTACAAAATGCACTGGTCAACTTTGATTTTCTGATGAGAGGTATCGGCGCTAGAGCGCGCTGAAAAACAGCGATTTTTTAGCCCTTCTGCGAAAATGTCAAAAACGCCAAATCCCACCCCTTACAACTCGAAAAACATACATGTTATCAACAAAAACCCTTATACCACGTGAAAGTACATTAAATTTCCTATAAGAGACGTCTCTAACATTCAATTTTCTCATAAGGTGGGAGGGAGCAAAGCGAAAATTACGAAAAAAATGCCTTCTGCACTCTGCAGCCAAAACGGTCCCTCCCACCTGTCTATCTCTCATCGGCGCTATACTTTCGATGTATTACGCTTAAAAGAGGTTGTTTTGAATGAATTGATGGCAACGCATGTTTGATGAAAACATTAGCAAATTATATTTACAACATATTAGGTACACGACCTTGAATATAAAGCTGAATATGAAATCTGTATGTAATGCACATGTGTCATGAAATGAGGGAAAGTCGAACCCAGGATTGGGTCATCACTTCGAGTAGGTTCTCCACCTGGAAAAGAAAGTAGCCATTTAGTTTTAGAACATGGTTACAAAAAGCAAAACTGCAAAAGCAGATAAGTTGTATAGTGCATTATCGATATAGGTATGAAGAAATAACTGATGTCATGTGCGCAGTTATTTTAGTCGTTTCAGTTTGGTTGTTGGTGGCCCAGGCAATGTTTTTTGGGCACTAGAAGGTCCGGGTGAAGGGTCTTGGGCAATGCATGGTTCAAGCAAAGGGTCAGGGGCTGTGGAAGGTCAAGGCTGAACAGTTGAGTTGTAGCTGTTCTTCAACTGAAACATTGTATTTGAATGATTAATGTTATTATAGAGAAAAATTGATTAGTGAAAATGCATAATGCTGCAAAATTCAGAAGAGGGAGACGACCTGGGCGAGCCCCTTGCAGTACCACTGTCTGAAGCAGCTAAGGCGACAGAAGGTATTAATTCATGTAATATTTTGCAGCATTATGCATCTTTACTAATCAATTTTTCTCTATAATATTAGATATTAATCATTCAATTACAATTTTTTCAGTTGAAGAACAGCAACAACTCACTGTTCAGCCTGGACTTTCCACAGCCCCTGACCCTTTGCCTGAACCTTCCATTGCCCAAGACCCTTCACCTGGACCTTCTAGTGCCCAAAAGACATTGCTTGGGCCACCAACAACCAAACGGAGACGACTAAAATAACTGCGCACATGGCATCACGTATTTCTTCATACAACGACAATTCACTAATACAACTTATCTGTTTTTGTAACCATGTTCTAAAACTAAATGCCTTCTTTCTTTTCCAGATGGAGAACCTACTCGAAGTGATGACCCAATCCTGTGTTCGACTTTCATGACACATGTACATTAATACATGCAGATTTCATATTCAGCTTTATATTAAGTGTCGTGTACCTAATATGTTGTAAATATAATTTGTTAAGTAGTTAATATTTTCTTCACTGACTTTTTGGTAGAAATTCATTATGAAATAATAAACTACTCTGCGTAGAGTAGTTTATTATTTCATAATTTGTTAATGTTTTCATCAAACATGCTTTGCTATCAGTTCATTCAAAACAACCTCTTTTAAGCGTAATACATCGAAAGTATAGCGCCGATGAAAGACAGACGAGTGGGAGTGACCGTTTTGGCTGCAGAGCGCAGAAGGCATTTTTCGTAATTTTGGCTTTGCTCCCTCCCACCTTATAAGAAAATTGAATGTTAGAGACGTCTCTTATAGGAAATTTAATGTACTTTCACGTGGTATAAGGCTTTTGGTTGATAACATGTATAGTTTTCGAGTTGTAGGGGGTGGGAGTGGGCGTTTTTGACTTTTCGCAGAAGGGCCAAAAAATCGCTGTTTTTCAGCGCGTTCTAGCACCGATACCTCTCGTTAGAAAATCAAAGTTGACCAGTGCGTTTTATAGGAAATTTTGTCTACTTTATTTTGTATAGAATGGTCATCTTCGAAAAACGCATAGTCTTCGAGATATAAGCGAAAAACTTAAAAAAGTGCGAAAATTTTGAGGTTTTTGCGTTTTTCGTTGTGAAGCCAACCTCCTACAAGGCAGCAAACTTGAAATTCGGATTCAGCGCGCCAAAAAACATATGGAACCGTTGAGAAAAAAACTTCCCCAATTTTGTTACGGGAAAACCACCATTTGACTGGGCTGTACGTGTATACGCTAGTGATATATATGCACCAAACAGTCATCTACTACGTTATGACGTCACGATCACATGATTTGCCTTTAAATTTGCTCGTATTTTGGTTTCACGCACCAAAACTTTCTTAACTGATATCAATATAGGTAGGTATCAAATCATCATAATGTTAAAAGCGAACTGGCACAACACTTGAAATACGGGTGGGGATATCGGTCGCTCGGTCTCTTTTCAACTGGCGAAGATCGTATGGGTGAGGTCGTACACTCGATCAGGTATTTCTTTAACGCAAATAAGAAAATTGCATCGGCATCATTTGGTTCTGCTGAGCGCTGTTCGCAGTCGCTGTTCAACGTCGCACCAGTATTAAATTAAACGTATTAAATTAAATGCAATTAATTATAGACAAAAGGACAAACAGGGCAGCGTACATACGTGAATATTTCCTCAGAAATAAAATCAAAACTACCTCTCGCCTAAAGTCACTAATAATACTCTCGCCTTAAATGCAGCGCCGCCAGTACATCTCTCGCGTCATTGTGGATTTGTGGAATATTCATAGAATTAAGAATATTCTATGGTAATATTCTGTGGTACACCTGGGATGCACCTACATTTTAAGTATAATTACTACACCGATTCATCACTACGTAAAAGTCGTGGAGCGTAGCCCACGGGTTCATCTAGTTAGTATTATTTTTCAAGATAACAGCAGTTTTAGGTAATTTAAGATTTATACGCTTTATTGGTTTTCTAAATTACTAACCTCCTTCTATACTAAACCAAGTTAAGGATCGTGGCATACATTGACGTGAATTTTGCAAAAAAAATGCAACATAGAACATGCTGAAAAAAATTGAACGAAAACTGGAAGCAGAACGTCAAAAATTCTACAAATACCTAACTGCTCTCTTTAAATTTGTAGTTCCTTTCCAGAACATATTAAGTCTGTAGCGTACTCCTATTATTTTTTATTTAATTATTAGGTCAGCAAATCGAAGCATTTCTAATTTCGTCTAATGTTGTCGTTTTTAAGATTTAATTGTACGGCTACAGTTTGACTGGTTTAAAAAAATTGATATGTCATTGATGTGATAATTCAAAATGTAGTAAAAAGATAAATGATGTGTGTAGGAAACTGTTGGTGTCCACAGATTCGAATCCACTTTTACTTAGATGTGAAAAAAATTTAATTTCAAGCTTTTGTGACTGTTTGCAGGGTATTTCAACTTTCAACATTTCTTAGACATTTTACCGAAACGAAATTGCAGCTCCATCCACCAGAAGATAAATGTACTCAGCATGTTGCCGATAAAAAAACAGGATGCTTAACAATGTCCATATACAGGGTTACTCAACGCACTTAGCGAATTGTCGCTTTATTTTAAGAGTTAGTAAGAGTTAGTAAGTTGTTATTTACCATTTAAATAACAAAAGGTATGCATTTTTAAACCGTTTTATTTAGCTTGCCTTGTTTGTTTGTGTGGGTCAAATCTCATAATTGAAATTTTACCCCCTTCCTGTTGACCGATTGATCTGAAATTTGGTACACACCTTTAGTTGTGATTACAATACGATTATGTATATTCAGTATTATTGTAAATCCAAGATGGCCGCCGCCACAAAATGGCGGATTAGATTTTTTTCAACCCCCTCAATATGGGTATCAAATGAAAGTTCTTGACTAGTAGAATACAGTACACCATAAAAAATGCAAAATCCAAGATGGCCGCCACCACAAAATGGAGGAATACTTTTTTTCCAATCCCCTAAATATGGGTATGAAAGGGCTTAACAAGTAGAACACAGTACACGTTAGAAAAATAATAACAAAACAAAAACAAACTAAAAAAACTAAAAACTTGAAAATAAAATAAGTAAAAAAAAATTAAGTTAAACGGTTTTATTGTAAAGAAACATACCTAATAATGATGCAGATAGTGTACCAAAAGCTAAAAAATAATTAGGTAGGTACCAGGTACCACGGTACCAGTCATCACACCACTCTCCTCATCAATCTAGACTCTAGAGCATTGATCAGACTAAAATAAAATCGTGGAGCGTAGCGTAACCTGAGTAAATTATGTAAATGATCGTTCTGCGATGTTGTCTATTGAGAAGATGCATCCAAAGCATACCTATAATGATATGAGCGGTTGACTGTAGATAATAGAAATTCGACTCGCCCCACGATTTTATTTTAGTCTGATCAATGCTCTAGATTGATGAGAAGAGTGGTGTGATGACTGATACCTGGTACCTACCTAATTATTTTTTAGCTTTTAGTACATTATCTGCATCATTATTATGTTTCTTTACAATAAAACCGTTTAACTTAAAATTTTTTTTTACTTATTTTATTTTCAAGTTTTTAGTTTGTTTGTTTGTTTTTGTTTTAAGTGTCGTGCAGTCTAGCAGAATAAATACGTGTTTCTCGCTGTTTGCATCTTAATTCCAGGCAGCTACTCGCAGTAGTCTGCATGGCAAGATGGCTGGTGCACTTGACTAATAAGTAATCCAGCAGACTCGGTTGCCATTTTTTGTCTTGTTCTTCCATTTTATTTCTTAGGTAAACGGAAAATCTGTCAGATCGTAATCAGCTGAGGGGAGACCGTTAAGCCGGTATACATAAATTTATTTTTGTAGAAACTAAGCTAAAATCTGGCAGCATGTTATACCGCTTGGGATTGGCAAAAATGGCCGTGACATATCCAAATGAAAGTGTTATATTCCCACACGACGTAAAGGATGCTTATATGAGGACGAGGGTAGAATAACGATGCATTCGCATCTTAAATATACTACAGTTATCCAGGAGACCCTCTTCATAGCGTGCTACCCTCTAAAAGCATGCTCAACAATAAACACATGTTTTTCAAGGGAATAATATTATTATAAACGCTAATGACTGACACTAACTTATAAGGCTTCGCTCACTTCGCTTCGTTCCGCTTGGCCTTAACCATTCAAGTATTTGCTGAAAGAGGGTCGCTCTGCTATTAAGAGGGTATCCTCAGTTATCCATCTCCTAAATTTAACCTACTCTATCTACAGGTTTTAAGGTTTTACAGTTCTCAATAAAAATATATTTTTTAACAGAACTCATTAATTTATCATTTTCACCATAACTTGATACATTTGCACCAACGTCACTGTTGTGTTCCTTAGTCGAAATTTCAGAGTTTGTTGGCATTTCCCATACCAGTGTGTGGTGTAACAAAATGTTAGTTTACAATGTATTTTTAATTTGATTTCTTCCATATTTTATTTAACTCTGGAATTTCAATCAAATACACTGCTCTACCAATTTTCCTGTTAATAACTCCTCTAATAAAACTTTCCTTTTTATTGCTAGAACTAATTACTAATACTTTCTCTTCTATTCCGAAATTAAATTCGTTCTTGTCCAAAATTAGCAATTTGCTATTTCTGATTATTTTCAAGCCGCAATTTCTCTAAAGCTATTAAGACTTCGGGAATGTTTTTTCCAATAAATTTGGGGTAAAATTTCACGTGAAATTCAAAAATATATACAAAAGTACCATATTCTGTTTAAGAAAACAATATGTTTATTAATGTCCCGTGAAAATTACGAACACTGTAGATTTTTAAATAATTCTTGGAAAAGCAGAACTTAAACCCAAGTTACTTTCGTATAAAACATTTTGACATTCACCGAGGGCGTTAAATAACCCTGTATATTCCTCAGGAAAAAATCATCGGCATAGGTATCTATGATTTACAGTCACTTGAGAAAAGTTGAATTTCCCTGCACATAGTAGAGATATATGGGCCATTTTTGACTAACGCAAATTTATGAAGACAATTCGGAAGTTCACAATGTAACAAAATTTTATATGGGCAGATAAAAAGTAATTTATGTGTACAGGCCGTCTGACACGAGACGAGACGAGACGAGATTTTAGTACTGAATTCAGTACAACTTCATAGAGTTTAGTTTGAAATTTAGAGTGGCAACAGAATTGTGAATGGCAGGTAAGTACTAAAATAAGTTCTGTACGATGAAAATCAAGATTTATAAAGACAAACATGCTGGAATATATTTGACATTTAACTTAATTTGGATCATGCACAATTCTGTTGTCACTCTCAATTTCAAACTAAACTCTGCACGCTGAAATTGTACTAAATTTAGTACTAAAATCAGTCTCGTGTCAGACGGACCTTAAAAATTATCTCTTAGAACAAATTCTATAGTCACATGTTTTATTGCAATAATATACATTTACGAACCATTAAAAGTAAATATTTATACCAAAGAAAATGCACCAAAAGACAACAAAGAAAGAATTTATGGTGCACCATATTTTATTAGAAAAAACAGCCAAAATGAGATATTTTATATTTCTTTTAAATGTTCTAGAGTTAATATAAGAAAATGCGTCACAGGGTATACAGATACAATCATTATTACCAATTGTATATTGCCTAACATATCTTTGTCAATCAGTATTAAAGAAAAGGAGCAGATTTTTTAGCAAATTGGATACCTACCTAAATAAAAATATTGCAGCGCCAATGTTTGAAAAACCTGCTTCAAATTTATCTAGTTGTTAAGAGTAGATAAGTGTACCAAATGTAAATAGCAAATAAATAAATTATTGTGAAGTTATACATGTGCATTGATTTAATAATTTTTTACCTTCCTTCTAAGTAGGTACCAGCTTTTCAGAAATGTTGATCAGTTTCTCATATTTGAGATCTAGTGCTTGTGCTTATGTAGGTGCCCAGAACTGCATTTGGGCCAAAGTTCACCAGATGATAAAAATGCCATGCAGGTGGAAATACTCGGTATTAATTTTGTCAAAAACATACTTCTCGAATACTATTTAATTTCTTCGTTATATACTCTCATAACATTCTGATGATTTTTAGAAACTAGTTTAAATGGTTATCTAATCCGCTCCAAATTCTCCCTCGACGTATCGGGTACGTACCTACTTGCTAGCATATTAAATAGGTACATTTATTGGATTATACGTATATTTTTCTTCCTGAAATGGGCGTAATTATTGAGAGTCCGGAAAATTTCCATCTCTAGCGAACAATTTGTCATATGTATTATTATTGGTAAAACAACTGGAAGACAATAGCTAATTTAATTGAGTGATAGTCCATCATGCCAAGTTGCATTTGATTTTAAAGGACTAAATATATTCAAAATTCCTTCACTAGTAACAAGTTCGAATTTCAGCAAATTATTGGATACAGTATTTTTAGCGTTGAGTTTAGATAAAAATTTATTAATTTAGTATCAGAAGTGAAACTTTTGTTAGAGCGACCTGAAAAAAATGAATTTGACTGATTAGAATCAATTAAATGATATGATAAGGAACATCAAAAGTTTCTTTTTCAATACTGGCTCAGAGCAAGCGTAGTTCATAGTTCTTTATAAATCTTATACTTTTTAGCACGAGACGCTTTGTATTTAAGATACGCTTTCTTTTCTCTATCAATATTTGAAGAATTTACCAAATTTCTTAAACTTATAATAACCCCAACAAGCCATCTCGCAACATGTACTATAATATCTGCGAGAATCGAGCACGTCAACATAGACATAGTCGGACCGCTGCCCATCTCAAATTTTCTAGATGGCCAGAAGCTTTCCCGACCAAACAATATCTAGGCAGAAACAGCAGCAGAAATGTTCTACGTGGGAGGATTACACGACTTGGAACACCCCTCCACATAACTACAGACCACAGTAAATCTACAACGGTATGTCAGCTTGGCGCCGCGCCATAAAAAAATGTGTTTACGATGCGCATTACGTCAAGTGCGAGGGAATCCAGAGAAACCAGTTAGGTACCAACGCCGAGTGTCAATCAACGGTTTAGTGGACAAATTAGTATCTTGGTTGTTGGTTTATTATTGTGTTTAGCAGCTTTGACCAGTATACTGATCGTTTGTATGTAGTTAAATCATTTTTATTATCCATCCAAAATTCGAAGTTGTGCAGTGTCACTGTGTAAAAACTAGTTGTCAATGCATTGACAGAACAGCTTCCTAGCCACAGCCACAACTGAACTGGAGGGCGCGCTTGCCGCGCGCCCTCTTTTCGTATTTTTTCCTCAATTTTTTCCTTATATAACCTATTACAATTTTAGCACATCGTGTAGCGAAAAATACCCTCTATCCGATGCAATACAAAAATATATACGGTCTCATTGAAAAAAATGTTCGATGACACCATATCTTGGCTCAAAAGTGCTTTAAAAAAACCGCCCTGTCAGTTTCCTATGGACCATCTCTGATATACGTATGCAAAATTTCAGCAAAATTTGTGGAGCCGCTTTCCCGCAAAAGTGCCAACAGACATACACACGCACACACACACACATACGGACGGAAATGTGCCACCTTGCCAAAAAGTCTTAGAATGGCCTGAAACGTCCACATTTGATGAAAAAAACACCATGGTCAAAAAACGACTATCACAATAGCTACCTAGCTCGGCTAGGAAGCTAATTAATATCATTTAGTTTTTGAAATATTTGCAAACAGGCGAACGTCTACCGTGCTCCCAAAATTCATATGTGTGTCGGGCTCTTAATGATATTATTAGCTTTAAAGACAAATGGCATAGCAATGTTGTTTGAGCTTCTGCGGGACATTTGCATAACATTTGAATTACTTACGTCTATATTTTATATTATGTTGAAACATAATGTTTACCTTTAGTTACAAAAGCAATATATTACTTTTGGTGACCTATTGCTTGGAAGAAATAATTTAATAATAATAATATTATTCATTATAATAAATGATAATCAAGCAAACTGCAAGAACAAACCGAACCCTTTTCAGGGCTTTAAAATATTTTAGTATTCTACATTTTTTTACAGAGTTCTAAGAAAGTTATAAAATAATGCCAGGCGGGTGATAGGTAAAGTTTTTATTGGCATATTTGAAGAGATTCGCATGATACGAAGTGGGATCCAAAAGAATTTTCTAACACCAATGATGTTATACTTTTGATGTTAGTATTCAGTTTAGATCTATATAGATCTAAACTGAATAAGTACTTAAGGGGGGCTACCTAGCATTCCATTTTACATGATTTTAGACCTTTACCAAAAGCGAAATATTTCTGTCAGCTTAACAGTTAGAGACATGCGGTTTTCGCTGACGGTTAGAAGAAAGGTGCATCTTCAACAACTGTGTTTTCAAAATTTGAAAATTCTAATATTCGCTTTCAAAATGATAGTCAAAAACTTCTTATTTTCATAGATTTTTAAAGGCAAATATTACCAGTCCAAACAAAAGAAAATAAAAAAGTAAAACGCACATAATGAAGCCGAAGCTTTTATCTATCTAATGCTTCCTGTTTGGAGTCGATTAGTTAACCCCTTACTGCATGGTGTGCCGTATATGGCACAAAGCATTTTCGGCTTGTTGTTTAATGCCACCTAGTGCTAAATAGTTCTATTACCATTATAAGGCGAATTTATAGGGTTATTGCAGAGATCTGTATACAGAATATATCTTACAGATTTCTCCTACTTGCTTTATTTTTACTTTTGAATGTCAATGTCAGTTGTCAATTGATGGACTCGGAACCGCATCCAAATATTGCATCGTAATTGCATTTATTGTTAGAATTTGTCAGAAAATAAAATATACATTGGACGTCGCTTATAAAGACAAGTTGCTTATTTTTGGGAAGATGTGGGAATGCATATTTTGAATAAATATGTGCATATTTTGCTAATTTTAAGGGCATATATATGCGCATATTTTTGAACTTTACTTTGCATATAAATCCGCGCTTTACTTATAGCGACCGAACCCTAGAGAATTGGTTGGATTTCTATATCCGGCAACGCTTCTGTAGTCGTGTATAACGCCGTCGGATATAACGACGAAGTCGCTTATAACGCCCTGCAGAGCTATGAGTCGGGCCGGATTTAACGACGTGCGGACGAGAAAAGTCACTATCGCATTTATCGAATGTTCCAATTGGTCCGTTTGTAACCAACCGTAATTCCTGATATAGAAATGAAACAATACTATATTCTTTGTGCGGGATTAATGCTGTTCGAATTAGCTCATTCTTTGCTGCACATGTGTTTAATTAAATTGTAAACTATACAAATAAAAACACGACTGGTATATGCACAGTTTAGTAAATTGTTATGAAAAAATTAGCTAACATTTTACAATTTTATATCATGACAACACCAGCCTTAGAAAAAACTATTTTCTACAATCGAATAAACAAACAAAAATTACCGATTAAAAAAAATATTTTCGCGTATGTACCTAAACCTAACCTACGTATGTTTTTATGTGCCTACTGCTACGGCCGACCGTCACCAAACATTTTTTTCGAACACGGTCGGGCGTGGGCATTGCAGAATGTCAACACACTGCATTTTTGAAACAGGCCATTTACTTGTCCTCACACCAGACACACGCATTTTTTGGCACACCCACCGAGACTGCTGGCGGTGCTTTCGGTATACAAACGTCATTTTACCGACATTGCGTAATGCGCACGTCCGTCCGTATTGGAACAAAATTTTAGGTGACCGTCGGCCGGAGCAGTAGTCTCGTTCCCTATTTTTTTTTTCTATAAATCTGTAAGTAAACAACTTTAATGTAATAAAATGCATAGTCAAAGTTATGTAGTTTGTCTTGGTACTAAAAAAATCGGATGTATGTAACGATGTCCTTTTATAACGACGGGATTTGTCGGTCCCTTGGTCGTCGTTATAAGCGACTTCCACTGTATTGACAAACTACAGTATATGTGAAGTGGATAACTACTACGGCAAACAGGTAAGACATTTTGGAACAAATGTACACTTGAAAAATTGGTTTGTGCCGTATATGGCACAGTATGCAATGAAGAAAACGGAGTGTGTAAAGCGGAAATGTGTGATCCTGGAAATGTATTCTAATTATAGTATATTTTAGAATAAAATGGGACCCAAAATGTTTTATGAGATAAAAAATGCCCTCTTAGTTGTTTTCCCAGTGAAGATGATAATAAATTTATCCGATGATGAGCACCCCATCGATAGCGATATTCTGGCCAATGGCTCCGATTCTGGGGACGAGAAAATACACATAGCTCACATATCTCCTGAAACAGATGCAGACACTGACAGTGAAGATGATATTCCTCTGATTCCATTTCCTCCAATAAAGAGAATCCCTGACATCAACACAAAATAAACTAAACTGGAAAATATCAGATTTTATTGTGCCAATAATTTTTTTATTGCTGAATATATGATTAAAATAATTTTATTTTTATTTTGTTTCTACTTCCCTTTGACACATCACATTAGTCAATGATAACTTTTAATAAATTTTGCCCAATTGCACAAGCGTACAAACATGTCGCAACTGCATGGTGTGCCACATATGGCACAAACCTTTTTTTGCAAATAACGCCCAAATTTTATAATTAATTTTTTAAAACATTTTTTGGGTAAACAACACATCAAAAGACACTTAATTTATTTTTTTCACTAAAATTAAAAAAATCATGCAATAAGGGGTTAAAAAGTAAGCATGATATTTGTCTTTTACTACAGGTCTACATGGGTAAAATTGTAGAGAATTTATGCATAGTAAAGTGCTGCCTCTGCCGGAATTGCATGGAACTTGTTAGTGGCCCGGACAAATAACGAGCATTCGTATTAAGTAATAAGCGAATTTGCATTAGAAAAAGAGAGTTTATCTGAAAAGACAGAAACAGTAGGAATAAATCTCAGCTGGGCTGTGACAGCATCTGGGAAGACTTATATTTTAAATTTTTCTCGGGTATGAATTAATATCTTTCAAGTTT